>CAKXYN010000030.1:20000000-21200000 GCA_935064755.1 Tragelaphus eurycerus | reverse complement strand
TGGGAGCTTACAGAAGGCATATCTAATGCAGCCAGGGCTTGCAGCTGGGGTGGGAGCAGGGATCTGCTGGCAGGCTTCTGAGGCAGCTCAGTACCTACAATGTATGAGTTGTGTATACTGTACATACAAAATATTTCTCATACTTTCAGTCTATTTGCCTTTATAAATGGCGACATGCAACTTCTCTAAATTCATAGAAAATTATGGGCACTTTGAGCTTGATGTCTGGTGCTTATTTTGGATGGTGTGCCCAGCAAATTTTTATGCTTCTCAACTTTCGGGAAAATTAGTTTAAAATTTTAGAAACTTGTCAGTTCTCTAGTTTTTAACATACTAAATCTTGCAGGCCCTTTGGCAGCTGACACTTATTTCCCTTTGGTATTTGGTGATAAATCATATTTTTTTTTGTTCTCTGCAGACAGAGTATCAGTGGCTCTTAGAAATTCAATACACATACTGTGTCATTATCATCAACAAGGAAATGGACCACTTGAATGAGTACATTATATCAAGAGAGTGACAAGACCAGCCAGAGCTCCTGCTTTGCTTTTCATTTAAAAACTGCATGTTTCCAGCCTTCTTCCCCAAAACTGTCTTGCTGTGATATCTTAATGCATGGGCCTTTGAAAATCTAGAACTTTGCTGTTATGTCTTCATGTTCTCTCCAGATAATGACAGGGGTCTTGCCCAGTTTTCTTCAGAGCTATTTTTATTTGTCCTGTGTACTCTGACCCCACTGGGTTTCTTTCTCTTTTCCTATCTAACCTTCCTATTCACATTCCTCTAGATGTAAGTCCTGGTTCAGAGATGAGAGTGCTAAACAGTAACTTCCAACTGTGACATATGGAATTATAATAATTGTGCTTTATCTACAGATTAAGGCAATGTAATACTTCCTGGGGTGCTTTTCACTTTACAAATTATTTATAATCTTCTGTTTTCTATGAGCAGAGTGGTCTTCATATGATAAGTGACATTTGATCAACATGCTTATCAGCCAAGATACTGAGTACTATTAGTTAAAATATCATCTTACATATTGTGTCATTTGTTGAATAGCAAGTCATGGAGAGAGAAAATTACTAATCTTCCATTAGTAGTTGTTTCTACATCAGAATTTAATGAGTTTTAGTAGTTTTGTCTTGTTATGGACTCTCTAGCTACTACTTATCAATTTTGTTATATAAGCAAATGAGTTTCTTTTAGCTGCAGCTAAGAGAAAACTCAAATCAAACTCAAAATTAAGGAAATGAAGAATCTAATGTATCAGAACTCCAGGGTTCCAGGAGTGGTCCATTCATCAGCTCACAATGTCATAAAGGATCCAGGCTCTTTCTGTCGCTCTGTCCTGTCATGCTAGGTGATATCATGGTGTCAGACCAGTCCAGTTCCAGGCACCATACAGGAAAATGTACCATACAGAAAGAAGTGAGATTATGTTTCTTTCTATGTCTCCAGAAACTCAACAGACTTCTCCATGGCTAAAAGTAGGTCATTTGCACCAGTCCCTGCTAAGAGGGATGGAACTGCCTTGACTGACAGACTAGGAGATATCTGAAGGGATGTGGCATAATTAACTGTGATAATCCATATAAAACCACCTACCACAATGCCTGGGACTTAGAAAGAGCTTAATAAATTTTACTTAATGGTGAAAGTTAAGTCTGTGGCATTAGTGCCAGAGTTATGAGTAGTCAAGAGATAGATTTCTCAGACCTTGATGATACTCATTCTGTGTTTAGGAGAGAGATGACAAGGATCACTTGCATGTAGCGAGCACCTAGCAAGCCCATCTACAGTGCTGGCTTGTAGAACTAAACCTCAGATTTTTAGAAAGAACATATAGAAAGACTCTACTCATAGGAAGAGATTTGGGTAAGTTACTACAACAGGACTCCAGGAAAAAGAATCAAAAAGCAATACCTAGGTATATAGTCTTAAATGGGACAAAGCGTAAAGAAACAGTTAATACTACATCCCAGAGCATTAACCTGGAGCTTGTTAAATCCTCCTTTTTCAGGTCGTGATTGATCCTGGGGATTGGGTAGGAATGAACCCAAAGTTGATGAAATCTCCTATACTTTATATGGATATGAGCAAGCACGCAGAAGTTAGCAGCAAAGCAAGGCCTGACATCTGTCTTTATACAGGAAAGGCATTATTCTACATAGTATAATTATTCTGTTGGCAGGTAAAAAACAGTACTTTGGGTTACTAAAAAAAATAATAATAATAAAATATAAGTATTAAAAGTTTGCCTTGGAAACGAACAGAGATCATTCTGTAGTTTTTGAGATTGCATCCAAGTACTGCATTTCAGACTCTTTTGTTGACCATGATGGCTACTCCATTTCTTCTGAGGGATTCCTGCCCACAGTAGTAGATATAATGGTCATCTGAGTTAAATTCACCCATTCCAGTCCATTTGAATTCGCTGATTCCTAGAATGACGACATTCACTCTTGCCATCTCTTGTTTGACCACTTCCAATTTGCCTTGATTCGTGGACCTGACATTCCAGGTTCCTATGCAATATTGCTCCTTACAACATTGGACCTTGCTTCTATCACTAGTCACATCCACAGCTGGGTATTCTTTTTGCTTTGGTTCCGTCCCTTCATTCTTTCTGGAGTTATTTCTCCACTGATCTCCAGTAGCATATTGGGCCCCTACTGACCTGGGGAGTTTCTCTTTCAGTATCCTATCATTTTGCCTTTTCATACTGTTCGTGGGGTTCTCAAGGCAAGAATACTGAAGTGGTTTGCCATTCCCTTCTCCAGTGGACCACATCCTGTCAGATCTCTCCACCATGACCTGCCATCTTGAGTTGCCCCACGGGCATGGCTTAGTTTCATTGAGTTAGACAAGGCTGTGGTCCTGGTGTGATTAGATTGACTAGTTTTCTGTGAGTATGGTTTCAGTGTGTCTGCCCTCTGATACCCTCTTGCAACACCTACCATCTTACTTGGGTTTCTCTTACCTTGGGTGTGGGGTATCTCTTCAGGGCTGCTCCAGCAAAGCACAGCCATTGCTCCTTACCTTGGACAAGGGGTCTCTCCTCACCGCCGCCCTTCCTGACCTTCAACGTGGGATAGCTCCTCTAGGCCCTCCTGCTCCCGCGCAGCCATGGCTCCTTGGACGTGGGGTTGGTCCTCCTGGCCACCGCCCCGGCCTCGGGTGTGGATAGCTCCTCCGGCGGCTGCCCCTGACCTCTGAGGTAGCTCCTCTCGGCCGTTCCCACGCTGTCGCAGTCTGGTACTCTTGGCTGCTACACCTGACCTTGGACGTGGGGTAACTCCTCTTGGCCGCCGCCCTTCAGGCATGGGGTCCTCTCGGCTTCTGCCCCTGACCTCGGACGTGGGGTGGCTCCTCTCTGCCATGCTTAGCGCGCCAGTCGTCGCAGCCGCCTGCGCTTAGCACGCCGGTTGTCGCAGCCGCCTGCACTTAAAACTCAGCAGTGGTCACAGGACTGGAAAAGGTCAGTTTTCATTCCAATCCCAAAGAAAGGCAATGCCAAAGAATGCTCAAAAGTGAAAGTAGGGTCGCTCAGTCGTGTCCGACTCTTTGCGACCCCATGGACGGTAGCCTACCAGGCTCCGAGATCCATGGGATTTTCCAGGCAAGAATACTGGAGAGGGCTGCCATTTCCTTCTCCAGGGGATCTTCCCATCCCAGGGATCAAACCTGGGTCTTCTGCATAGTAGACAGATGCTTTACCGTCTGAGCCACTAGAGTGATCCAAGAATGCTCAAATTACCGCACAATTGCACTAATCTCACATGCTAGTAAAGGAATGCTCAAAATTCTCCAAGCCAGGCTTCAGCAATATATGAACCATGAACTTCCTGATGTTCAAGCTGGTTTTAGCAAAGGCAGAGGAACCAGAGATCAAATTGCCAACATCCACTGGATCATGGAAAAAGCAAGAGAGTTCCAGAAAAACATCTATTTCTGCTTTATTGACTATGCCAAAGCCTTTGACTGTGTGGATCACAACAAACTGTGGAAAATTCTGAAAGAGATGGGAATACCAGACCACCTGACCTGCCTCTTGAGAAACCTGTATGCAGGTTAGGAAGCAACAGAACTGGACATGGAACAACAGACTGGTTTCAAATAGGAAAAGGAGTATGTCAAGGCTGTATATTGTCACCCTGCTTATTTAACTTATATGCAGAGTACATCATGAGAAACGCTGGACTGGAAGAAACACAAGCTGGAATCAAGATTGCCAGGAGAAATATCAATAACCTCAGATATGCAGATGACACCACCCTTAGGGCAGAAAATGAAGAGGAACTAAAAAGCTTCTTGATGAAAGTGAAAGTGGAGAGTGAAAAAGTTGCTTAAAGCTCAACATTCAGAAAACTAAGAACATGGCATCTGGTCCCATCACTTCATGGGAAATAGATGGGGAAACAGTGGAAACAGTGTCAGACTTTGTTTTTCTGGGCTCCAAAATCACTGCAGATGGTGACTGCAGCCATGAAATTAAAAGACGCTTACTCCTTGGAAGGAAAGTTATGACCAACCTAGATAGCATATTCAAAAGCAGAGACATTACTTTGCCAACAAAGGTCCGTCTAGTCAAGGCTATGGTTTTTCCAGTGGTCATGTATGGATGTGAGAGTTGGACTGTGAAGAAGGCTGAGTGCTGAAGAATTGATGCTTTTGAACTGTGGTGTTGGAGAAGACTTCTTGAGAGCCCTTGGACTGCAAGGAGATCCAACCAGTCCATTCTCAAGGAGGTCAGCCCTGGGATTTTTTTGAAGGAACGATGCTGAAGCTGAAACTCCAGTACTTTGGCCATCTCATGCGAAGAGTTGACTCATTGGAAAGATGCTAGGAGGGACTGGGGACAAGAGGAAAAGGGGACAACAGAGGATGAGATGGCTGGATGGCATCACTGACTCGATGGACATGAGTCTGAGTGAACTCCAGGAGTTGGTGTTGGACAGGGAGACCTGGTGTGCTGCGATTCATGCGGTCCCGAAGAGTTGGACACGACTGAACGACTGATCTGATCTGATCAAAAGTTAGCATTAACACACACACACACCTTATTTTTTAGGTACAGTTTTTCCCAATGTTGCAGAATCCTTCCATTCACCTCTGAGGTTCCTATCCTAGGATCTTTTAATCCACTTTTGAGTCAGTCTTATCTTTCCCCTGCATCCATGTACCCACCTTTGTGCCTTTCTTCTTCTTGGCTGTGCAGCTTATGAGCGCTTAGTTCCCTGACCAGGATAGAACCTTGCCCCTGCAGTGGAAACTTGGACTCCTGAATACTGGACTGCAGGGAAGTCCCCAGATTCTTGCTTCTGATTGAATTTGATTAAATACTAGAATACTTTACTCATAAATAACCATCTGGGGTGTTTTCAGTAAACTCTCTAGGGGATAAATGGAATTACAGTTAGAGTCACATTTATGAATGCCAAAAATTGTTTTGAGACTACAACTGTTAGAAATCTTGAGCTGGAAATGATCTCATTCTTAAGCTCTGCCCTCTCATCTTACAAATATGGACTCATCTTACAAATATGGACTCATCTTACAAATATGGAAACCAAGATGTTAAATATCCTGGTCAATTTTTAGAATTTGTCACTGGAAATAAATGAGTGAGTTTAGAAATCGAAGAAATCAATGGAAAAAATGCAATGGATATTTAATAATATTATTACAAAGGTTCAGTAAGAGAGACATGAACTAGGTGGTTATAAAACTTTCACACACATACATCCTATAAATATTATGAGTTCCCAGAATAATCACAGGACTAATGATATTCATTTGACTGATAAGTTTTGAAGATTTTAATGTTTAAGTAATTTTCAGTTCTGACCATTTTCCTAACACAGTAAGCCTTTCTTTAATTTTTCATAGACGAAGTTGAGCTGTTTATAATCTGAGGATCATCCAGATACCTTTCTGTTTCTAAAGAAGAATTCCAGATGACCCTCCAGCAGTAACAGATTGCTGTTATGATTTTGATTTCTTAGCTTAAATGTTACTTCCTCAGAGTGACCTTCCTTGACCTACTGAATCATGTAACCCCCTTATTTCTCAAAGCACACTATTGTTTCCTCTAATATCCGTTGTCATAATGTGTAACTCTTTAATGTGTATTACCCTAAGGGCACTATATAGCAGGGATCGTGTCCTGTTTTTGATGGCCATTGACCACTGTCTATCATGGTGTCTAGCTCACATTACACACTCAATATTTACTGAACAAATGAAACAAAATAAGATTGGAATGGCCCAAGGCACAGTTTTGCTTTGTATTGCTATTTACATATTTACTTTTATCATTTTAATTTTTATGAGCATGTATTAGATTTTTAATGGAATTGAAACTTATTTTCTTCATTTAAAATTTTAATTGTATAAGATTTCAGTAATAATAGATTATGGAGAGCTTCTTTGATGGCACAGTGGTAAAGAATTTACCTGCCAATGCAGGAGACACAGGTTCAATCCCTGATCCGGGAAGATCCCACATGTTGAGCAGAGGAATTAAGTCCATGCGCTACAACTGCTGAGCCTGTGCTCTGGAGCCGGGGAGCACCAACTACTGAGGCCACAAGACACAGCTACTGAAGCCTGTGTTCAAGCTCCACAACAAGAGAAGCCACCACAATGAGAAGCCTGCGCACCACAACCAGAGAACAGCACCCACTCACCACTGCTAGAGAAAACCTCACACAGCAGCGAAGACCCAGCGCAGCCAAAAATAAATAAGTCTTTTTTAAAAATAATGGATTAAGGAAACTAATGGGTCTGGAATCCTAAATTTATTTAAATCATTATTTTCTTGGGAATTTCTTACGAACATTTTAAGAACTAGTACACCATATTCTGAACAACTTGGAAATGAACATTTAGTTCAACATTTTGCTTCAGATCAAAGCTTTTTTAAATACGTTTTTTAAAAATTTGGGGGTTCTCTCTATAGTTTTCTATTGCTATCATAAACATGGCATTAAAAGAACACCCATTTATTATCTCATAGTGTTTATAAGTTGGAGGTCTGGGCACAGTGTACCAGGTTGTCAGCTGGACTGTATTCTCACCTGGAGCTTAGGTCTTCTTCTAGGCTAATTCAGAATTCTGTTGTTGACAGAATTCAATTCTTCAGGATTGTAGGACTAAGGTCCCTGAGTTTTTGGCTAGCAACTGGGAGTTGCTCTCAGTTCCTAGAGGCCACCTGGTAGGCCCCCTACATAAGCAGTTCCCAACATGGTTGTTTGCTTTCTTTCAGAACAGTAAGAGAACATATTTCTGACTTCCTCCATCTCTGACCTTTAAACCCTCTTTTAAGGGTTCACCTGATTAGATCTGGCCCATCCAAGATAATCTCTGTTTTGAGTAATTCAAGTCAACTGATTAAGGACCTGAACTACATCTGCAAAATATCTTTACCTGTGATGTGAAATGTAACTTAATCACAGGAGTGATAACTCATCATATTTGCAAGTCCTTTCGAAACTCAAAGGGAGAGGTTTACACATGGCATACCCATCAGGGGGTGGCCGTCTTGGGTACCATCTTGGAATTCTTTATGGGAAGCCTACCATACTTCCCAATGTGGCAGAAACCCTTCTCAGAAGCTCTCCAGATTAACTGAATTGGTTTGAAGTGTATCCACATGTCCATATGCTATTGTAATCTCACTGTAATTAAAATACATTGTTGACTATTTAAAGATTTTTCTGCCGAGAAGGCAATGGCACCCCACTCCAGTACTTTTGCCTGGAAAATCCCATGGACAGAGGAGCCTGGTAGGCTGCAGTTCATGGAGTCGCTGGAGTCGGACACGATGGAGCAACTTCACTGTCACTTTTCACTTTCATGCACTGGAGAAAGAAATGGCAACCCACTCCAGTGTTCTTGCCTGGAGAATCCCAGGGACAGGAAGCCTGGTTGGCTCCCGTCTATGGGGTCGCACAGAGTCGGACATGACTGAAGTGACGCAGCAGCAGCAGCAACTAATTTCTCATAATCTAATCTAGAAATTGGAAGGATGAAGTGATGACTCCTCAAATTCATTAGCCTTAGTTGGTATACACTTAGGAAAGCAAAATTTAGGATCTTTAGAAATCAAAACCAAAGTTCACATTGCTAGAAAGTTGTACCTCTGTCCCTGCCCTCCTCCAGAATATCTTAGTCCCCCTTTTTTTTAAACAAATAGATTTAAGTGAATATATGTTCTGCCTGCTATGCAGGAGACCTAGGTTTGATCCCTGGGTTGGGAAGATCCCCTGGAGGAGGGAATGGCAACCCACTCCAGTATTCTTGCCTGAAGAATTCCCATGGACAGAGAAGCCTGGCAGGCTACAGTCCATGGTGTTACAAAGAGTTGGACATTACTGAGTAAATAAGCACACACAGCACAATATGTTTCTATGGATATTATAGATTCTCACAGTCACTTCTAACAGTTTTCATTTAAATGCACAGTGGTTAGCTAAACAGTCTTTTTGTTAGTGACAAAGTGTATAGGAAAGAACACAAACTTTAGAGTAAAGCTCTCTACGGTCAGATTTCAGCTCTGCTGCTCTAATACCCTGGGCAAGTCACAACCTTGCCTTGGCTTTCTCATCTGTAAAACGGAAACACTGTTACTACTTGCTCCATTGGATGAGGAAGGTTAGGTAAGTTCAATAGGAGTTCTTAGCAGAGTGTCTGGCACATGGGAAGACTATGGATGTTTGCTATTATCCTTGCTAACTAAATTCTTCCTAAGAGCTTTGCCCTAAAATTAGAATGTAGAAAAGAATCTCAATATGTTTTTATTTAGAAAATTTTAAGTTTGAATCATTTAGTATATTAAACTCTTTTTTGATTTTTTTTTTTTTTTTTTTTTTTGGTGGCGGTGGTTTTTGTTAACTTTAGTAATTTCATTAGTACATGTGGAAAAGTTAAGGGATCAGTTCAGTTCAGTCACTCAGTCGTGTCTGACTCTTTGCGACCCCATGAATTGCAGCACGCCAGGCCTCCCTGTCCATCACCAACTCCCAGACTCACGTCCATCCAGTCAGTGATGCCATCCAGCCTTCTCATCCTCTCTCGTCCCCCCCCCCCCCCTTCTCCTCCTGCCCCCCAATCCCTCCCAGCATCAGAGTCTTTTCCAATGAGTCAACTCTTTGCTCAAATCTAAGGCATCCCAAAGTTGAAGGGTGGCAATTAAAATGCTGGCCATCCTTGCATCCTTGGCGAACATTCCTGCCGTGGTTTATAATCCTGTTCATATTGTTTATTACATCACACCTTAGCATCCTAGGACCCTAACATACAGATGTGAAGAGATCGTGGAATCCAGAGTAGACTTAAATGTACAGAGTTGGAAAAGAGAAGACATGAGCTCCAGTTCCAATGTGAGCTGCACTCTACAATAAGACCTCAGCAGAATCATGATCACACAGTGCAGTGCAGATGAACATGAACATGGGCATGGGCTCAGGAAGCTTGACTCAAGTCAATCAGCCTCCCTTAGCCTCAGTTTACTCATATATAAAATGGGTATATCATTCTGTACCCTTCCTACCTTTTGGAGTTATTTTGAGCATCACAACAAATATTTCATCTTACTGTTATTATACATTCATAAGGTACATCTTCTCCACTGGATAGCTAACTTCCCAGGTACAAGAACTATAGTTTTGTGAGGTTTTTTAATCTTTGCAACGTGAACTTGAAATGTTGATCAAATGAGAAAATACATGTGAAAGCATGATACGGATGTTAAGTATTGTTACAAAATCACCCAAATATGCTAGTTCAGGTGGCCACAGTGGCTGAAGATGTACTGATTAACAAAGAACATGAAGGTGGCGTAAACACATGAAGGTTTTTTGTGTGACCAGAGACAACACAGTACAGCTTTGATGCAAGTTCCAAGCCAGCTGTGTCAAGATGAGCCGAAGACATTACATCTGCTTCTTGAGTGACTTCCTCAGCAGTCACACTTAACACTGAACAGCAAAACAAAGTCAGTGACAAGTTGAGAAAATGAAACCATTTCACTACTAACAAAACTATGTTGCTGCTATTCAGTTCTTCAGAGCTAGACCAGGATGACAGGATAATTTTAAAGTTCCCATAATATGATGAGTTCAAAGGGATTCAGAACATTTAAACGGATGGGCACTGAAAAACTAGTATTAATAGCGTCGACAGCACTGCTCCCATCACAGTGCAGAACTAGAGGTGACTGAGGCCTGTCAGCTGCAGACAGGCCAATGCCAAGAGCCTCGTCTGTATTCAGAACATCTGGCAGCCCACTGAGCAGAAGCAGCTAAAGGAAAGTGGCTTGGCAAACAGAGGTGCAGTTCTTAATGGAGTGCAGCACAGAATGGTTCATCAGGCCTCACGAGCACAGTCACAGCATCCGAAGGGAAGGTGGGAAACATTCACAGTGAATGTTGCTGAAAATATGCATCAAAGACAACTTTGGATAGGGCTAACTGGAAAATGCTGGCCTCTAAATAGAGAGTATTGCAACTAATTATGGTGTGTTGCAAACTATTCTAGAATACAGCTTGCCAATAAAAATGTGTAAAGTTTTTTTTGTTTTCATATTTTGTGTTTGGGGGAATTTTGCAAGAAGAAAAGGAGACTTAGGATCAGAATATTTTATTTCATAATGAAAATTATATGTTTTATTTTTATTTTTTCGAAAGAGAGCCAGAATCCAAAGCACTAAGTTAATTTAGGGCAAAATAATAACGATACCAACTACTAGTTTTGTGCACAATGTGTCAGGTGTGAACTAGGCACTTTCTGTATATTAATTTGTTACTTACATAATCACCATTAAAGAGAACACATTATTCCACTAGCCAGTTAGAAAACTTGGGCTCAGAGACGTTAACTCATCCCAAGTCATATTGCTAATAAGTGATAGAGTGCTGTGCTTTGTCATTAGTTGTGGCCGACTCTTTTCAACCCTTTGGGTTGTAGCTCACAAGGCTCCTCTGTCCATGGGATGTTCCAGGCGAGAATACTGGAATGGCCTGCCATTTCTTCTCCAGGAGATATTCCTGACCCAGGAATTGAACCCACATCTCCTGTGTCTCCTGCATTACAGGTGGATTCTTTACCCACGGACCCATTGGGTTTGCTCAGTAAATGATACAGCCTGTGTTCAAATCCTCACTTCTTGCCATCACCGTGAGAACCCAAAAGGAATGAAATGAGAAGGCAGGATGATGATGCGAACATGACAGGACAGATGAGGGAACAGAAATGAGAGCCATAAGAGAAAGTCAGAAGAGAGTAGAGCAGAAAAGGTAAGAAAAGGAGACCAGGCACCAGGAAGGAGCAGAAATTCTTTAGATGAGCCTTTTTTAAATGTAATGTCTTCAATAACTGTAATCATTCTGTACCATCTTGGCTGACAATCTTTTGAGTGCTGTGGAACATCTTACAGGACAAGCCCGCTTCCCACCTTGTGTATTACCTCCAGAGGACTATTTCAAAGCAGAGATTATACGAGAAATCTACCACATAGCCTGGCAACTTCCAGGAGCTGGAATGAAATCAAATTGGATTGATTTAAATTTAAATGTGTCCTCAATGTTTGTGCCCTGACTTTACATTGGCTTTGCAGAAAAAACTAATTTTAATTCACTAGAAAGCAGATGGGATTTGTCATAGGGTGGTAAAACACAAGAAACTCATCCAAATGTAAGAGAAAGCAACAGCTTTTCTCTTGGAGGTCAGTTTCATAATACAAGTATTTGTCACTGGGTCCACATAGGCTGGTTTTCATCAAAATAGCTAAAGTCATATCTAGTATTATTCAGCAATTATCACATGCTGTTTTGCATGTATTTAATGTTGAGGAAGAGCCTAGGAAGTTACCACTATTATGACTAGCCACCCATTTTAAAGATGAAAAAACTGAGGTTCAAAAGTTAAAAAAACTTAAGGTCACCTGGCTAGTAAATTGCAGAACTGGGATTTTAACCCTATGCCCTGGATCATAGTTCAGGAGTGAGAAGTGACTGTGAATATGTAACCTAAAAACTCTACATTTTTTAACATTTATACTCCAGAAAAGAAAGGGAGTGGGGGAAGAAGAAAGAAAAAGGCAGTTACCTCAAATAGTGCGTGCTCAGTCGTGTCTGACTCTTTGTGACCCCATGGACTGTAGCACACCAGGCTCCTCTGTCCATGGGATTTCCTAGGCAAGAATACTGGAGTGAGTTGCCATTTCCTCTTCCAGGGGATCTTCCCCACCCAGGGACCAAATCCGTGTCTTCTGTATTGGTAGGCAGATTGTTTACCAATGAGCTACCTGGAAGCCCCACCTCAAATAGTACCAGCTCTTGAAAGACATGTGGTTTGTATAATCGGAAGCAGCAAGTGTGGCCCGAACCCCCTGTGGCCAGGAAAGAAATCTGTCACAAAGGGTGGGAGGAGAAAAGATGGGGCAAAAATAAATAAGAATATAAACTTTAAAAAAAAAAAGATGGGGGAGTTGGGGGTGACTCAAAAGGGAGTTGATATATGTATTAAAAGATGCTTACTCCTTGGAAGGAAAGTTATGACCAACCTAGACAGCATATTGAAAAGCAGAGACATTACTTTGTCAACAACGGTCCATCTAGTCAAGGCTATGGTTTTTCCAGTGGTCATGTATGGATGTGAGAGTTGAACTATAAGGAAAGCTGCACGCCGAAGAACTGATGCTTTTGAACTGTGGTGTTGGAGAAGACTCTTTGAGAGTCCCTTGGACTGCAAGGAGATCCAACCAGTCCATCGTAAATGAAATCCGTTCTGAATATTCATTGGAAGGACTGATGCTGAAGCTGAAACGCCAATACTTTGGCCACCTGATACGAAGAGCTGACTCATTTGAAAAGACCCTGATGCTGGGAAAGATTGATAGCAGGAGGAGAAAGGGATGACAGAGGATGAGATGGTTGGATGGCATCACCGACTCAATTGGACATGGGTTTGGGTGAACTCTGGGAGTTGGTGATGGACACAGGGAGGCCTGGCGTGCTGCGGTTCGTGGGGTCGCAAAGAGTCGGACACGACTGAGTGACTGAACTGAACTGAACTGGTGGCTGGTTTGTGTTGTATGGCAGAAACCACACAATATTGTATGTAGAATGCATGTAGAGTGAAAAGGGAAATTCTTATAAATTTTTTAGGATCAAAAATTAAAGTTTTTTCTCTAATTTGCCATTTTCATTCCTGATTTCATGGGCTAAAGTGACCCATTCAACTCAACCTTTGGAATTAATACTGTTTGTTCTGACAGTTTCTCTCCACCCTGAGTAATGCTAATTTCCACTCTGCAAGTTTACTGTCTCAGTGAAAGGCGGGTGTTGCTTGGTCTTTTTTTTTTTTTCCTCTTGAAATTTAATTATGTCAACATTAAACACAGCCATGAAACCATAGACTGGGCAGTTTCTTGAAGGCTCATGGTTTGGACCTTTTCCACAAAAATTCCCACTTCTATAATTATATTTAGTGTTTTAACTACCTGAATAACTGGCTTGCTATGGGCTGTGTGTCAGGGCAACTCTGGGTTTTGTTTGCAGTCAAGTTTGTCTGCTTCATGGAACCTCTGTGCCAAGAGTGCGCGGTCCTGAATGGAGTCGATCCTCTGGTTTTCTTCTCCAGAAATTTCACTGGGGTTAGCATTGCCCATCTGATGCTGTATCGTCCTGCAATTCTCAAAACTGTTTACTTAATGTTTAAAACATTTTTTAACTTGTCCACACCCTTAACTCTGAAAGTAATAGTATCAGGTGTGTTTATGGTATGGGCCTATCCTAATGACTTTGTGTGTATAGATATGACTGAATTTTTTTATAAGTCCTTACACAAAAGCCAGTTTTTTCATGTTGATGCAGCTGTTTAACTTTTAAGAACCCACATGCATTTTATCCTCTAAAAACTTTAATTTGAAAGATATAGGACTTTAAAGTGCAATATTCCTGAAACTGCTATCTATTAGCCTCCCTACTTCTGTCTCTTTAAACTCTCAATTAAGAATTGAGTAAAGTTCCTGAGTTGAAATATTACATGTAAATTTTTCAGATCAAAAATACTTGTTATTGCTGAATTCCTAGTAACCTTTGAAAGGTTAACTTATAAGGGAAGCAGTGGCATTCGTAATAGAAACCAAAGGTAACAGTAGCTCAGTTGTCATAATTTCTCCAAACTCAGTGAATTTTCCATGGACACAGAGGCAGATACTAGAAGAAAACAGTTGTGTGTTTTCCTGGGTTCACTGTAGCCCAACAAGTCATGGTAAATATTAGTTTGCTTCTTTCTTATGCTATAGCAACAATTCCACTTCCTGTTACATAGGAAAACCTGCTGTTAAAAGAAATTACTAGATGTATTTGTTACATGAAGACCATTTCATCCATGGAAATAATTTTTTATTGTTCTGAGTCACTCTAGTTTTTGGAATTTTTACATGAGTTCCAGGACAAAGATGAGATATTTATTTTATTTTGTATTTTCTTTACTTTTTTTTTTGACTGCATGAATGTCAGGCTTGCTGTCAAAGTATGTCCATGTTTTTATTACTTTAGAAGTTTCTCTGCTGTATTTATGTCTCCTAAACTCTTCATTTGGAGAAGGCAATGGCACCCCACTCCAGTACTCTTGCCTGGAAAATCCCATGGACGGAGGAACCTGGAAGGCTGCAGTCCATGGGGTCGCTAAGAGTCAGACACGACTGAGCGACTTCCCTTTCACTTTTCACTTTCATGCATTGGAGAAGGAAATGGCAACCCACTCTAGTGTTCTTACCTGGAGAATCCCAGGGATGGGGGAGCCTGGTGGGCTGCCGTCTCTGGGGTCGCACAGAGTCGTACATGACTGAAGCGACTTAGCAGCAGCAGCAGCAGCAAACCCTTCTATGAGATTCACTATGTGTACAGGGCATGCTGTATTTTGGGAGAACTTTTGCCAGAGGAACTTTTGCTTTTCCCAGTGTCATGTGATCTCTTGTTTTTCCCTTAGTCCCTATTCATGTCTTCTCAATGTATGTCTTTACCATGCTAAAAGTTATACAGACCTTCAGAAATATTTAAATTGTTTTGTTGAACTGTTGGAAGGACTTAAATTTTGAGCTTCAAAGGGCATTTGTTATGCCTTATATTTTACTCTTGTATTAAAGTAAACCTTACTCTAAGTGCTCCCTAGTCCAGCCCGGAGTATCTCTGTGCTTTAGACTGATCCCTGAACTCATAGAAAGTCTCCGAAATTCATTTTCTGGTATTCTTTGGTTTGATTACAATTATTGTATTTATTAATCACCTGTAGAGACCTAGGTTAAAATTTAAATAACAGTTCAGATTTACAGAGATGTTCTGATATTTTAGCAACTATTTGAATAGAAAACAGTAACAACAGTCCAGTGGGCTGATTTTTCAAGTTATTGATTATTGTCATTGATAGTCCTTCCACATATTACTTTGTGTGTGCAATTCTTCCTGACTGACTTAAGATTTAAAATTAAATCTTGTATTTTTCTGGCAAGTGTAGCTGGGTTAAGTATTCTGTCTCCCACATTTCTCAACTCCTGTACCCTAAGTAGTCACACTTACAACAATGTCCTCTAAGTAGTCAATTCCAATAGACAAAAGAGAGAGAGATCCTATATTGACTTGATTTTAGACTAGACGGGACAAATTAGACAATTTCTAACAGATAATTTCTTCTCCTGCAAATGATCATGGCTGGTTCAATATACACTACACTTATATATTCATGAGCTTCCCTGGTGGCTCAGATGGTAAAGCATCTGGTTGCAGTGTGGGAGACCCAGGTTCAATCCCTGGGTCAGGAAGATCCCCTGGAGAAGGAAATGGCAACCCACTCCAGTACTGTTGCCTGGAAAACTCCATGGATGGAGGAGCCTGGTAGGCTACAGTCCATGGGATCGCAAAGAGTCGGACATGACTGAGCAACTTCACTTTATATTTTCACGAGAGTGTGCTTGTGTGTGTTTGTGTGCACATGGGAGCATAATTCAGTGATGTGAAATTTTAGATGACTGGTTTTCTTGTTAGAAAATGGTAAGAATATTAATCTGGATCATTTTGTTTTCAATAGGCTGACATGATGAAAGAAGCACTAGAAAAACTTCAGCTCAACATAGTAGAGATGAAAGATGAAAATGCAACTTTAGATGGTGGAGATGTCTTATTCACAGGTAGAGTTGTATTTACTTTTTCCTATCTAAAAATAATTCTAATACCTTTTCTATATCCCCTTGCTTAATTATAGGTTTTTATTAATTACCAAAATAAGAGTAATTTGGAAAATACAGAGAAGCACAAAAGAAAGAAAACAAAAAATGACCTTTCATTCAAAGATAATCACTTCAATATCTGGATTATTGAATACTTTTTTATTGAATATTAAAGTACCTTTAGTACTTTTGTATACACATAGTTGCTTATTTTACATGTTATCAGTATATATATATATCATTTTATAGGTTGTGTCTACTATGTTCTTCCACAACTTCAGCTTAAGAGTTGCATAGTTTTGCATTGTGTGACAGTATATCCAGTCTGTATTTGAAAGATTCCTAATTCAAGATCTGTCATTTAAAAATAATTTTCTTCCCAAATGGCAAGATAAATTTAAATAATTTTCACTGTAAATTGGCTTGACTTAATGCCAGATGAATAATAGCAGAACTCAACAAAATGTAAATAGCTGATACTATTAATCTAACTGGAATCAGTTTTTATAATGGGTATAATATAGCTACTACAGAAATGGTAATTTTAGCCTTTAACTTTTCCAGCTCTTTATGATCATATTATTATTGTTTTTGTAAAGTCATGTGCTAAAATCTGAGTCTCCAGAGTCATACTAGCTCTATTGATCAACAAGACATCAATAATAATTTTTAATTGATAATGAGAGTTTGTTTTCCACTACTTGTCAAAGAATAAATATCTGTTTCACAGATGTATCCCTAACAGCAGAGGCTGGTCCCCGGAGATCTGGGGATGTAGTCCCATGTGGCCCACTGGGAGCCTGGAGATTCTTGGAAGTTTAATATTTTAGCTGATGTGAATTTTATATCAAATCCCGTGTGTATAGAAAAAATATAGTCATTTTCATTTTAGTATAAAAATGTTTCATATAACTTACATTTTGATATAGTTAATGTTCCTGGAGAAGGAAGAGTTTTTAGCCGGAAACTTTGCGTAGTTCCTTGCTTGGTGTCACATACCTATGGGTGGGGGCACGGTCACTGAGCCTCAGGGGATGCCATTTTTCTCATAGGTTTGTGAAGAGCCCTCCCCTGGAGTTGTGCCCTGCACGACCTGTGCTACCACTGTAATGGGCAATGGCCCTGTCTCTGGGGTTTGTTGTGCACACCCATTGAGCCCCAAGAACACAGAGCAAGGGGTCAGAGAGGCCTACGCTGCATTCTCAGCTCCAGTTGTATCCAAGCCGACTCAGGCATCCTTTGAATCTGCCTAGTAAGTTCCACTTAGAATATTCTTTGTGTCTCCGATTGATGGCACTTTTCATTCTTTTTAGCAGCACAGAACAACAGCCTATTTCTCTTAGAAAGTGGGCTTTTGTGATAAGCTAGATGTGTAAATCACACTTCATTACAATAAAACTTTTTTACCAGAACATAGCCATAGAATAAATTACTTGTTGTAAGCAGGTACAGATACTATTTGAAGAATGATTTAAAACAAGAATGATTTAGTTACCTCAACAGCTGAGCTGAATAGATTTCCTAAAATCTTCTCATTGTTACAGCAAGGCTTAGGAACCTCTTCCACTTGTCAAAGGTCTTTCCATAGCATCTCAAGCCTGTTGTTTTTCCCATAACTTCTAATTAAGTCCTGAGCAATGAGGCTTGCCTTGGACACTATCTGTAAGTTTTGTTTTGATAATATTCAGTGCTTAATATCTTAAAAGTTATGTTATTGTAAACAGAGCTAGTGTTGTAATACTAAGATCTTTATCTGCTTGGCTTCTCATTCATACCTAATGTGTGGTCCTGCCTTCTATTCTTACTTCTCAACTTTTTTGCGTCCTTAAAATTGTAGTAAAATACATTTAACCTAACATGTGCTATTCTGACCATCTTTCAGTGTATAATTCAAGTGGCATTAATTACCTTCACAGCATTGTACAACCATCACCACTCAGTTTTTAGATTGTGCAGAGTTGAGTAAGAGACAAAATCTGGAGCACTTCCCACATGCTCTGTGTCCCCTTCCTTCCGTGACTCAGAGCTTCATTAATAATTGATCAGGAAATGGACAGAAGGAAAGCAGCTTCCAACTCTAGTTCCACTGGGAAATCTGTCAGTCAGGCAAGCAGCTGCTGGTAGAAAGCGTTTCAATCCTTTTTCTCTCAGACAGACAACATCAATTTACCTCTACTTTCATTTATTTATTTTTGTGAAATATGAGGCATATAAAGAAAAGTTATAAAATGTTTATGTACAGATTCAGTACCAATAATATAATGAACACTCAGGACCATAGAAGCCCCAGTCCCACACTTTCTCTCCTCCCAGCTTGAGGTGAACATTGTCCTGAATTTTGTGTTAATCACTGCCTTGTCTTTTTTTAGTTTTGCCTCAATATGTGCACTCCTAAATGATACGTTGTTTAGTTTTGCTTTTCTCATGACTTTATATAATTAAGGTTATATTATATGAACTCTTGTGTGATTTTCCTGCCTTTGATCTAACTTGATCCATGTAGCTGGAGTTCATTCATTTTCACAGCTGTGTGGAATTTCATAGTAAAAATGCACCATGAAGTATTTATTCATTTTACTGCTGATATATATTTGAGTACTTTTCAGTTTTTCTCTACGGTCTTCAATGCTGCTATGTACAGTCTTGTTGTATCTCCTGAGTACATATATAAGTTTCTTTAAAGTAAAGAGCTGGAAATAGAATTTCAGGTGATAAACGCTCATCCTATTTCAATGGTTATATGATTTTCTTCTTTAATCTATTTATGTGGCTAATTATATTAACTGATTTCCTGATATCAATGATCAAAGTTTATATCCCTGGGATGAAATCAAACTTAATCAAGATATATCCTATTTTTATTTTAGTGTTTTATTTAGCTTTTTTAGAGCTTCCCTGTTACCTAAGTTGATAAAGAATCCACCTGCAATGCAGGAGACCCTGGTTCAGTTCGTGGGTCAGGAAGATCCTCTGGAGAAGGGATAGGCTACCCACTCCAGTATTCTTGGGCTTCCCTGGTGGCTCAGCTCGTAAAGAATCTGCCTGCAATGCGGGAGACCTGGGCTCAATCCCTGGGTTGGGAAGATCCCCTGGAGAAGGGAAAGGCTACTCACTCCAGTGTTCTTGCCTGGAGAATTCCATAGACTGTATAGTCCGGAGGCTCACAAAGAGTCACATGACTGAGCAACTTTCTTTTCACTTCACTGTATTTAGTTTGCTGATAATTGTTTAAGATTTGTTTCTGTGGCCTGAAACTTTTCTTTCTTGTTATCCTTGTCTGGCTTTGGTTGAAATTATGTTAACCTCATACTCCAGTACTCTTGCCTAGAAAAATCCCATGGATGGAGGAGCCTGGAAGGCTGCAGTCCATGGGGTCGCTGAGGGTCAGACACGACTGAGCTACTTCACTTTCACTTTTCACTTTCACGCATTGGAGAAGGAAATGGCAACCCACTCCAGTGTTCTTGCCTGGAGAATCCCAGGGACAGGAGAGCCTGGTGGGCTGCCGTCTATGGAGTCTCACAGAGTTGGACATGACTGAAGAGACTCAGCAGCAGCAGCAGCATATAAAATGTATTAGAGAATATTTTCCTGTGTTTCTGTTCTCTAAAACCAGTAAAACTTTAAATGTGCATTACTTGAACTTTGGTAGAATTTACCTATTCAGGCCCTGTGGGCCTTGATTTCTTTGTGGGAAGATTTTCAACTGATTTTGTTTTTGTAATAATTATGTGACTATTGAGATTTTTTTCTGAGCCAGTTTTGGTGAGTTCTGTTTTCTGAGATTTTATTTATTTCATCTAAGTTTTTTAAATGTTGGGTATAAAGTTATTCATGTTTTCTTAATATCTGTTTTAAGTTCTACAACAATTACAGCTATGTCCCCTTTCATTCATAATGTTTTCTGGGGCCTTAATTTTCTTGCCAGAGATCTGTCGATTTCATTAACCTTTATGAAGAACTACCTTTTGGCTTTTTGAACCCTGGCTCTTGTATGTTTCCTTTTCTCTTCCTGTTTCTACCTTTATTTCCTTCCTTCAAATTTCTTTGTTTTTATTGTTCTTTTTTCCTTTCATTGCAAAGTGAAATCTTGTCTACTTTGAATCTTTCCTCTTCTTAATGTAAGCATTTAAGTACTACCTTCTAAGTAGTGCTTTAGCTGAATCCTTTGTGTTTTGATATGAATATTTTTGTTATTAACTCAAAATGTTTTCCCATTTCCATATGATTTATTCTATGGCTTATTAGTGGATAATGACTTAAAAAAACATATTGATCATTATTATAAATTGCTGGGATAACAGTTCATTACTGTGATCATTGATAAATATAAAGCATTTAGCCTCTTTTCTTTGTGAACTCTGCTTCAAGTAGACCAAATATTTGATGGAGAAAAGTTTTTTAGAATTCTACCCAGTAAATGTAGATCCTTAATAAAACAAAGGACCTGTGCAATGATCATCAGAGCATGCTATGCTATGCTAAGTCACTTCAGTCCTGTCCGACTCTGTGTGACCCCATAGACGGCAGCCTACCAGGCTCCCCCGTCCCTGGGACTCTCCAGGCAAGAACACTGGAGTGGGTTGCCATTTCCTTCTCCAATGCTTAAAAGTGAAAATGAAGTTGCTCAGTTGTGTCCAACTCTTAGCGACCCCATGGACTGCAGCCTACCAGGCTCCTCCATCCATGGGATTTTCCAGGCAAGAGTACTGGAGTGGGGTGCCATTGCCTTCTCCATGTAAAACTTTTATATGAGGGACTTTCCCGGCGGTCCAGTGGTTAGGACTCCAAGCTTCCAATGCAGAGGGTATGGAATTGACCCCTGGTCAGAAAACTAAGTTCCCACAAGCTTCAAGGCAGGGGGGAAAAAACGGATAAAGGAATGAAACAACAACATCAACAAAAATGCCTTTACATGAAAGCTTGATGGGGAGCTTTATGATGGAGGAATCAAGCTGATGCTACATGAACACTCTTATGATTCTAGCATCACTGAAAATGTGACAGGTGGAAAATGATGTGCTTTAGGATGTGATACAATAGATGTGTAACCCCACCTCTGACGCTTTTGAACTGTGGTGTTGAAGAAGACTCTTGAGAGTCCCTTGAACTGCAAGATCAAACCAGTCAATCCTAAAGGAAATCAGGAATATTCATTGGAGGGACTGATGCTGAAACTGAAGCTCCAATACTTTGGCCACCTGATGCAAAGAACTGACTCACTGGAAAAGACCCTGATGCTGGGAAAGATTGAAGACAGGAGGAGAAGGGGATGACAGAGGATGAGACGATTGGATGGCCTCACCGACTCGACGGACATGAGTTTGAGCAAGCTCTGGGAGTTAGTGATGGACAGGGAAGCCTGGTGTGCTGCAGTCCATGGCTCACAAAGAGTCGGACACAGCTGAGCAATTGAACTGATAGCCCCACCACTGAAGTAGTCCTATCAAAAAAAAATTGAACAAGAATCTAATGAAGTATCTACATAGACTATCAATATGCCAAAAATACAAATGATAAAGGAACAATTTAATGTTAGTATGCAAAGAGGGGCTTCCCTGTTGGTTCAGACAGTAAAGAATCCACTTGCCATGCAGGAGGTGCAAAGAGGTTGGTTCAATCCCTGGATTGGAAGATCCTCTGGAGGAGGGCATGGCAACTCACTCCAGTGTTCTTGCCTGGAGAATCCCATAGACAGACAAGCCAGGTGGCTACAGTCCATGGGGTTGCAAAGTGAGGGACAAGGCTGAAGCAACTTCACACATGCATGTGCATGCGCGCACACACACACACACACACACAAGGAAACAATCAACCGAATCCAGAATGTAGGAAAGTCAGTAGGATAAATGATCTGATTTCTTCTATGAAAGAATAAGGTAAGGAAGGAAAAGAAAAAGAGGGTGAGTGGTTATAGAAGAAAATGACATGAGACATATAACAACCCCAATACTTTTTACTATTTTGATTCCAGAACTTCAGTTGTTTTTATCAGAAAGGCTATTTAAAGGGGTATAGCCTGACATATTGCTAGAAACAGAAGTCTGGCTTACTTTTTAAAGACATAAGCAGTTTGCTTTTCTTTGTACTTTTAAATGGAAAATGTGTGTAAGGTGTTTATATTTGCATATAGTGTTTAAATTTGCATAATGAAGTAATTTTTTTTTTAATTTAAGTTGCTTCACTTCTTCTTTTAAGTAACTTTTGTTTGTTTGTTTTAGCTGTGCCATGCGGCATCAGGATCTTAGTTCCCCAACCAGTGATCAAACCCATATTCCCTGCATTGGGAGCATGGAGTATTAATCACTGAATTGCCAGGAAAGTCCCTAAGTGTTTTGTTTTTTTTTAATTGTGTGTAAATATAATTTATAAATCTATATTTATCATAAGAGAATTAAGGAAATGTGTCTTTTCTATTACAACTGACTTTTTTAATAAAGAGATTAATACTTTTTGTCAAGTAAAGGACCTCTCCCTTACTTAAGTTTTGATTTGTATGTAGTGAGTTTTCTCTAGGGACAACACAATCAGGCCGTTACCCAAAACACTGTCAGTTTGCCACCAACGATTCTTGTGTCTGCCAGCAGCATAAGCCATTGGAATTTATCGTCACATCATTTGACCTCTGTCTTTTACCCCTGTTATAAGGACACCATGAAGATGAAAGTTGTAACAGGTGTAAAGTCTGTCAAGCCATTCTTTCTACATGGCTACAAGTGTACATGACTATACTGTTTATACTTGTTCTGGGGCAAAATACATACTGATTTCTCTTGGAATATATTTTCCACATTTCATGTTGAATTCTTTTCCAAAAAATTAAGGAAGGGTAAGAACCCCTACATTTATGTATTGCCTAACTCTATCTACTCTCATTGGTTTTTTGACTATAACTAGAAGAGCATTTTTACTTGATGCTTTGCTTTCTGAGAAAAAAAAAAAATTGTAGAATTTCAGAAAAGCCAAATAACTAGAAAGTTTCTTTCTCCGAAACTTTAGTGCTTTGTAGATTGATGTACTTGAGGGTTAATTTGAAATAAATAGGTGTGTTGATTTAAAGACAGCTCTTAGAGCTGAAGACCAGTCAGCACTAAACTCATTTTACTGAGATGGTTTCATCAGCCCTTACATCAACACTATGTTTAAAAAAAAAAAAAAAGGTATCTGACTCATCAAGACTGTATAGTATTGTTCTTTTGGATAAAAAAAGGAAGTTCTGCTGACATATTGCTATTACTTAATTTCTGATTACAGGTTATATGTTTAATTCTGTTATTTTCTAGATAAAAACCATATTACCTTATTGTGGTACAATATAGATAACATAAAATTTACCATTTAACTATTTTAAAATGCACAGTTCAGGGGTATTAACTGCATTCATGTTTTGCAACCATCACCACCATCCATCTCCAGCATTGTTTTGCCTTTCTAAAACCAAATATCATACCCATTAAACACTGATTCGCTAGCTCCCACTCAGTCCCCTCCCTGACATCAGCCCATGACAACCACCATTCTACTGATACTTTCTGCCTCTATCAGTTTGAAAGAGTTTATTTCTAATGGCAATCATCTGAAATCATTTATGTAAAGAGAGCAGGAGTCGGAGTACAAGTGGAGCTGACCTCTATGGTAGGAAAGAACTGTGTGAGGCTTTAAAGTCTTTATTTATAGATAGAAAAACAGCATGCCATCACTGATGCTACCCACTCACTGTGTTCCATGACATTTATTATAGGCAGAGAATTTTTTGTGGGCCTTTCCAAAAGGACAAATCAACGAGGTGCGGAAATCTTGGCTGATACTTTTAAGGTAGGTAAAGGATAATTTATGCCTGGCACAGAGTAACTATCTAATAAATAGTCATAGACCCATTGAATCAATATGTCATGAATAACGATATTTTTATGTCATGGGCTTTGCAAAATAACTCCTAATGTTTGTATGTTTGCTAGAAGTTTTAGAAGATAGGACTTAATAAATAGGCTTCATGGGACTCCCACAGCAGCAACAGATAAAGTTATCATGGACATTCTGCTTTCTCCCAGTGTATAATCAATCATACAACCACTTGGCAGATATTCCTGGCACAATTCATAACTTAAAAAAATGCATCTGGAGTCCCAGTTGTCTCTAAAATGAAATGTGGAATTTTTCAGATCGGAATTAAAGATCACCCACACTTGGCTGCCTACTGTGTGCTGGGCCTTGCACATACATCCTCCCAAGGTCCCTTTACTCTACTGATTTTTAGCAGATTGGCTTACCAGACTGCTAAGGAAGAGATGAATCCCCAAGAAGCTATTCCCCAGGACGATGTGAGGCTCTTGTCTGCATGGGATATTCAGACACATCCATCTAGAGTAGCCCCCTCTGCAGGCCCCCTTGACAGTAGTGAAGCTGTTAAGGCAGTCACAGGTCAGGTAGGAGGCTCTGCACTTCCTTCTTAGAAGCAGTCTTCATTTAATTGGCAATACCCAAACCTATGAGGCCCAGTTTTCCTTCCAGATGTTCAGGGTCCCCAGCAGCCTCCTGGGGAGCAAGAATGTTTTGAGCAGGTTTGAATGGGTTTTAGAGTTATTCTGCTATGACAAACTACTTTCTCTCATATGCATAGGACTATGCGGTCTCCACAGTCCCCGTGGTGGATGCTTTGCACTTGAAGAGTTTCTGCAGCATGGCTGGGCCTAACCTAATCGCTATTGGATCCAGTGAATCTGCACAGAAGGCCCTCAAGGTAAATGTAAAACTTTGCTCTTTCGAAATGCAATAGGCACTGCCTGCCGCATGGTTTTTCTAATACTGTCTATTGGACAGAGAGCAACTAAGGGTAGCAGGGAGAGAACTTGAGCTTTCTCTGATTTACACTGTCATGACCTCACATTTATTAGGAACCAGGAGCGCTTAGTACATACTGTTACTCTGAGTAAGTATTTGTTGTTCAGTTGCTAAGTCATGTCTGACTCTTTGCAACCCCATAGGCTATAGCCCACCAGGCTCCTCTGTCCATGGGGATTTGCAGGCAAGAATACTAGAGTAGGCTGCCATTTCCTTCTCCAAGTAAGTACTTAGTAAGTACTCTTCCTGGAAAATACACCTATCAGAAGAATTCTTCACTAATGAGCCATTCTTCCTCACACACCAGGTTTCTTGGAAAGAAATAACTCATCACAGTTATTTCTTCTGAGGAAAAGGAGGGCATTCTACCAGCAGAGCTCTTTTTTATAATGTTTTATCTCTCAACTCAGGTAATTGGTACACACAGAGTCGTTACGTTATTTATCCTTTTGTACTTTTGAACTATTTCATAATAATCTTTTAGAAAGCCATGATTCAGAAGTACCTAAAAATTTTAACTTCTCCATTTGCAGTGGAATACTTAAATTTTAGGAAAGTCATTTTTCTCATTTCATAGATAGGAATCGGAAAGTCCAGAAAAATTACTACTTGCTTTGGGTCACACAGCTAGATGGAGAGTAGACGTCATTGATAGTGAAGATTATCTATTGTTATAGTGCTTTACAGTTCAAAGGCACCTTCCTTCTCTGTAGCTAATAACCCTGGGAGATGATCTGGACACTTCATAAGGGCAAATACCTGTCCATTTTGGTAACCATTTTGCCCCCCATTTTGCCCCTTTATGCTTGCCCCAAGGTGGTCCCTAAATAAATATTTGGTGCACAATGAATAAATGAATGAGGGAAGTGACTTTATCTCCATTTTGCAGTTAAAAACTAGATCGAGTGGCTCCCCCCAGATCACAAAGCTAATACTAAAAGGTGGGCTGGGACTACTTTTTGTCCCTTCCTCTCAAGTGGTCCTATATGACATGTGACTTATTAAAGGACCAAGACAGGGATTTCCCTAACTGTCTAGTGGTTAAGACTCTGTGTTCCCAATGCAGAAGGCACAAGTTTTATTCCTGTTCAGGGAACTAAGACAGGGTTCCCAGGTGACTCAGTGGTAAAAGAATCTGCCTCCCAATGCAGGAGCCACAGGAGATGAGGGTTCAATCCCTGGGTCAGGAAGATCCCCTGAGATGGAAACAGCAACCCATTCAAGTATTCTGGCTGGGATAATCCCATGGACAGAGGAGCCTGGAGGACTACATTCCATGGGGTTGAGAAGAACATGGTTGAAGAAATTTAGCACTCACACATGCAGAAAACTAAGATACTTCATGCAGCACAGCTCGGCCAAAAAATAAAAGCAAAGAATGAAGACAGAAATTTCTCTTAGGCAAAGAGAGGAAGTTTGTGGGCTCCAAGGTACACAGTTTATTTGTTTGCCCTATCTGGTCTTGACTCTTCTATGTCAGGGCTGGGCTTGGTGTAGTTTGTCTGGGAAGCAACCTCTGCCTCCCAGTTGCTGACTTTCTGCTTTGCATTATCTCCAACTTCTTTCAGTCAGTGCACTTGGCCTTTCTTCCCTTTCCCAGACTGTATCTCTGATTATATTTCTAGGACCTTTAACAATTGTTGTTGAATAATCTACTTTGGATTTTGAATTTAGTGGCTTTTTCTATGTTTCCTTTAGAGAATGTCTTTTGTTCTGTTTCATCTGGAAGGCTGTGTCAACTTTCTGCATATAAAAAAAGAAATGATGCCTTGAAAGAAAATATCTGATGAATGATGTCATTCAGAAGATCTAGGAAGATTATTTCTCTCCTCAGGGACTGAATTATTTCTCTCCTCAGGGACTGACTATGATGTCTTCCCATGGCAGCTGGGTTGGCCTGCACGTGTCTGAAATTGATTACAAGGGAAGGAGAAGGCTGAAGTTGTCCATGCTGGGTCTTTGTGTAAATTAGCAGAAAGAAGCTCCTCTGGGTAGACAAACTAGAAAAAGTAGTTTCATCTGCCATTCTGGGTAAACTAGGTCCCTAACTCAAATAAATTAGTCTCTAACTCAGTAGGTCTCTAACACAAATTGGTCCCTTAGTCCAAAGAAACTAACATGTAATAAACTAAGAGATAAAACAATATGGTTAACTAGCACTCAGTTATATGAAATAGCCCTAACTGTTATTCAGAAGAGAATAAGAAACTCCTTGAGGCCTAGATATTCAGAGAAAACTTTATGAAGAAAATGTGGCTTGATGTGGGTCTTGAAGGGTTTGTCAGAGTGGGATTCAGTGAGAGAGAGTTCCAGGTGGGGACAGGAAATAAGCAAAGACTACGCTCAGTATATTCATGAGATATAACCTAACTATCCCAACTAATAAAGTTTTCTTGTGGGTTCCAGGGGACACAGCTGGATGGGGCAGATGATGTCTGAAGAGGTAGGGACATAAAAGTGAGCAAAAGAATGAGTTTATCTCCATGAAGTAGAAGGCTGGTTATCCATAGGCTCTAAGCAGAAGAGGCTGTATTGCTGCAAAGCTATTGGACCATCCCTCCTTTTGCAAAAAATTAAATGGAGAGGGAAGGCCCTGTGGTCAAAAAATGGCAACTGATGACCTGGAAAAAGAAAGCCAAGCCTCAAGTTCCATTCTATGCCTTGGCCACTCACTCACATTTCTCCATTAATCATTTCTTTTTCATTGTCAAGTCCTCTAAGACCACACCTTTTAAGAGAATCCCACGAGGGTGTTATAGTCCTCCTTCCTTTAGAGTTCATTTGAGTCGGTGTTAATAATGATGTTCACTCCATAATTGAAAACTCCTGTATCAGAAACTACAAATAATTCTGACTAGAAAGACATTCTTTGGAGATTGAATTTTCCATCAGAAAATGTGCTTCATAAACCATGGGCCTGTGGAGTTGGCCAATGCCCACCTGCCTTGTTCCTAGCATCAAAAAGGTCCTCTTCCCTGGTAGCCAAGATAGGAGTACAAAGTAAACTGAAAACTAATGAGATCTCCATGAGGATCAGAAATAAGTGGGTTGGTAAAATTCAGATTTAGTGAATTGAACTGGTTATTTGAGAAGAGTTTAGGCACCTGTATTAAATCAATGAATAAAATTGATGGTAGGTAAGTCCTACTGCTAATTTGGACATATAAACACTGATATAGACAGGCAGGAAGACAAATTAACAGAGACAAATACATCATTTCATTTCAGTTCAGTCACTCAGTCGTGTCCAACTCTTTGCGACCCCATCAATTGCAGCACACCAGGCCTCCCTGTCTATCACCAACTCCCGGAGTTCACTCAAACTCACATCCATCGAGTCGGTGATGCCATCCAGCCATCTCATCCTCTGTCGTCCCCTTGTCCTCCTGCCCCCAATCCCTCCCAGCATCAGAGTCTTTTCCAATGAGTCAACTCTTCGTATGAGGTGGCCAAAGTACTGGAGTTTCAGCTTTAGCATCATTCCTTCCAAAGAACACCCAGGACTGATCTCCTTTAGGATGGACTGGTTGGATCTCCTTGCAGTCCAGGGACTCTCAAGAGTCTTCTCCAACATCATAGTTCAAAAGCATCAATTCTTTGGCTCTCAGCTTTCTTCACAGTCCAACTCTCACATCCATACATGACCACTGGAAAAACCATAAGCCTTGACTAGACGGACCTTTGTTGGCAAAGTAATGTCTCTGCTTTTGAATATGCTCTCTAGGTTGGTCATAACTTTCCTTCCAAGGAGTAAGCGTCTTTTAATTACATGGCTGCAATCATCATCTGCAGTGATTTGGGAGCCCCCAAAAATAAATTCTGACACTGTTTCCCCATCTATTTCCCATGAAGTGATGGGACCAGATGCCATGATCTTCGTTTTCTGAATGTTGAGCTTTAAGCCAACTTTTTCACTCTCCACTTTCACTTTCATCAAGAGGCTTTTTAGTTCCTCTTCACTTTCTGCCCTAAGGGTGGTGTCATCTGCATATCTGAGGTTATTGATATTTCTCCCAGAAATCTTGATTCCAGCTTGTGCTTCTTCCAGCCCAGCCTTTCTCATGATGTACTCTGCATATAAGTTAAATAAGCAGGGTGACAATATACAGCCTTATGGTACTCCTTTTCCTATTTGGAACCAGTCTGTTGTTCTATGTCCAGTTCTAACTGTTGCTTTCTGACCTGCATATAGGTTTCTCAAGAGGCAGGTCAGGTGCTCTGGTATTCTCATCTCTTTCAGAATTTTCCACAGTTTATACATCATTTACAAGTAATGAAATTGTGTGTGTGTTTTTTTTTCCCACTTCACAAGTGAAAATACTGAGAAGAGATGAAATAAGACATTCTGATTAGGATCTCACGGTTTCAGAATCAGATTTCCTGGACCCAGCTACTGTTGGCCCCAGTTGCCCAGCATACTCCATAGCCATTCTTTTTCTATTGGAAAGCCTTTTCTAATTATTTTGCCATGGATTGATTCTAGCTAAGCTCCCTCTTTCTCCTCCCCTCTCTCCAACTATTCCTCTCCTCCCATTTATTGCTGGTTATCAGTATGTGATCTGTATCAGGGAAGATGTGAGTTTGGCCCCTGATATCTGTTTTTCCTTTGTAAATCTTGATGTCTCAGTCATGTCTCCATAGAGAAGCCCCTGGCCACTTGGGCATCACTTTGAATGGGTATAGCATTTAAACAGGGATGAATTGTGCCTTTCTGTGCTACACACTGAAAACCCGATTGCTTCCCACATCTGTCACTGCTCTTTGAGTACTTGCTTCCTTCAGAGTCTTTAAAACTACTTCTTGCATATTCATGCAAAGCTGAGAGCCCAAGGGCTTCCCAGTAGTCTTACTGCATTTGAAACACTTTGTAATAGGTTGCAGTCTATTCTTGGTTAATGAAGTGGGTTCTTATGGAGATAGTCATCATACCTGTCTAGGCTGTAGGAGATTTAATAGTGTATGCATTGTCTATTTAAATGAAATAATCCATCTAAGATGACTTTAGCAACTCTCTGCTAAAAAGCCCAGAATGTATTTAATGCAGGGTATATTTAATATACTTTTAATACAGTTTATCTAATATAGGGAAGAAAAAAAGAAGGACCTATCATTACCATATTTTACCACTGATGTGGCCAAAGTACTAGCAATTAGGTTGATTTGAAATTACTAAAGATATTAGATACCAGGTCTTACCCTAGAAATACTATTATCTAAGCAAAATTACGGAGAAGGCAATGGCACCCCATTCCAGTACTCTTGCCTGGAAAGTCTCACGGACGGTGGAGCCTGGTAGGCTGCAGTCCATGGGGTCGCTAAGAGTTGGACATGACTGAGCGACTTCACTTTCTCTTTTCACTTGCATGCATTGGAGAAAGAAATGGCAACCCACTCCAGTGTTCTTGTCTGGAGAATCCCAGGGATGGCAGAGCCTGGTGGGCTGCCGTCTGTGGGGTCGCACAGAGTCAGACACGACTGAAGTGACTTAGCAGCAGCAGTGCATAGATATGGGAGAAGGCAATGGCACCCCACTCCAGTACTCTTGCCTGGAAAGTCTCACGGACGGAGGAGCCTGGTAGGCTGCAGTCCATGGGGTCGCTAAGAGTTGGACATGACTGAGCGACTTCACTTTCTCTTTTCACTTGCATGCATTGGAGAAAGAAATGGCAACCCACTCCAGTGTTCTTGCCTGGAGAATCCCAGGGACGGGGGAGCCTGGTGGGCTGCCGTCTATGGGGTCACACAGAGTCGGACACGACTGAAGTGACTTAGCATAGCATAGCATAGCATAAGCAAAATTAGCCTTTAGAGCAACCTGCCCTTGCTATACTTTTTCTCCTACACTTTTCATCATTCCCTTCATGCCCCTGGGCAATCACTACCTTCATCCTGCTCTTCTAGCTATAAAAGAAAATAATGTAAGAGTAATTAACTTCTGTTCAGGCAGTAGATCCACTAGTACTCTTCCACGAGGAACGTCTGTCTTCTCAAAGACAATGAGAACTCCAGTTGCTGCACAGCTGGAGCTTCGAGTCACAAACGTAATTTGAGCAACAGAAGCCAACCTCCAGATAACACATATTCTCTTATCTCATCCATTTAAAGTTAAACAAGAGATAAAACTGGATTGGGTAGCCATTCCCTTTTCCAGGGGATCTTTCCAACCCAGGGAATCAAACCTGGGTCTCCTGCATTGCAGGCAGGTTCTTTACCTTCTGAGCCACCAGGGAAACCCAGAGATCAAACCACTCTATGCTATTAGCAGTTAATTCAAGAGGGAGAGAGTCATGGTGTGCAGGCCATCTTGTATGTTATATTTTAATTTTTAAAGATTAGTAAAAATACTTATATTATTGGAAGTGGGCTGTGTTAACTTACAGAAATAATTCTTCAGTAGCTAAGTCTGTCTCAAATCCTTGCTTTACCTTCCATGTGATATCTTTTAATAAGGAAAAAAAGGCAAACTTTATATACCCCTTGACCAATATCTCCCCATTTCTCCTCGCCTGCCAATCTTTGTAAACTTTAAATATATATATATATATATATATATAAAAAAATATAGTCCTTTATATGTCAGTAAAGCTGGGGAGTGAAAAAATACAATAAAGAGTAGATTTGCACTACATCTCACCCGTTCTTTTTCTATATCCGTGCCAAAATTAACTTGCTTTCCAGGAACCTGGATTAATTACATGCTCTCTGTCACAGGAGGACAGATCGTAATTCTCACCATCAGGAGGGGCTCTCAGTAATAATTTTTAGCCCAATCTTCTTGGTAGCATTTAGCCTTCCAGCCAACTTGGAGTAAGAGAAAGGAAGGAAGGAAGCACAAAGAGAGGGAGTGAAGAAGAGAGGGAAAGGAGGTGGGGAAGAGTGACACTTAGCTAAAACAATCAGATGAGGAAGCTGCTGCCCTCCCCAAGTTCAGAGCTCCAGGGACTTGTGGTACTGACATGTTGAGGGTTGTGCCATAAGCTGGCCAGGAGGCAAGAGGCATATCCCCACCTTCCTAAATTAACTCCACACAGGAGACCAAGTATTTTTCTCCTTTCGGCATCTGCAGTTTTGTTTAGTGACCTTTTTTTATTACTAATTTTATTCTTTTGTATCACAATGAATTACTGTTTAAGATTTTTAATAGAAATACTAAAAGGATGTAGTAAGAAAAAAATTATAAGATCACCACTCCATTTTTTGTGCCTTTGTCATATAAATGGAGCTGAACTATAGTACATGGAATTCCAGTAGACTTGTAATTTTAAATTAAAAAGATCATAATGCATCTGGACGGAAATGTCTCTCAGTTTTTTATGTTTCCTGAAATAACAAATTACATTTGTAAGATTCCTTGAATGAGGACACGGCCTGCTTGCTCTGAGCTAATTTAAATTGCATAGGATACAGTGTGTTTTTCTTTTGCATGACTAACTATATAATAGAGGTCACTCAGTATTTCCTCTCCTTTTGACTCAGCTTCAGCATTGATTTTATGTCCAAAAATGTCCAAGTTATTTTATAGGTGGTCATTTAAAAAATGAAAATGGAAAAAGTCCTTAATGTTTTTGGATTTTGTATGTTTTTTTAATCACCCGGAATTTCCTTTAATGACAACTGGAACAGCAATAGCAAAAACCAAAAGACAGAAGGAAAGCTAACCAGTATCAACAGCTTGATTGAAATGGAAAAATAAAGACTTTGCATTTTCAGTTGCTGTCACAGGGAATTACAGTCTGTAGCCACAAGATTTCCCACTTTGTGTCTCTACTGTGAAGGACAAATTGACAATCCATCATAGGTTTAATTTAGTCTCATTTTTGGGTTTTCTGTTCCAATTGTATTCACCAGATTCACAAGACAATGATCTTTTAAAAAATAATCAACCGTGCCTGAATTAAGAAATTAAAACACAAAACCAAATAGACTCTGAGTTTGTAACAACTGTTTATGCTCCTTTTCCTGGCAGCAGTTGGCTTATCTGACAGTATTCCCAGAGCTGTGTGCCAACAAGGCTGGGGTGGCCAAATAAAATGCTTTGGCATGAGAGGGCAATAAATAATCTGAAGCTCGGAAACCAAAACAACCTTTCTGTATATCAGCACTAGTCCCAAGCAAGGCAGGAAGAAAGCAAAATTGGCCAAGTAGGAGAAAGGGAACAATAATGTGTTTTTTTCTCTTGAGCTTTCAAGAAAATGTCAAAGAGGAAAAAAAGGAGGAAATAATATTTAAAAGGCTGTTCATTCTATCCATTATATAATGGACATCAGAAAGTACTTAGCAGACTCTATGGGATGTCGTTGGGGGAACTCAAGTATCTTGTTTGGAGGTTGAGCAAATGGCCTTTTATGGGTTGTTTCAATCCAAGACTCCTGCTCATGAAAGAAAAAGCCTCTGAGTGACCTTGAATTGGTGGTTCCTGATAAAAGGTGTGGTTTAAAACTTTCTGAAAACACACTGTCCTAACCCTATCTCAGAAAATTCTGATGTTCTAGGTCTAGGATCCAGTCTGGCCCTCTGAATTTTTAAAAATTTATTATTGAGGTATAGTTGATTTACAGTGTTTTGCTAATTGGTGCTATACAGCAAAATGATTCAGTTTTATATATATATATATATATATGTATGAATATATATATATACATTATATATGTATAAATACATTCCTTTTCATATTCTTTTCCATTATGGTTTATCACAGGATATTGAATATAGTTCCCTATGCCATACAGTAGTACCTTATTATTTATCCATTCAATATACAATATTTTGCACCTGCTAATCCCCAGCTCTCAAACTTTCCCACGCAGCCCCCTCCATCTTGGCAACCACAAGTCTTCCCTCTGCCAGGCATCTGTATTTTCAGAAGTTCCACAGGTGATTCTGGTACACAGACTAAGTTGAAAGCCACTGCCTTCAAGAATTTCTACAACTTACAAAATCACTTAACTTATGATCCTGAATAATATGCACCTGAAGAAGCCAATCACTATGTCTATAATAGAGGTACAAAAGAACATCCTCCAAGTAGCATTAAAAGTTAGAGAAAGTATCCAAATCAAAAACCATCGAAAGTCAGAAACTCCTTACTCTTTTCATGCCAAGAGCTCAACATTGTATAACTTAAAATATTAATACAATACCTAACTAGGTAATAAGTTGAATGCCATCATTCAATCCATTTGACATGTTAAACTTCTTTATTAAAATATTCTGAGTTATCAAAAATCACTAATGTTATCATTTTCTGAGAATAGAAAATTTGCATTTGACTCATACTTCCCAAACCTCTCCCCCAAAACACACATAAACACACACACACACACACCCACACACACAAGAAAAATCTAACAACAGTACCTTATCTTGATGTACAGATTTATACCAAAGAGAAAAAAAAACTAAACTTCATATTATTACTGATATTAGAGAAAAAAAAAACTTACTTTACAAACAAAATCATATGTTGCTTCGACTGAAGAAGCACAGTTGTCTAAAGGGCCAAAATGGATTTGAGGGCAAAGCAGAGAACTTTAGAGTCCAAATTCACAGGTTGTCCTTCTGGCTCTGCCTCCAGCTCTCCCTGTGTGACCCCGTCTCTAGTAGGCAATCTCATCCTGAAAAAACAAAGTTCAATCAGCCTCTCCAAGGAATGAGAGCTTCATTCCTCCCCCGCTGGAAATTTCATGACAGGCAGTCAAGGTGAAGGACTATGTCTCAAGCCTGGCAAAAAGTAGCAACCGTCTAATTAGAAAGCACTCAGTGATATAGATAGTTCCAAAGTGGGTTCACTATAGACTCTTGGCCATCGTGACATCGTCCTTTCAGTGGCAGTAAGTGATAGAAGACTTATGCTTAGCTGAACGTGTTGATGCTGGCTTGAGGATAGAAAACTGCAGAAGACTCCATACTAGTTCCATCTCTCTATGAGGAGGCTTCAACTGAGTATGTAACTATTAAACTGGATATATAACAAACATCATCATTTCCTAATTCATACATAAAAATCTGATAGAAAAAAAGGTAAGGTTTCCAAAACCTTTTATTGTTGTCTCTTCTGCAAAAAAATACTTTTCCAAAAGCAGATGAAAGAAAAGGCAATTGAAAAGAGATTGCATGTGTGCTAAGTCGCTTCCTGTGGTCATGTATGGATGTGAGAGTTGGACTGTGAAGAAGGCTGAGCGCCAAAGAATTGATGCTTTTGAACTGTGGTGTTGGAGAAGACTCCTGAGAGTCCCGTGGATTGCAAGGAGATCCAACCAGTCCATTCTGAAGGAGATCAGCCCTGGGATTTCTTTGCAGGGAATGATGCTGAAGCTGAAACTCTAGTACTTTGGCCACCTCATGTGAAGAGTTGAATCATTGGAAAAGACTCTGATGCTGGGAGGGATTGGGGGCAGGAGGAGAAGGGGACGACAGAGGATGAGATGGCTGGATGGCATCACTGACTCAATGGACGTGGGTCTGGGTGAACTCCGGGAGTTGGTGATGGACAGGGAGGCCTGGCATGCTGCGATTCATGGGGTCACGAAGAGTATTCTTACCTCCAGAATCCCATGGACAGAGGAGCCTGGTAGGCTATAGCCTATAGGGTTGCATAGAATCAGACACGACTAAGCGACTGAACTGAACTGAACCGAAGTCGCTTCAGTCGTGTCCAACTCTGTGCAACCCTATAGGCTATAGTATACCAGGCTCCTCTGTCCGTGGGATTCTGGAGGTAAGAATACTGCAGTGGGTTGCCAAGCCCTCCTCCAGGGTATCTTTCAACCCAGGAATCACACCAGGTCTCTTTGTCTCTTGCATTGGCAGGCGGGTTCTTTACCACTAGCGCCCTCTGCTGCTGCTAAGTCACTTCAGTCCCCTGGGAAGCCCCTAAAAAGAGATTACAGCTGAGTTTGAAGTTAGGGCTTCTTGAGCATCATACAGCAATTTATTGAGTAGCAACTGTATGAAAGATAGAGTCTCACACACAGGGAACATGGAGGAGGATGCCCTCAAGGCCTCTCCAGCTGAACTGGAGAACAGGACAGTGTCAGTGTAAGATAAGGCAAATGTCTACTAAATGATGCAGGGTCCTAGTAGAGGTTGTGTGAGTTCCAAGGACAGAGTGACCACAGGAGGAGGGAACCAAAGTCCGAGTGGACCTGAACAAACAGCAAGACACGGACGGACAGGCACAGAGGATTAGTGTTCACTGTAGATGGACAATGGGGGGGAATATATATTTTATAATCAACAGATGAAGTGCAGGGACAGAAAGAGAATTAAGGTCTAAGAAATAAGTTGGGGCTAGTCCAAAAGTAAAGGAATTGGAGTCTTCTTATCTGCAGGCTGTGGGAAGCCACTTGATTTTTTAGCAAAGGTGTAAAAGGTGGTATTTCAGAGAGGTCTGTCTGATGTTATGCCTAGAATGATTTAAAAGGAAGATCAAGAGTAATAAAGCTAGTTAGGAAGCATCACACAGTCCTATAAATAAAGGAAAGGAGGGTCTGGACTGGAGAAGCAGCCACGACAACAGAGAGGACCCTGCAGGGGGTGAGTTCTATTTACAGAAGTAGCAGAACATTATAACTGATGGAGTTGAAAGGGCAGGGGAGGAAAAAGGCCCAGGTCAGCACTTGGACAGATGCTTATAGAACTCCTGTTCTGACCAGGCACTGTACTAGGCCCTAGGGGACAATGATCAATGAAATCACATCAGAAAAGTCTACCAAATGGGGTGCCTTTGGTGGAATTCTCAGAAGAGAGTTCAAACTCTCCCTGGCATGGTGAATTCAGTTTTCTCCATCAACACAGGAACAAACCATAGAAAATTGGTGGACAGAATGTGTTGCTGGATTCCTCTGACCTAGATTCACATTTTGAGAGCTGAGCTGTACCTCAGACACATCCAACTGACGGCAGCTCTGGTAGATGGCCGACGTCTAAGCTCGTAAGACACTAACGGGGCTGGCTCCCATTTCAGTTTCCATTGGCAGCAGTCAGTGGTTCATCTGAATTTAGAGTCACTGTCCTTTACCCTTTTCCATTTATTTTTTATTATCTTTATCTACTCACTCTCAAAGCACATGGAAAAAAAAATCCCTTTAACATTTGTGTGCCCTCTGTCTCCAGCAGGGTCTCATTGTTTCTTGGCTGAATTGAGTTGGCAAAAGACCACCAAAAAAAAAAAAAAAGAAAATTACCCAGGATGATTTGTGCCTCACGGGCTGAAATCGTACATCACAGAATTGCCTATGTGACACTCTCACCAAGCCAACACCAGTACCCTTGATGTGGAGCAGATTAGGAAATGTGTCAGTTGAGCTGGAGGGAGAATGGTTGGGTTTTGGGTTACTGTTTCTCCGTGAACATCACATGTATTAAATGCCTTAGGTGTTGACGAGTATCCTATTGCTTGGCTGAGGGTTAATAAAGCATATGGTAAAACCTAGGCACTAAATTAGAAATGACATTTCAACCCTAAATCATTCTCCAACTTCTAGAGAAAACATGCACACAGATGGATACAATACTGGGATTTAGCCCATCCTTAGAAACAGTGACATACAAAAGAAGCAAATTAAAAGTAAATATTCTGGGGGAGAGGGATAACTTAAGAGTTTGGAATTAAAATATACACACTACTATATGTAAAACAGATAACCAACAAGGACCTACTGAATAACAAAAACCACTCCAGTAGTATTCTATCCTAAATAATCATTTACTAGGAGATCCAACCAGTCCATTCTGAAGGAGATCAGCCCTGGGATTTCTTTGGAAGGAATAATGCTAAAGCTGAAACTCCAGTCCTTTGGCCACCTCATGGGAAGAGTTGACTCATTGGAAAAGACTCTGATGCTGGGAGGGATTGGGGACAAGAGAAGGGGACGACAGAGGATGAGATGGCTGGATGGCATCACTGACTCGATGGATGTGAGTCTCAGTGACCTCCGGGAGTTGGTGATGGACAGGGAGGCCTGGCGTGCTGTGATTCATGGGGTCGCAAAGAGTCGGACACAACTGAGCGACTGATCTGATCTGATCTGATTTCTCCCATTTTAATCTTTTTTTCATTTATGGTCACTGGGGGACCAGATGTATAAAACTTTGGAGATAGCTTACAACAAAGCCATTCCCTTTTATCTTTTTCTGGAGTGGGACCAAATTCAAAGCTGTAACCACATATCCAGAGGTGACTCTTGGTCAGATCAGATCAGATCAGTCGCTCAGTTGTGTCTGACTCTTTGTGACCCCATGAATTGCAGCATGCCAGGCCTCCCTGTCCATCACCAACTCCCGGAGGTCACTCAGACTCACGTCCATCAAGTCAGTGATGCCGTCCAGCCATCTCATCCTCTGTCGTCCCCTTCTCCTGCCCCCAATCCCTCCCAGCATCAGAGTCTTTTCCAATGAGTCAACTCTTCGCATGAGGTGGCCAAAGTACTGGAGTTTCAGCTTTAGCATCGTTCCTTCCAAAGAAATCCCAGGGCTGACCTCCTTCAGAATGGACTGGTTGGATCTCCTTGCGGTCCAAGGGACTCTCAAGAGTCTTCTCCAACACCACAGTTCAAAAGCATCAATTCTTCTGTGCTCAGCCTTCTTCACAGTCCAGCTCTCACATCCATACATGACCACAGGAAAGACCATAGCCTTGACTAGACGGACCTTTGTTGGCAAAGTAACGTCTCTGCTTTTCAATATGCTATCTAGGTTGGTCATAACTTTCCTTCCAGGGAGTAAGTGTCTTTTAATTTCATGGCTGCAGTCACCATCTGCAGTGATTTTGGAGCCCAGAAAAATAAAGTCTGACATTGTTTCCACTGTTTCCCCATCTATTTGCCATGAAGTGATGGGACTGGATGCCATGATCTTCGTTTTCTGAATGTGGAGCTTTAAGCCAACTTTTTCACTCTCCACTTTCACTTTCATCAAAAGGCTTTTAATTCCTCTTCACTTTCTGCCATAAGGGTGGTTCCAATCCCAAAGAAAGTCAATGCCAAAGAATGCTCAAACTACCGCACAATTGCACTCATCTCACACACTAGTAAAGTAATGCTCAAAATTTTCCAAGCCAGGCTTCAGCAATATGTGAACCATGAACTTCCTGATGTTCAAGCTGGCTTTAGAAAAGGCAGAGGAACCAGAGATCAAATTGCCAACATCCGCTGGATCATGGAAAAAGCAAGAGAGGTCCAGAAAAACAGCTATTTCTGCTTTATTGACCATGCCAAAACCTTTTACTGTGTGGATCACAATAAACTGTGGAAAATTCTGAAAGAGATGGGAATACCAGACCACCTGATCTGCCTCTTGAGAAATTTGTATGCAGGTCAGGAAGCATCAGTTAGAACTGGACATGGAACAACAGACTGGTTCCAAATAGGAAAAGGAGTATGTCAAGGCTGTATATTGTCACCCTGTTTATTTAACTTATATGCAGAGTACATTATGACTCTTGGTACAGAGTTTCAAAAACAAAACATCTACACCCTGGAAAGTGATTGAGTTCAATACAGATTAGCTACCAGTAGTTGTAATATCAATAGCAGTAATAATACATTTTAGGTGTGATGTTCATGTTAATTTAATTTGAAAAGCCTAAGTTAGTGATCTTTCAACTTTAACAGACCCAAGAATCACACAGAGTGCACATTTGAAATGTGTATCACAGGAATTCCCTGGAAGTCTAGTATTACCACTTGGGCCTTCATTGCTGTGAGCCTGGGTTTGATCCCTGATTGGGAAACTAAGATCTTGCATGGTGTGGCCAAAAAGAAAAACTAACGCATATGTATAGAATCCAGAAAAAATGGTTCTGTTGAACCTATTTGTAGGGCAGAAATAGAGACACAGACGTAGAGAACAGACCTGTGGACACAGCAGAGGAAGGAGAAGGTGGGACGAATTTAGAGAGTAGCGAGGACATATATACATGACCATGTGTAAGATAGATAGCCGGTGGGAAACGCTATATAACACAGGGGGCCCAGCTCGGTGCTCTGTGGCAACCTATGGGGTGGGGTTGGCGGGGGGAGGTTCAAGAGGGAGGGAATCTATATATACTTATAGCTGACTCACACTGATATACAGTAGAAACCAACACAACATTATAAAACAATTATCCTCCAATTAAAATAAATAAATAATGACATGCACATCACATTTCTGGGGTTGACCACAGGAAACTCAGCAGCAAGCCTGGCATGGAGCCCAGGAACCCCTGCATGACTTGGGTGCAGGTAATCTGTAGACCACACTGTGAGAAGCATGCCTCTGTCTGGAGTTCACCAGACATCCTATATCAGCATTTGAGGGCAGGGGGTGACGATTCATGCCAAAAGTAAACCACTGTGTTGTTGAACAGAAAATGCCCCCTAATATCATTCAGAACAGTATCTTATAAAATAAAACAACTGGCATAGCACTTCAGAGAAGTAACACTCAAGTAATAATAATAATTAAAAAAAAAAAAAAAGATGCAGAAACTAGTACAGCCACTATGGAGAACAGGGTGGAGATTCCTTTAACTGGAAATAGAACTGCCATATGACCCAGCAATCCCACTGCTGGGCATACACACTGAGGAAACCAGAATTGAAAGAGACACGTGTACCCCAATGTTCATCGCAGCACTGTTTACAATAGCCAGGACGTGGAAGCAACCTAGATGTCCATCAGCAGATGAATGGATAAGAAAGCTGTGGTACATATACATAGTGGAATATTACTCAGCTATAAAAATGAATGCATTTGAGTTAGTTCTAATGAGGTGGATGAAACTGGAGCCCATTATACAGCGTGAAGTCAGAAAGAGAAACACTGATACAGGATATTAACTCCTATATGTAGAACTTAGAAATGGTACTGACAACCCTATATGCAAGACATTAAAAGAGACACAGATGTAAATAACAGACTTTTGGACTATGTGGGAGAAGACAAGGGTGGAATGATTTGACAGAATAGCATTGAAAAGTGTACTACCATATGTAAAATAGATGACCCGTGCAAGTTCAGTGAATGAAGCAGGGCACTCAAAGCTGGTGCTCTGGGACAATTCGGAGGGATGGAGTGGGGAGGGAAGAGGGAGCGGGGTTCAGGATGGGGAACACATGCACCCATGAGTGATTCATGTCAATGTATGGCAAAAGCCACCACAATATTGTAAAGTAATTAGCCTCCAATTAAAATAAATCAAGTAAATTTTTTAAAAGTTAAAAAAAATCACAGTAGCAAATTTCAAAACATAAAGTTTATGTTTCCATTTTAAGAACAAAAAAAATGCAGAGCTTCACTAGATTATTGAAATACAAATACGTATGAAAAGCTAATTTCTTTAAAATACTGTCTTTTTAGGGGAAATGCTTACAGAATAAACAATATCATGAATTCCATCTAGTTCCTTTCTCTCTGTTGATAATGTATGCATATTAAAATACAACATATCTGCAATAAGTACTTATTGCTCTAATTCTCTTTGGCTACATAAGGCTCTTAGAAATTGAATAGAAAAGTCTGAAGGTCTGAAGTCCTGTGGCTTGAAAATGAACAGGATACTAAATTCTTCAAGTAGGAATAGTGGAAAGAGGGAGGAAACTTGGGTGGGAAGTGTTGTGTGCTCCCATCCCTGAGCTTGTTAGGAAGAATTTGAAAAGAGGGCACCCACGCTGATTAAAGCTGGAGTTCCAGTGACAAGTATCAGTTGCACAGAAGGATGCAGCACAAGCACTGGCTAGAAGCTCTTCTTTGCTTCCAGAAGGTTGAGCTCTGAGTGAGTGTGTCTTACAGGAAATTGCATCAGGAGATTTTAGGAAGATTTTGAGTTACTGAAATGGTAAAATGCACTGCTGAAAGATTATTCACCCATTTGTTCAACATTTAACAAATGTGTTGAGCGCCTACCCCATGCCAGGCCCTGCACAGAGAGCCAGTAATGTGTCTGTGCCTCTCTGGAAGCTTCACCCACGCTCCTGTGATGACCTGGTTACCTTAACTCAATTCAATCCAAGCAGTATGTTGATTGCCTAAAGGGGCAGAGGTCAAAATATATATAGTAGGGGTACAAAAATGTATTGCTCTCTGAACCAATTGACAGTCAGCTAGTTGCCTTCTCCGACTTCTATGCCACCCTTCCTTCTTATTAATTGAACCTTGAGTTTTAAATAAACATATTGCCACTTGGAACAAATTCCACACCTCTCAGCTTTCTTTGTCCTAGGTATAACAATGGGACTAAGCATTGTCCAATGATATGAAATTAGTGGTGCTGGGTATGATATCCAGAAAGCCTGGATTTGAAAGAGAGGAGTTGTACCCTTCTCCCTACCCCGAAGCTTGAAAAAAATACGTGAAGGCTGGAGCACAAACAGCTATTTCATACCACTAGGACAAGGGCTACATAACAGAGCAAAAAGCCAGAAGAACCTCAGCCTGTGGTGACTGTCAAGTCCATACACTGCACTACAACCTCAAAACTCCTTTCACATGACAGAGAAAGAAACTTTTAAAAGTTGTTTAGAGGGGGCAGGTACTTTCTGTCATAGCCAAATTTAGTTCTCAATGATAAAAGCTGTTTGTCTTCACTAGCCATGAACAGAAAACCCAGGTCGAACTGGCTAAAACTGTGAAGGAGAATTATTGGTCCCTGCCGTTCTGAAGTAATGTAGACCTTAGGGTAGATTTGACATGTCTGCTCAGTGATGCTGACAAAGAGCCAGACTCTGTCTTCCCTTCTACAGATGAGCTTCACTATAAAGCTGGCTGCTCTTCAGGGGAGCACGGTGGTTGCCATCAGCTCCTGGCTACTTGCCTCCTCACCCCCATTCAGGGAGAGGGACATCGGTTCTCTCAGAAAAGTAAGGAAGTTTCTTTCGATCTTGTCCATTCTTATTGGTTCAAAATAGTCATCTGTTCATCCCTGAACCACTAATGGAACTGGGGGTGAATTTCTCTGGCGCTACAGTTTCCTGACTGCATCCAGGCACAATGGAGCACCACAAACAAATTCACAGGGGTACAAGGGTAGAAATATAAAATCTTCAAAAAGAATACAGATACACCTGTCAGACATCATCCACCATTCTACTATTAAGCTGTTTGGACCTACTGCTAAGTCACTTCAGTCGTGTCCAACTCTGTGTGACCCCATAGACGGCAGCCCACCAGGCTCTCCTGTCCCTGGGATTCTCCAGGCAAGAATACTGGAATGGGTTGCCATTTTCTTCTCCAATGCATGAAAATGAAAAGTGAAAGTGAAGTCACTCAGTCGTGTCCGACTCTTAGCGACCCCTTGGACTGCGGCCTACCAGGCTCCTCCGTCTATGGGATTTTCCAAGCAAGAGTACTGGAGTGGGGTGCCATTGCCTTCTTCGTGTTTGGACCTAACTACTTAATAAATAAAAGCGTTAGATTTGATAGAGCTTATTTTTTTGTTTGTTTTGATTTGTGTTTCACTCTTTTTTCTTGGCCTAAAGGCCCCATGAAAATATTCCTGGGACACTTATGGGTACTGTGAACCAAGAGAGGAACCTTTGGCCTAGAGTCTCAGTCCTGCAGTCAGAGGTGGAATTAGCTTCCCCCAGATAATGTGGGCTTCACAGGGAGGTGTGGATATACAAGTGAAAACCCAGGTAACTACTAAGAAAGCAGAGAACGGATGTGTGGGAAGCAACCACAATATCCATAGGCCCTTGGAAGAGCTAAACCCTGCATTCTTAGAGAACTGCCTGTGTCTAGGAAAATACAATAAGGCCTCTGGAGTAAAAGGTGAGACCCTTGAAGGCTTGGGATCAGCAGGGGACAATACAGCAAAAGAGAAAGCAAAAATGTCCTTTGTTAGAAGCAACAGGAATGTGGAGATAGGGAAAGAGCCGAGAAAAGGGAATGAGGAGAGATCTGGACTACAAAGCAGAGTTGTCGCATCTTTGAAGAACACCAGCATTTCATATTCTATTTTAAATGTCTCTATCACTGCGGTACTCCAATCTGCCAAACTTGAGAACAATCTATTACTGTAGGTGAATAGGGCTTTTTCTCCAGGCAGTCAAAGAGAGACTGGGGTCCCAGCTTATGTTGACATCGTTTAAAAGAGGGACAGCGCCTATAAAATAATTGTATTTCTAAAGGGATCTAATTCTGTGGGGCCAGAGATAACATGTGAATATCAGCTACCTCCTTTCCCTTCTCAACCCCTCTCCCCATATTGGTCAAAGTTACAGAGAGGGCACAGACTAGTGGTTCTCAATCCTGTCTCCATATTATAGTCATCTGGAGGCAGCATTTAAAAAGAAACAGTGACATTTTTCCCTGCTTTAGGCCAAGTCAAAAAAGAATCTCTATGATTGGGGCCCAGAAACCTATATATATATTATATATATATATATTATATAATATATATATAATATATATATATATTTTTTTTAAGTTCCCCAGATGATTCTAAAGTGTGGCTCAAGTTGAGAACCGCTGGCCTAGGACATTCCTCAAATCATGGAACGCAATTAGGTTGTCTCTTGAGAAATCTATATGCAGGTCAGGAAGCAACAGTTAGAACTGGACATGGAACAACAGACTGGTTCCAAATAGGAAAAGGAGTACGTCAAGGCTGTATATTGTCACCCTGCTTATTTAACTTATATGCAGAGTACATCATGAGAAACTCTGGACTGGAAGAAACACAAGCTGGAATCAGGATTGCCAGGAGAAATATCAATAACCTCAGATATGCAGATGACACCACCCTTAGGGCAGAAAGTGAAGAGGAACTCAAAAGCCTCTTGATGAAAGTGAAAGAGGAGAGTGAAAAAGTTGGCTTAAAGCTCAACATTCAGAAAACTAAGATCATGGCATCTGGTCCCATCACTTCATGGGAAATAGATGCGGAAACAGTGTCAGACTTTATTTTGGGGGCTCCCAAATCACTGCAGATGATGATTGCAGCCATATAATTAAAAGACGCTTACTCCTTGGAAGGAAAGTTATGACCAACCTAGAGAGCATATTCAAAAGCAGAGATATTACTTTGCCAACACAGGTCCGTCTAGTCAAGGCTATGGTTTTTCCAGTGGTCATGTATGGAAGTGAGAGTTGGACTGTGAAGAAGGCTGAGTGCCAAAGAATTGATGCTTTTGAACTGTGGTGTTGGAGAAGACTCTTGAGAGTCCCTTGGACTGCAAGGAGATCCAACCAGTCCATTCTGAAGGAGATCAGCCCTGGGATTTCTTTGGAAGGAATGATGCTAAAGCTGAAACTCCAGGACTTTGGCCACCTCAAGCGAAGAGTTGACTCATTGGAAAAGACTCTGATGCTGGGAGGGGTTGGGGGCAGGAGGACAAGGGGACGACAGAGGATGAGATGGCTGGATGGCATCACTGACTCGATGGACGTGAGTCTGAGTGAACTCTGGGAGTTGGTGATGGACAGGGAGGCCTGGCGTGCTGCGATTCTTGGGGTCACAAAGAGTCAGACACGACTGAGTGACTGAACTGAACTGAGACAACCTACTTTAGATCCTGAAAGGGAAGAGAGACTCCTTAACTTGGGAGTGGAGGAGGAGGCTGGGAAGAGGTTGATACTGTTCCTCTTCGTCCCACTTAAATTCTCTCCACCAAACCAAGACCACTAGAAAAGGCCTGGACTGAGTCATGAGAACTAGGGTGTAGTCCTAGCTTTGCAGTTCAGTTCACTACCTTTGTGTGATTTTAGGTAAGTCACTTAATTTTTATCTCTCTGAACCTCCATAAAAGAGAACTGGGCTTGATGAAATGACATCACTTTCCCAAGCGTTCAAAGTACCTTCTCTACATTCACTGTCTGACACTAGCAAAAGCCAAATCCAGGAGGAAACCACAATTTCTCCTCCCCATTTCAGAAATGTAAAACAGAGAGGCCACATAAGTAGGTGAGGTGGGGTGGCTGCTTTCTTCATCCACCATGGTTTGGTTGTCATTTATAGGGGATTTGGGCTTCTTGTACAAGATATGTGTGGATAACAACTGTTTTCTTAAATACCAATCCATTTATTTTCAGGGATCCTATTAATTCAGGGGAAGAATAGAAGAGCAAATGGTATAATTCTTTGGAAGTTTGATTTCTCTTTTTCTGGTTATTTTTCCTCCTATCTCCCATAAGTATCTGCTTTTCTTTTAAAATATGAATAGATTTGATAGCTTTCTTCTTAAGACAGTGGTTTTCAACCAGAGGCAACTTTGTCCTCCCTTTCCCTCAAGGAAACATCCAACAATATCTGGAGATATTTTTGTTATTATATGGGGGGTAGAGAAGGTGGATGCTACTGATATATAGTGCATAGAGGCCAAGGATGCTCAACCTCCTATATACACAGGACAGCCCCCAAAACAAATAATTATCCAGCCCAAAATGTCGACAGTGCTGAGGTTAAAAAAAACCCATCCTAAAACATGAGTGAGATCTGTGAACCTTGTTTCACAGAAATTTCCATTTTTGAGCACATTGTATTTGAGGGGCTTTTATTCCTGATGCATTTAGCAACTGCAATGACTCCGGAAGATCAAGTAGTTTATGACAACAAGAGAGTCCTTCAGAAGCAGAGAATTAAATAGCTATATACAATCCCAGTGGGCTTCCCAGGTGGCACTAGTGGTAAAGAACCTGCCTGCCAAAGCAGGAGACAAAAGAGATGAGGGTTCAATACCTGGGTGGGGAAGATCTCCTGGAGGAGGGCGTGGCAACCACTCTGGTATTCTTGCCTGGGAAATCCCATGGACAGAGGAGCCTGGTGGCTACAGTCCATGGGGTCACAAAAAAGTTGGATACAACTGAAGCGACCTAGTACACACGCATGCATACAATCCCAATATTTATTCAATTTTTGCATAAGAGTATTTACAGACATTGGAACTATTTATGGGCAAAAATTAGTAATTGTAAGACAATCACAGAAATTGCCTTCACAAGTACGAAATCTGAAGAGGTTTTTGTTACCGGCCTTTGAGAGAAGTCGACTTTGGGGCCCCTAGAAACTGAGATGTTCAGGCTCCTTCACTGACAAATTCAGTGGGAGATAAACAGGTTCTGTTTTGAGTATGTACATGTGTTAAGTCTGAAGGACCTCTGTCAAACTTAATAGTAATTTCCCACAAGGAAAGGGAGAAGAGAAAAGACAATGATGGAATAGAGGGGGAGAAAGAGGGCTTCAACTTTTTAAAGTCAGCTTTTGTGAAATATAATTTCATACAATCAAATTCACAAGCTTTAAATGTGCAGTTCAATGGGCTTTGACAAATGTGTACAGTTGCATTAAGTCCAATAGAACTTTTTTCACATTTGACTCTTATACAAGAAACTTGTGTTGTGTGTTGTTATAACATATTTTCATTTATAATTTAAAAGCATGTTTTTAGAAGAACTGTTTGAAATCATGTAATCATACATCAGCTCATTTCTTAAATAGCTTACAAAGATGGGAGGAGTATAGCAAAATAACCTAACTGGAAATGAAAGGGAAAGATGGTGTAAAAGGGGAACAATAATTTAAATTGGAGCCAAGTTTAATAATGTAAACTGTGAATTCTCATTTCCTCTTTACACATAGGACAGTTAGACTTTACGTTTCCGATCAATCATCTTCTCTTGTATGTATGAAAGCTTCGTTGAGTTTAGGCTCCTATTTAGCAAATCCAATTTGCTATCCTTCCTTTTAAGTATTCATGATACCTTATACCATCAGTGTATTTCAAAAGCTCATTGAAAGCTAATCCTCAAATATTGTCTGCCATGAGAAAACAAGAGCTACATGAGCCAAATTTTAAAACTAAAGTTATCCGTGGTACTAACAAAGAAGGTGGAGGGTGACTTAGAGTAACTTTCTATGAAAGGCCAACTTAAGCCGAAATTCAAGAACCAAGTCTTATAAAACCATGAGCCCCCTGTATAGGGCAGTGGTTTGCTACAGCCAGCTTACCCAGGCCAACTGTTACATTTTGGCGAATTTTGACAGGTGCTTATTAAACACATCTATTATTAAAAATAAAATTGTATAAACTTATGATTAAATAAATTTTGTTCTAAAAAAGGTAATAACTTCCTAATTATATTATTACATTTTACCTTAGCCGTGCTTTTACAGTTGTTTGCATCTGTTTATGTATATGGTAGTGTTATATAACACTGTGGCCATGCACATCCCTTCCCAATGCCATATTCAATAATATCACAGTGGCAACTTGAAATTGGCTATGGTGAGAATGTTTGCACCACAGAAATCAGCAAAGCTACAACAGAGCTTAATTTATCATTTTACTGATTTTCTAGACATAAGAAAGTGATGGAGAAATTTTTTAAACTTTTAATTTTGTATTGGGGTATATATGCTCAGTCACTAAGTCAAGTCCAACTCTTTGTGACCCCATGGCCTATAGCCCTCCAGGCTTCTCTGCCCATGGAATTCCCAAGCAAGAATACTGGGGCAGGCTGCTGTTTCCTTCTCCAGTATTGGGGTATAGCCAAATAACAATATGATAGTTTCAAGAGAACAAGGAAGGGACTCAGCCATACATACACATGTATCCTTACTCCCCTAAAGCCCCCTCCCATCCAGGCTGCCACATGACACTGAGCAGAGTTCCGTATGCTATACAGTAGGTCCTTGTTGGTTATCCATTTTAAATATAGTAGTGTGAACATGCCCATCCCAAATTCTGATGAAAAAAATTTTAATTATGCAGATTAAACTTAAAAGTGTATTATGTGTGTAACCATTACACTGAGGGAAAATGAGGAAATCTTCTTCCAGTATTCAAAAGCTACTATGCACTTTAGCAATGAAGTCCCTTACATCATTGCCAAACATTGTTTCATCCGTCTTACTATTGTTAATAAAATATCACCCAGCAGCCATTTTGGAACTGTTATGCTGATTTGTCAGTTGCAACTATTAGTTTGGCCTCAAATGCACAAACTGTAAAAATCAACAGAAGCATTCTGTGAGAAGCAATTAGCAATATGAAAATTACAGTCAGGAGTATTGAAGTCTTTATTATTATTTATAGATTATATACTACCCATCATTTAAAATACAGTAAAATTTATAATAAACTTCTATGGGTATATTAGGCATATATTTTCCCCCACATTTACCAGCATACTACCACCTGGAACTGAAGATCTCAGGGCACTGAACATATGCTAAAGACTTGTTTCTTTAGCCTGTACCCAGGCTATGAGTACAGTTTTGTAGAGCAATTAGAAGTCCTAATGGTGATTTTCTTCACACTGTTCCAGAAAAGAAACAAAAAAGAATGCTCTTTTGTGTGCACAGACTCTCCTCTAACCCCAAGCAACTCTTTCACAAATGGCCAAGCACACCAGGTCAAGGATTTTGAATGTCTCAAAGCAAAACAATCACAATCATTGCAAAAAAAAAAAAAAAAGTTTAAATGGGTACCTGATGAGATAACCAGGAACCATTTGCTCATATGTAGACTAAGCATTAACCCACCAGTGGTGGGTGGGGTCTGAGTCAACGGAGCTGGACATGGGCATCATTGCAGAGTGTGCGTGTTTGGCCATTTCTCATCTCTCACCTTCGAGCTTGCCCCTCTGCTGCCCTAGAGGTGATAATGCCTCTTCACCCACTGTCCTTTTCTATTCCTAAAGGATTTTCTCTCCCTTCTTCTACTTAAAAAATAGAGTAGCTATCTCTGAGGAAACCAACCTTTGTAGTCTAATAGCAAACTCAGACAACTTCAGGGGTCAGACCTTCTCTGTCCAAAATGCACTTACATGCAAACTTTTAAAAATATGTGCATGTCAAATAAACTGTATCTACAGGAAAAATTAGCCCACAGACTGTCAGTTAGTGAGCTCTGAGTCTAATCTTTCAAGGGCTATTTGCAAAGGTGGCAGGTTGATGTGACCACAAAATGGTGGGCATTTGGAAGCTGACTCACCTGGACCTGATTCCTGGATTTCTGTCTCTGTGTGTGACCTTGGGCAAATTACTGAATTTGTCTGAACCTTGGCTTTCTTATCTGTAAAATGAATTGTTGAAGAAAGGAGTGAAAATAGAGGAACCATCAATAATTAGAAGATAGCTCAATAAACACTTCAATTCTTTCCTGTTATTGAATGACCCAAGGGAAACTGAAAGATCATCCGGTTCCCAGCACCCAGGGAAGTTAATTTTTGATAATGAGATTTTAGTAGGGTGTACGTATCTGGTGAAACAAAGCCAGGGCATGCCTTCAGTAGTCAAGTAGGCAGCTGTCTACTGTACTTATTCAAGACATAAGGATAAGACCGTGGGAGATTTGCATCTGCTACATAGCTAGTCATAGAGAAGCATGGCAGGGGAAGGAAGGGAGGGAAGAATGCTAGACTTTGCATTTGGGGAGGGATGCTCTGGTCTGATTTTTTTCCTCTTCACCCCTTGAGTCAAAAATTTAAAATCAGGGCTGTAACTCACCCAGAGAATTGCTACTTGTTCCTTCTGCCCCTACTCTGCTCCTCGGCCCTCCACAGAGTTCAGAGTGGTCTTATAAGTGTTGCGAGGGGCGGGGGAGGGCGTGCGGGTCCCAGCCTTCCACAGAAACCATTGTGTTTAAGGATTCCTTCCAGAAATAGTTTTTGTGACTTGTGGTTGTAGTTTGAATAACAGAAGAAATCTTTCCTCCACATTTTCATGTGGCCCATATGATCTGAGTAAAAGCAGCAGCTCCAAACATGAGATAATTTATGGAGGAAATGTCAGCTAGCTTGGAAGGAAATATTTGGCATTGAAAGTTTGCCCAGATTTAACTAAAAGAACCATGTAACTTCATTCTTAGGATCTATACAACCCATCAATTCAGAGAGGTTGTTTAAAAGGCAGCCTCACTCCGGTTGTGTTCATTTTGAGCTGATCCATGGAAACACCATTAAAAAATGAAAACATGATATCAATTCTAGAATGTCATTCATAGCTATCTGACTGAGCCTTAAAAGGACTGCCAGGACTTGATGCCTGGCATATTGTCAAACTCTCAATAAACTCTTGGTGGATAGGTGGATAAATAAATGTATGAATTATTTTAGATATCCAGGAGCAATGAAAAGTGTGCTTGACATCATATACTGTATATCTCAATAGAATCTATAATGAGTTGTTTTATCGAGTTGGTTTCACTTTGATATGTTAAGACAAATACATATGTATGCTTCATAGGAATATCCGGTATGAGCAAGCCAAGAATGTGCTCTGTTTCCTAAACATCTTTAAACACCTTCTATACAACTTTGCTTCGGTATTTGACCAGTGCGGCCTACATTGTTCTGTAAAACAACATAGCCTGGGAATTTTTTCAAAATAAGTGATGTAGTACAAAGAAAGCATGAGTAAGTAACAAGTGAGAGAATGAAATTGCCTTCCAGACCCGTGGATGAGAAAATTCCCAGAAATGTTGGCAACTGCCGGAAATGCCTAGTTGTTAATGCAACTAGCCATGCAAATTATCTTGGGCTGGAAGCCAGACGTTTCCCACTCTGTTTTGTGACAGCTCCCCTCTGGGGAGCAATGTGGGTTCCTTCGAATGAGCAGCTGTGTAACAGACCACCAGGACGTGGCCAATTTCCTCTCAGAGCTGCGTGCCTTCTTCGTTAAGGAGATGCCTGTGTCACAAGTGACACTGACTTTCATTTTACTGCTGGTTTACCCTTGACTTAGCTTAAATTATAGATTATCATCTTCTGAAGGCAGAATCCATGGCCAGGTTAGCTTGGCATCTTGTCTAGGTTCTCACCTTCCACTGCCATCATGCCAGGCCTGAAGGGGGAGCTCTAGGAAGACTGGAATTGGATGGAATGCCAGTGGCATCCTGTCCTGAGTAGCTCAGTTGGTAAAAACTACGCCTGCAATGCAGGAGACCCGGTTTTGATTCCTGGGTCTGGAAGATCCCCTGGAGAAGCAATAGGCTACCCACTCCAGTATTCCTGGGCTTCCCTGGTGGCTCAGCTGGTAAAGCATCTGCCTGCAATGCGGGAGACCTGGGTTTGATTCCTGGGTCAGGAATATCCCCTGGAGGAGGGCATGGCAACCCACTCCAGTATTCTTGTCTGAGAATCCCCATGGACAGAAGAACTTGGCGGGCTCCATTCCATGGGGTGGCAAAGAGTCAGACATGACTGAGCAACTAAGCACAGCACAGCACACATAGTGAGTGGAATAACTCCTTTGGGAAATGGCAGAAGTCAGAAAAGAAGTTCAGAACAGCGATTTAGCCTCTCAGATCTTCCCCCGAAGCCCTGTAGAAATCCTGTGTGTTGCCCGGAACCCGGGGCCTCTGGGGACCTTGTAGTGTGTACATGGTTTAGGGGCTTTCTCCTTTTCATTCTGGCTCCCAGGGCAGTGAGAAGCAGGAAGTACAGTCCCTGGGGTTAAAAGAACACTTTACACACAGCTTTGGAGCAATACACCTCCTCCACCCCTTTTTAGGAAAAAATGTTGGGACATAGAACAAAACAGCCCAACAGCCACATTCTCGGGATATTTGAAATGATGCTCATCTTTTAACAAAGGCTGCCGTGCATCCACAAAGCAGAAGCAAAACTCGTTTCTCCACCTCATGGTGGCTCCATCATTGAGCCCGAGGTGATGCCCTGCCAGGAGGGCTGCAAGCACATCCTCACATCCTCACAGTGCCATTCCAGCACAACAGGGAAAAGACGCTAGACAGACGCACAATCTCCTGGATCTTCTTCTGTGTATTCCCCTCTGGATGGCAAGCGCCCTGCGTTCTGTATATACATACATCTCCTGAACCCAGCTGTAAATAAATGCAAGCTGTCTTATTCAGACAATAACAACACATAAGAAAAAAGAAAATAATCACCAACAGGAAAAGAAAAACCTGTTCTCTGTCCCAAAAGATGGAAACCCTTTGTGTTTAGAATAAGTACCTTTAGCTTTTTCATGGAAAAAATTTAATTTTTTTGTTTATTATCTATAGTTACCACTTCCTAAATCCTTTTCATTTAGAAAGACTACGCCTGACAGAGCTTTTGTAATTTTTCTTCCATAGTTAAGCAGAACTACTTACTGCTCCAAATGGGGTCTGTTCTATTATTAAAAGTCATTTCTTTTGGCATATTTTTAAACCTGTCTTAAAATGATAACCAGGGGGCCTTGATAAATTAATTGCAAAGCTTCTCCTAAGGTGGCTTCAGTGGTTTCATTTAGACATTTTATTTTAAGAGTATCTCTCAATAGAATTTATCAGTGAATTACTTTATGTATTCCCAGCATTAAAGTATTTCCCCACTAAGAGTAGTATAATTCCTTTCCTCATAGTGATGAAAAAAAAAAAGTGAAACTATCCTCAAACAATGTTAGGTTGGGTACTGACCCTTATGTCAGTAATTTTAGGAATGTTCCCACCAGAAGTTATAAATCATACATATAAGACCCGGAAGAGAGAGACACATTAAAGAGTAAGGAAAAACAGCTATTAGAATTTCACATAAACACCGTTAACTGAAGAACAATAAAGCAAGCACATAGGAAGCGGGGGTGGTATTGTTCAAACTAGAAGGTTGAGGGGGGCGAGGTGGGGTGGATAGGAGGGAGCATGGTGAGAGCTGAAGGCCGGGTAAACAAACCACACCAAGAAAGGAAGTATTCTGTCTCCGTTCCTCCAGAGAAACTGGGCTCTTCTGAGGTAGGCATAACCTTGGAGATTCTAGTTTGTTCCTTCATGGTTAAACAAGAAGTCAGCACACTGATAACATCCTTGATAACACTTCCTCTGGAATGTACGACATTCCATATTTCTGCTTCATAGTCACCCCCAGACAGCATGAGTCAGACTGAGAGGTGGGGAATTTGCTAGGCTGCTTGTGGGATCATTGAAGTTATACTCAGGCCTGTGAGGTATGGACTTGCTCTGCTTCTTTCTCTTTCAGCTCATCTTGTACTAAGAGCCATAGGTGATTTCTTTATCTCAAAACAGACTATCTTAAGTGTGAGGTTAAAGGGCAAAGTTTGCTAGAATGGTAGATGGGACTGCAGACTGGACACGTGAACCCTGTTTGTCTGATCATGCTGTGGTAAAATACTAGTAGCTAATTAAGGGATTAATACAGTGCCTAATTATATTCATTATCTTCATTTATCTTTCATAATAAGTGTGTGAAAGACCATTATTATCCCAATTTTATAGATGAGGAGTCTGCAGTACCTGGGGTCACAAAGAGTCGGACACAACTGAGCAACTGAACAACAATAGATGAGGAAACTAAAAGTGATTAAAAAAAAAAAAAAAAAAAAGCTTGAATTTCTATAGCTCACAAAGGAGAGAACTGAGACTCAAACCCAGGTCTTATTCCAGAGTCCATGGTCTTAATGTGTCCCCTCTCACACAATGATAACGGGAAGCTACTATTACTGTGTTTTGAAAGAAGCCAAAAGAAAGTCTGCATGAGATATAATTAAATAGCAATTCATAAGAGAACAGAGTTACTTGGGTCTGGATTTTTTTCTCTTAAACAAGCTTTTTCATATTATTTTGCAGCATATCCATTTCAAAAAGAGAGCTAAGTTGAATATATTAATAATTTGCTTATAATAGTTCTTAATTGTCCATGTATTGAATGGCTGCTGCTGCTGTGCTCTTCTCAGTCATGTCTGACTCTTCACAACCCCATGGACTGTAACCTGCCAGGATCCTCTGTCCATAAGATTTTCCAGGCAAGAATACTGAAGTGAGTTGCCATTTCCTCCTTCAGGGGATCTTCCCAACCCAGGGATCAAACCTGATTCTCTTTCATCTCCTGCGTTGGCAGGCAGATTCTTCACCACTGAGCCACCTGGGAAGTGGAGAAGGGAATGGCAAGCCACTCTAGTACACTTGCCTAGAAAATCCCATGGACAGAGGAGCCTGGTAGGCTGCAGTCCATGGGGTCACGAAGAGTCGGACAAGACTGAGCGATTCTTTGGAGAAGGAAATGGCAACCCACTCCAGTGTTCTTGCCTAAAGAATCCCAGGGACAGGGGAGCCTGATGGGCTGCCGTCTACGGGGTCGCACGGAGTCGGACAAGACTGAAGCAACTTAGCAGCAGCAGCAGCAGCACCTGGGAAGCCCATATGTATGGAATAGGTCTAAGGTTTATAGTCTAGGTGCTAAAGAAGTGTCCACCCTACTGGTGGGTGATTCATCCTATGGGTCTATCCCCTCAGGGAACAATTTAAATTAAAAAGTGCAAGAGAGATGTCCAGTCAAGTCCAAACTGTACCATGCCATAACAAGATTACACATGAAAAGAGAATAAATAGTACCATGATTAATGGTACCATGGTCAGTTTTTACCATAAATTAAAAGTACCAAATAAGTGAAAAATAAATGATATAGTTCTTTGTAGGACAAAGATTTTGCTGCAGCTCTGGAGGTTAAGAAAGAGAGCAAAGTGAGATGATTATTAAATTAAGTTTTGAGTTGCACAAATCTGGATTTAAATCTACCTGCATGAGTTTGGTCAAGTTTTTTGACCTCTCTAAATCCATTTTCTTAACCTGTAAAATGGGAATTTGGGGATTCAAGAATACATATAAAATTGTTAGCATGGTGCTCTGCTTGTTCTTATTGTAATACAATTGTCTATTTGTCTGACAGTCTCCTCCAGTAGGCTGTGACCTCTTCAAAAACTGGATATTTTCCTGTTCATCTTTGCGTCTCTGAGCCTTTGATATAGTGCTTAAGCTCATCCCCACTCCTGATGTTTCCTTCTCTGTGAAGGATATTCCATATTACTTCTGGTTTCTGTCTGCCCTTGACATTGTCCCCACTAGGAAAAGAGAATGATTTACCTGATGGTGAGTCAAGAAGACCTTACCATCTATACTCTTCACATCTTCTTGGGAATGAAGTTTCTGCAGGGAGTTTGGTGTCGCTTCTGCTCTTTCCCAACATAAATCTGACTGTCCAGTGGCTCTGTGACTGAATGTGCAAGAGACCTAACTCTGGGTTCTAGTAATATGAGGCCCATTTCCACACAGATATCAAGGGGTAAAGGAAGACCTAGCTGGAAATGTAGATTAGAACCAGACAATGAAAAGATCTTGTTATACCTTCATGGCATGACATTTTGGCAGATTCTTTCAAACATATCAGATCAGATCAGTCGCTCAGTCATGTCCGACTCTTTGCGACCCCATGGACTGCAGCACGCCAGGCCTCCCTGTCCATCACCAACTCCCAGAGTTCACCCAGACTCACATCCATCGAGTCAGTGATGCCATCCAGCCATCTCATCCTCTGTCGTCCCCTTCTCCTCCTGCCCCCAATCCCTCCCAGCATCAGAGTCTTCTCCAATGAGTCAACTCTTCACATGAGGTGGCCAAAATACTGGAGTTTCAGCTTGAGCATCATTCCTTCCAAGAAATCCCAGGGCTGATCTCCTTCAGAATGGACTGGTTGGATCTCCTTGCAGTCCAAGGGACTCTCAAGAGTCTTCTCCAACACCACAGTTCAAAAGCATCAATTCTTCGGCGCTCAGCCTTCTTCACAGTCCAGCTCTCACATCCATACATGACCACAGGAAAGACCATAGCCTTGACTAGGCGAACCTTTGTTGGTAAAGTGATGTCTCTGCTTTTGAATATGCTATCTAGGTTGGTCATAACTTTCCTTCCAAGGAGTAAGCGTCTTTTAATTTCATGGCTGCAGTCACCATCTGCAGTGATTTTGGAGCCCAGAAAAATAAAATCTGACACTGTTTCCACTGTTTCTCCATCTATTTCCCATGTAGTGATGGGACCAGATGCCATGATCTTCGTCTTTTGAATGTTGAGCTTTAAGCCAACCTTTTCACTCTCCACTTTCACCTTCATCAAGAGGCTTTTTAGTTCCTCTTCACTTTCTGCCATAAGGGTGGTGTCATCTGCATATCTGAGGTTATTGATATTTCTCCCAGCAATCTTGATTCCAACTTCTGTTTCTTCCAGTCCAGCATTTCTCATGATGTACTCTGCATATAAGTTAAATAAACATGGTGACAATATGCAGCCTTGACGTACTCCTTTTCCTATTTGGAACCAGTCTGTTGTTCCATGACCAGTTCTAACTGTTGCTTCCTGACCTGCATACAGGTTTCTCAAGAGGCAGATCAAGTGGTCTGGTATTCCCATCTCTTTCAGAATTTTCCACAGTTTATTGTGATCTACACAGTCAAAGGCTTTGGCATAGTCAATAAAGCAGAAATAGATGTTTTTCTGGAACTCTCCTGCTTTTTCCATGATCCAGCAGATGTTGGCAATTTGATCTCTGGTTCCTCTGCCTTTTCTAAAACCAGCTTGAACATCAGGAAGTTCATGGATCACATATTGCTGAAGCCTGGCTTGGGGAATTTTGAGCATTACTTTACTAGCGTGTGAGATGAGTGCAATTGTGCGGTAGTTTGAGCACTCTTTGGCATTGCCTTTCTTTGGGATTGGGATGAAAACTGACCTTTTCCAATCTTGTGGCCACTGCTGAGTTTTCCAAATGTGCTGGCATATTGAGTGCAGCACTTTCACAGCATCATCTTTCAGGATTTGGAATAGCTCCACTGGAATTCCATCACCTCCACTAGCTTTGTTCGTAGTGATGCTTTCTAAGGCCCACTTGACTATATAGATAACGATAAAGAATGGAAAGAAGCTACATGAGTAAGCCCCAAAAATACTTGTTTTCACTTTTGATGTTTGTATATTTTTGACGTTATGGGGTGGGGGTAGGGGGGTAGGGGAGGTTGTTATTTGCATTTTTGTTTTAATTTGTTGAGGGGCTGAAGATGAGATACCAATATTTTTAATTCTTTGTAGAATTCATCGGTCTTATTTTTAAGTTGTTTTATACTAGGGTACTAATAAACCCATCACTTGATGAATAGACTTGCTAAGTCAGTTTTTCTTCAAGTGTGGTCCAGGGACCATCTCCCTCAGAATTACCCAGAGGCCCCTCAGAATACAAATTTCTGTTCCTCATCTCAAATCTGTCAAACCAGAATCCCTAAGGGTGAGACCTTGGAATATAATTTTAACGTTCACCTCCCCCAGGGAATTTTTATGCTCATTATATTAAGGATAGCACCTGCTAACAGACAAGTGAATGCAATTTATTAATAAATGCACCTAGAAGAAGAAATTATGTTTGTGCGTGTATATGTGCAGTTATTGCTAATCAGCTAACTGACCGTTCTGATTGTTGCTATAGTCCTTTTCCCTATAGACCAGAGCAGTCCTACTAACTCAGCCAAGGATATCATCAAAATCCCAGCAGGGCCTTTTGTCCGTGTGTTTTTCTGATAGATCTTATGAACAAAAACTAGAAAAAATAATCATTTTAAAACCCTTAAAAACACTTTTAAAAGAACCCTTACAATTCTTCCAAAGAATCATAGTTACATCTGATTTTCCTTTTCCAGTTTTAAGTGACTGGAGGTAATGGACAAACTTCAACACAGAGGAGCATGCTTAAGTGTAGGTTGCAAGCTTTTATCCTGCCACACTGCCTGCCTGTTGGCCGATGTGAAAGAAGCTCTGCTTAGGCCCGCTTTGTATCTCTTTATAGATCATGCAACAGATGAGTGATCATCGCTACGACAAACTCACAGTGCCTGATGACACGGCCGCAAACTGCATATACCTGAATATCCCCAGCAAAGGCCACGTCTTGCTGCACCGAACCCCAGAAGAGTACCCAGAAAGTGCAAAGGTAATAAAAACGTCCTTCCTGCCACAGTAGCTAGGGAGACCTCCTCAAAGCCTTCCTGCCTAAGGATTTTTTTCACGATTGAGTGACAAATAACAGGGGCTTCCTTTCCCCCTAAACACATCATTAGGAAAGCCCAAAGGACAACATAATTTAGGGCCAAAGGAAAGTTTATTTAGCTCACTCCTCTCGTTAGTGTCACTGGTCAGTAATGCATGCAGAGTAATTGAGATGATCATGCTTGGTATTCAGAGCCTTTCAAATGAGTATTGGATCTCCCGAGTCTGTGTTCCAGCTCTGATTAAACGTACTTCCCGACACTCACATGCTCATCAAGCATAAAGACCTACATAGGTCAACTGTGTCATTATTTCTGACAAATCTAAGCTCCCCCTCATCAGAGGGTCATTTATTCCTTAAGGCAGAGAAGTAGGAATGACCCAAAGAGAAGAGTGCTCGTTGTCAGGGCTGCAGAAAAGCAGGGGCTACACATCCTAGGCAGCAAAGTCTTGAAAGGAGAGAGCAGGAAGAAATATAAAATACTGCATACTCAGAACCAGCCAGCTGGGCCCTACAAGTATCTCTTCATTTGTGTTCTAAACAGGGAATTGCCTCCTCAGTATGGAATTCTTTCCTGGTCTGAGAGAAAGACTGGTCTTCCCAGCCTTTCAGAGCACTCTGCCAGTCTTACCTGTATACTTTAGTAATTTCAATTTAATCATACCAAACAGATCCAAGGGTGCTCATCCATCGATTCTTCAAGGATTCATATCCTTTTTAGGCATTTCAGCATCATCTCTGCCCAAAGGAACAAGATATCTATACGAAGCATTACAGAAGAGCCTTAATAGCCATTGATCTCTCTTTTTTTATGTGCATGTACCTTAGGTTTAAAATTTTTATAAAAGTTTTGCTACCTTTTAAAAATTCAGTACTGTATAATTACTAGGCTGATTCTCATAATCAGGATCTCCCTCCGCAGATTAAAGGGAGAAGGGGAGGAGGATAAACAGATTTTTTTTTCAATATTCATGGCCAAAAGTTTGAATCTGAGGAAAATAGAGGACCTCTGACCCCCCAGACTGTGTCTTAACCAGCTCTCAGATGAATACTGGATCTCATACCTTAATGTGCATCAAAGTTGTTAAAAATACAGGTTCCTGGACTCCCACCCTGGAATCTGCAGTATCAGTAAGCACCCTGGTCACTGAACTTACTTGGGGAAATGGAGCTCTGGATCGTTCATACCTACCTCTTCAGCCACATCAACCATGTCATAGTGGGATTATCATTAACTGCTTCTGAATTCAGCCCTGGGTCTATCACCAAAAACAGTAACACTATTCGTGTTTATAGAGGGCTTCCTCAGTGCCAGGCATTGTGCCTGACGTGCTGTATGCATTACCCTGTTCATCCATTACAGCAGCACATGCAGGCACTAATATTATTCCAGTCTTACAGAGAAATAATCCCATGGGGACGCTAATTGACTGAAATCACACTTGAAACCATGAGTTGACAGAATTGGGGCTGGAAAGCAGCTCTAATTCCACCACTCTTAATGAACCATGGTACTGAATTTTAAGGAACCAAGTACACTCTACAGAAGCATGGTGGATTGGTTTTTAGACAGTATATCTTCAAGTGATTTTTTTTAAACAATATGCTTTGATTTATCATCAGAGAAAAATCTGTTTACTGTTTATTTGAAGGTTTGACACATGCTTTCTTTCTATTCATGTCAAAAGATGCTCTAAAATTCACACCTGTCATTTAAAAGCACTTTGACCTGAAACCCTTCACTTAAATCATAATTTGGCAAGTGTTTCTAGTTAGCTTGTTAAGGAAAGAAACATTATAGTTGAGAGGGTTTTAAAGTGTGGAGAGAGAGTCATACTCAGACTGAAATCAAGGCCACAGACTTTCATATATCACTTAATCCAGCACTGACAAGGGCAGAATAAAGGCCTTTCTAGTAACAACCACATTTCTGACACATCTTTGGCTTTGAGGTTAGAGCAGACAGCTAGTGGTTAACCAGTGCTGCTCGCTTTATGGGTTTTGCTGTGGGCATGGGTGTGGTCTCAGTGACATGCATACCTTGGGGTTCCATGTATGGAAAGCCTAAACTCACAAGCTAACTGCATTATCTATCCCAGGCAGAGGGGGTGGGGGTGGGGGTGGGGCTGGAGGGGGGAGCCAGGGAAAACAGAGGCAGAAACTGAACCTTCTCTACTTTTCCTCGATTCCTCCGGCAGGTTTACGAAAAGCTGAAGGACCATATGCTGATCCCCGTGAGCAATTCTGAACTGGAAAAGGTGGACGGGCTGCTGACCTGCAGCTCGGTTTTAATTAACAAGAAAGTAGACTCCTGAGTCGCAGTCCCTCCCTTGTATCCGGCAGTACTGCACTCCTAAGGCCGGTAACTGTACCCACTCCTGTCGTTTTCATTGACAATCTCCTGTGCCACTGCACCACTAACCCTGTTTACAATTCTAAGTTGCATTCCTTCGTTCTGCACCTCCCGCACCCCCTCCCCTCACAGTGGTACCTAAACTGTGGATTTGCTCAACGAGTTAAGCAAGCTAGAAAATATAGAGCTAATGAATTATTGAAATGTGATTAATACTAGTAAGGAAACACTTGCTCTAGTGTTTGCATTATCTGTGTGAAAATCATTTAGTTGCCAATATATGCCGAAGAATGTCTTCTTGATCAGTCAGATAAACTGGGTTTTCTTTCCGTTTGTCATTAATCCTCTCTGGCTCCTGTGAAATTCCCTGGTCCAGGGATCCTCTCCTTTTCCTTCCCTCTTTTTCCTTCTTTTCCTCCTTCTGTCACTGTCACCTTGACCTTAGGGAAAATCCGGTCTCGCCTTCTCCACACCTTCCTGCAAGCAGACTCTGTCTTTCATTAGTCTTCTCTGCCTCATGGCTGCATCTTCTGCCATCACACCACTCACCCCCAAAAGGGTCCACGTTAGCAGAAATGTGACGAGAATCAGAGCAGCTGTTGAGGGGAGACTTAACTACACAGAGGCAATTCCCAATGGAGTTTGCCCCAGAGATCTAAATTCCAGAAGAAGTAGGGCACCACACCTAGGAAGCTGAATTCAGCATCAGATGGTTGCTAGGGGACTGCAGATCAAGAAGCTTGGAAACAATCCATGGGTACCACACTTCAGGAAGTCTTTAAGTCACATTCCATGAATTTTTGCTTCGTTACTGGCCATTTACAGACCTTGAGGAATAGACTGAATTTTTTTCATTTAACTCACTGTCATTTCCCCCGGTTGTAACTCACCTTGTTTCCACCCTTCTACTCCTACACTTTTCCTGATCTACAGAGTTATTCCTTTCAAAAGAGACATTACATTTAACAGTGATTGTAGGTGGGCTAGTGCAAGCCAATTGGAGCATGTTCAGGAAATGATAGGCCTGGTGCTTGAAACCAACTACAGACAATGGACAATTCTACTTTGAAATATCCAACATTTACTGTGGAATTCAATTAAAATTTATTTCCTGTCTAGCCTTCCTATTACACAAGCTTAAACTGACATAAATCTCTTAACAAAGAACAATGCTGCAGCGAAGGAAGAGATAGTTGTCTTTTACTTCAACCTGAAAGAATCAGCCTTTTAGCAACCCAGGGAAATGGTACTTACCAAGGAATGGTGACTGATCCAGGCATGTTATCAAACTTCCCAGTCATTTCCACCTTTCCTATATTGCCTTTGGCTTCTTAAGATTCGGGGAGTTCAAGAAATGCTACTTCAAGTCTTGCTCTGCTCACCTACAGGCTTTTAATCAGACATTCTTTATGTTTGGTGATCAAGAGAGAATACCTTTATTTATTCTATCTCCCCCTGAGTGAATGGAAGTAAGAAACCTCTGAGCATACAAGACATCCTTAACCACTGTTTTTTTTATTTGATAATTTTCTGTCAGACTTTGAAGAAATTCCTTCTCCTCCTTCTTTTTCTTTTTGCTTAAATGTAATATTCATATCATGTACAAATATCTAATTTCATGCATCCTATGACTAAAACATATCTTGATCACTGTCATATTTCCAACTGTCTCATCATGGGTGAACAATATATTTTTGCCACAGAGAGAATGAATGTTACCCATATGCCAAGTTAATAAACAAAAATTGTCCTCAGCAGTTACAGCTGCCCTTTTGGGTTAAATCTGTCCCTATGCTGGCAAAAACAGAAATCCTCCCCAGCAGAGTTCAACATCTCAAAAATAACCACGGGAAAACGAACGCAATGAGCCACTTCAGGCTTACTAGTAAAGCTAATTGGCTGATGATTTTCAATATCTTTATTTCTACCATTCCAAATTAAAGAACTGTTCTCTATTATGTTTAGTAAATTGAAAGTGGATCAATTTTTCTTTTGAACAGTTGTTCTAACAGAAGGCTGTTTTCACTTTTCTTTTTCTTTGCGTCTTTCCATCTTTCCTTCTCTTTGTCTCAAGAAATCACTTAGAATCTATGTGCCTCTTCTACAGAATCTTATTCTGCACTGTTCTGTCACCTACAAGACTGGCTTCTTTGGACTCTCTCTGCGATATGATGATGTGAAAACCTAAAATACTTGCAGAATACTAATATTCTTTCTTTGGTGTACTCATCAGCATAATATTATCTTTAAGAGGAAAGACAACCCATTACCCCAGAGGAAAGACAAAGGTTCCTCTTTTGTCCCATGTGATTTACAAGGATAAAATAACAGAAACTGCTTTTTGACATTACAAGGACATTAGAAATTGTATATAAGTAAATAACAGTTGAGTCAGAATCTCGTGGTCAATAAGATTCAGCTTACTAAGGACAATATAGAGAAAGTACATGATGCGACATTATTTGTCAACTGTGACAGATTGCTATAGAAATCAGCAGGCAGATCTCTCTCCTGTGTATTGATTGCTCTTTCAAGCTACTGTGAACAGATTCCTAAGGCTATCTCTTCATCCCGAAGGGAGGAAATAGTCTGATGAACAATGTGACTTATTTAGAGTTGCATGTTAATCTTTGTAATTATTTACTTCTTAACATCCTACAAAACTCAGAAATGATTTCCACATGGTGTTAGATTTATTGTGCATTTTATCTTACTGACCATCCTGTTGCAGACCATATGTGATTATCCACTCTGTGTGCCAAAACCAGTAACGCCTTTCACGGCCCTTTAGTCCAGAGAAGTTCTGCACTGAGTTTAGTCTCTTGCTGTCCTGATCCTACAGGTATACCAATCACGGTGGAATAAAGTGTGAGTTGTACTGTGCTCGACAGCCTGTGTCTCTTTTTTGCAACAGAAACTTCTATGGTGAATGAAATCACCATTTCTTTGCTATCAAAGATGGGAAGGTTTTTTTCTCTTTTCCTATAAGATATGGGATTAGACATACTATATCTATAAATCAGCTGCCATCCAAAGCTTGGATTAAAATGATAATTGAAGGATACTTCATCCTTCTGGTGCTTAAAAAGTATCATCCATGCCTGGTCAGGAGACCTTGATTTCACATGTGTTCCTCCTCGAAACAGCTTCTCTGGTTTCTTTTACTCCTAACTGTCATCAGCACATTATAACACGGCTCAGTTATGGAGACAGTTGAACAGGTTTTTTTCGCTCTGCTCATTCAAGAGTTTGGTTTTTTGTTTTGTTTATTTTATAGTAAGCATTTTTTTAAGGGAATTTTAAGGTTTTTTTAATGAGGCTTTTTATTTCTGACAATTTTTTGCAAACCGAAAGTAGCTTCATTGTTCTCATTGTAAAGATAATAACTGCTCATCGCAAAAATAAAAATCACACCATACCCCCCAACAAAATAAAACATAGGGAAAAATAACCCATATTTTATCATCTACAGATAGCTACTATTAAAATTTTGGAGAAGGACTTCCCTAGTGGTCCAGGGGCTAAGACTCGAGTTCTGAATGCAGGGTACTCAGGTTTGAACCATGGTCAGGGAACCAGATCTCATATGCTCTAAGAGTCTGCACGCCACAATGAAGGTCCTGCAAGCTGCAGCTAAGAATTGGCACAGCCAAATACATAAATATTTTTTTTTAATTTTTGGAGAATATCCTCACAGATACAGATATAAATATGAGATAATTTTACATAATTACACTGTTTCATAACCTGCTTCCTTCACTTGGCAATATATTGCGGCCATCTCTCCATGTCAATAAATATAGATCTACATCAGCAATTTTAATAGCCCTGACTATTTCATGATACGGTTGTACAGCAGCCCTTTCTAATTTATATGGAATGTTACATCACAGATGTTCAGCATGCCCACATTTCTCGTCTTCAGGCTATCAAAAATGTTCTGCATACAAGCTTTCACACACCCGCAGGGTGAGCTCAATCTGTAGTCCTCTTACCATAACTGAAGGGTGAATGCAAAAGCCCACTGAAGCACACATCAATACTAAAATCCCTTGGAGAGTTCATTGATTTAGTCACACCTCTCAGTTGATGATGCGTTGGTTAGTTCTCCATTATTTAGGTGAGTATTAATACGGGTGATGAAGCTAAAAACTGCCACCTGCCACCCCCTGCAAAACTGCTCTGGGCCCCCACAGGAAATGGAACCCACCCAAGTGCCAGGGTTCTGTGCTACTCTCAGAAGAGAAACAAAGACAGTTTATTATTATTATTTTCTTTTTAATTTTGGGCTGTACTGTGCAGTATGTGGGATCTTAGTTCCTCAACCAGGGGTCACACCGTGCCCATCACATTGAAAGCTCAGAGACCTAACCACTGGACCACCAGGGAAGTCCCAGGGAGGCACTTTTTAAGGCAAGAATTAGTAGGGCTTCCCTGACTGGTCTTTCTCCCAGCCTTCCAGAAGAATGAAGATAAAAATTCCCTCTCATGACAAGCTTCAGATTCTGAAAATGAGAATTTCCTGGATGAAGAATTCTGATCAACAATCATTTTAGACACATGAGCCAAAGGAGGAGAAGGCAGCAGAGGATGAGACAGTTGAATGGCATCACCGATTCAAAGGACACGTTCTTGGGCAAACTCTGGGAGAGAGTGAGGGACAGGGTGGCCTGGCATGCTGCAGTCCATGGGGTCTCAAAGAGTCACACACAACTCAGTGAGTGAACAACAACAACAAACATGTGAGCACTTGTTTAGCAAGTGCCCACACTCTGCCAACCCACTCGAGTATTCTTGCCTGGAGAATCCTATGAACAGAGGAGCCTGGTGGACTACAGTCTGTGGGGCCTCAGAGTCGGACATGACTAAGTGACTGAACACACAAGCACACACACTATGCCAGGCTCCTGGGTGCCGCTTCTGTCTTTCAAGAGCTGACAATCGAGAGAGGCAGCAAAGGAAGACCACACAAGTGCCCAGATGATGGTGGCACAACAGAAGGTAAGGGAACCACCAAAAAGAATGGTGCCATGGTGGTTCCTGAGTAGGGGCGAACAGATGGAGGGCTTAATCTGGCCTTGAAAAGTCAGCTCTGGCTTCAATAAGCCAGGATGGAAGCCTGGGAAATAGCAAGAGCAAAGGCTGGGAGGTAGGAGAGCATGGTGTGCACCTACCATGTGCCCATTAACTCTGCTGGGCCCTGGCAATACAGTGGTAACTACCCCTGCTTTCCTAGAATTTACATCCAAGTAGGAAGACAGACATTAAACAAGTTACAGAAAGCATAGCAAACATTATGAAAGGAGAATGGGGTTCTCAGGTCACATGGCAGAGCCCAGCAAATGGATTTGTTTGTCTGAAACATGAGACAACAAATACTAGAGCACAGTGAGACAATAGATGTTGGAGTGTCAAGGGCTTTGGATACTGGGGCAGAATTCGGACTTCCCTGATAGCTTGGTAAAGAATCCACCTGCAATGCAGGAGACCCCAGTTTGACTCCTGGGTCAGGAAGATCTGCTGGAGAAGGGATAGGCTACCCACTCCTGTATTTTTGGGCTTCTCGTGTGGTTCAGCTGGTAAAGAATCCACCTGCAATGTGAGAAACCTGGGTTCGATCCATGGGTTGGGAAGAGCCCCTGGAGAAGGAAACAGCTACCCACTCCAGTATTCTGGCCCAGAGAATTCCATGGACTGTCTAGTCCATGGGGTCACAAAGAGTCAGACACGACTGAATGATTTTCACTTTCACTCACTTTGACAGTCTGGGAGAGTCCCCTGAAGACTTTGGGGACAAGGAGTTGTACAAATGGAATATGATATGGCAGCACTGTATGCAATGGGGAACTGAGTCTGGTGTTCTAAACTTAATCTCCCCAAATGTAATTCATCATTGAAATATCTCTTCTCATCACCAAAATGAGAGCTGGGCAATTAACTTGCTATTTTCTCTGCTGAAAAAACAGATTAATAACACCTTCCTCTCCCAACTCCAAGGGGATATTTTCAAGGCAAATGAGATAAAAGGACTAGAGGGTTCTTTGGAAGAAAGGTATAATGTAAATATCATTATCATCATCATTATCCTCATTAACTCCTATCACAAGAAGTCTGGAGCCCATCAAAATGTCATCTTCTATTTGACACATCAATCACCTACTCCAGAAATAACTCAGAATTTTCATCATTGATGCCTGTAAGCTGGCCTGACGGCTTCTGTGGTGAATTGACAGGTTTTCTTGGTCCCCGACAAGGCTGCTCCAAAGATATATCTGCCTTAGGGAACTTCTGGCATATCGGAATGGTCCTCATCTCCCTTCCCTCTCCAAACACTCATTTCTAACTCAGTGAAAGCTGAACCACTTAGAGCACAAGATAAGGGGGGTTATCAGGCTTTTGGGAGAACGTGTAAGTGCCAAGTATGTTAGTCACTATAAATAAATAAAATATTCAAGCCAGTTTGCCCCTTAACCACTTGGTAAAATATAGCTTGGGCTGGCTTGTGGCATGAATGCCTACAAGCAGCGATGGGTCCCTAGGTCTTGGGAAGCCCTCTCTATTTATAAATAGAAAGTTTAGTCATTTGGCTATGAATACAAAGAAAGAGTGGGGTGAATTTACACAGACTTCTGAAGGTGAATTTACATAGACTTCTGAAGGTGGTTTGCTTTTCCTATGCTTAAACTTTTTTTAATAATTTTTTTAAGTTCCTGACCACAGACAAGGATGTCTATTGATTAGACAGGGCTTTGGGCCAGAACTCAGAGGACAACTGCTCAAAATTAAGCAAAGAAACCACAGGCTATGTGTTGAAATTTCCCACTCTCCCATCAAGGTATAAGAGTGCATATTTCAAACTCTGCATATTTCACACCACTGCAGGAAAAGTTCAGGAACCAAACAAGTTCTGATTCCAAGCAACAGTTGAACTGTGTAAAAATGTTAGCTCTTCTACCTCTGGAAAGAGCTTTGGAATAAACAGAGTCATGGCCATGGATCCAACAGAAGCTTAAAATTCCAGGACAGGATATGAACAAAGTCATCTATTTTGTTTACATGACTCAGATGAGCATATGAGATTCCCCTGGAGTTAATGTTAGGACAGCAATACGGGGCTTGCTTTCTTTCTAGGCTTAATAATAATTAAGGGAGACAGATGGAACATTATTACCATGGCAAGGGATGACAGAGGATGAGATGGTTGGATGGCATCACTGACTCAGTGAACATGAGTTTGAGCACATGTTGAGCACATCTCCGGGAGATGGTGAAGGGCAGGGAAGCCTGGTGTGCTGCAGTCCATGGGGTTGCAAGGAGTTAGACATGACTTAGTGACTGAACAACAAACAGCAACAAAGGTGGTAACAAGGAATCTATCTGATAGGAAATAGAATTCACCCCCATTTGTATCAAATGAAGAGATTTTTAACAAAGGTCTGTTTCAAAGATGTGAATGTTCAACATACAAACAAGGGAGAGTGGGTGAGATGCCCAGAAACTAGCTGTGAGCAGCAACCCTAAACCCAGCAGGACGAGGACAGGAAATCATGCCGCTGGATCCAGAAGAGAGAATGAAGGGCCACAGCTCAGAGACCAGGTTTCTCCTTTCTCACTTTCTGACCTGCTGGTGCTCCCCATCAACTAGACACAATGTCAGGATGGCTAGTGGAGGTCCAAGGTGATACCCCTTGCAGGGGCCAGCACAGAACTGCCAGAGAAGGGTAGAGAAAGGATCCAGGGAGAATAGAAGATGATCAGCACAATGACAAGATGAAAATGAGCTCTTGGCCCTTCAGAGAGTAGTCATTACCATCTCTGTCTCTCAGATCAGATCAGATCAGTCACTCAGTCGTGTCCGACTCTTTGCGACCCCATGAACTGCAGCACACCAGGCCTCCCTGTCCATCACCAACTCCCGGAGGTCACTCAGACTCACACCCATCGAGTCAGTGATGCCATCCAGCCATCTCATCCTCTGTCGTCCCCTTCTCCTCTTGCCCCCAATCCCTCCCAGCCTCAGAGTCTTCTCCAATGAGTCAACTCTTTGCATGAGGTGGCCAAAGTACTTGAGTTTCAGCTTTAGCATTATTCCTTCCAAAGAAATCCCAAGGCTGATCTCCTTCAGAATGGACTGGTTGGATCTCCTTGCAGTCCAAGGGACTCTCAACAGTCTTCTCCAACACCACAGTTCAAAAGCATCAATTCTTCGGCACTCAGCCTTCTTCACAGTCCAGCTCTCACATCTATACATGACCACAGGAAAAACCATAGCCTTGACTAGACGGACCTTTGTTGGCAAAGTAATGTCTCTGCTTTTGAATATGCTATCTAGGTTGGTCATAACTTTCCTTCCAAGGAGTCAGCGTCTTTTAATTTCATGGCTGCAGTCACCATCTGCAGTGATTTTGGAGCCCAGAAAAATAAAGTCTGACACTGTTTCCCCTGTTTCCCCATCTATTTCCCATGAAGTGATGGGACCAGATGCCATGATCTTAGTTTTCTGAATGTTGAGCTTTAAGCCAACTTTTGACTGTGTAGATCACAATAAACTGTGGAAAATTCTGAAAGAGATGGGAATACCAGACCACCTGATCTGCCTCTTGAGAAATCTGTATGCATGTCAGGAAGCAACAGTTAGAACTGGACATGGAACAATAGACTGGTTCCAAATAGGAAAAGGAGTACGTCAAGGCTGTATATTGTCACCCTGTTTATTTAACGTATATGCAAAGTACATCATGAGAAATGCTGGACTGGAAGAAACACAAGTTGGAATCAAGATTGCTGGGAGAAATATCAATAACCTCAGATATGCAGATGACACCACCCTTATGGCAGAAAGTGAAGAGGAACTAAAAGCCTCTTGATGAAAGTGAAAGTGGAGAGTGAAAAGGTTGGCTTAAAGCTCAACATTCAGAAAAGGAAGATCATGGCATCTGGTCCCATCACTACATGGGAAATAGATAGCATATTCAAAAGCAGAGACATCACTTTACCAACAAAGGTTCGCCTAGTCAAGGTTATGGTCTTTCCTGTGGTCATGTATGGATGTGAGAGCTGGACTGTGAAGAAGGCTGAGCGCTGAAGAATTGATGCTTTTGAACTGTGGTGTTGGAGAAGACTCTTGAGAGTCCCTTGGACTGCAAGGAGATCCAACCAGTCCATTCTGAAGGAGATCAGCCCTGGGATTTCTTTGGAAGGAATAATGCTAAAGCTGAAACTCCAGTACTTCGACCACCTCAAGCGAAGAGTTGACTCATTGGAGAAGACTCTGATGCTGGGAGGGATTGGGGGCAAGAGGAGAAGTGGATGACAGAGGATGAGATGGCTGGATGGCATCACTGACTCGATGGATGTGAGTCTGAGTGACCTCCGGGAGTTGGTGATGGACAACTGGTGTGCTGCAGTTCATGGGGAGGCCTGGTGTGCTGCAGTTCATGGGGTCGCAAAGAGTCAGACACGACTGAGCGACTGATCTGATCTGATCTTTCACTCTCCACTTTCACTTTCATCAAGAGGCTTTTTAGTTCCTCTTCACTTTCTGCCATAAGGGTGGTGTCATCTGCATATCTGAGGTTACTGATGTTTCTCCTGGCAATCTTGATTCCAGCGTTTCTTCCAGTCCAGCGTTTCTCATGATGTACTCTGCATATAAGTTAAATAAACAGGGTGACAATATACAGCCTTGACAAACTCCTTTTCCTATTTGAAACCAGTCTGTTGTTCCATGTCCAGTTCTAACTGTTGCTTCCTGACCTGCATACAGGTTTCTCAAGAGGCAGATCAGGTGGTCTGGTATTCCCATCTCTTTCAGAATTTTCCACAGTTTATTGTGATCCACACAGTCAAAGGCTTTGGCATAGTCAATAAAGCAGAAATAGATGTTTTTCTGGAACTCTCTTGCTTTTTCCATGATCCAGCAGATGTTAGCAATTTGATCTCTGGTTCCTCTGCTTTTTCTAAAACCAGCTTGAACATCAGGAAGTTCACGTTTCACATATTGCTGAAGCCTGGCTTGGAGAATTTTGAGCATTACTGTCTCTCAAGATTGGTATTTAAATCCTATTTCTTAGCAAATTCCTTAGGTACATGCCAGTTCTGTGGTTCTCTCTCTCGGTATCAGAAAATGGTTGGAGCAGAATCAACAGTAGAACAAGAGTCTGCACAGCCTGCGGGTGAGAGAATAGCACATTCCAGACCCATGAGTCCTGGACCTCTTTAGTGAACATTATGTTAGTTCTAAAATTAGTGCAGTCGCTTGGGCACCTGGTGTCCAGAAACAGCTAGTTGCCTTTTCACTGTGTGCCCATGACCTGCTGGTGACATAAAGTTGCTTAGAATTCCAAAGAACCTAATTTCTGCATTTTCCCCTTTTGTTTCCACATATAGTCAGCCTTGCTAGGCACAAGCTGTTTTGATTTTACATGGTTATGGTGCTCGTGGGGATAATATTCAGTCTAAACTAATAGTAGTGAGTTCCCCATTCTTGAGGGGTGTTCAAGTAGAAACTAAAGGACCACATCCAAGAGTGGTTGCAGGGACTGCTCTATCCAGTTAAATCTGGTGTAGGTAGCATCAAACATCCTTCACCACCCGGGAAGTCTATGATTAGGTATTTGTACACAGTTCTGATCCTCAGTGACTTTCCTTTCCTTTCCCCTCTAACCCTCACTTCCCCAGTCTCACTATCTGTAAACACTGTCCTCATCTATTAAATAATAGTAATAAGGGTTCCACTCCCAGTATGACAGCATCAGAATATAGATGGCTGGCTCCCTTCCAAAACTGAAAAAAAAAGTTTTAAAAGAAATATTTAAAGTCTCTGGAAATGGTCATAAGCACGTACATCAAATGAAGACTTTTAGTCAAGAAAATCTATGAAACTTTGTAAGATCAAGGAGACTCTGTGCTATTTGAACTTGCACCCCTCCTTCTCCCCTCCCAGCTCAGTGGGATAGTCCTCCACTCCAGACTGGGAGCCAAGAACACAGGCCCTCTGGAGCTGCAGCACCCAGAAAGGTGAAAGGTTAGCATCGCTCATCTTGCCCTCAATTACCTGTTGTTGGCACTGATTTCTAGACAAGTGTGGCCAGAAGGTGGGGGCTCCTTTCTTTCTCCTAGCCCCACTCATGAGACAGAGGCTCTACCCTGAGCCTTGTATCAGGGAGAATACTGGGACCCTAAACACCCTTGCTTCCACTTCCAGAGTAGGGGTGCCAAAAAGGAGAGGCAAGTCAAAAGGACTCTAGGCTACTCTCCCTCTCCACCTAGCACATAGCAACTAAAGCAAAGAGGTCACTCAGAGAGGAGCATACCATTGTCTCCACTCTAGCTGCAGAACATTGCCTCAGAGACTTTTCCCAGGAAAAGAAGCACGCTGTAGAACAGAGTTCCAAATGCTCATCAAAAAACTGACTTCTTTTGCAACAGACTATGAAGAAGTTGTCTAAAGATGTGTTCAAAAAGAGTGGAGGTTGTAGTGAAAAGCAATTGGTAGATTCCTTGGAGATGTCAACTAAACTGTAGGCATCCAGATTGGAAAGGAAGAAGGAAAACTCTCTCTACTCAGAGAGATTGACATGATGATGTGACTTTATACACAGAAAATCCTAAGGGACCCACTGAAAAATGGTTATAACTAATACATGAGTTCATCAAGGTGTTAGGATACAAGATCAATATTTTAAAAGTCAATTGCATTTATATACATGTGATAAACAATCCAAAAATAAAACAAAGAAAAATAATTATATGTATAACAGCATCAGAAAGAATAAATTACTTAGGAATAAAGTGCAGACCTTACCTTCTGAAAATTAAAAAACATTGTTAAAAGAAATCAAAGAAGAGCTAAGTAAATGGAAAAACCTCTAATGTTTATTTGTTAGATTACTTAATATTGTTAAGGGCTTCCTTGGTGGCTCAAGTGGTAAAGAATAAGCCTGCAGTGTAGACCAGAGTTTGATTCCTGGGTCGGGAAGATCCCCTAGAGAAAGGAATGACAACCCACTCCAGTATTCTTGCCTGGAGAATTCCATGGACAAAGGAGCTTGGGGGGCTACAGTCCATGGAGTCGCAGAGTTGGACATGATGGGACAACTTTCACTCACTCACAATATTGTTAAGATGTCAAACCCTTATCTACAGATTCAATGAAATATCTATCAGAATCCTAAGTGACTTCTTTGTAAAAATTGGCAAGCTGATTCTAAAATTCATATGGAATTTCAAGGAACCCCAGACAACTGAAGAAAACAATACTGAAAAAGAAAAATAAATTTGTAGGACTCAGACCTCCTTCAAAGTTCAAAACTAAGAGTAATCAAAACAATGTGGTACTAGAATAAAGACAGAGACATAGATCAATGGGACAGAACTGAGAGTCAAGAAATAAACCCATGTGTCTATGGTCAACTTTTTCAACAAGAAGGTCAAAACTTCAGTTGGGGGATAGATTTCTCAACAAATACTCCTGAAACAACTACATATCCACACACAAAAGAATAAAGTTAGACCCATCCCTTACACCATATATAAAAATTAATTCAAAATGGCTCAAACACCTAAGTATAAGAACAAAAATATATAACTTTTGAAAGAAAACATGGGAGTTAATCTTCATGACGTTGGCTTTGACAATGGATTCTTAGACACGACACCAAAACACAAGCAACAGAAGAAAAAAAGCAGACTCATCAAAATTGAAAACTTGCACTTCAAAGGACACTATCAAGAAATTAAAAGTCAGCTAATCAAATGAGAGACAATATATCATCTATCTGATGAGGTAATTTATCCAGACTATCTAAAGAACTCTTACTATTCAATGATAAAAAATACAAATGACCCAATTTTAAAATAAGCAAAGATTCTAAAAAGACACATCTCCAGAGAAGATATACAAATAGATGATAAACACATTTTTACAAAATGTTTGACATCATTTGTCATCAGGGATGTCAAATCCAACCACAATGAGATACCACTTCACACCCATTAGAATGGCAAGAAGCAAGAAGTCATATAATCACAAGTATTAACAAGGATGTAGAGAATCAGAACCTTCATATATTGCTGATGGGAATACAAAACGCAGCCACTTTGGAAAATAATCTGGCAGTTCTTCAGGGCTTAAACACTGAACTCCCATTTGAACCAGTAATTCCACTCCTAGGAATATATGCCTACGGAGAAGGCAATGGCTCGCCACTCCAGTACTCTTGCCTGGAAAATCCCACGGACGGAGGAGCCTGGTAGGCTGCAGTCCATGGGGTCACTAAGAGTCGGACATGACTGAGCGACTTCACTTTCTCTTTTCACTTTCATGCATTGGAGAAGGAAATGGCAACCCACTCCAGTGTTCTTGCCTGGAGAATCCCAGGGATGGGAAGGCCTGGTGGGCTGCCATCTATGGGGTCACACAGAGTCGGACACAACTGAAGTGACTTAGCGTAGCATAGCATAGCATAGGAATATATGCCTAAGAGAAATGAAAGTATGTGTCCATACAAAAACTTGTACATGAATGTTTATAGCAGAGTTATTCAAAGTTACCAAAGGGTAGCAGCAACCCAAATGTATACCAATTGACAAATGGATAAAGAAAATGTGTCATCTCCATGCAACAGAGTATTATTCAACCACGAAAAAGAGTGGAGCACAGATACACGCTGCAACATGGATGAACCTTGAAAACATGCTAAGTGAAAGAAGTCAGTCACAAAAGACCATGTAGTAGTATGAGTTCATGTATATGAAGTTCCAGAATAGCAGATCTTTAGACACAGGAAGTAAATTAGTGGTTGCTTAGGCTGGGAAGACGGGGAAGGCAGGGAGGGAGAAGAAGAGGGGCTGATACTAAAAGACAGGAGGTTTCTTTTTGACATAATGAAAATTTTCTAAAATCATTTGTGGTGATGGCTGTGTATATCTGTGAAAGTGCTTAAAACCACTGAATTGTACAATTTAAATGGCTGGATTGCTTGTATATGAATTAAATCTCAATAAAGCTGTTCTTTTAATGACGGTAATAATACTGTCATCTTTGTATCTCAAAGAGTGGTTGGGATTATTGAATGAGAGAATTTATATAAAAGTACTTGGTATCCTATGCAGTGCTGTACAAATGTAGCCTATTATATTCTTGAATGGGATTAATCAGCTTTTCACTAGCACCTGTCAGTACAAAACTCATAAGCTGCCATTCCTGAAACTACCTTCACCCCCAATTAGATTTCCTTTTCTTTCGTGGTTAAAATTCATTGACAGAGCCCAGTACTTGAAAGAGTACCACATAATGATTGCTTATGAAATGCTTCTTATCATCACAGCCTTTTGAAAAGAGGAAATAATGTTTCTTTTATATGTTTTCACAAAACTCAACTCAAGTGTGGGCAATTACCACACATTCCAAGGTCCTCGTTAGTCAGCCCAGGAGTCCACATAGGTTGTATAATAGTTTGGCTAAATGGCGAGACTTCCTCTCTTCACGAGTTCCCAAACTCCACATTACATTTTGGCCACCATTGTGCTCTTCGAGCTGGAATAAACAGCAGTCTGAATAAGCAAAAGGAGATGAGATGAAATTTGCTCAAAGTGGCAAGTTTGAAAGTAATACTGAAAGAAGCCAGTTCTTGGCCAGGTGAGTTTAGGAGCATTGCACCAGCACAGCGTTTTTATATGAGAAAAAGAGGGAGAGATCAAGTTCCCCTTTCTCATGGCATTTGCTTTGCTTCGCCTGGCCTGTCCCATCCTGCTGTCTACATACTCATTCCTTTTTTAAATCCAACTGTACAGCCTTGGACCCCAGCCCATCCTATTTGTCTAGCAAGCAGCTGATGCCCTCGTGATATCTTTTAAAAAACTTTTAACTAGTGTTTAATGATAATGGCTTCTTTTTTTCTAAAGGTGTATGTACCTGGCACAGTGCCAGGAAACGTCATGTTCTTCTTCCCCTAAACTTTCCCTAAACAAGTATCTGAAGAGGCAGGTGACAAAACTGAAGCCCAGAGTGAATCAATCACTGAGCTAGGGGGTGTGGCTCTGGGACTCACACCATCAGCCCCGTCCTAGCTCTTCAACACTATTCTTCGCTGCTGCTGCTGCTGCTGCTAAGTCGCTTCAGTCGTGTCCGACTCTGTGTGACGCCAGAGGCAGCAGCCCACCAGGCTCCCCCGTCCCTGGGATTTTCCAGGCAAGAGTACTGGAGTGGGTTGCCATTTGAAAACAGGTGCCCTATTAACATTTCAAAGTGATCACATATTAGGCATTTTCAGAATGTAGAAAGTGTTCTTACCTCTGCCTTTCTGTATTAATGTAGACCCCTGAGTGTGTGTTATCCTCTGTCCCAGAGGCATCCCCTGGCTGAGTCTCAAAAACAGAGGACATCCCTGTTTGTGGACAGCAGGTTTTGCTGGAAAATTGTGGAGCCACAGCGCCCTCAGGTGGTCATTTGAATTTTCTCATGAGGCCTTTAGGCGGTTGTTCAGTCACTAAGTGAAAAAAAAAAAAAAAAGATGTCCTTTTCATTATAGGGGACTGGAATGCAAAAGTAGGAAGTCAAGAAACACCTGGAGTAACAGGCAAATTTGGCCTTGGAACACGGAATGAAGCAGGGCAAAGACTAACAGAGTTTTGCCAAGAAAATGCCCTGGTCATAGTAAATACCCTCTTTCAACAACACAAGAGAAGACTCTACACATGGACATCACCAGATGGTCAACACCGAAATCAGATCGATTACATTCTTTGCAGCCAAAGATGGAGAAGCTCTATACAATCAGCAAAAACAAGACCAGGAGCTGACTGTGGCTCAGACCATGAACTCATTATTGCCAAATTCAGACTGAAATTGAAGAAAGTAGGGAAAACTACTAGACCATTCAGGTATGACCTAAATCACATCCCTTATGATTATACAGTGGAAGTGAGAAATAGATTTAAGGGCCTAGATCTGATAGATAGAGTGCCTGATGAACTATGGACTGAGGTTCGTGACATTGTACAGGAGACAGGGATCAAGACCATCCCCATGGAAAAGAGATGCAAAAGAGCAAAATGGCTGTCTGGGGAGGCCTTAGAAAAATAGCTGTGAAAATAAGAGAAGTGAAAAGCAAAGGAGAAAAGGAAAGATATAAACATCTAAATGCAGAGTTCCAAAGAATAGCAAGAAGAGATAAGAAAGCCTTCTTCAGTGATCAGTGCAAAGAAATAGAGGAAAACAACAGAATGGGAAAGACTAGGGATCTCTTCAAGAAAATCAGCGATACCGAAGGAACATTTCATGCAAAGATGGGCTCAATAAAGGACAGAAATGGTATGGACCTAACAGAAGCAGAAGATATTAAGAAGAGGTGGCAAGAATACACAGAAGAACTGTACAAAAAAGAGCTTCATGACCCAGATAATCATGATGATGTGATCACTGACTTAGAGCCAGACATCTTGGAATGTGAAGTCAAATGGGCCTTAGAAAGCATCACTAGGAACAAAGCTAGTGGAGGTGATGGAATTCCAGTGGAGCTATTCCAAATCCTGAAAGATGATGCTGTGAAAGTGCTGCACTCAATATGCCAGCACATTTGGAAAACTCAGCAGTGGCCACAAGATTGGAAAAGGTCAGTTTTCATCCCAATCCCAAAGAAAGGCAATGCCAAGGAGTGCTCAAACTACTGAACAATTGCACTCATCTCACACGCTAGTAAAGTAATGCTCAAAATTCTCCAAGCCAGGCTTCAGCAATATGTGAACCGTGAACTTCCTGATGTTCAAGCTGGTTTTAGCAAACACAGAGGAACCAGAGATCAAATTGCCAACATCCGCTGGATCATGGAAAAAGCAAGAGAGTTCCAGAAAAACATCTATTTCTGCTTTATTGACTATGCCAAAGCCTTTGACTGTGTAGATCACAATAAACTGTGGAAAATTCTGAAAGAGATGGGAATACCAGACCACCTGATCTGCCTCTTGAGAAATCTGTATGCAGGTCAGGAAGCAACAGTTAGAACTGGTCATGGAACAACAGACTGGTTCCAAATAGGAAAAGGAGTACGTCAAGGCTGTATATTGTCACCATGTTTATTTAACTTATATGCAGAGTACATCATGAGAAATGCTGGACTGGAAGAAACACAAGTTGGAATCAAGATTGCTGGGAGAAATATCAATAACCTCAGATATGCAGATGACACCACCCTTATGGCAGAAAGTGAATACGGGCTAAAAAGCCTCCTGATGAAAGTGAAAGTGGAGAGTGAAAAGGTTGGCTTAAAGCTCAACATTCAGAAAACGAAGATCATGGCATCTGGTCCCATCACTACATGGGAAATAGATGGAGAAACAGTGGAAACAGTGTCAGAATTTATTTTTCTGGGCTCCAAAATCACTGCAGATGGTGACTGTAGCCATGAAATTAAAAGACGCTTACTCCTTGGAAGGAAAGTTATGACCAACCTAGATAGCATATTCAAAAGCAGAGACATTACTTTACCAACAAAGGTTCGCCTAGTCAAGGCTATGGTCTTTCCTGTGGTCATGTATGGATGTGAGAGCTGGACTGTGAAGAAGGCTGAGCGCTGAAGAATTGATGCTTTTGAACTGTGGTGTTGGAGAAGACTCTTGAGAGTCCCTTGGACTGCAAGAAGATCCAACCAGTCCATTCTGAAGGAGATCAATCCTGGAATTTCTTTGGAAGGAATGATGCTAAAGCTGAAACTCCAGTATTTTGGCCACCTCATGTGAAGAGTGAGGTGAGAGCATTGGAGAAGACTCTGATGCTGGGAAGGATTGAGGGCAGGAGGAGAAGGGGACGACAGAGGATGAGATGGCTGGATGGCATTACTGACTTGATGAGTGTGAGTCTGGGTGACCTCTGGGAGCTGGTGATGGACAGGGAGGCCTGACGTGCTGCGGTTCACGGGGTCGCAAAGAGTCGGACACGACTGAGCGACTGATCTGATCTGATCTGATCAGTCACTAAGTGTGTTGGATTCTTTGCGACCTCATGAACTGCAGCAAGTCAGGCAAGAATGTGGGGCTTCTGACCTGTTGGCCTCCGTGATACCCGTGACCCCTGGGAAGCTGAGCCTTCTTAGGACCTGGCCGTGGACCTGGCCTGGGCAGATTCGGTGGCCTGGACTCTCCCACCTTGGCTGAAACCAGAAATGTAGTTAGAGTCCCTGCAGAGGTGTTTTAGATCCTTACACACTGGAATCTGGGAGGGTCTGAGGCATCCCAACCAGGAAACTAACTCTGCTCCCTCCCCAACCTCCAACCATCCCCTGACCCACGACTCTGTGTCTGCATTTCCACATTTCCTGACATGGAGCACCAGCTCTTCAGCCAATGATCTGTTCATTTGCTGAAAAATGAAATCATCAACTCTGGGGTAGAGGTGGAGGTGGCAATACTTTACTTCTTATTAATTATTCACATCTGCATGTGACATATGTCCATCTGGCACCTACCTGGTAACAGGTGTTTTAAGAGAAAGGAAAGAACCTTAGGATAATGAGATCCAGTAGTAGCTCGGGATGACAAGAAATTGAGAATGGCAGGCGAATCAGAGAGAAGAGACAAGGAGAGGAGGATAAGGGGATAGGATGGCAGCAGAGAACATGGAAAGCAGGGCAGGAAGGAAGTTGGTCCAGACCCATGTGCGGTCTGACTCAGCGCTCATTGCCTCAGCCTTCAAAAGTGTGGAAAACCCACAGGGGCATTTTTGCTCAATGTAACAGATGTGTCAGTGGCTGTACTCCCATTATTGCTATAGATAGAAAGAAGATAGCTATCTAGATAGACAGACAGAGAGATACTAGATAGAAAATAGATATACAGACAGATGGGTACTAGATAGGTAGATTTACTATACGGAATTGTCGCATACAGTCATGGAGGCTGATAAGTCCACGATCTGCAGTTGACAAGCTAGAGGCTCAGGGAAGCCAGTGGTACCATTCCAGTCTGTCCAAGGGCATCAGAACCAGGAGAACTGATGATGTCCAAGTCTGAAGGCAGGAGAAGACCAACGTCCCAGCTCAGAGACAACAGGCAGAGGATTCTTTCTTACTTGGCCTTTCACTCTGTGCAGGCCCTCGGCAGCCTGGATGAGGCCCATCCACGTTGGGGAGGGCAAACCACTGACCTTCCACCAATTCAAATGGGAACCCCATCCAGAAATCCTCCCACAGACACACCCAGAAATGATGTTCAACAGATTATCTGGGCACCCTGTGGCCCAATCAAGTTGGCACCTGAAACCAACCATGTCTCTTGGCCACAGCCCTGGTCAGTCAGCACTCTGCGTTTTGGTTGTTTGTGCCCAGGTTATTCTTACTTTAGTAGACACTGAAGCCTGAAACAACCTTTCTCAACCTCATATACCCAGCATCCAATACATTCAGTCCTCAGGATGTTTGAAAATATAAAAATAGACAAGCTCACAGAGTCCAATATAACAAAAGTATAACATTTGTCTGATTACACAGCTGTGTCTTCTAAGAGGACAATGATCACTGAGGCAGGGGCCGTGCAGGTCATCACATTTCCAGTACTTAGTATGGTGTTTAACACATAGTGAGAGCGTGCTCAATTGTTCAGTTGTGTCCAACTTTTGTGACCCCGTGGACTGTAGCCCACCAGTTTTCTGTCCATGGGATTTCCCAGGCAAGAGTACTAGAGCAGGTTGCCATTTCTTCCTCCAGGGGATCTTCCCAACCCAGTGATCAAACCTGCATCTCCTGCACTGGCAGGTAGATTCTTTACCACTGAGCCACCTGGGAAGCCCCTTGACACACAGTAGGAGCTCAGTAAATGTGTAGTGACGCAGGCAGGAATGGATCCACCAGGCAGTGAAAGAATGGAGCCAGCCGTCCATCTCCTGAGCTCCAGGACTAACTTTGCTTTTCAGCTGGAGCTGACCAAACATCGCTCTTAACCTCTAGTCAGAATCTGAAACAAGTCTTTACAAACTGGTATCTTTGACATTTTCTTCAGAGCTGAGAAGCCTTTGCTTGTAAAATTCCAGTCTTGCTTGTTATCACTGTGTTATCATTATGGTTACCAAGAAACTCTCAAAATCCTATTGGACCCCTTCGGAAATAAAGCCAGGAAGTCTCTACAATTACTGCTGTCTGTGAGGAGCCCATGATAGCACCTTGGGCATTCTTGGTGGAGAATGAAAACTGATTAAATGGACACTGTCACAGCCAGCAAGCCTGCTGAGCTGGCGGGAGATTTGCTCTAATGCTGTGAGACAGCCTTCCAAAACAATTTGGAGAAGGGTGAAAAGCCCCAGTCCAGGTTCATCTTAAGTGCTAGAAGTCTCTGCTGTTCAGGAAATGAGAGGAAGGGAAATCTACCTTTTGGCTTTACTGGTGAAAAACAGGGGTGGTGGTCCGAGAAGAGAGTCACATGAGCTCACCAGTCCCCAACTCCTCTGGCAGGAGGCCTGGTTCAGGGAAAATCAAACCCCCCATGAGTCACGCCTTTTGCCAACTTACAGAGGGTACAGGGTAGCGGTGGAGACATGGGCTCTAGAATCGGAACTGCTTCCTGATTCTAGCTCGGGCCATTACCGTTGTTTTTCAGTCACTCAGTCGTGTCCAACTCTTTGTGACCCCACTGACTGCAGCACGCCAGTCTTCCCTGTCCTTCACTGTCTCCCAGAGTTTGCTCAAACTCATGTCCATTGAGTTGGTGATGCTCGCCAACCATTTTGTCCTTTGTTGCCCACTTCTCCCACCCTACATCTTTCCCAGCATCAGGGTCTTTTCCAATAAATCGGCTCTTCACATCAGATGGCCTAAGTTTTGGAGCTTCAGCTTCAGCACCAGTCCTTCTAATGAATATTCAGGGTTGATTTCCTTCAGGATTGACTGGTTTGATCTCCTTGAACTCCAAGAGACTCTCAAGAGTCTTCACCAGCACCACAGAGGCAGAGCCAAAAGGTATCTTAGAAAGGATTTAGCCATCCATGATTCTCTCAGACCTCAAGCTGTTCCAAACGATGATTATAATCATCATTGTAAAAAAAAAAAAGTGGAAATATTCTTGATCTTATGGAAAATATGAATAGAGCCTTATTTGAAATTTTGTTTTGTTGTTGTTGTTGTTATTCACAAGCTAAGGGAACCCAGTATACTTTTGGTGCAAGCACAACTTTAACCAGAACAGTCTCCCCAACAGCCAAACCAGATCACCACCCTCAGCACCTACAATATGTAAATTCTGGAGTCAACACTGGCAAATCACTTGTCTTCTGTAAGCCTGTTTCCTCCTCTGTGAAAACAATGAAAACTAATATAGTTATTGAGTATTTCCTGTTTTCCAGACACTGAGCTAGACGTTTTTATGTGAATTATCTCATTTAACCCTTTTAACAACCATCCTTATCCCTCTGAGCCTCCTGTCTCCTGGAGTAGACACAGAGGAGATGATGTGTGTAGAATATGTGGCACTGATGGTACTCAATAAATGAAGGTCATGATGGTTGCATTGATGCTAGAGAGGGGTCAGGGGAGGGGAAGAGGAAGATAAAATCATGGCTTCTGATGGGCAGAGGCGCCTAGCTTGCACTTCAGGCCTTCCTCAAGTGTGCATTTCAACTGCTTTCTCTCCCGAGTACCAGCCCTGGACTGTGTCCCCAGTTGTTCACATGTTTTATTCGTGTAAGCTGAATCCACACAGAGCTGAAAGAGAGACATCTAGAACCAAGTTGAAGCTGACACAGGTGATGTTTCCCAAAGGCCAGAGCAGCTATGATCCAGGGCACAGCTCATTCCTGGGGAAACACGACCTGGCTTTGCTCACACTGTAACCCTGGTCCTTTGCCTGGCATATGGAAGGAGCTCAATAAATATTGACTTGAATATTGATTGAATGAATACTAAGACTGATAGATTTGAACTCTCCAAACTAGGAACAGTTCTGGAAACAAAGACCAAAATTTGGGCACCCTAAGGGAAAGGCAAGGGTTATCTGTGCTCTGCCAATTTCTTCATTGGCTGCCCCTCTGAAAATCAAAGGACCTCAAAGTCTCTTTACAGAGTGCCCCTCTTTGGGCATCCCTGGGCTACTTTCCAAACTTTAGGAGACAGGAAGTTGGAGGATTCTGGGAGACTGACACTGGGTCTCCCGAAGAGCTGAACTGAAAAATATTGCTAAAGAAACAACACTAAATAAAATTGCCTTCCTTCACTATTCACTCATTCAGCAAAACTGCACTGAGGCTCACTATATGCCAAGCTTCCCTGGTGGCTCAGACAGTAAAGAATTTGCCTGCAATATAGGAGGCCCTGATTTACTCCCTGGGCCAAGACGATCTACCATGGACAGGAGCCTGCCAGGCTACAGTCCATAACATCACGAAGAGTCAGACACAACTGAAGCAACTTACACACACACACACACACACACACTCCAAGCACTCAACTTAGTGTGTGTGTTATAGAGATTATAGATGTCAACACGGTCTGTGCCTTCAATAAACTTATGTACTGCCCCATGCCCTTCTCATGATCTCAGCCCCTGTTTGCCCCCAAATCCCACCTCAGAGAGCAGACTGTGCAGAGCACAGCCACCCTGCTTATGAGAGACTTGAAGATGGAAGCAGAGAATCAGCAAAATTACGGTCCAAGAGAAGAACGGCATTGCCAGAACTGCTCTGTCCATAAGCCAGCCTTGCCTTTCGCACCTCCATTCCCCTCCTTCTCATCTGCTCAGAGTGGCAGGGCTCCCATCACTGCACCATAACGTACTGCAGTCTTTCTAGCTGGAAGACACCCTGCACACCCTGTGGCTAGGAAGTGGATACACAAATCAGATTGCTAGGTTTTTCTTGTTGCAGCCCAGACAGGGGTGCTCACACTGCCCACTGACATTTGAAGGGGATGGTCATCTCTCCCAGAGCCTCCCTGACCTTGACCAGGTTGGAAGTGGGGAGTGCCCTGGCTAACTTTAAAGGAGGAAGACTGGAAGGTACCAGCCTTGGGCCTGGGGGCTAGGGAAGGAGGCATAGAATGGGTAGGAGGAGAAGCAGAATACATAGGACACTGTTAGAGAACTGAGTCAGAAAGCTTTTTATCAGGAAGCCTGGGTTGTGGTGATGGTGACCACAAGCACTGTAATATTAGGAAAGTACATGATGTCCAGAGAAAGTGACCATGCTGCCTACACATCAGGAGAGCCAGCACAGAGGAAGAACACACTGGACCATTTAAACAAAACACTGACTTCCCTCTGGAGGAACTGCTGACCCACTTATCGTTGATTTCATAGTTGTGGAAACCAACATTAAAAAGAACGTGTTACTTAATCTGTAAAATAACTTTGGGCAGGTTATTTTATGGTTCCCTGAGTTTGAGAGAGAAATTATCAGTTATAGTCAGGTTTGATATGGTTGGCCATTCAGAGCAGTGGTTAAAGGCATAGCTTTATCACTTTCCCCATCTCTGGCCATGCCACATGGCTTGTGGGATCCCACTTCCACGACCACAGATCAAACTCATGCCCCCTACATTAGAAGCACAGAGTCTTAACCACTGGACTGCCAGGCAAGTCCCTAAAGGTGTAGCTTTCTAAGTTTCATCCCGTTTAGCCATTTTTCTAGTTGCTCAACCTTGGGCAGGTTAACATCCATCATACTATATCTTTGTTTCTTCACCTGTAACATGGGGGTAAAAACTGTAACTCTCATAGGGTTTTGGAAGGATTAAATTTTTTGAACAAATGAAACCACATTTCACAATACTTGGCATGTAGTAAACACTCACAATATTAACTATTATTTTTATGAAGTGGATCTCAAGTTCTTAGCATTCAGTTCAGTTCAGTCATTCAGTCATGTCCAACTCTTTGCAACCCCGTGAACCACAGCATGCCAGGCCTCCCTGTTTGTCACCAACTCCCAGAGTTCACCCAAACCCATGTGTATTGAGTCAGTGATGCCATCCAACCATCGCATCCTCTGTCGTCCACGTCTCCTCCTGCCCCAAATCCCTCCCAGAATCAGGCTCTTTTCCAGTGAGTCAACTCTTCGCATCAGGTGGCCAAAGTATTGGAGTTTCAGCTTCAACATCAGTCCTTCCAATGAACACCCAGGACTGATCTCTTTTAGGAGGGACAGGTTGGATCTCCTTGCAGTCCAGGGAACTCTCAAGAGTCTTCTCCAACACCACAGTTCAAAAGCATCAATTCTTCAGTGCTCAGCTTTCTTTATAGTCCAACTCTCACATCCATACATGACCACTGGAAAAACCATAGCCTTGACTAGATACACCTTTGTTGGCAAAGTAATGTCTCTACTTTTCAATATGCTGTCTAGGTTGGTCATAACTTTCCTTCCAAGGAGTAAGCATCTTTTAATTTCATGGCTGCAATCACCATCTGCAAAGCCCAGAAAAATAAAGTCAGCCACTGTTTCCACTGTTTCCCCATCTATTTCCCATGAAGTGATGGGACCGGATGCCATGATCTTAGTTTTCTGAATGTTGAGCTTTAAGCCAACTTTTTCACTCTCCTCTTTCACTTTCATCAAGAGGCTCTTTAGTTCTTCTTCACTTTCTGCCATAAGGGTGGTGTCATCTGCATATCTGAGGTTATTGATATTTCTCCTGGCAATCTTGATTCCAGCTTGTGCTTCCTCCAGCCCAGGGTTTCTCATGATGTACTCTGCATACAAGTTAAATAAGCAGGGTGACAATATACAGCCTTGACGTACTCCTTTTCCTATTTGGAACCAGTCTGTTGTTCCATATCCAGTTCTAAGTGTTGCTTTCTGACCTGCAGGAAGGCAGGTCAGGTGGTCTGGTATGCCCATCTCTCAGAATTTCCCAGTTTATTGTGATCCACACAGTCAAAGGCTTTGGCATAGTCAATAAAGGAAAAATAGAGGTCTTTCTGGAACTCTCTTGCTTTTTCCATGATCCAGCGGATGTTGGCAATTTGATCTCTGGTTCCTCTGCCTTTTCTAAAACCAGCTTGAACATCAGGAAGTTCACGGTTCACATATTGCTGAAGCCTGGCTTGGAGAATTTTGAGCATTACTTTACTAGTGTGTGAGATGAGTGCAGTTGTGAGGTAGTTGAATCCCAGGGACAAGGGAGCCTCGTGGGCTGCCGTCTATGGGGTCACACAAAGTCGGACACGCCTGAAGTGACTTAGCAGTAGCAGTTGAGCATTCTTTGGCATTGCCTTTCTTTGGGATTGGAATGAAAGCTGACCTTTTCCAGTCCTGTGGCCACTGCTGAGTTTTCCAAATTAGCTGACATATTGAGTGCAGCACTTTCACAGCATCATCTTTCAGGATTTGAAATAGCTCAACTGGAATTCGATCACTTCCACTAGCTTTGTCTGTAGTGATGCTTCCTAAGGCCCACCTGACTTCACATTCCAGGATGTCTGGCTCTAGATTATTGTGGTTATCCAGGTTGTGAAGATCTTTTTTTGTACAGTTCTTCTGTGTATTCTTGCCACCTCTTCTTAACATCTTCTGCTTCTGTTAGGTCCTTACCATTTCCGTCCTTTATTGAGCCCATCTTTGCATGAAATGTTCCCTTAGTATCTCTAATTTTCTTGAAGAGATCTCTAGTCTTTCCCATTCTGTGGCTTTCATCTATTTCTTTGCATTGATACCTGAGGAAGGCTTTCTTATCTCTCCTTGCTATTCTTTGGAACTCTGCATTCAATGGGTATATCTTTCTTTTCCCCTTTTGCCTTTCACTTCTCTTCTTTTCACAGCTATTTGTAAGGCCTCCTCAGACAGCACTTTGTTTTTTTACATTTCTTTTTCTTGGGGATGGTCTTGATTCCTGTCTCCTGTACAATGTCACGAACCTCCGTCCATAGTTCATCAGGCACTCTATCAGATCTAGTCCCTTAAATCTATTTCTTACTTTCACTGTATAGTCATAAGGGATTTGATTTAGGTCAGACATTAGCAGGTATGCAATTCCCTAAGACTCCATGGTCGAAAAACATGCTTCTGTCCATGGTTTCTGTTCTCTGGTTGTAAGACCATGAGCCCACAATTGCAAAACTAAGATCAATTGCAGATCTAGTGAAAAGAAACTATGGCTATAAATGTCTTAAAAATATACTCTATCATTCAACTTTGTAGGTCTTATTTTTAACCTCTTAAAATGATTTCTATCTTTGAAATATCAAATTCTTAAGACATGTTGAAGAAAAAGCATACATTCCTTTTCCTCTCCACTGAAATAGCTGTGTTCATTTTTTAGTGAAACAGTTGTAGCTGATGTAAACACTTAGCAATCAAGATACTTTGCAAATACTTCTTATTTTTATTAAATATTGCTTATCCCAGAAACAAATGCCTTATGCTTTCAACATTACTTTTAGAGTGATATATATTTATGACATAATATGCCACTTTTGAAACTCTTTTATATTTAAGTTTCTAAAAAGTGGTATTTACATAAATTTTCCTCAGGCCAAAAAAAATAGATGCATCAAACTTCTTTTTTTAACTTCTTATTTTGAACTAGTTTTAAACTTGAAGAAAAGTTGCCAAAAAGGCACAAAATTATTTTTATATCCCTTACCCCACTCCCATAATGTTCACATCTTACATGAACACAATATAATTATCAAGAATAGAAAATTAACTTTGGTACAATCTTATTAACTAAACTACAGACCTTATTTAAATTTCATCATTTTTCCCATGAATGTTCTCTTTCTGTTCCAGGAATCCAGGATCCTATATTGTATTTAGTCTAGTCAGGTTTTATCTCTTGCAATCTGTAGGAGCAAATTTCTCAGTCTTTGGTGGACTTGACACTTTCAGTGTCAAGTCAAAATTTTATTTTGTAAAAAAAAAATTTATTTTGTAAAATTTGAGTTTGTCAAAAGTTTTCTCATGACTGGAATCATGTAATGTGCTTTTAGCAAAATACTGCAAAATGGATACTGTTGTCTCATCATATCAAGGGGTTAATAATGTTGATACGGGTTTCCCTGGTGGCTCTGTGGAAAAGAATTCACCTGCCAATGCAGAAGATGCAGGTTTGATCCCTGTGTCAGGAAGATTCCCTGGAGAAGGAAATGGCAACCCACTCCAAAATTCTTGCCTGGAAAATTCCATGGACAGAGGAGCCTGGTAGGCTACAGTCTATGGGGTCTCTAGAGTCAAACACAACTTAGAGAATAAACCAGCACCACCCACGTTGATATGTCTTATCACTGGAGAGGTTTGTAGTGATCCGTTGGTTAAGTTGCTGTCTGCTGAGTTTCTCTATTATGACACTCCTGTCTTTATTTGTAGTTAAGCAGTTTGGGTGCAATATTTAGACTTTTATTTTTTTTAATGTCTATCATCCTAAATTGATTACAATCCTTAGCCTCTTTATGTGTTTGATTCCTAGTGTAGTATTATGGTTAACTTGAGTAGGTTAAGCACCCTGACCTCAGATTGCCTTTGCATTATTGATTTTAGTGGTGCTCAAAAAGTAATCAATGGATATAGGAGAAAAGTTCCACAATGATACATGACTGTGAAATGCAACATGTGAATCTTGTTTGGATCTTTATTCAAACAAATCAATTATAAAAGGAGAGTTTTAATACAATTCATTAAAATTTAACATAGGCCGACTACTGAATGACAATAAGAAATTATTTTCTTGTTAGATGTGATAATGGCATTATGATTATATTAAAAATATATTTTCTCATAGAAATTCATTCTGAAGTATTTACATGTAAAGTAATATGATGGCAAGAATGCATTTAAAATACAGCAGAAAAAAAAGTCTGGCAAGATAGATGGCACTAGAATGGCAAATGTTATCATTATTGAAGCAGGCAACAGGCACATAGAGTTCCATCATACTTTTCTAATTCTATATGTTTTCTATTTCCCAAATAAAAAATAAAAGTTATTTTTTAAAAGCTACTTAGTTCTCTCAGTTAGTCAGCCTCCTAAAAATAGCTCATTCCCATGGTTCTATAATTTCATCTGCGTTCTGTGAAAACTGGTCCCTTCTAAACCAGGACGTCAAGAGCAAACTTATCCTGTGCCCAGTTCCTGGGTGGCCACTGACCTTGTTCCCCAACCCGGGTGATGCGCCCCTCTCAACAGCTTTTTCTCAGACAGACTTTTTCTTTGTCCCCTCTTGGCCAGCTTTCTTCTCAGGTGGGCTCTTCACTAGATTGCTGCAAACTCATTCCATTGTTGACAGGTATTCACATAATTTTGTGCCTGGAATATCAAAGTATAACATCATCCTCCGTGTGTCTGCGCCTTTCTCTGTACCTATTTCATTCTTGTCTTCAGCACAAATTCTCCTTTCCATTTGCCAACTGCTTTCATTAATCTTTATGCTTGTCCGGTTCTTCATGGAGAGTTCAGATGCCTTCGGATGCCAGCACTGAATTGGGTAGGGGAATCTTTGAGGTTTAAAGATTTCATGTATAGGATGAGGACAGCAGCCATCTACCACGTAGGTCATGAAGAGAATTGCAGAGAATGATACGCATGTTCACCTTCTGTGCATTGTGGGACATTAGAGATGCTCAGTCAATGGAAGGTTTCCACCCTGGCCGGGCTTGCCCCAGAGAGACCCACGTGGACCTACATGGAAAACATCTAACTGCGGTGAGCAGGTGCAGCTAAGGGGAAAAGCCTTGATGCTGGCACAGCGGGACTTCAGGGCCCCATACCTGAGACCTAGGCAATGCAACTTGCTGAGAAGGAGAATCGATGCCTCACTCTGTAGAGTAAGTTATATTTGAAATCTGATGTGGTTAGAGATATAAAACACCATAATCCCACACTTCTACAATGTTTCTAAGATGGCAGATAGCTCTGAGGTCATCATATATGACTGTACAGGGCACAGCCCAGCAGAGCTGCACTTGCTGGCCCTCAGCATCTCCCTCAAATGGCCCAGTCAATCTGGATGCCTGTTTCCCCTCTCTGGCCCCCTCTATTCCTTTCCTCATTTTATCCTTTTGTGAAAGTGGAAGCCACAGTAATAACATGAGATGTTTAAGTAGATCAAAGTAGATGTGTTTAAAAGTGCTTAGTAGAACTTAGATTTTATTGTTCTGTTTTTGTATAGTAACTGCCCTATATGTGTCACATACCATTTGTTGAAGTGCTGTTTTATTCATTTGGAGCAGATTTTTTTTTTTTTTAGTTTTCTTGTTGTTTAGTCACTAACTTGTGTCTGACTCTTTTGCAACCCCATGGACTGTAGCCCACCTGGCTCCTCTGTCCATGGAATTATCTAGGCAAGCGTACTGGAGTGTTACCATTTCCTTCTCCAGGGGATCTTCCTGACCCAGGGATCGAACTAGCTTCTCCTGCTTGGCAAGCAGATTCTTTACCACTGAGCTGCCTGGGAAACCCATTTTTGGTTTTGAGGGGCTTTTTGTTGTTTTGGTTGTTGTTCTGATTTCTGGTCCATAAGGGAATTAGTGGAATTTTTACAACCTAGCAGACCTCGTGACATGGCTGAAATAGAAACATGATTCTCAGAGAATTCTCACCCTGAAGCATGTTACATAGACTTGCCCATGTGAAAAGTGGCTCAATTACAAGTTCACACTTGGCACTCAGAGTGTCTGTTCTTGTAACTTTTGATTTGAGGGCCACCTTAGAAATCACAGTGTGTCCCCTTTGTCTGAATGTGTAATATTTGCCTCTCTAGATTGGCAGGTGTGGGGGCCTCCGACTGATCTCAAATTCAAAAACTCTGGAGGCTCTTTGAGGTATTTCCCCTCAGGACCCTATAAGAGTCTCAGTAATGATGTTTTGTTTCCCAGCCTGAGTTCTGATTGTATTGAGAAATAAGAGAAAATACCAAGTATTTAGTTAGATATCCAAATATCACATTTATTATTGAGAAAGATGAGACTGGAAGAGCTCATTTGTGCAAGCTTGCTAAGTCGTTTCAGTCATGTCCAACTCTTTGCAACCCCATGGACTGTAGCCCACCAGGTTCCTCTGTCCATGACATTCTCCAGGCAAGAGTTCTCCAGGGGTGAGTTGATGGGCCCTCCTCCAGGGGATCTTCCCAACCCAGGGAGGGAACCACTGTCTCTTACATCTCCTGCATGGGCAGGTGAGTTCTTTACCACCAGGCCACCTGGGAAGCCTGAGTTCATTTGTTGCTTTTGTTGTTCAGTTGCTAAGTTGTGTCTGATTCTCTGCCACCCCATGGACTGCAGCATGCCAAGCTTTCCCCTATCTATGGTCTCATTTGTATCTATGGGCCAATGGAAACAGCCTTATGCTATGCTATGCTAAGTCACTTCAGTCGTGTCCGACTCTGCATGACCCCATAAACGGCAGCCCACCAGGCTTCCCTGTCCCTGGGATTCTCCAGGCAAGAACACTGGAGTGGGTTGCCATCCCCTTCTCCAATACATGAAAGCGAAAAAAGAAAGCGAAGTCGCTCAGTCATGTCTGACTCCATAGACTGCAGCCTACCAGGCTCCTCCGTCCGTGGGATTTTCCAGGCAAGAGTACTGGAGTGGGGTGCCATTGCCTTCTCCAAGAAACAGCCTTAGGAACCACCATTTCAAGGCAGAGCAAGCCTCCTGATGCAGGGGCAGAGCCTGCCCTGGGGATGCTGAGTGAAAAGAAACACATGCTCCCAACTGATGAGCCTGCTCCTGAGAGTAAAAAGTCAGGCACTGAGCCAAACTCCCAGTGTTCCTTCCCAAATTCACCAAATAGAAGAAATGTTGCCATAGACCAGCCCTGACTAAGGACTATTCTTTTCCTTCAAAGTCATCTTGGCACAAATATTTATAAAATGACAATATCCTTCAAGAGGGACATCTGGTTACCCTGTGATCAACTAATCTGATGTAGTGATTAAGACTCCTCCATTCCATGCTCTTTCTGGTGTTTACCGCAAACCCAAGTTGCAGGCTGGCATTCACACCTCCCACCACTGCAGTCACTTCTTCCGTTTATCTTACACCCCACACCTACTCACCCCAGCTGTCGTCTGAGGGCGCGCAGGACACAGTGGCTGGAGTGCACATTTCCTCTTCAACTGCTTTACATGATACAGCCTGTTCCTCTTTCATCCTTACATAGACATATTCTGTTGGCGGTTTCCATATTTTTGGACTTCAGTGTCGTTAAGTGTCACATGGACCCACAACAACAATAAATGGAAAATCCAGTCATTGTGTGTGTGTGTTATTTTAGATTTGTTCCATTTAAATGAGTCATACCATTAAGTAAATACACAGCTTTCTTGAAACCTTTCATCAGTTACATAAGTACCAGAGAGTTCACCCTGACCCTGTGTGATGTTAAGATTTCTCCCTTGTTCTGTAAAATTTTTGTTCTTGGATTACGCATTTTCAGGGACAGCTGCCAATCCATCACTTTGCCTTCAGTTCTCTGAGCGTTGTGTGTGTGTGTGTGTTAATGTCAACATCCTAGTCCTACAAATAAAAGTCACCTTTCCTGTTTTTCCAACAACTGGGATCAATTCCAACTTTCTACTGGGTTTCCCTGTTATTGTTCAGTACAGGTACTTTGCTGGACTTTTCCAATAAGCTTCCCACTTTGTTTTGAAGGCATCCAAGATAAAGAGCATTACATTGGAAAGAAACTGAACTTTCTGATCCTTCAGAAGCTCAGCCTCCTCCTTGAACGACCCAGCTGTTGAGCATATGTTGAAGAGAACCTCCTGGCTGGTATTTGCAGCCTCCTCTGCACGTCCATCATCTTCCCAATAACACTCTATTCTTCCTTCTACAGTGTACACACCACCAGAACTTTAATGACTTGCTTCTCTCTCTTTCTCATTACCTGTCCTGTGGATTTCCCCAGGGCAAATATTCTGTCCTAGTCTTTTGATCTGTTCTAGCTAACTCCTCTCTCGTAGTGGGAGCTCAGTTAATATTTGAGGGAAGGGAAAGGAAAGGAAAGGAAAGAAAAGGAAAACAAAGGAAAGGATTGTGGAAGGTCAGGAAGGGGCGGAGGGGACCCCGTCCCCTTGAATATGCTGAACTCCTGTCTAGAAATCTGTTCCCATACAATTCCTGTGGCCAGCTCCTTCCCTGTCATTCCCTTGTCCATCTAAATACCCTCCTCAGAGTGCTCTGCCCTGCCATCCTTCTTAAAGGAGCCAGTACATGGGCACAGCCACTCTATTTCATCTACTTCATGGCTCTCTGCTCTCTGAAATTATTTAGCTACATGTTTATTTATTGTCGGCCTCCTTGCACTATAACGCAGGCTCCAGGAGCTACTACAGCTTTAGTTTCTTATGTAGTGCCTGGCGTGAGTAAGTGCCTAAAACGTTCCCAAGGAATGAATAAACAGGAGAGACAGGAAGGAAGGGAGTGTCTTCCCTGACCTTTTCCCCTGTTTAATAAACTTTAAAGTGTGATTTGGTGGGAACCTCCGCAGAGAAAAGGGATGCTGTTCTTCTGCCCTTTGCTGACCTGCCCCTGACATTTCGTTGTAGACTGCAGGGTCCACAAGGCATCTTGAATGGGAAAAACAGGTGAGGGAAGTGAGCAATGTCTCATACAGAAGACTGCTGTGAGGACAGTGGCTCCTGAGACTGTTCCAGCCACACTGCCTGTGCTCAGGAACAGACAGGCTGCACTTCCCATGGGGGACCTCGAAAATGGATTTCACAAGCATTTAAGCAGAGGTGGGGGTTATTTTATTGTTTTATTTTTTCATGTTGTCTGATCCTTTTGATGTATCTTTTTAAACTTTTTCTTTTATATTGAAATATAGCCATTTAACAATGTTGTGATAATATCAGGTGCACAGCAGAGCAACTCAACCATACATATACATGTATCCTTTCTCCCCCAAGCTCCCCTCCCAAGTGAGGGTTACTTTAGATACATCATGGTATCCACGCGTTGGCGGCATAATGAAGCCTGGAGCCAGACCTGGCAGGGAAGGGCCCCAGGGCTGCAGGGCTGCTGCTCTGCTGTCTGAACTGTCCTCCTTTCCTCTTCACTCTGCACATCTGCTTCCTTTTCCTCTGTCACCGCAGCCTGTGCACAGCTGCCAAATACTGCTTCTCAGGAGGCTCTCAGGCCCATTTCCCAGTTTGCACGACAAAGAGTCTGAGGGGTACCACTTGACTCAAGTGTGCAAACCCCTTCCAGTCAGCGAAGGGTGAAGGGGTCACAGTGTACAGAGGTGGCAGTTGGCTCAGGGTTCAAAGGAGGGGGTTGTGGCTGGGGATCACCCTAAGATGGGGGTCCCCAACCTCCAGTATCTGATACCTGATGATCGGAGGTGGAGATGTAATAATGATAGAAATAAAGTGCACAATAAGTGTAGTGTGCTTCAGTCATCATGAAACCACTCTCCTCTCTGGTCCACGGAAAAACTATATTCCACGAAACTGGTCCCCAGTGCCAGAAATGTTGGGGACCATTGCCCTAAGACATTTACCTTAGGCAACAAATGATACTCTCCAGGCTCCAACAATATCTGCAAAGCGGTTTAGTGTCATTTCCTTTCAATTGTCCAGATACTTTGCATTTGTCTTCTCCATCACTAACCCACAACCACCTAACCCCAGAAGCATAAAATAGAAGAGGCTGCTCTTGGAAATATTTGCTGGGTCACTAGGGCATAAAAAACTTGTTTCTAATGTTAGTGGATCTGAAGCAGTAATCAAGAGTCAGTGACAAAGGTTTACTCCCCTAAATTGGCCTAGGGAAGCCAGATGCTACAAAAGTCCTTTGGGCAAACTTCCGCTTATCTCTTTTTTGATCTTGAAGCCTGAGAAAACAATTCCTGGAATGTACCCACTGAATCCAACCACCTCAACCAAAGAGGACAGTGTATCCTGGATGTACCCAAGACACACCTTTCCATGAGTAATTATAAAGCAGCTTACACAACTTTCTGCTTTTCTCACTGACTACTTCTGACTCATCCAGAAAGTTTTCTGGCTCTTTAGACCAGGTGTATATGATAAAAGATGACACCAGGTGAGATCACACCTTGGGTTTTTTTGAACGCCTCGTATTTTTCAATTGATTGACCTTTGAGCAAACTCCTCCTCTGTTGTGGGAAGTCTATTCAATACCCTGGGGAGCAGGGTGCAGTCAATAACACGGTGACTTCAAGAAGAGAAGTCGCTCTGCACATTAATGTAAGTAGTTGCCATAACTGTGGACATAGTTCCTAAGATGATGTTTCCTTTGGATAAATATTCCTACTCTAAGAAATGTAGTGCAGGTGTGTGTCTACATTGTCCTGGCTTGCTGAGAGGTGTGGGGCCAGTTCTACCTGGTCCTATGGTACTACTTGCCCAGGTACTACTCCAGGAAGACCTCTAGGTGACCAAGACTTTGATCTCAGGGCTTTTAGCCTAGGCTTTCCTAGGCTGCGAAAGGAGCTTCCCATATGGTATGGGTGGGGCAGAGAGCTGAACAAAATCTCGGGGCACAGGTACCTGTCTTTGGATCTAATTAATCACCACTGTGACTGCAAGCCAGATGAACAGGACATCTGATCTAGGTCCTTAGGATGTAAGCTGATGGGCCATGTTTCACTGGAGCACAGGTAGCACTCTCTTTCTCTCTCCTTGAGTCCTTCTTTTCTCCCCATTCCCCAGTCTGTGCAATCTTTAGTCTGGGGGGATAGACCTCTCTTGGTAATTATGCAGCTACTCATCTGGCACTTTCTTATAACTGCACCAGTGACTTCTGAACTTAAACACCACAAATTTGCCTCCTTTATTTTCTGGTTTCGGGCATGGCAACCCACTCCAGTATTCTCGCCTGGAGAATCTCATGGACAGAGGAGCCTGGTGAGCTACAGTCCATAGGGTCACAAAGAGTCAGATGTAACCGAGCACACACACATGCATTCTCTGTTTTAATAAAGATAACCTTCCTAAATCAGTGGATAACATATTTAGTTTTCTGGGCTAGGAGGAAGATCCTCAGGGTGCAAGAGAAGAAAATCAGAGAGCCCAGAACTGGGAAGGTTGTGACAATTGGGAAACAGGTGTGAGAACACAGAAATAATTCTTTAAATATTATCTTACTCTGAATGAACCATGCATTGTTCTAGAATATGAGACTTGTTATTGTCAAGTTGTGTGTTCTTGTTCCCATGTTTCTTGAAGGCTGCAGAACAGACATGTGGACCTTCCACAGAGGACAAAGCAGGAAAAGTAGCTTTGTCCTTCACAACTGGGGCTTACCTGTAGATGTCCTGCTGCAGAGTTGGCTGAGAAACCCAGATCTTGAGAAACGGTCTGATATTAGGCCGTGCATTCTTTGTCTTTGGAAGACCTTAATACCAGACCTCACTGCCAACAATGACAGCTCCCCCATCAATCATTTCTTGGATGAGCTGACCTAGAGCAGAGTGAAAAAGAAAAAAAAATGACCAAATGGTTTCTTCTTGTCCCTGGAGTGAGTCAGCTCTGGCCTCTGAGGATGGAAATGAGTGGAGCCCTCCTGTCTGGGAAGATAGAATTTGTTGGTTAAGATGGGCTTTGCTTTGGGAGATAGGAAGGAGAGAGTGTGCCAGGCACAGTTGGTGCCCTCCCAGATGCCTTGGCACCCACTGCTTTTTACTACCTCCCTCCCTGGGACTCTCTCTAGCTCAGAAGGACACTGCTCTGCAGGTGGCAGCAAAAGTCCCAGGGAATTAAGTGCCCACACACACACCCTCCAGGGCAGTATTCGGCCAGTGATGATTTGGAGCAAGCAGATAAATATATCCAGTTTCTTCAATTTTCAGGTCGGAGAATTCTAAGGCATGACCTACACCAGTACTGTTCAACTGAAATATAATACAAATGACAGGTGGAATTTTACATTTCCTAGTAGCTACACTTTTCACAATGAAATGAAACAGGTAAAATTAATTCTAATAATATATTTTGTTGAAATCATATATCTAAAATTTATCATGCCCAAGTATAATCAATATAAAAGCCATCAATGAGATGTTTTACATTTTTTTTGTACTGAGTGTGAGAAACCCAATGATGTTTTCACATTCAGAGTCAATCTCAATCGTGATTAGCCACATTTCAGATGCTCAGCAGTTTTGTGCACCTAGTGACTACAGTGTTGACCAGGCAGTTCCACACTATCTTTCAAAGTCCCTTAGGGTATGGTGCCCCAGCTGCCCACAGAAGCAATCTTCTTACTGATACACCCAATCTAGACTTCCTTCCCTCCCCTGAATGACTTCTCTGCTTTCACCAACACTTCCTACGCACAAATCATCTGCCAAGTGAACTATTTACACTCAGATGCATGCCTCTGAGTCAGCTTCTGGGGAACATCTAAGGGTAGAAAGTTCTAAGGGTAGCCACTTCTCATATTTCTTAAGTTATTCTCAGTTTTTACCTTTCCTCCTGTTATTTTTGCATGGAGTAAACTCATACTGAAAGTTCCAGCAAGGTGTATTCTATGCTGTGACAACCTCAGGGAAGGGGCTGTTCATTTTTGAGCCTGAATATCAGAGGACAGAAGAGTGTCTCCTCCCCTGAGGCCAAAGTGGTGATGGCAGTAGCAGCAGCCATGGAGACAGCTGTGCCCCGTGGAGCAGCAATTTCCCAGGGGCCACCAGAAGCAGTGTGGCTGAGGGATCAGGGGGCGAGGGCAGAGGGACACGAGGGACCTACCTGCTTTCCCACAAGATGACTCTGGGAACCTTAGGACAGGCCAGAGGACACTTTCTGCCACCAAACCAAGGGCAGAGGTACAGATACCATAAATCTATATTTAAAAGGAAATTTAAATTTGTGTAGGCATTGGTGGTAAAGTCATGACAGACGAGTGGTGTATGAATTAAGTCTCCATCAGCTGTCTCAGTCAGGATGACTCCACAGAATCGTCCATATGTCTCTGAGAGCAACTAACAAAAACAATGGACTGTTAAACTGCAGATCAACTCTGACAGTGTTCATAAAGTCCCCTAGAAGAGGTGCTTCCTTCTAGGAATCAGAGCATGACTTAAAACGTTGTCACAAACTCATAACAGCTCTGTCAGGGGGTGGAGCAAAGACCAGAGAGAAATTTTATGTCAGTGAGCACTAAAATGTCCCTAGGAGAAATCTGACCCTAAAATGTCCACGTAGATTAACAATAAACTTTCTATTGTTTATTTATCGAATGAAAACAAAACATTCCTTTCTGCTTATTTGTACTTTGTCTCCAATTCTCTCAAGCCAAATGAAACAATCCTTTGAGAAACTAGTGTTATATTTCCAGGTGTATTTTTCTCTCAAATCATCCTCACCAAATATAGGCTGGTATATTTTAACTTTTGAGCCAAACATAATAAAAGAACAAAATACCATACCAGAAGACTAACCTCATGGCCTTATTTTCTTACCTCCCCAAACCATGTTTTTCTAAAAAGTGAATCTATGGACAACAATGGCAACATTTCACCTTAGCTTCCACAGCACATTCTACTGAAATTACTCTAGGGTCCCAGTAACCTCCTGTGCTAAAACCAGGGCTTTCCTCTGCATTATCATTCTACCGGAAATTTCCACAGCATTTAATATATTGAACAGCCTTTTCTTCGTTCATTCCAGTTCAGTAATTATTTACTCAGTATCGACTATAAACCAAGCACTAGTATAAACACCTTGAATATATCAGGAAATAAAACAAAGACCTCTGCACTTTGGAGCTCACATTAGAACAGAGATGTCATAAATCATTCACCTCAGTAAATCACAGAGTATGTTAGAACAATGGAGACCAAACTGCCCTTTCGGAGCAGCAAGAAAAGAAGAAAAGGACTTGGGGTTTGGAGGCTGGAGACTGTGTGGTGGTGTGTGATTTTCACCTAATGTAACCACAGTCAATAAATTCCTAAGTATCACAAGCTGCCAAATATAATCAGGATTCTTATGGAAAATAGAGTTGGGGTGTTGCTCCACATTTGGGTCTGAGAAAGTCCACCAGTTCTCTCAAATCCACCCTTCCTCCTGAGCTCAGGGCCTCAGCCTTCAAGCAGCTCTTCTCTCAAGCTTCAGTCTAAGACTTCTCTATCCCACTCCCCAGACTGGGCCCGAGGGTGCGTGTGTGCTCAGTAGCTCAGTGGTGTCTGACTCTTTTGCAACCCTATGGACTGTAACCCACCAGGCTCCTCAGTCCATGGGATTTCCCAGGCAAGAATACTGGAGTAAGCTGCCATTTCCTTTTCCAGGGGAGCCTCCCGACCCAGGGATCGAACTCTTGTCTGCAGTATCCCCTGCATTGCAGGCAGATTCTTTACCACTAGCGGTACGTGGGAATCCCTGCTGCCCAAGGAGTCACTCCCTAAAATACAACTGTCACTGTCTTTTTCCTAAAATAGACCTGAAATTGATCATATGCTTACCAAAGCATTATATTACCCTGAAAATATATACGCTGAGAGATGCACGTTCGTTTGTCAACAGAATCATATTTAGAAAAAAACACAATGGAATCATTTTTTCTTTTCTCTTTAAAGAAGAGCAAAATGATCTTCCTATTTTGAAAGGTTTGGCATGCTTTTCACTACTGTAGGAGCTACCCAGAGTTGAAATAAACAGCAGCAATTCTAAGAAATTTCAGGTGGCTGACAGAGCTAAACGGAGTTTGACAGACAAGTGGTGGGTCTGGGAATTTTCAAGTTTAAGTCACAGCACTGCTGTGATGTTGAATCTTCAATTCAGCAGTTTAACATGCCTGGCAATGCCCCGATCAGAAACATAGAATCAATGACTAGTCTTTAGCAATAGCGAGGTTTGTTTCCGCTCGAAACATAGGCCAGTAATATGTGGGTGCAGGTCAGAGGGAACCAGCACCTAAGGTGGTGGCCCTGGGCCTGAGTCTCCTCAGGGCAGCACAGCGGATGGGAGAAGCTGCTTGTGCCCCAGGGGATTCAAGGTCATCATCAAAAAGAAGGTGCTGACAAGCATCAGATCTGAAGGATGAGCTAATAATGATAGCACGTGTCCAGAGCAATAAAATGAGGATGCTAATATTTACTGCCTGTGCGGTGTACGCAAAAAGCTTAGCACTTTATGTGCATTCAACCAATCTAAGATCAGATGTCGCTATTTCTTACTCTTTTTATGGTAGTAATTCCCAACATTCCAACTTTATTTCTCTTCCCTTCACATATTTAAGCCTTTTTTTTTTTTTTTTTTTCTGAGTGGATGAGAAACCTGGGGACAGAGCAATTAGGAAACTTGCCTGAACTTGAAAAGTAAGTGGTAAAGAAATGATGCAAGCAAAAGGAAAGTAAGTCTGAAACCCAGAGAATGAGGTGTCAGCCAAAAAGTACAAGGACGGAGGAGGGAAAAGGATAAGTTGAGGCAAGTGGGTGGTACTAAGGCCGAGAAGAGTTACAGAGCACTGATGTCTCCTTGAGCTGCATCCTGGAGTGTTACAGAAGGGAGAGTGGCTGTTGAGGGGAGGGTGCAAAACTGAGGGGTGTAAAGGAAAAAGTATGCTGATATAAAGATGTTAAGAATATTGTGCTTTTTACTTTATTGTGATAAGAATGCTTAACATGAAATCTACCCTCTTAATAAATGTTTTAGTGTAAAATACAGTACTGTTAACCATAAGCCCAGTGTTCTACAGCAGATCTCTAGAACATATTCATTTTGTATAACTGAACCTTTATACTTTGTTGAATAGCTTTTTATCTCATCAGTCATTCAACATGTGTTAATTGTACACTTAGCATCTTAGTCCATCTGGGCTACAACAAATTACCACAGACTGGGTGGCTTGAAAACAACAGAGTTTTATTTCTCATGGTTCCACAGCTGTAAGTCTGTGATCTCTAAGGGTGCTGGCATGGTCTAGATCTATGGAGAGAGCCTCTTTCCAGGTGGCAGACAGCTGACTCTTCATTATATCTTCCCCTGGCCGAAAAAGCAAGAGAGCTCTCTGCAGTCTGTTTTTATAAGGGCTTTCATCCCATTCACAGGGCTCCACCCTCATAACCTAATCACTTCCCAAAGGCCCCACCTAATACCATCACACTGAGTGTTGGGATTTCAACATATGAATTTCGGAGGAGACACATTCAATCCATAGCACCTACTAAGGGCCAGTCACAGTTCCAGGAGCAGCATTGAAAAAGTAACTAATGTGCTGGCTTTATTGAAGTTACAAGCTAACTGAATAATAATAGACTAAATATTATACAATAAAAACAGTTTCTCCAAGCCAGGCTTCAGCAATATGTGAACCGTGAACTTCCTGATGTTCAAGCTGGTTTTAGAAAAGGCAGAGGAACCAGAGATCAAATTGCCAACATCCGCTGGATCATGGAAAAAGCAAGAGAGTTCCAGAAAAACATGTATTTCTGCTTTATTGACTATGCCAAAGCCTTTGACTGTGTAGATCACTTTTCTGAAAGAGATGGGAATACCAGACCACCTGATCTGCCTCTTAAGAAATCTGTATGCAGGTCAGGAAGCAACAGTTAGAACTGGTCATGGAACAACAGACTGGTTCCAAATAGGAAAAGGAGTACGTCAAGGCTGCATATTGTCACCATGTTTATTTAACTTATATGCAGAGTACATCATGAGAAATGCTGGACTGGAAGAAACACAAGTTGGAATCAAGATTGCCGGGAGAAATATCAATAACCTCAGATATGCAGATGACACCACTCTTATGGCAGAAAGTGAAGAGGGGCTAAAAAGCCTCTTGATGAAAGTGAAAGTGGAGAGTGAAAAGGTTGGCTTAAAGCTCAACATTCAGAAAACGAAGATCATGGCATCTGGTCCCATCACTGCATGGGAAATAGATGGGGAAACAGTGGAAACAGTGTCAGACTTTGTTTTTCTGGGCTCCAAAATCACTGCAGATGGTGACTGCAGCCATGAAATTAAAAGACGCTGACTCCTTGGAAGGAAAGTTATGACCAACCTAGATAGCATATTCAAAAGCAGAGACATCACTTTGCCAACAAAGGTTCGCCTAGTCAAGGCTATGGTCTTTCCTGTGGTCATGTATGGATGTGAGAGCTGGACTGTGAAGAAGGCTAAGCGCCGAAGAATTGATGCTTTTGAACTGTGGTGTTGGAGAAGACTCTTGAGAGTCCCTTGGACTGCAAGAAGATCCAACCAGTCCATTCTGAAGGAGATCAATCCTGGAATTTCTTTAGAAGGAATGATGCTAAAGCTGAAACTCCAGTACTTTGGCCATCTCATGTGAAGAGTTGACTCATTGGAGAAGACTCTGATGCTGGGAGGGATTGAGGGCAGGAGGAGAAGGGGACGACAGAGGATGAGATGGCTGGATGGCATCACTGACTCGATGGGTGTGAGTCTGGGTGACCTCCGGGAGCTGGTGATGGACAGGGAGGCCTGGCGTGCTGCGGTTCATGGGGTCACAAAGAGTCGGACACGACTGAGCGACTGATCTGACCTGATCTGATCTCACAGTCAAACCCCAGTGGAGCCAGATTAGAAAAATTAGGAGAAAGATAAAAGAGAAAAACAACAACTTTTTATCTTGCAGGCCAAGCCCCTTCTCCTGCCTTCCAGAGACCTGGTACGACTAACTCTGCCAATATGAATAGAGTCTTCCAGAAGCTTAGAGTGGGAGCACTGTCAAAGTCACTTAGGCCAACCTCCTCACCTTTTGGTTTTTGAATCCCCTTGTAAAAAAGTTGTCTGGGATATGTTTGAATATCTTGCACAGAATAAAACTTTTTACTTCTCAATACAACCCACTTCAGAGAAGATTCATTTTAGTTTTGTTTACCCTTCATATTGATCTCTGTAAGAATTCATCTTGATCCTGGGTTTGTTATTAAAAGTATTTTATGATCTCAGTTTTGGGTTACCCACATTTAATGAAAAACTACCTTCTGAATCACTGGTGTTCAAACTATGTTCTACAAAGCCCTGGGTGAGCAGGTGAGAGTGGAGGCTTCTACAAGTCACTAGACAGCACCCTAACAATCTGCTCACTCCTGGTGGTCCCATGAAGAGCTCCTCTTTTACCTGTTTGGGTTTTTTTCTCTTAAGTTTCTACAGAGGATTTCATTGGAAGAAAGGGCTGTGCAGTTAGAAAAAAAAAGTTTGAAAACTCCTGCTCCAGATATTCATCCACTGAAGTTATTAGTGCAAATGTAGAACTGAATACAGCTGAGAACAGGGTGCTAAGACGTACATCCCTAAATGTCAGCAGCAATCACTAACATCTTGGGTAGAGCTGGGAAGTCACCTATGAACCAACATCAGTGTTCTTCAAGATCCCCAGGAATTATGAAATGTCTCCCTAAAGCTGCAAGTGTCTCCCTGAAACTGTCAGCCTGTGTTCTGTGATTCACCATTCTGTCAGCACCACTAGTTCTCATCCTGCCTGTGAGTCTAATGGTCTCAATCAACTAGGAAATTTTTAAACTGCCACTGCTCCTCCAGAAGGTAAAACACAGTGTTATCATGTAACCCAGCAATTTCACTCCTAGGTCTATACCCAGGAGAAATGAAAGCATATATTCACACAATACCTTGTATAAAAATGTTCAAAATAATAGCATTATTCATAGTAGCCAAAAAGTGGAAATAATCCAAATGTTCACCAATTTATGAATGCATAAATAAAATGTGGCATATTCATGCAGTAGAATATTTATCCAGCCATAAAAAGGAACGAACCACCAATTTCTGCTACAACATGCTATGCTATGCTAAGTCACTTCAGTCGTGTCTGACTCTGTGCGACCCCATAAACGGCAGCCCACCAGGCTCCCCTGTCCCTGGGATTCTCCAGGCAAGAACACTGGAGTGGCTTGCCATTTCCTTCTCCAATGCATGAAAGTGAAAAGTGAAAGTGAAGTCGCTCAGTCATGTCCGACTCTTAGCGACCCCATGGACTGCAGCCTTCCAGGCTCCTCCATCCATGAGATTTTCCAGGCAAGAGTACTGGAGTGGGGTGCCATCGCCTTCTCCGCTGCTACAACATAGATGAACCTTTAAAACATTATACAAAGTGAAAGAAGCCAGACACAAAAGGTTATATATTATATCATTCCATTTATATTAAATGTCCAGAATAGGCAAATCTATAGAGTCAGCTGGGTATTCTTTTTGTTTTGGCTCCATCCTTTCATTCTTTCTGGAGTTATTTCTCCACTGATCTCCAGTAGCATTTGGGCCCCTACTACCTGGGGAGTTTCTCTTTCAGTATCCTATCATTTTTCTTTTCATACTTTCATGGGGTTCTCGCAATACTGGTGGTTTCCATTCCCTTCTCCAGCGGACCACACCCTGTCATATCTCTCCACCATACCCGCCCATCCCAAGTTGCCCCTCGGGCATGGCTTAATCTCATTAGTTAGACAAGGGTGTGGTCCTTGTGTGGGCAGGAATCCCTCAGAAGAAATGGAGTGGCCATCATGGTCAACAGAAGGTCCGAAATGCAGTACTTGGTGCAATCTCAAAAACGACAGAATGATCTCTGTCGTTTCCACAAACCATTCATTCACAGTTCAATCTTCCCAAATAACCCAAGAAGCTGAAGTTGAAAGGTTCTATAGACTAAAGACCTTTTAGAACTAACACCAAAAAGATGTCCTTTTCATTATAGGGGACTGGAATGCAAAAGTAGGAAGTCAAGAAACACCTGGAGTAACAGGCAAATTTGGCCTTGGAATACGGAATGAATCAGGGCAAAGACTAACAGAGTTTTGCCAAGAAAATGCACTGGTCATAGCAAATACCCTCTTCCAACAACACAAAAAACTCTATACATATCACCATGGTCAAACAAATCAGATCGAAGGAAGAGAAAAAAAAGGTGGGGAGGGCTTAAAATAGCGTGAAAAGAAGAGAAGGAAAAGCAAAGGAGAAAAGGAAAGATATAAACATCTAAATGCGGAGTCAAAAAAAAAAAAGAGATAAGAAAGCCTTCTTCAGGGATAAATGAAAAGAATTAAAGAAAAAAAAAAAATTGGAAAGACTAAGGATCTATTCAAGAAAATCAGAGATACCAAAGGAACATTTCATGCAAAGATGGGCTCGATAAAGGACAGAAATGGTGTGGACCTAACAGAAGCAGAAGATATTAAGAAGAGGTGGCAAGAATACACAGAAGAACTGTACAAAAAAGAGCTTCACGACCCAGATAATCATGATGGTGTGATCACTGACCTAGAGCCAGACATCCTGGAATGTGAAGTCAAGTGGGCCTTAGAAAGCATCACTACGAACAAAGCTAGTGGAGGTGATGGAATTCCAGTGGAGCTATTCCAAATCCTGAAAGATGATGCTGTGAAAGTGCTGCACTCAATATGCCAGCAAATTTGGAAAACTCAGCAGTGGCCACAAGATTGGGAAAGGTCAGTTTTCATTCCAATCCCAAAGAAAGGCAATGCCAAAGAGTGCTCAAACTACCGCACAATTGCACTCATCTCACACGCTAGTAAAGTAATGCTCAAAATTCTCCAAGCCAGGCTTCAGCAATATGTGAACCGTGTACTTCCTGATGTTCAAGCTGGATTTAGAAAAGGCAAAGGAACCAGAGATCAAATTGCCAACATCCGCTGGATCATCGAAAAAGCAAGAGAGTTCCAGAAAAGCATCTATTTCTGCTTTATTGACTATGCCAAAGCCTTTGACTGTGTAGATCACAATAAACTGTGGAAAATTCTGAGAGAGATGGGAATACCAGACCACCTGATCTGCCTCTTGAGAAATCTGTATGCAGGTCAGGAAGCAACAGTTAGAACTGGTCATGGAACAACAGACTGGTTCCAAATAGGAAAAGGAGTACGTCAAGGCTGCATATTGTCACCATGTTTATTTAACTTATATGCAGAGTACATCATGAGAAATGCTGGACTGGAAGAAACACAAGCTGGAATCAAGATTGCCAGGAGAAATATCAATCACCTCAGATATGCAGATGATACCACCCTTATGGCAGAGAGTGAAGAGGAACTAAAAAGCCTCTTGATGAAAGTGAAAGTGGAGAGTGAAAAGGTTGGCTTAAAGCTCAACATTCAGAAAACGAAGATCATGGCATCTGGTCCCATCACTACATGGGAAATAGATGGAGAAACAGTGGAAACAGTGTCAGACTTTATTTTTATGGGCTCCAAAATCACTGCAGATGGTGACTGCAGCCATGAAATTAAAAGACGCTTGCTCCTTGGAAGGAAGGTTATGACCAACCTAGATAGCATATTCAAAAGCAGAGACATCACTTTGCCAACAAAGGTTCGCCTAGTCAAGGCTATGGTCTTTCCTGTGGTCATGTATGGATGTGAGAGCTGGACTGTGAAGAAGGCTGAGCGCCGAAGAATTGATGCTTTTGAACTGTGGTGTTGGAGAAGACTCTTGAGAGTCCCTTGGACTGCAAGGAGATCCAACCGGTCCATTCTGAAGGAGATCAGCCCTGGGATTTCTTTGGAGGGAATGATGCTAAGGCTGAAACTCCAGTATTTTGGCCACCTCATGCGAAGAGTTGACTCATTGGAGAAGACTCTGATGCTGGGAGGGATTGAGGGCAGGAGGAGAAGGGGACGACAGAGGATGAGATGGCTGGATGGCATCACTGACTCGATGAATGTGAGTCTGAGTGATCTCCGAGAGCTGGTGATGGATAGGGAGGCCTGGCGTGCTGTAGTTCATGGGGTCGCAAAGAGTCGGACACGACTGAGCGACTGATCTGATCTCTGATCTGATAGAGACAGCAAATCTATAGAGACAGAAAATCATATTGCCTAGGGCTAGGAAATATGGGAGGAGTAGGGATTAAGGCTAAAGACCACAGATTTCTTTTTAAGAGTGAAGAAATATTCTAAAATTGATTGAGTGATGGTAACACAATTCTGTGACTATACTAAAAAGCTCTGAATTTTATACATTAGGTGAATTATGTAGTATGTGAAATATATATCAGTGAAACTGCTAGAAGGGGAAAAAAAGTCCTCCCACTCAGTTCAGTACAGTTCCGCCATTCAGTCATGTCCGACTCTTTGCAACCCCATGAATCGCAGCACACCAGGCATCCCTGTCCATCACAAACTGCCAGAGGTCACTCAGACTCACATCCATCGAGTCAGTGATGCCATCCAGCCATCTCATCCTCTGTCGTCCCCTTCTCCTCCTGCCCCCAATCCCTCCCAGCATCAGAGTCTTTTCCAATGAGTCAACTCTTCGTATGAGGTGGCCAAAGTACTGGAGTTTCAGCCTTAGCATCATTCCTTCCAAAGAAATCCCGGGGCTGATCTCCTTTAGAATGGACTGGTTGGATCTCCTTGCAGTCCAAGGGACTCTCAAGAGTCTTCTCCAACACCACAGTTCAAAAGCATCAATTCTTCAGCGCTCAGCTTTCTTCACAGTCCAACTCTCACATCCATACATGACCACATGAAAAACTACTCAGGCTTTAAAACTGGTCTGCAGTGGGGCTTTAGCTCCCACATGATCCCAGACCAAAAATCACTGATTCTAACCATGGCTCAGGAGGAACTGACTGATTTTGAGGGAGGCCATGCTTCCTCTCAGTGGTCACCCCAACCTTCACTCTAGACACACATCAGCTACTCCTTCAATGTTCCTTCCCAGAATTCTGCCTGCGTTTGAATCCAATCCACTGTTTGCGAGTACCGCCTTCTTCCTCCTTCTGCAATTCATGTTACTGACCCGTGCCTGGTTTCCAGCATCACCACCGTGTACACAATGCATTTTCAGCAGGACCAGGAATTCTCATTCTCAAGTTTCCTTCTATACCTTGAGGTACCAACTGACAGAACTATGAACTCTGAACTCATATGAAGCTGTTTAGTTACCATCTCTTCATTCACCAGAGGATGGTACATTTGTAGAAACTCACCATAGACTGTGAAGTCCTCTTGGTACATTCCTGAGCTTTGGTCACCCTTAGTTATATTGATGCTGCCTTTCAGAATCCTGATCCATCAGTTACATCCCTAGGCCTGGAACACTGGGTGCATTCCTTGGCCTTCATACTGGCAGGATGTTCATATAAGGCTGCAGTTCAGGGTCCATCAAGAACCTAAGAGCTTTCTTCCAGCCAATCTTTGGGTGTTCTCCTTTGCCTTTAGGGAGCTTAAAAATCCCATGATAAGTTTCCTGGCTTTTCTTTTTCCTACCTCATAAACAGAAAACACACCTGAAAGTGTTATATCTCTCCACTTGCCCCAGGAAACATTTGAGTATCTTACAGCTCCACAGAATCACTATATCCTAAAGCAATTAGTTCAGTCTATAGCTAATAAGACAGAGAAGGCAATGGCAACCCACTCCAGTACTCTTGCCTGGAAAATCCCATGGATGAAGAAGCCTGGTTGGCTGTAGTCCATGGGGTCGCTGAGGGTCAGACACGACTGAGTGACTTCACTTTCACTTTCCATTTTCATGAATTGGAGAAGGAAATGGCAACCCACTCCAGTGTTCTTGCCTGGAGAATCCCAGGGACAGGGGAGCCTGGTGGGCTGCCATCTCTGGTGTCGCACAGAGTCGGACATGACTAAAGTGACTTAGCAGTAGCATAGCTAATAAGAACTGTACAAAAATGATCTTCACAACCCAGGTAATCACGATGGTTTGATCACTCACCTACAGCCACACATCCTGGAATGTGAAGTCAAGTGGGCCTTAGGAAGCATCACTACAAACAAAGCTAGTGGAGGTGATCGAATTCCAGTTGAGCTATTTCAAATCCTGAAAGATGATGCTGTGAAAGTGCTGCACTCAGTATGCCAGCAAATTTGGAAAACTCAGCAGTGGCCACAGGACTGGAAAAGGTCCATTTTCATTCCAATCCCAAAGAAAGGCAATGCCAAAGAATGCTCAAACTACCGCACAATTGCACTCATCTCACACGCTAGTAAAGTAATGCTCAAAATTCTCCAAGCCAGGCTTCAACAGTACATGAATCTTGAACTTCCAGATGCTCAAGCTGGTTTTAGAAAAGGCAGAGGAACCAGAGATCAAATTGCCAACATCCATTGGATCATTGAAAGAACAAGAGAGTTCCAGAAAAACATCTATTTCTGTTTTATTGACTATGCCAAAGCCTTTGACTGTGTGGATCACAATAAACTGTGGCAAATTCTGAAAGAGATGGGAATACCAGATCATCTGACCTGCCTCTTGAGAAGTCTGTATGCAGGTCAGGAAGCAACAGTTAGAACTGGACATGGAACAACATACTGGTTCCAAACAGGGAAAGGAATACGTCAAGCCTGTATATTGTCACCCTGCTTATTTAACTTATATGCAGAGTACATCATGAAAAATGCTGGGCGAGATGAAGCACAAAATAGAATCAAGATTGCTGGGAGAAATATCAATAACCTCAGATATGCAGATGACATCACCCTTATGGCAGAAAGTAAAGAACTAAAGGGCCTCTTGATGAAAGTGAAAGAAGAGAGTGAAAAAGTTGGCTTAAAGCTCAACATTCAGAAGACAAATCATGGCATCTGGTCCCATCATTTCATGGCAAATAGATGGGGAAAAAGTGGCTGACTTTATTTTTGGGGGCTCCAAAATCACTGCAGATGGTGACTGCAGCTATGAAATTAAAAGATGCTTACTCCTTGGAAGGAAAGTTATGACAAACCTAGACAACATATTACAAAGCAGAGACATAACTTTGCCAACAAAGGTCTGTCTAGTCAAAGCTATGGTTTTTCCAGTGGTCATGTATGGATGTGAGAGTTGGACTATAAAGAAAGCTGAGCATCACAGAATTGATGCTTCTGAACTGTGGTGTTGGAGAAGTCTCTTGAGAGTCCCTTGGACTGCCAGGAGATCCAACCAGTCCATCCTAAAGGAGATCAGTGCTGAATATTCATTGGAAGGACTGATGCTGAAGCTGAAACTCCAATACTTTGGCCACCTAATGCGAAGAGTTGACTCATTTGAAAAGACCCTGATGCTGGGAAAGATTGAAGATGGGAGGAGAAGGGGACGACAAAGGATGAGATAGTTGTATGGCATCACCGACTCAATGGACATGAGTTTGAGTAAACTCCGGGAGTTGGTGATGGACAGGGAGGCCTGGCAACAGTCCACAGGGTCGCAAAGAGTCGGACACAACTGAGCGACTGAACTGAACTGAACTGATAGCTAGTAATTGAGAACACTGGCCTTGATATCGTTTAGAGCTGAGCTGTAATCCTGATTCTGCTACTTGTTAGAGGAATGGCCTTGGGCAAAATATTTTCTAAGCCTCAGAGTCCTCACCTAAAAATTGAGGGTAACAAAGCCTACCTGGAAGGACTGTCACAGAGATTAAACTGTAACAGCAGCCATATGTAAAATAGATAGCCAATGGGAATTTGCTCTATGGCTCAGGAAACTCCAACAGAAGCTCTGTATCAACCTAGAGGGGTTGGGTGGGGAGGGAGGTGGGAAGGAGGTTCAAAAGGGATGGGATATGTGCATACCTATGGCTGATTCATGTTGACGTTTGACAGAAAACAACAAAATTCTGTAAAGCAATTATCCTTCAAGAAAAAAATTAATTAATTAAAAAAAATTATAACAGCAGAAGTGGTTGCTTGGCTCAGAATGGGTATGAAATAAATTGCTAGTAATTGGTTCTTCCCAGGTAGTTGTATTCCTAGGAGATCTAGCCCTTTTCTCAAGATCTCCCTGCTGGTATATGGGATATTACCTCCCCTCAACTAGATCCAAAGCAGCCTATCCCATAAACATGCAGGCCTCTAGTACCAAACGCCTGTCCTTATTCTCAAACAAACCTGTATTCTAGGGGGAAGGCAGAGCGAATGATCCATTTTCTCTGATTTCCTCATCAGCCCCGACAATATCTCCGTCTTGGGATGCACTTGTAACTGTCTTCAGAGGATCTGCTCAGGTCCATGCTCCCCACTCCATACCCTCCTGGTTCTTCCTTACTAGGCTGCAAGCCATTCCTGGGGACAGGACCACCTGGAATATTCCCAAAGTCCCTGTGCTAAGACATCTAAACTCTCCCACATATCGTCTTGCCATTCAGACCAGGAGTGTCTGGCTCAGAAGTGGCCACTTTTCTCCTCCAATGATTTCCAGGAAATTTATAATACAGATTACTTCAAATAGAATTCAAGTCACCGTGAAATAGAATTCACGGCACCTGGTATCTGGCAGGAAGTGCTGGAATAAATCATTAAACAGCAGTTAAAGTTTCACTGGCCCAGTTTAAATGCATCTCTTTCATGTTGTCTTTTCAGTGAGAAATGGTCTTCTCTTCCCTCCCTCTGCCTTCTTATAACAGCTATGTTTATGGAATGCTTATTGATTGTTCCCAGGTCATACAGCTAATAACTGGCAAATTTAGAATTCAATTGTACAGAGTTGAATGGCGTCTCCTCCAGCGTTCACTGGAAACTCAGAATGTGACCTTATTTGGAAAGTGTCTTTCCAGATGTAACCAAATTAAGATAATTTCATCCTGGGTTAGAGTGGGCCCTAAACCCAATGCTTAGTGTCCTTTAAAAAAAGGACATTTGGAAACAGACACAGGAAGAAAACAGGGAAGGCCATGTCAAGACAGAGGCAGAGACTGAAGTCATGCGCCAGAGCCAAGAAAGGCCAAGAATTGCCACAGCAGCCACCAGACACTAGGAAGAGGTACAAAGTTAATCTTCCCTGCTGCTGCTGCTGCTAAGTCACTTGAGTCGTGTCCGACTCCGCGTGACCCCATAGACGTCAGCCCACCAGGCTCTCCTGCCCCTGGGATTCTCCAGGCAAGAAAACTGGAGTGGGTTGCCATTTCCTTCTCCAATGCATGAAAGCGAAAAAGTGAAAGTGAAGTCGCTCAGTCGTGTCCGACTCTTAGCGACCCCATGGACTGCAGCCCACCAGGCTCCTCCATCCATGGGATTTTCCAGGCAAGAGTACTGGAGTTGGGTGCCATTGCCTTCTCCGTAATTTTCCCTAGGGCCTTCAGAGGGAGCTGTGATGGCTCTCCCAGTTTTGGATTTCTAACCTCTAACTGCAAGAGAATACATTTCTGTTGTTTTATACCCCATGTACGGTAATTTATCAAGGCAGCCCTAAGAAACTAATACCCTAACTCCGTCAGATGCCAAACATCATTTTTAACCACTCTGATATACTGTCTTATGTTTTTCATGCCCTGACTGTATACTTCATAGTCCGTTTATCAGATGCCTTGTATTTCATAGAAAGAGGCAGATGGTGAGTCTAGAGGTCAAGGTGAGGGTGGAGGGGGTGGGGAAAAGGTAGAAGTATTGCAGGGTAGAGAATGCGCAGGATGATTTTCTTGAATCTGTGCCCTATCCTCATTATGTCTCTTCCTGTAATAGAGCAGAGAAAGGGGAAGTAATTTGCTTATGAAAGAAGGATGATGCACTTGAATGCAAGCAGGCATGGGAATTGCAAGGCCTGATGTGAACTAGCTCTGTGACCAGGCACATGACATTCAGATGTGGCTGCTCTGACATAGACTGTGTGACTTGGGAACATTGCGATATGGCCTTAAAAACAAAATATCAACCTTTTGGCTTCCTCATTCAGGCCCACCCAACCCCTTATCCTCATTTTATAACTTCCATTCTGACAGCATTTTAGTTGAACAAATGAAAAAGGGAATAAATAAGGAAGAAGGCTGGAGGTGTCAGAAGTGAAATGGTAGTCAACAACAAGGAAAGAGTCAGATGCATAGTAAGGGTCATAAAGAAGGCTCAAGAATCAGCAACTAGTCAAATATTAGTCTGCCACTAATATTTGGCAATGAAAAAACATAACAGGAGCAAATGCAGCAAAATATCCTACTTGTTAAATCTTAGTAATGAATGTAGGGTGTTTGTAATGCTATTTTTTATAATTTGGTGTGTTTGAAGTATTTTGTTTAAAAAAGAACAAAAGAACAGCAACCTCAGATTTCCGAGGTGGTTCAGTGGTTAAGAATCCACTTGTCAAGGCAGGGGACACAAGTTCGATCCCTGGTCCCGGAAGATTCCACATACCACAGGGCAACTAAGTCTGTATTCCAAAAGTACTGAAGCCCATGCTCCACAACAAGAGAAGCCACTGCACTAAGAAGCCTGAGCACCACAACTACAGAATAGCCACTGCTCACCATAACTAGAGAAAGCCCGTGAGCAGCAACAAAGACACTGTCAAAAAAAAAAAAAAAAAGTCCACAGCCAAAAATCCTAAATGAATAAATAAATCTTAAAAGAACAGATCAGATCAGATCAGTCGCTCAGTCGTGTCCGACTCTTTGGGACCCCATGAACTGCAAAACGCCAGGCCTCCCTGTCCATCACCAACTCCCGGAGGTCACTCAGACTCACATCCATCGAGTCAGTGATGCCATCCAGCCATCTCATCCTCTGTCGTCCACTTCTCCTCCTGCCCCCAGTCCCTCCCAGCATCAGAGTCTTTTCCAATGAGTCAACTCTTCACATGAGGTGGTCAAACTACTGGAGTTTCAACTTTAGCATCATTCCTTCCAAAGAAATCCCAGGGCTGATCTCCTTGAAGTCCATGGGATTCTCAAGAGTCTTCTCCAACACCACAGTTCAAAAGCATCAATTCTTCAGCGCTCAGCCTTCTTCACAGTCCAACTCTCACATCCATACATTACCACAGGAAAAACCATAGCCTTGACTAGACGGACCTTTGTTGGCAAAGTAATGTCTCTGTTTTTGAATATGCTATCTAGGTTGGTCATAACTTTCCTTCCAACGAGTAAGCGTCTTTTAATTTCATGGCTGCAGTCACCATCTGCAGTGATTTTGGAGCCCAGAAAAACAAAGTCTGACACTGTTTCCACTGTTTCCCCATCTATTTCCCATGAAGTGAAGGGACCAGATGCCATGATCTTCGTTTTCTGAATGTTGAGCTTTAAGCAACTTTTCCCTCTCCACTTTCACTTTCATCAAGAGGCTTTTTAGTTTCTCTTCACTTTCTGCCGTAAGGGTGGTGTCATCTGCATATCTGAGGTTATTGATATTTCTCCCGGCAATCTTGATTCCAGCTTGTGTTTCTTCCAGTCCAGTGTTTCTCATGATGTACTCTGCATATAAGTTAAATAAGCAGGGTGACAATATACAGCCTTGATGAACTCCTTTTCCTATTTGGAACCAGTCTGTTGTTCCATGTCCAGTTCTAACTGTTGCTTTCTGACCTCCATACAAATTTCTCAAGAGGCAGGTCAGGTGGTCTGGTATTCCCATCTCTTTCAGAATTTTCCACAGTTTATTGTGCTCCACACAGTCAAAGGCTTTGGCATAGTCAATAAAGCAGAAATAGATGCTTTTCTGGAACTCTCTTGCTTTTTCGATGATCCAGCGGATGTTGGCAATTTGATCTCTGGTTCCTCTGCCTTTTCTAAATCCAGCTTGAACATCAGGAAGTTCAGGGCTCACATATTGCTGAAGCCTGGCTTGGAGAATTTTGAGCATTACTTTACTAGCGTGTGAGATGAGTGTAATTATGCAGTAGTTTGAGCATTCTTTGGCATTGCCTTTCTTTGGGATTGGAATGAAAACTGACCTTTCCCAGTCCTGTGGCTACTGCTGAGTTTTCCAAATTTGCTGGCATATTGAGTGCAGCACTTTCACAGCATCATCTTTCAGGATTTGGAATAGCTCCACTGGAATTCCATCACCTCCACTAGCTTTGTTCCTAGTGATGCTTTCTAAGGCCCACTTGACTTCACATTCCAGGATGTCTGGCTCTAGGTGAGTGATCAAACCATCATGATTATATGGGTCATGATGATCTTTTTTGTACAGTTCTCCTGTGTATTCTTGCCATCTCTTCTTAATATTTTCTGCTTCTGTTAGGTCCATACCATTTCTGTCCTTTATTGAGCCCATCTTTGCATGAAATGTTCCTTTGGTATCTCTGATTTTCTTGAAGAGATCTCTAGTCTTTCCCATTCTGTTGTTTTCCTCTATTTCTTTGCATTGATCTCTGAGGAAGGCTTTCTTATCTCTTCTTGCTATTCTTTGGAACTCTGCATTCAGATGTTTATATCTTTCCTTTTCTCCTTTGCTTTTTGCTTCTCTTCTTTTCACAGCTATTTGTAAGGCCTCCCCAGACAGCCATTTTGCTTTTTTGCATTTCTTTTCCATGGGGATGGTCTTGGTCCCTGTCTCCCGTACAATGCCACAAACCTCAGTCCATAGTTCATCAGGCACTCTATCAGATCTAGGCCCTTAAATCTATTTCTCACTTCCACTGTATAATCATAAAGGATTTGATTTAGGTCATACCTGAATGGTCTAGTGGTTTTCCCTACTTTCTTCAATTTCAGTCTGAATTTGGCAATAAGGAGTTCATGGTCTGAGCCACAGTCAGCTCCTGGTCTTGTTTTTGCTGACTGTATAGAGCTTCTCCATCTTTGGCTGCAAAGAATATAATCAATCTGATTTCGGTGTTGATCATTTGGTGATGTCCATTATTAGAGTCATCTCTTGTGTTGTTGGAAGAGGGTGTTTGCTATGACCAGTGCATTTTCTTGGCAAAACTCTATTAGTCTTTCCCCTGCTTCATTCCGTATTCCAAGGCCAAATTTGCCTGTTACTCCAGGTGTTTCTTGACTTCCTACTTTTGCATTCCAGTCCCCTATAATGAAAAGGACATCATTTTGGGTGTTAGTTGTAAAAGGTCTTTAGGTCTTCATAGAACTCTTCAACTTCAGCTTCTTCAGTGTTACTGGTTGGGGCATAGACTTGGCTTACTTGGATATTAAATGGTTTGCCTTGGAAACGAACAGAGATCATTCTGTCGTTTTTGAGATTGCATCCAAGTACTGCATTTCGGACTCTTTTGTTGACCATGATGGCACAGCAACCTTATAATGATAATACCCTATGAAAATGCGTGTAGCAAATCAGCCTCATTCAAATCCCTTTGCTTTGATAGGTTCTGTGTCTCCTCTTTCATCAGCAGAGCAGTTAATGCTTTATTGCCATACATGGATGGACCAATCCCTTGGAGATAACGTGTGGAAATATGCATTAAAAGACAGAAAATAGTCATTTCACTAGGCTCTGTACTCCTGCTCCTGAGAACTTATGCAAAAGAAATGATAATTCAAAAGAAAAAAGGTGTGGGGAATATGTGGATAAAAAATTCAGGGACAAATTTGTTATAATAATGAAAAATTAGGAATAACTTGAGGCCCTGCATATACATTTCTCAAGAGGCAGGTCAGGTGGTCTGGTATTCCCATCTCTTTCAGAATTTTCCAGTTTATTGTGATCCACACAGTCAAAGGCTTTGGCATAGTCAATAAAGCAGAAATAGATGCTTTTCTGGAACTCTCTTGCTTTTTCCATGATCCAGCGCATGTCGGCAATTGATCTCTGGTTCCTCTGCCTTTTCTAAACCCAGCTTGAACATCAGGAAGTTCACGGTTCACGTATTGTTCACGTATTAGGACTTCCCTGGTGGCTCAGGCAGTAAAAGTGCCTGCCTACAATGTGGGAGACCCAGATTCGATCCCTGGGTTGGGAAGATCCCCTGGAGAAGGAAATGGCAACCCGCTCCAGTACTCTTGCCTGGAAAATCCCATGGACGGAGGAGGCTGGTAGGCTACAGTCCATGAGGTCGCAAAGAGTCAGACACAACTGAGCGACTTCACTCACTTGAGGTCACCATGGGGAAGAACTCACCACTGCTCCCAGCCTGGTGACACCACTCTCATCTTTGCTGGGATTATTCTGGTAGCTTCCAGCTGATCTCTCTGCGTCCACGCTATACATCTATAATTTATTCTCTACTCAGCCACCAGAGTGATTCTTTGAAAAGGAAATGAAATCACTTCCCCACTTCAAAATGTTCTCACCACCTTTACTGCTACCAGTGCCATTCAGAGCCACCACCTTCCGGGCCAGATGATGGTGATAGCTCCCTATCTGGTCTCCCCTCTCCCATCTTCCTGTCCCTCAAGGCAACAGTGAAAGTGTTCCTTTTTCAAATTGTAAATCGGATCATATCACTCCTCTGTGCAGAACCCTCCAGTGGCTTCCCGTCTGACTCAGAGTATGCCCATATGACTCAGAGCAAAGTCAAAGTAAACTATTACAGTGGCACACAAGGACCTTATCCCCTCCCCGGTCACACTGGATCCTCTTCATCAACTGTTTCCTCTTCTCATTGTATTCTTTCTCCATATGTCTACACGGCTTATTCCTTCAATTCCTTCAAATAGTAATTCCAATCTCCCTTTCTCAATAAGGTCTTCATTAACCAGCCGTTTTAAAATTTTACTGCTCTAGACACCCTCATCTTATTGCCGTCTTATGTTTTCTCTTAGTATTCATTATCTTCTAACATAATAAATAATTTACACAATGTTTTTCAACTGTCTGTCTGCCTTGCCCCAAACTCTAGAATTTAAACTCCAGGAGGAAAGGAATTGTTATCTATTTCATTCACAGCTGTTTCCCCAGCACCTAGAGCAGTCAGTCTTTGGTACATAGCTGACATTCAGTAAATGTTTAAGAAATGAAAGAACAAATGGTTTTAGTAAATTGGATTATATCAAGCAGTTGGAAGATTAAGCAGTCAGAAAAAATACTGTGTATCAATATGGAAAAAGACATGTGACATAATGTTAATGTTAAAAATAGAACCCCTGTGTTGTGATCAAATATAGCTTGGTGTGGCTTTGGCGGTGTTATTCTTTTCTGATTCCTTTCCTTCCTCTTCCCTTAGTTGTTGGCGTTCAAAGTTTGTTTTTGGTGTTCTTATCATTTTTAACTCCCCTCTAGCTTCAAGTACCATCTACTTTATTTCTAGTTTACTTAGCATGTTGTCCAAACAACCCTCTTGTGTGCAGGACTCTGTTTTGAGCTTTTCATCCACCCAGATTTTTACTGGGTATATACACCTCTGTCAGTAGCTGGAATACCATTCTGAGAATAGTGATTTGTTCATCAGGCTCCCCAGTATAACGGTAGAATGGTTACAGAATAAGATACCTAGAACATATTAGTAAGGACTCAATAAATGTTTTAGTAGTGTAAGATAATGATAAATTGGGTGTGTACTGTATGCCCAGTACCTGTAAGGCTCTTACAGATACCACGTCATTTAATTTTCACAGAGGCCCTGTGAAAGGTATGAAGTAGACAAATCTTCATTATACGGATGAATAAATGAGGAAACATGTTGATAATAAAGTGACCAAAAAGAATGCAGACATTAAATTAAGTGTTAAAGTGTTGAGACTGTAGGCGGCTTTTCTCTTTCATAAATTTAATACTGTTGATAGGCTGTGTACATGCGTCTCGTGTATGTGTACGCACGCAAGTCAGTGTCTGACCAAATAGTTTTAAAACGAGTGAGCAAGCAGCAACAGAAAATCGTTGGATACGGTCTGGGGAAAGGGGAGGAACCATAAAGTACAAACAAGCAGAGACCCGACTCCACCTGTGAACTGTCTACGCAGGCGGCCACCGCAGGCAGGCAGAGCAGCTACGCACCCCACCCACGGAAACGATTCCCTTCGGGGAGGCCACCCCGCCGCCACACGCTGACGCTCAGGAGACTGTGGGCGGAGCCACTCCTGAAAGGCTCCGGCAGGGGGCGGGGACAAGGGTGGCCCGCAGGCTGGCTCTGATTGGCTGCTGTAGAGACTGGGCGGGCTCTCCCGGTGGCCCCCCGAGGGGCGGTGCCTGCTCCTGGGCCTCCCGGAGAGAGAAGGATCTGGGGCTCCGAGCCCCGCTTGTGGGCAAGGAGGTCTGCTGCGCCCTCGGCTCTGCCGGAAGCGCCAGTTTGACTTACTGGTCCATCGGTTCTCGACGGGGCAGCCCTCTTCCTCCCGAGCCTCTCCGCCTCCCTTCTGCCCCTTCATTCGAAGGCCGAAGTCCGCAGCCTGGGCGGGGCGGCGCAGCCGGAGCTCCTGGACCCGGAAGAAGCGCCATCTCCCGCCTCCGCCATGGAGCCCACCGCGCCGTCCCTCACCGAGGAGGACCTGACTGAAGTGAAGAAGGACGTGAGTAGCACAACCTTGCCCAGGTGCCGTCGCGGGCTAGGGGCGGGCGGGGGCTGGCTGCATGCAGTACCGCGGGCGAGGAAAGCGGAAACCCAGCGTCGTTGTCCGAGTCGGAATTGGAGGAGGAGTCCGGGGTCGGAGAAGCGGAACGTCCAAGAACCGCAGGACCGCGACGAGCCCTGCGTACGAGGAACCTTGGTGGAAGTGACCTGCCCCCCGCTGACCTGTTAATCCACGTTTTAAATCAATAAAAGCAGGGCTTGGGTTTCTGAAACCTTGTTTAGTGGAGCGTTTCTTCACAGTCAGCTTCTTGCCCACTCTTCACTCATCCCCTGGTGATTTCACCCCAGCTGCGCTTTGGAGCAGCGTTGCTAGGGATCGACGACTCAAATTCATCCTTGAGTCAGACTGCCTTGGCTGCTGGCTCGACCTGGAGCAAAAGCTGGACCAGATAAAGCATCCCAAGCAGCGGAGCAAATACGTGAAACTGTTGCAAAAGGGGTTGGGGGAAGCTCGACAGCTGAAAGCACTACCTGGAATTCCCCTACTAAGGAAACACCCACGTATTTAAATTGAAAGGGTGGGGAGGGGGTGGGGGGAGAATACAAGAAGTCGAGAATTAATGTACAGGTAAACGTTGGAGATACTCAATAGCTAAATTATGCTCTTCTGCTTGGATGCTAAAGTGCACAGATCTTAGTATTTATTCGTAGAGAATGACTTTATTGAGGTCTGACCTGTTTCTCTTTTCCTTTGCTTTTAGTAACTTGTTTTGCCACATGAGACTTCTCAGAGAACCATCAAAACACTTTATATTCAAATTAAAAACAACATGAACATGAACCGTGTTCAGGCTTACCACTGCAGTACTTACACAAAATCATCTTTGTGAACTAGACAGAACAACAGCGTTTTAAATGTTTGCTTTTCCCTCACCTGTAAGGTTTATTGCGCTGTACTCATAATTACAGTGAGTAATTACAGAATTACTGTGAGCAATTCTGATAATGAATTAGCAGAAGGAAACTGGTTATGACTGGGACGTGTGCCTTAGTTTCCTCCTTCAACAGATAGTTGTGGAGCACTTATTTTATGGAAAGTACTGTTCTTAGGCCTGGGAAGATACCAAAAAAAAGTCACCCCTGCTTTATATTCTAGTTAAGACTGGGATATTGATAACTACTGAAGAACAAGAGTGTTGTGTTATTCAAGATTTGTGCCAGTAAAAACATGAACTTCAAGAGCTAGGCCTGCTGTGTTACACAGTTGACAATGTTCCCAACAACCTCTAAGGCAGATCATTGTCTTTCCCATTTTATAGTTGATAAGACAGGTAGTGAGAGGTTCAAATAAAAAGATATAAAACATGTACATAAAAAACCTATACATATAAAACCTGTACAGATGTGAAGGGAGGCTTCCAGGCCTTTATTTTTTCCCATCTGTTCATTGATACTTTCCATCTCCATGACTTCAATTTACAGCTGTATCAGAAATTCATAACCTTGGGGAATCATGAACAGGTTTCAGGACATCTATGAAAAACAGTATGGGTACATTTTTTTCTTAGAAATTTTGTTCATGACATATTCAAAGTGGTTCGTGACGTTAGAAGTTTTAAAATTATCACTCACATATTTGGACTTCCTTCCTTCTCATCTCTAAGTGCTTATCCTTCAGACTCCTCACTTTGTCTAAAATTGAATTTTTTATTATCCCTCCCCCAAAGCCACTTGCTGTTTCTACTGTATTCTCTGTCTTGGTGACTAGTGTACAGTTCTCCTTCTGTGTCCATGGGGGATTGACTGCTGATACCAAATTCATGGATACTCAAGTCCCTTTTATAAAATGGTATAATATTTGCATGTAACGTACATACATCTGCCCATATACTCTGAATCATTTCTAGATTACTTATAATACCTAGTATAATGTAAATGCTATGTAAACAGTTGACCCACACAGCAAGTTCAAGTTTTGCTTTTTGAAACTTCTGGAAATTTTTTTTTCCCAAATATTTTTGATCCATTCTTGGTTGAATCCGAGGGTGCAGAATCTGCAGATATAGAGGACTTATCCACGTGGAAACTCCTTTTTCTTTTTTTTTTTCTTTCAGGCTACCACTTCTTTACTATATCGCTTACCCCTGTGTACCTCATCTAGTTGTTGCTCTCATCTTTGAATTTAGTTCAGTTTCATAAATATGGACTACACACTACTGTGAGGCTGATACTGCCATTGATTCTAACAGTTTAAAAATTAAAAACGAAGACAAAATTCTAGTTTGAGAACAGCTCAACCTCTTGGGGCAGGAGGAGACATGTAAAATGATAAATTGCGAATCACAAAATAACGATGAATTTTACATTCATCTGAAACATTATCTACTTGGCACTCTGCTAAGTGTAGGATATACAGCGTTGAACAAAATGTACCTGGTTCTTGCCTGCTTTTAACATGTGAGTTCTTAGGGTTGAAAACAAATGTATAATTTCAAATTATGGTAAGTACTGTGAAGGAGATGAACAGGTGCTGAGACAATAACAGGATAAAAGGAGAAATTACTTGAGATAGGATGTTCAGGGAAGGTTATATTTAAACTGATTCCTGAAGGATATGACAGAACAGGGGAAGAACATTCTAGACAGAATAGAATTTGCAAAGGATCTAATGCAGGCAAGCTGTTGAGTGCCTTGAGGTGAAGTTAGGATGGTAGGCTAGGGCCAGATTATAAAGGGTCTTATAGGTGGTAGTAAAGTGGAATTTTCTTCCCAAGTGTAATAGAGACCTATTGAAGAATTTCCTCTGCCTAATGTATGGACTGGGGTGAGCAAAAGTGAGAAGAGGGGAGCTAGTGAGGAGATTCTTGGACTTTACAGAGGTGAGAGATGATGGTGATTTGGATCAGGGTACAGGTAGTGGAGATGGATGGAACAGGAGAATTCCAGACATTTTTTTTAAATAGTAGTGATAAGACTTGGTGATGATTTGAATGTATGCGTTGAGGAAGATGAATATCAGCAAGATTTGGTAGATGGGTGATCGAATGTGTCAGGTGGGTGGAAACGGAAAAGTCAAGGATGGGTTGAAGGTTTATAGCTTGTTGAATAGATGGTGGTACTCCCAAGTGAGTTTACAGTGTCAGAGGAAAAGGATCAGATCAGGTCAGATCAGTCGCTCAGTCGTGTCCGACTCTTTGCGACCCCATGAACCGCAGCACGCCAGGCCTCCCTGTCCATCACCAGCTCCTGGAGGTCACTCAGACTCGCATCCATCGAGTCAGTGATGCCATCCAGCCATCTCATCCTCTGTCGTCCCCTTCTCCTCCTGCCCTCAATCCCTCCCAGCATCAGAGTCTTCTCCAATGAGTCAACTCTTCGCATGAGGTGGCCAAAATACTGGAGTTTCAGCTTTAGCATCATTCCTTCTAGAGAAATTCCAGGATTGATCTCCTTCAGAATGGACTGGTTGGATCTCCTTGCAGTCCAAGGGACTCTCAAGAGTCTTCTCCAACACCACAGTTCAAAAGCATCAATTCTTCGGCGCTCAGCCTTCTTCACAGTCCAGCTCTCACATCCATACATGACTAGTGGAAAAACCATAGCCTTGACTAGGCGAACCTTTGTTGGTAAAGTAATGTCTCTGCTTTTGAATATGTGGCTCGGACCATGAACTCCTTATTGCCAAATTCAGACTGAAATTGAAGAAAGTAGGGAAAACTACTAGACCATTCAGGTATGACCTAAATCAAATCACTTATAATTATACAGTGGAAGTGAGAAATAGATTTAAGGGCCTAGATCTGATAGATAGAGTGCCTGATGAACTATGGAATGAGGTTCGTGACATTGTACAGGAGACAGGGATCAAGACCATCCCCATGGAAAAGAAATGCAAAAAAGCAAAATGGCTGTCTGGGGAGGCCTTACAAATAGCTGTGAAAAGAAGAGAAGCGAAAAGCAAAGGAGAAAAGGCAAGATATAAACATCTAAATGCAGAGTTCCAAAGAATAGCAAGAAGAGATAAGAAAGCCTTCTTCAGTGATCAATGCAAAGAAATAGAGGAAAACAACAGAATGGGAAAGACTAGGGATCTCTTCAAGAAAATCAGAGATACCAAAGGAACATTTCATGCAAAGATGGGCACGATAAAGGACAGAGATGGTGTGGACCTAACAGAAGCAGAGGAAAAGGATAGGAGAAGATAAATTTGGTTTTGGACATGTTGAAGTTCAAGTACCATTGAGATGTCTAGGGAGACAGTCTCGATCACATAGCAGAATTTAGGGATCGACAACATATGATAGAAATGAAACATGAGGTTTTCCAAGAAGTTCATCTTTTAAATCTGTTTTTCTCTCTCCTCATCCTGTCAGCTGAAATTCATGCACTCAGCATAATATATGTAAGATACGGCAGCTGTCTAGTCCCCTTTGACCCCAATTTTTGCTTCCCCCAGCCCTCTGTAAAACTTTTCTTATGGCTTCTTATTTATAAGCCTTTGATGAGGTTTTGGCTACAGGGAAATGTAATTTCCCCTACTACATACCTTTTATGCCTCTTGCTCAGGTGTGGCCTCTGTAAATTTCCCAGGTCCTAGAGGCAGAATAAGTTGCCTCTTGTATGCTTCTCCACTACTTGACCTATATCTTTTTTTTTCTGGGTCATATTCCATTATCTCACAATTACTAACTTGAGTTTATAATGTATTCTTCAACTGGACTATGTGCCCTTTGCATGCAGAATTTAAGTCTTGTTCATCTTTGCATATCCACTGTCAGCACTTGGCATATCAGGCATTTAGATATGTGAAATGTGTCTTGTGCGAATAAATAAATGTGGGAATTTAGTGGACTGGGAACTCTAGGAACCCCTTCACCTAAGCTACTTTCTGCCACCATATAGTGGAGTATTTTGAAGATTTGCCATTGCCTTTAGTTCATCTTTGTCAGTGGGAATCAAATTAGTCATCATTGGCATCATCACTAACATTTACTTATCACTTATATGTACCAAGCACTTTTCCAAGTACTTTACATATGTTACGTATTACATATCTCATTACACTCAGATGAGGAAACTGAGGTCCAAAGGAATGAAGTTACCAAGGTCGTATATCTAATAAGTGAAGGAGCTATGTAATACAGCTGTTCACATCACATTATTAATACCATTTATGGAGACCCAGATCGATTTTTGGTTAATTAAGCCTCACTAGGCACTTGTCATGGAGAAGGAAATGGCAGCCCACTCCAGTGTTCTTGCCTGGAGAATCCCAGGGACAGGGGAGCCTGGTGGGCTGCTGTCTGTGGGGTCGCACAGAGTCGGACACGACTGAAGTGACTTAGCAGCAGCAGGCACTTGTCAAGTGTGCGTGTGTGCTAAGTTGCTTTAGTCTTTTCTGACTCTTTGAGACCCTATGGACTGTAGCCCTCCAGGCTCCTCTGTCCATGGGATTCTCCAAGCAAGAATACTGGAGTGAGTCGCCATGCCCTCCTCCAGGAGATCTTCCCGAACCCAGGGATCAAACCCATGTCTCTTAGGTCTGCATTGACAGGCGAGTTCTTTACCACAAAAGCCACCTGGGAAGCCCTTGTCAGGTGTAGGCCTGTTTATGTGATTTCTTTTTCTTTATTTCTGTAGTTTTTTTTTTTCAACATCCACTGTTTCTTTCCTCCCATACCTTTCTACCTCCCAAGACTGAGTTAGATTATCGTCTTGCCAACTGACTCCAAAGACAGACACGTTATGATCCCCTTTAGTTGAGGCTCTTTATTTTTCTTTATCTCTTTTGGGGTTTTACTCTAGAAAGATGCAAAATTAGTAACGAGAAAGTTATAAACCATGAGACTTCTCCCTAAGTTATCCTCTCTGGTCTTGACTAATCATAGATTCCTTATGCTATGCTATGCTATGCTAAGTCACTTCAGTCGTGTCCGACTCTGTGCGACCCCATAGACGGCAGCCCACCAGGCCTCCCCATCCCTGGGAGTCTCCAGGCAAGAACACTGGAGTGGGTTGCCATTTCCTCCTCCAATGCGTGAAAGTGAAGTTGCTCAGTCGTTTCCGACTCTTAGAGACCCCATGGATTGCAGCCTAACAGGCTCCTCCGTCCATGGGATTTTCCAAGCAAGAGTACTGGAATGGGGTGCCATTGCCTTCTCCGAAAGAAACTACAATACAGGGAGTTAAATTTTTTCTATGATACGCTTTTTTGCTAAAAAATACTTTAATAATTCTAAAAGTAATTTTGGAAGGAATGGGGGAAGACGGAAGAGCTGAATTATTATTGCAGGGTCTCTGATTAGTGCTTTTTGTCCAATCCAGTGAGGTAATTAAAAATTTATAAGAATATACATACAAATGAATCACTCTGCTATACACCTGAAACTAACACAATATTGTACATCAACTATACTTCAAGAAAAAAAAATTGAATTAAAAAACCAAAAGATTTATAATAGAAATCAAGGTGATAAAAATAACATTCAACCAGGGATCATACCATTCAAGAAAAAGATTAAGAAAACCGCTTGTTAAAGCCAAGGTAATATAATCAAATTATATTCATAATATCCTAGTCTTAGTAACAGAAATACTCAGTATAAGTGTTACAAAAACAAGTCTTAGCATGTATTCAACACCATCATTTGCCAAGCGTTGTGTTAGGTGCTTTACAATCATGATTCTAAATTCTAAAAACTATTCTTAGGAAGACGGGTAAGGTATTTTGAAAGAAAAAGGAAATGAAGCTTACTGAAGTTTAATGACTCATCTAAGACCATATAGCTGGTAAATGTGAGAAACGGTGTTTGAATCAGAGTTTTTTCTTCATACCACACAGCACCTATCATACAGAAAAGCCACAGAATAAACTGCCCTTACTGTTTTATCTATATTTCATTTGTAAAATCCCAAACATGACCTACTATTCTGATATGGCAATATCTATTTTTCATAATATTAATAAATAGTTAAGAAAATTCATTATGTTCTTATCACGTGTTTGGAAAAGTGTTACCACAGATAACAATAACAAGCTATTCTTGACCTCAGTTCCAACAATTTAGAACCTGTTACTCAAACAAGAAACCCTCTGATTCAAATGGAAACTAAAATGTCCAGTAACCTCTGCTCTCATTTCTACCTCTGAAGGCCCTCAGCATACCTCTCATTTCCACAGACCCAAGATCCCTAGAAGAGATTGGCCCCCTCCTCAAAATAGTTTGATCTTGGCTTATAGTTGTGGAGATGAGATGAGAACAGGACGGAAGCAGTGAGGAATATCTAGTCGGAGACCACCTATCTCTTTCCTCCTTCATCTTTTTTTTAATGTATATAATTTCTTATTTATTTATTTTTGTGCTGGGTCTTCATTGTTGCACAGGCTTTTTTCATGTTGCCCCAAGTGGGGGCTACTCTCTAGCTGTGGTGCACAGACTTCTCATTGTGGTAGCTTCTCTCGTTGGGGAGCATGGGCTCTGCTGGGCAGCACATGGCTCAGCAGTTGTGGCTCCCAGGCTCTGGAGCACAGGCTCAAGAGTTGTGATGCACGGGCTTAGCTGCTTCACAGAATGTGGAATCCTCCTGGACCAGGGATCAAACCTGTGTCTCCTGCATTAACAGGCAGATTCTTTACCACTGAGCCACCAGGGAAACCCTGCTCACTCATCTTAATAGCATGCCGTTAGTAGGGCTGAGCTTCCTGACTTCAGGATGTTTTCTCTTACCAGTCAGATTCCTAACATACCATCGTCACCTGTATGACTTAAGTGTTACATTAAGCCATATTTTATTTCTTTCAGGCTTTAGAAAATTTGCGTGTATACCTGTGTGAAAAAAATCATAGCTGAGAGACATTTTGATCATCTACGAGCAAAAAAAATACTCAGTAGAGAAGACACTGAAGAAATTTCTTGCCGAACGTCAAGTAGAAAAAGGGCTGGAAAACTGTTAGACTACTTACAAGAAAACCCCAAAGGACTGGATACCCTGGTCGAATCTATTCGACGAGAAAAAACACAGAACTTCCTAATACAGAAGATTACAGATGAAGTGCTGAAACTTAGGAATATAAAACTAGAGCATCTGAAAGGTAAGATATCTTAGGTATCCAAGAGTTCATTTAAATGTAACAATGCTTTTGTAAGTAGAATGCAGAACAGAAAACCCAGAAATGACCATTTTTGCTTTTATTTAAAAATTTCAAGCTTCAGCATTACATTTGATTTGCATTTTTTTTAACCTTATTTGATTTCATTACATTGGAAAAGTGAAGTATTGCTCGGTGTTCTGTATTTCTCTTCATTAACACTACATTTCGGAGAATGCAATGGCAACCCACTCCCGTGTTCTTGCCTGGAGAATCCCAGGGATTGGGGGAGCCTGATGGGCTGCCGTCTATGGGGTCGCACAGAGTCGGACACGACTGAAGCGACTTAGCAGCAGCAGCAGCAACCCTATATTTATAGAAAACAACCATAATGAAATCACAGTATTTCATAGAAACACAGGAGTTTGTTTCTAAAGTTAGTAGAATGCAAGATCAATCTGTTAAAAAGTAACCCCTGAAAATGCAGATCATAAATAAAGAACAGTGTGGGATGAGATGGCTGGATGGCATCACTGACTCGATGGATGTGAGTCTGAGTGACCTCTGGGAGTTGGTGATGGACAGGGAGGCCTGGCGTGCTGCAGTTCATGGGGTCGAAAGAGTCGGACACGACTGAGCGACTGATCTGATCTGATCTGATCTGATAGGTAAAATATTTTACCTTTTATAAATTCTGGTGGTTTTTCTTCCACCAGTTGATCATACAATAAAATAGTTGGTCTATGTTGATAAGAATCATGTTGTATAATTTATATGTGACTTTAAACACTAGAATCACACTCAGTCTGGCGAGATGAGAGAGGCATGAAACTGATATTGATTAAGGGAAGAGCAAATTTACCCCTTCTGCTTTGCGCTCACCCTGGAGCACACACTCACTGACTGGAATGCTATATAGAATTGTCTGCACAATTTAAATTCCCCTCTCCCCCAAGTCCAAGTGCCCCATTTTTTTCCCCCGTCTCTCTCTACATAGCACCTAAGATAAATATGAATGTGATAACAGCTCTATTCCAGCTCTTTTAAGCACTAGGGAAACAGAAACAAGTAACTGAACTTTACCTTACAGAACTCAGTCTATAAGTCTGAGGCTGGAACACACGTGAAGTTTCCCCCTGAAACATATTTAACAAAATAGTTTCTCTTCCATGGGACAGAAATGCTGACTGTATTGTGAAGTTGAAAAACTAATGGAAAAAAAATGACATACAGATATGCTTTACAGACTTTGCAGATATTATACAAAATCTGTCAACTCAGAAACTTTTCTGTGCCTGCACACAGTTGGGTTGAATATTTGCTAAGCCTAACAGAAAGATAAATGCATTTGTATTTATTTCCACCATGAGGCTAATTGTTGACTGTATCCTTTGGATATAACAGAATTTTTTGTTCAGAACAACCACTGCTCTTTAAGTAAAATGGTAGGTTGAGAATCAGAACATTTTTTGTGTGATATGAAGAGGAGACTTGGGTTCTAGGTGTCACCTTAGCATGAAGTAATCCTGGTATGTTGGCATGACTTCAGTCTTCTGGGCCTCAGTCTTCTCATAGTGTCTCTCACAGTGAGAGGCTATCCCAAATGCCCTCCAGAATCCCTTCCACTTCTAATACTCCATGATTCAGGAATTTAAAGTACTCAACTTATAGAATTTTAGGATATATCCAGTTTTAATTTTGTTTTTATTGGGTAATGTTTTGTGTGTGTGTGTATACTAGAATGCCTAAAAATATTTTTTAGTTGTAAAAGCTATTTTTTATTCTATGAATAATTTTAGGAGCTACTTTATTTTTTCAGGTCCTTCAATGGTTAAGTATAAGTACAGAAATTAAATGTGAATTTTAGCATGTCATTTAGCTTCCTTGAGATTATTTACTTGTCTCAAAAATGTAAATAGCAGTATACTTCATGATTGTCAGGAGCAGATAAAATGTGAAATGGATTATGACAATTTATAAACAGCTGTTTAAATTTGTATAATCTTTAAAAAGTTCCAAGATGGTTGAGGATTCACATTTCCTAGTTACTTCTTATTTATATCTGAATAATTGTATTGTAGGACTGAAATGTAGCAGCTGTGACCCTTTTCCTGATGGAGCCACAAATAACCTCTCTAGATCAAATTCGAATGAGAGTAATTTCTCTGAGAAACTGAGAGCATCCACCATCATGTATCACCCAGAAGGAGAATCCAGCACGGCCCCCTTTTTTTCTACCGATTCTTCTCTGAATTTGCCTGTTCTCGAAGTAGGCAGAACTGAAAATCCCAACTTCTCTTCAACTACACTTCCGAGACCTGGGGACCCTGGGGCTCCTCCTTTGCCTCCAGAGCTGCAGTTAGAAGAAGAAGGAAACTCTAGTGAGATGTTTCTTCCCTTACGATCACGTGCTGTTTTGCGGCAATGACAGTTTACTGCCTTTTACTTTTTTTTAATGATGACAAAAAATATTGGAAAGGATATGAATCATAAAATTGCTGCAGTGACCTACTAATATTCATACATGTTTTATAAAATGCAACATAAACATACTTTGTAAATAGAATTTTGTAGAATAAAAGAAGCATATTTTTAGAGAGGTAAAGTAAGTGCTGATCATATTCAATGTTGATCATGTACTTTTCAGTATTTTCAAATTTCAAAAGTTTGAGATTTAGTGTTTTCACTCTCTTCATGTGTTAAGACTAACTTTAATAGACAACATTTCTCTATTTGAGAATAGAATGTTAGACTGTGAATAATGTTTCTTCCTTGTGAGTTTGCGCTAATAAGTTTCACAGTCCTTTCCAACCATTCAGCAGTAAATTTTCAGAATTAAGCTGTTTTCATTTGGTAATAAAGCCTATCACTACTGGGAAAACTGCCAGCAGACAGAAAAAAATCTTTTCCCATTTAGTTGGCTTCCAGACACTTACAAAGTCTCCTTTTGATTCAGAGGGATATCTAATGGAATTTGAGCCAGCCAAGGTATCAATTTGCCAAAATACATGTCTTACTAATTTTACTAATAAATACTACTTCCTTAAAATTATGATATTCTTTGCTTTATCATTTTTATTCCTAAAGAAAAATCTTGGCATAAACTTCAGTTATTACATATAATTTGATGAGATTTTTTAAAATACTTTTTTCTGTATTTTTTGTTCCCTTTTAATGAGGACCACTGTATAATTGAAATAATTAGGACAAAATGGGTTTTTGTGTGTGTATATTACATTCTATTTTAATACTATTTGGAACAAGCAGATCATTTGTTCTATGACAAAGTATGACTTATTTTATAAATTTATAAATCTGCTTTCATTGTTTTCATTAAATTATAATTATCTAATTCCAGATACCTGTTTCATATATATTTCCATTACTTGCAAAAAGCAGAGATGGAAATATGCTATTGAAAATAAACCTTTTTAAGTTGTAGTGCTGTGTTTTGGAAGTTTCAGTTTTTTCAATATGAAATACTTAGAACTATTTTTATGTGTACCAATTTTTATAGGAAATATTACTTCAAGTTGTGAGATGAAGTTCACTTCTGAATGGACTGATGAAATTATCAATCATGAAGAAGAATGGCTTTTGCATTTTTATAAAGACTGGGGGATTTTTATAGTATAAACATTTTCCAAGGATTTTAGAGAAGCATGTTTCACCTCCAGGATAGCATAATAAGATATTAGCAGTTGAAAAAAAAAAAATAGTGACATTATGTTTGAAGAAATCTTTTAAAAAAGCAGAAGCAGGCTTTTCATTTATTAAAATAAAATTTGATATGCAGTTACTTTTTTTTTAAGTTTAAGATTTACTTGGAATCAAATATCTTAATTTAGATATGCTATAGCACCTATATTTATATTAATACTTTTCTTTCAGACTGTTGACTATGTAGGCAATAAAAGTAAGGTTTTGGGGTTTTCAAATTTAGGCTTTTGGGTTTTCTGAATCCTATGAAGTCAGTTTTTTTCCTTTAAACACTGAAAACCAGCCGTTGCCAAAAATGTAAATTTGAATGGTAGTCTGACATGATAGAGTGCAACTGGTTATTGGGTTGATTAATGCAGCAGTGAAAAAGTTCACAGATACATTATCACTTAATATAAAAAAATACACCTTTGAGTTCACTTTTTAAAATTGTTGTAAAAATTGATAATTTATTTTCTAGAGCAGTCCTAGGTTTATGGAAAACTTGAGCAGAAAGTAGAGTTCCCACATACCCACCCCTGTCCCCTGTTTCCTATATTGTTGTTATGTTCCCATCACTAAGTCATGTCTGACTCTTTGAGACCCACACCAGGCTCCTCTGTCCTTCACTATCTCCTGGAGTTTCCTCACATTAATGCCCATTGAGTCAGTGATGGTATCTAACCATTTCATCCTCTGCTGCCCTCTTCTTCTTTTGCCTTCAATCTTTTCCAGCATCAGGGATTTTTCCAGTGAATTGGCTCTTCACATCAGGTGGCCAAAGTATTGGAGCTTCAGCTTTATCATCAGTCCTTCCAGTGAATATTCAGGGTTAATTTCCTTTAGCTTTGACTGGTTTGATCTCCCTGCTGTCCAAGGGACTCTTAAAGAGTCTTCTCCAGCACCACAATTTGAAAGCATCAATTCTTTGGTGCTCAGCTTTCTTTATGGTCCAAGTCTCATGTCTGTACATGACTACTGGGAAAACCCCAGCTTTGACTATACAGACCTTTGTAAGCAAAGTTATGTCTCTACTTTTTAATACACTCTCTAGGTTTGTCATAGCTTTCCTTTCAATATTAAAAATGTTTTAAAATATATATACTTAATAATTACATAAAATATTGTTTGATGAATCATATAGTAGTACGATCAATATTTAGTTATACAATGATTATTGGGGAAAAAATAGCTAACCAAGGAGCAAATCAATCTTTAATTGTTAATTGTACTCTTAGGAGGGTTTTCTGAAAGGAGAGCTAAATTTAAGCACAATTTATGAGTAATTTTAGCGCTGCTCCTAAAGTCCTCACTCTGAACTTGACATTCTACTTAATTATTAGACACTTGTCCTGTGGTGGTTCTCAAACTTTGCTGCCCATTTTAGAATCACCTAAAGAGCTTTTAAAGATCCCAGTGCCAGGCTACACCCCATTGCCAATTAAATGAGAATGTCAGAATGTTTGGATTGTGAAAGACAGTCATCAGAAGTTTGTCAAAATTTCTAGGTGATTCCAATGTGCAAGAATGTTTGGAAACCAGTCTTACTGGGTGCCAAATACTGGTGGCTTGGTGTTTCCACATGTGTGTTACTGTTTTCAGTGCTAATACCAGCCCTGCAAGGAAGGTTTTATTGTTACTTTTTTTTGAACAGAGAAACAATCTCTTTATAACTGAAATCTAGGACTGTTTGACTTTAAGGTCAGTGTTCTTTCTATAACTCCATGCTCTTTTTAAAAATTTTTTTTCTATTTTTATTTATTTGCTATTTTTTCATTGGAATATAATTGCTTTCCATAATTTTGTTTGTTAGTTTTTGCTGTAGCTCTCGTTAACATTTCTCAGATGGCAGGTAAAAGGGGAAACTCTATTTTTTCATTCATTAATTCAGTATTTATTGGTACCTATCATTCTAGGTACTGCACATAACAGCAATAAGCAAAACAGACCAACTCTTTTGTTCTCATAGAGAACTCGTATTCTAGTTGGAGGACATAGAAAATAAAGAAGCAAACCCAGATAATTCTAGCTGCCCCAGATACAAAATAGGGCATGTATGAGCTAAAAAGTAACTTGGACCAGAGTATAACAGCATGAGGGAACTCCTCTCAAAGCAGGCAACATTTGAGCTGAGCCTAAACCATAAGAAGGAAGGGGCCAGCTGTGTGAAGTTCTAGGGAGAAGTTTAGGCAAACTGTGTGGATCACAATAAACTGTGGAAAATTCTGAAAGAGATGGGAATACCAGACCACCTGACCTGCCTCTTGAGAAACCTGTATGCAGGTCAGGAAGCAACAGTTAGAAATGGACATGGAACAACAGACTGGTTCCAAATAGGAAAAGGAGTACGTCAAAGCTGTATATTGTCACCCTTCTTATTTAACTTATATGCAGAGTATATCATGAGAAACGCTGGGCTGGAAGAAGCACAAGCTGGAATCAAGATTTCCGGGAGAAATATGAATAACCTCAGATATGCAGATGACACCACCCTTATGGCAGAAAGTGAAGAAGAACTAAAGAGCCTCTTGATGAAAGTGGAAGAAGAGAGTGAAAAAGTTGGCTTAAAGCTCAACATTCAGAAAACTAAGATCATGGCATCTGGTCCCATCACTTCATGGCAAATAGATGGGGAAACTGGCTGACTTTATTTTTTGGGGCTTCAAGATTGCTGCAGATGGTGATTGCAGCCATGAAATTAAAAGATGCTTACTCCTTGGAAGGAAAGTTAGGACCAACCTGCTGCTGCTGCTGCTGCTAAGTCGCTTCAGTCGTGTCTGACTCTGTGCGACCCCACAGACAGAAGCCCACCAGGCTCCCGTGTCCTTGGGATTCTCCAGGCAAGAATACTGGAGTGGGTTGCCATTTCCTTCTCCAACGTATGAAAGTGAAAAGCAAAAGTGAAGTCGCTCAGTCGTGTCCAACTCTTAGCGACCCCATGGACTGGAGCCTACCAGGCTCCTCCGTCCATGGGATTTTCCAGGCAAAAGTACTGGGGTGGGGTGCCATTGCCTTCCCCGAGGACCAACCTAGACAGCATATTAAAAAGCAGAGACATTACTTTGTCAGCAAAGGTCAAGGCTATGGTTTTTCCAGTGGTCATGTATGGATCTGAGAGTTGGACTATAAAGAAAACTGAGTGCTGAAGAATTGATGCTTTTGAACTGTGGTGTTGGAGAAGACTCTTGAGAGTCCCTTGGTCTGCAAGGAGATCCACCCAGTCCCTCCTAAAGGAGATCAGTCCCAGGTGTTCCTTGGAAGGACTGATGTTGAAGCTGAAACTCCAATATTTTGGCCACCTGATGTGAAGAGCTGACTCATTTGAAAAGGCCCTGATGCTGGGAAAGATTGAGGACAGGAAGAGAAGGGGACAACAGAGGATGAGATGGTTGGATGGCATCACTGACTCAGTGGACATGGGTTTGGGTGAAGTCCGGGAGTTGGTGATGGACAGGGAGGCGTGGTGTGCTGCAGTTCATGGGGTTGCAAAGTCGTACACGACTAAGCAACTAAACTGGACTGAACATCGAGTGCAGAAGGCCTGAGGCAAGAATAAGCTAGTGAGGACAGTACAGGCAGGATCATAAGAAAGATGACTAGGGAATTCAGGAGCCTGGATTAAAAAGTTAGATTTCACTATCAAGTAAGATAGTGAGGAGCAGATATGGAAGGATTTATAAACCATTGTGAGAAGTTCGAATTTTCTTCTTTCTTTTTACTATACTGAAATAAAAGGTTTATTAGAGACTAGTATAGGCTTCCCAGGTAGCTTACTTAACTGGTAAAGAATCTGCCTGCAATGCAGGAAATCCCTGTTCGATTCCTGGGTTGGGAAGTGAAGGAAAGTTACACGGCTCAAAATAGCCCAGAGTTAAAACTCCCCTCTGGGTCCTCCCCACCATCCTATGCCAAATAACTCTCTCACCCAAAGGAAAAAAATGGACCTTAAGGCTGATTACACCCAGCTCCAAGTTGGTCCCAGCCTCTGGCCCATCTCCAGAATTCCTTGCCCTAGTCGTTTAAGAGATAACTACTCCAAACAACCTTGGAGAAGAACAGGCCCCCTTAAGACAGTAGATTTCCACATATATGCCTCTATGTACACTTACTCTTTTCTTGGGTTAGTGCTGCAGCTCACTAATCTGACTGCTGCCCCTTCTCGCCTCATTAAAGGTGATCTGTTCCTGTAAAGTGCCGGTCTCGTTCTTTTTCTGAACCTCACCTTGTCTAACTCCCTTACCTTACAGGAAGATCCTCTGGAGAAGGGATAGGCTACCCACTCCAGTATCCTTGGGTTTCCCTGGTGGCTCAGCTGGTAAAGAATCCACCTGCAATGTGGGAGATTCGGGTTCGATCCCTGGGTTGGGAAAGATCCCCTGGAAAAGGTAAAGGCTACCCACTAAAGTGTTCTGGAGTAAAGAATTCCATGGACTGTATAGTCCATGGGGTCACAAGGAGTCGGACACTGAGCAACTTTCACTTTTCACTTTTCTGGAGGGGCTGGAGGCTATGTCCGAATGATCAATCCCCAATAAAACCTCTGGAGACTCAGGCTCTGGTGAGGCTCCCCTGATGGCTCCATGCAGGTTGTCACATATCTTTGCTGCAGAAGTGAGCACTGTCTACACCTCCACTGGGAGAAGAAACCAGAAGCTCTGCATGTGGAAGGCTCCAGCATTCGGCGCCCTACATCTCGTCCCTTGGTTAATTTTAATCTGTATTCTTTGGCTACAAAAACCATTGTTTAGTTGCTAAATCATGTCTGACGTAGGCATCCTTAGGTGTGGTCTGTGAATGCATACCACTGATACCAACTTTACACTGATACCAACTTTATTGCCTTCATGCGTGTATCATTCTTCTGAGTTCCCCAAAAGTCAAAGATTTCTAATTTCCCTGATGGCTGTGCAGGTGGTTATGTCATTTACTAAAAGGGAAGGACACAAATGTAGAAGCAAGTTATATGGAAAAACAATTTACTGATCTTTAAGTGATCTTTCCCTAAGGCCAGTGTTTGAGACCTGGCCTTAGGGAAAGTTTAAGAGCCAAATAGAGGTATTGTTCAAGTTTGCCTTGCAGAGACTGGATTTGGAGACCTAAGCTAAGCTAAGTCACTTCAGTCGTGTCCGACTCTGTGTGACCCCAATAGACGGCAGCCCACCAGGCTTCCCCGTCCCTGGGATTCTCCAGGCAAGAACACTGGAGTGGGTTGCCATTTCCTTCTCCAGTGCATGAAAGTGAAAAGTGAAAGGGAAGTCGCTCAGTTAGTCACAAGCATTAAGGTGGTTAACTCTCTGGAAAGGGATGGTCTGACTTGCAACTCTGTAACACCTGGTTCCGGGAAGGCAATGGCACCCCACCCCAGTGCTTTTGCCTGGAAAATCCCATGGACAGAGGAGCCTGGTGGGCTCCAGTCCATGGGGTCGCTAAGAGTCGGACACGACTGAAGCGACTTAGCAGCAGCAGCAGCAACACCTGGTTAGTAGGTGTTGCTGAACGATGGTATAGTACGTTGCTACTGCTGCTACTGCTAAGTCGCTTCAGTCGTGTCCGACTCTGTGCGACCCCATAGACGGAAGCTCACCAGGCTCCCCCGTCCCTGGGATTCTCCAGGCAAGAACACTGGAGTGGGTTGCCATTTCCTCCTCCAATGCATGAAAGTGAAAAGTGAAAGTGAAGTCGCTCAGTCGTGTCCGACTCTTAGCGACCCCATGGACTGGAGCCCACCAGGCTCCTCTGTCCATGGGATTTTCCAGGCAAAAGCACTGGGGTGGGGTGCCATTGCCTTCCCCGATAGTACGTTGGGAACCATCAACACCTAAGGGCCATACACAGCAAAGCCAGCACGGAAGGAGGCTGACAATAAGAAGCCATAGAGTTTGGAGGATCCCTCAGAGTGATGTGATGCAATACAAGAGAAGTTCCAACAAAGAAGATTGTTCAGAGTGCGCTGGAATGAGGTGAAGCAGGAGAGAATTCTGCTTGACCACTTACCCACAGAGGTCTTCCATGACGACAGAGGGGACGAGTAATTTTATTTTGAAGAAGAGATGCTGCGCAAACAGAAAGAAATCCCCGGTGTCACTGGGCAAGGGCTTTAAGGTGGCAGTGAAAAGACATTTTTTCAGCTCTTCTCTGCCTTTAATAAGGTCTTACTGTATCTGAAAGTTTGGTTGAGACTACGGTCTCAGGATCTGTCTCTTTTCAAGGCCTCTCAGTAATGAGCATTAGAACTCCCTGTTAGGGACGTGCGCGGCCAGCCTTCAGCCTCAGTCCCCCAACCAGGGCGCAAAAACGCGATGCAACCGCCAGGGGGCGCAGATCTCCGGCCCATCAGCGAGACTTGGGGCGGGGTCAACTGCGGGGCGGGCCCTGGAGTGACTTCCGGTTTCCGGCGGAGCCCTGGGCGGACCGGTGTAGCAGTCATGGCAGCGGAAGAGAAGGATCCTCTGAGCTATTTCGCGGCTTACGGGAGCAGCAGCTCAGGCTCCTCGGACGAGGAGGATAACAGCGAGCCGGAGGAGACAAGTCGTAAGGCCCAAGATCCAGCGAAGTCGGCTGGCGGCTATGGGAACAAGGCGGAGAAGCGGCTGCCTGGACCTGACGAGCTGTTCCGGAGCGTGACTCGTCCGGCCTTTCTTTACAATCCGCTCAACAAACAGATAGACTGGGAGAGGCACGTCGTCAAAGCTCCAGAGGAGGTGAGGTCCCCGACCCCGTTTCTCGATCTTGGTCCCAGCCTCCGCCCCCTTCCTCCTGAGCTCCGTCTTGGGGACCAGCTGTCCGCCCCTCACACGCAGTCACGCCCTGCGGGATGCCGCACCACCCTCTCCCACTTCCAGCCCTGGGGAGCCCGGGCCCCTTTCCCCCAGCCTGGTGGGTGTCATACTGGACCCGCAGCCCCCGCCCCCTTGTGAGGAGACCCAAACCTCCACACTCGGTGCCCTGACCCCGCGCGGCGAGGACTAACGGTGGTGACTCCCCCGCCCCCCTGCTGCAGCTTCTCCCCGAGACCCCTTCCCTTTGACGCCGAAGTGCCTGCGGTGCTGCCTCCAAGACAGTGTCTGCTGCAGCCTCCTGAAGGGGTCAGCCTTGGCGTAGTATCTGAGACTGGATTCTTCTTTGGTAACTAAAAGTTATTAGCTTTATTCTTACAGGGAACCCTTTGGCTTTTCACTTAACAGTATTGTGATTTTGATGGAAAAATGTGTTTTTAAACCTTAAAAAAAAAAAAAAAGTCAACCTGAACAGTAAGCGAACGGCAGGGAGTTGCATGTGCCCACAACGATTATAGAAACCTCGGTTCGTCACAGTGCTTCTTAATGTGTTTGCTTAACAGCCTCCAAAGGAATTCAAAATATGGAAGTCAAACTATGTACCACCTCCGGAGACCTACTCTACAGAGAAGAAACCTCCTCCTCCAGAGCTGGATATGGCAATAAAATGGTCTAACGTATATGAGGACAATGGTGATGATGCCCCACAGAATGCTAAGAAAGCTAGGCTTCTACCAGAAGGGGAGGAGACAGTGGAATCAGGTAAGGAAAGTCAGACTCCAGTGGTAATACCTTTTGATCCTTGTGATGAGTTTTAAAAGAACGAGATATTTAATGAATGAAATTTAAATCTATTGAGTTAAACTGATCATGAGGGTCTTTGGATATCTTTTGCTCTGTTTTTGAAAAAGGTCATAGAATATTCAGGATTTAAAGTGAAATCTTTGATATCTCAACCAGTATTATGTGTGATATATGATGTCTTACTGTTAGAGCAACATGAGTTACTTCATGAACTCTTTGTTGTAATCACAGTTGTGAAGTGGTGAAGGTTTTACTTTATATTAAAGCACTTGTGCTTTAGAGCTAAAAATAGTGTCACAAAATGAATTTCTTACTGTTAATACATAATGATTAAAAATACTAGTAAGATAATGACTTGGTTGTCTTGCCTTAGTTCATAATTTTGTAATTCCATCTCTTGCTTGGATTTTAAGTGTTAGGTAGTTAGAATAGGAAAAAGTAATAAGTAATCACAGTAATCTCTGCTTCCATACTTTTACCCACTCCACCTTCTGGCCTCACTTGCTTAAAACCCTTCACCAGCAGCAGAGTCAGCCGTCTGTGATAGACTGCCTTTTTCTCTGCCCTCATTTCACATGGCCCCCTTGTAGTAGTTTATGTGCTCAGTTGCGTCCGACTCTTGGCAGCCCCATGCACTGTAGCCTGCCAGGCCCCTCTGTCCATGGCATTTTCCAGGCAAAATTACTAGAGTGGGTTGCCATCTCCTAAGATCTTAAAATTCAGCACTGAATAGACCAAGCTATGTAATGGTTCCATACATGTTTCACCTTAGTGTGTGGTTAAATATCTGTCCCTCTGTACCCTGTCTCACATGCATGTGCATGCTCAGTCAGTCATGTGTGACCCTTCTTCATGTCCAACTCTTTGTGACCTCATGGACTGTAGCCTGCCAGGCTGCTCTGTCCACGGGATTTCCCAGGCAGGAATCCTGGAGTGAGTTGCTGTTTGCTTCTTCAGGGAATCTTCCCCACCCAGGGAACCGGCCTGAGTCTCCTGTGTCTCCTGCATTGGCAGGTGGAGTCTTTCCCCTCTGAGCCACCTGGGCTTCCCGTGGATGGCACTTACCACTTTTTATGTGCTGTTTGTTCATAAGTCTGTCTCCTTTATAAAAATGAGTTTCTTAAATACCAGGATCCAGGGGTTATTTATGTTTGTATTTCCATTTGTAGTACATTTTAAGTATTTAATGGATTATTGGACTAAATATTTTTGACTGTCATTTTTCTGGAAGAGTGTGCTGTTTTTCTTAAACAAATTTCTGATCTTCCCATAATACAAGTGCTACTTTACTTAGCTCCTTTTACATCTGTAGAGAATTTTCTTGTGAGAGAAAGGGTAACAAACTGGTAGAAAGGTCTTACTCCAGTTTTTGTTTGTTTGCGTTTTTTAAGGAATAGAATATTTATTCAGATCTAAAGTATCTTTTCACAAAATTAATACTTGTTAATTCCAAATGGAAAAAAAATAGTAACTGTATTTTAGAGTTACTTCATTATAGAGAAGCCTGGAAGACACGATTTTAATCAAGTGATTGAACATCGTAAGTAATAGGACAAATCAAAACTGTCACTTGAACACAGCATCATGTTGGTGACATTCCTGTCAAACACAAACATATCCAAATTGAAGGATATTCCCCAAAATAATGAGCTGAGTCTTCAAAAGTATCAAGATCATGAAACTCAAAGAAGGATTAAAGAAACAGTTTTGACTAAAGGACCCTAAAGAGATGAACCATTAAATGCAGTATACACTCTGAAGTGTATACTCTTTCTTTTCTTTTTTTTTTTTTTACTATAAAGGATATTACTCTCCAGTTATGATTCTACCTGGTTTTTCCATTTCTTTCATGACTTCTGGTGTGAATTAGAAATCACTGGTGAAGGCATATTTTCAGTAAATGGCATCTCTTTGGAGATGCCAAATGAAGTGGACATTTAAAATGCCTCATATTTTATAATAGTTTTATATAGTTAACAAAAGGCACTTTTGTATACATTACCTTTAATCCTTACAACCCCTTGTGAAACCATTAGGGAAATGTCAAAACAAGAGCTTATGTGACTTGTCCAAGGTCACATAACTGGACAATGCCAAGGTCTAAAATAATAGTTTTACATAAGTTTTCTAGTTTATTACTCTTAGCAACCTAGTACAAAGTTAGTACGTTTGTTACTACTGTTTGTAGACAAGAAAACAGTTGCGGCTTAAAGAATTTGCCTAGCTTCACACAAGTAGGAAGAGACAGAATAGGAATCAGATTTTTAAATGGAAATGATGCTTTATTAAATTCGGGTTTAGTCTCTTGATGTTTTCCAAGCCAGGGTGCTTGAGGAGTAGCTGTCCTGTGGGAAGAATTGGCAGTAAGGCCATTAGAGTTGATATTCAATCTGGGGTGTCAATAGGCTGGTGTTCTATCTTTGTTCCTGTGTGGAAAAGCCTAGGCTTATATACCAGGACAAACAAGTAGAAACAATTATCTTTTTTTCAGCTTGCCTTTTAAATTCAGATAGAAGAAAATATGTGTCAGATAATGCTGCTAGTCCCATGATAATTTCTGACCTTTTGATCACAGGATGACCCTCCACTAGGAAGTGGATGTTGGCAATGTCAAAACACAAAAGAATCCCAGTGCTCAGCCAGCTTAAAGCTGGATTATGAGATTGAAAGATAATATTGAAATCTTCAATTCTGACTTCAATGTTGGTTGTTGAATATAACTATCCTTTTTTTGTAATAAATACCTTCCTTCTTAGAAGTGATTTTTGCCATTTCAGTCTCCTGTGCCATGTTAACAAGTCGACTTCCCATCATCTTTTTTTAGCTTTTTTTAAAATTCATAAAATATCTTGTATTAGAAGTTCCACACTCTTAAATTATCTCATTTTTTAGATTATCAGATAACTTTGATTTTACTTTTCTTCTCATTTTCTGCCCTTTGGCGTCTTTTTACCAGTTAACTCCTGGATAGAAGAAGCTGGGAAAAATTCAAAACTCGTTACAGAGCCTTACTATTACCAGCACTTATTTAAAGAATTTATAAAGTTAGTTTCTGTCAATAATTTAAACTTGTTTGCTTCAAGTGATGTGAATTCCACATAAAACAACTGCTTCCTTACTAGTGCATCTGTAGTATATAGCACAGAGTAAGAAACTCAAGACTAAGTTGATTAAACACTTCGATCTTTTTTTTCCTAAGGCAGTGCCTTGTTATATCACTAGATGGCATTAGTGGAAGTTATTTTTCTAGCCTCAGTAGTTTGTTTTCCTTGTTATTCAGTAAGTGTATTTGTAGTAAGTGACAGGCTAAAAGCAGAAGTGTCTCTGCATCGTCTTTTTAGAATATGTTAGCAGTGCATTTTCTAGTAGAGTTTAAAAGTAATTTCAATTTTTATATTACTAGTGAAAAGAATCTCAAGTCAGGCATGGTGATAATTAAAATCCATGTAAAAAAGACCTTGGCTGGTTTTGAAGATGCATTACCTGCTTTGATACTAATTATTGTCCATATCAACAAAGGAAATATTCTGAATATGGTAGTTATCAGAAGGGAATTGAAGGCTTGGGGGGGGTTGTTTGTTTGTTTGTTTTAATTTAGTTATGTTTGGCTGAGTTGGGTCTTAGTTGCCTCATGCAAAATCTTTTTTTGTGTGGCACTTGGACTCTAGTTGTGGCACATGGGCTCAGTAGTTGCCATGTGAAGGCTTAGTTGCTCAAAGGCAGGTGGGATCTTAGTTCCCTGATCCACATCCTTTGCATTGCAAGGCAGATTCTTAACCACTAGACCACCAGGAAAGTCCCGGCTTAAAGTTTTAAGTTTATTTTTCCCATAATGAGTTCGTGATCTGAAAAACAAATGAACAAACAAAACAGAAGCAGACTTCTCGCTAAAGAGAATAAACTAGTAGTTCCCAGAAGGGAAGGAGTTAAGGGGACAGGTGAAATATGTGAGTGGGATTAAGAGGTACAAACTTCCAGCCATAAAATAAGTTAAAGCACAGGGATGTAATGTACAGCATAGGCAATATAGTCAATAATACTGTAATAACTCTGTACAGTGACAGGTGATAACTAGACTTATTGTGGTGATCATTTCATAATATATAAAAATATCAATCACTATGTTGAACACCTGAAACTAATGTTAGTGTCAACTATAATCCAATTTAAAAAGTAGTGACAGAACTCCTCAGTCTTTATCAGAAGAGTATCAAAAAATAACATGTAAAAATGACTGTGAAGTCGTTTGGTAAATGTGAAGTGTTGAGTAATAACAGTGACATTGGCATTGTTCTCTTGACTGTTAATAATAAAAAGGAAGTTGGAAAAAAAAAGTCTATGTTCTATATCAGTTGGCTTCCCAGATTTTTTAATATGAAGTGCCCTTTCAGCATCAAAACATTTTTTTATAGGCTACCACATGGGTAGTTATTGAACTTTGAGTATCTCTTGATTGAGAATTAAAGTACAAAGAATTCAGTAATGTGCTTAAAATAAATTTGTACTTTATAAATCATAACATCTCCTATGTGTACTTTTTCCATCTGTGTGGAGTTCTTAAAATAATGCCACACATTTGTTCAAGGATGGGAACTAACAGCTGTTCTCTGCTACCCTGTATTTTGTTGAAATGTGTAGCTGGATTGTTTTAATTGAATAAAAGGGTCCACTGTTTCAGATTTTACAATATTTTTATTTATTAATTAGAAATTTTCTGTGACTACAGATACTAATAACATTTTCGAAAAGTGTAAAGAACATGGTTTTAATTTGAGGTTCTTCCCCCTCCCCTCTCCCAATTCTCCATAATATGAAGGGGGGAAGAAGCCTGTTTTTGTCTTGCCATTGGAATATTCTGACCCTCCTGGGAATGGGGGAGAAAGTAGAACTACCTACATAGGACAAAATTGAAAATACAGTTTCAGTGAAACATCTACCTGTGAGTGCTTTTTTAACTTCAAAAAGTAAGTGTGGGGGTGGGGATGGGGAGATGAAATAGGGAGGGGAGTTGTTTGTGGGAGAGAGAAGGCAGATTAGAAGGGAAAGACTACCAGATAGTCACTTAAATAATGTCATAGTTAAATTGACATCTTCTTTTGTAAAAAACAACAGAAAATATCCCATTGTTAACATGTAGATTATGTATTTAAATATTCACCATGTATATACTGTAGAATATTTGAGAATAGCTTTATCAGAACAAATTTGATTTTCTTATTGTCAGCTACCTTTAAGTTTTTATTTTTTATTGGAAAACTTTGAAAGAAACATTAGTTGAGGATGATGATTTTGATATAGTCAATGAAATTTTAATGTTTAATATTTTTTTAAAGTTACTGATTGAAACTCTTCCTTTCCTGTTTAAAGATGATGAAAAAGATGAGCATACTTCTAAAAAGCGCAAAATTGAACTGGGAGAACCAACAAAGAAGAAAAAATAGACAAGAATGACAAGAATCTTTGGACTGCAAAACTTGTTGAAATGGGTCTTTTTGGCAAATTAAGTTGATACTGTAAATTATTATGAAACAACATCTCCATGAAAATATATGTTAATTAACTAATGAGTATTCTTGCCGGAACTTTCCACTGTAGAATTCATTTTTTATTTAAAAATATGTATTTAAAACTGAAATGGTGACTTGTGATTGTGTAATTGACAATGCTTGGAAGCGTTCTTGCTACCGCAGAATTGGTGACATGCTTTGAGTTTCATCCCAAGTTGACATGCCAATGTTCTATGAACCTTTTATAAAGGAGTATATTTTTAAAGTAAATATATTGTACTGTGAACTTGTAGGGTGCTTTTCAACAGTGTTTGTACAGTGTAAATAGATCATGGAAATAAATGTACCGATATTACTGCATAACATTAACATTTGAATATCTGTGACAAGTACCCTTTTTGCCATGTGACTTTCTGATAGTGGATATTCCCATTTTGGAAGTGCCTCCTGTGTTCTAGGTGCTTTGTGCATGTATTATCTCTGATCTGTAGCCTAATAAAGCAGGTATTAGTAGCCTCATTTTACAATAGAGATTAATTTATCCAAGGTTACACAGCTGGTGAACAGTGGATTTGGGATTTAACTCAGGACACTTGAACTCTGGAAATCACACTAAACCACATATCTGGCAGTCTGCATTTAGTCATCTTTTAGGAACTGCAGTTGCCATGTTTTCCAGGTACTCTTCTGTGGTAATCAGGGGAGATCTCCTCTCCTGGTTATATTACTGCACTTATCACATACACCTTATGTTATGATCTTTTGTTAATTTGCCTCTTAAATAGTAAGCTTGCCAGAGATAAGTATCTTCTACGAGTTGCTAGTGTAGCAAATGAAATTATAGGACAACCAGTCAAATTTGAATTTTAAATAATTGATGTTCTAGTATATGCAATATTTGGGACATAATTATACTAAAAATGTGCTTATCTGAAATTCAAATATAATAGCCTCTTCTATTTTATCTGGTAACCCTACTTCTATGTGTTTTCTTTATGCAACTACTATTTTAATGCTCTGTATATGATAATAAAATCAACAAGGGGTATTTAGGGAGATGATAACCTTAGATTTCACTTACACAGTCCAAAATGCAGTGCAGTTGTTTATAACATTTTGAAACATAAAAAGGAAACGTTATGTACTCCATCAGTCTTTCCATGATTCTTACGCCTTTAAGAGATAGGAGTTATAGGACTTTCTTGAGTTTTAAAAAATCCCCAGTCTGAATATTTTCCCCTATACTGAAAACCAACATTAAAAAAACTATAAAATTTGTTGAGAGCATAGATCAAGTAAATTAAAGTTTGTAGAAGTCGTTAAAGGATGCTAGTCACAGTGTTTTGTGAATTGAGGAAGGGACATGAGTGTGATAGCTTCCACAGTGTCTTAAACTTAAAAATCCATTTCTACAGCTGCTTATTCTCTAGGTTAATAACTATCTGAATTCCAAAGTTGAAGTAATTGATACAGCATGAAACCTTTTGCTTAAAGTTGAAGTCTTTGTGCGTGAATAATTAGGAGGGCAATGGTATCATGTACCAGAGAGTGACATCAACTGGTAAAACATGAGTCCCATGTGACAAATGGGAATTACAAGGTTGTGATTCCCAAGTCTAGAAAAGTCTATAGTCAGAATTCACGTTATCGATGGAACACATATCTCAGAGGATACTGAAATAAAAGGTTTAAAAAACTAGCATGAAAACAAACTACTGAAAAATGCCCACCCAGCCAGTGTCTGAAAATATTTTAAACCCCTTATCATTTATTGTTTCAACTCCTAACTTCCATCAATCAGTTTGTGATGGAGAACAAAGGATCACTAGATCAGTCCTTAGTGGTTCTTTGAGCTTCCTTTCTAGAAGGTAGCAGAATGGGGGAGGTGAGAAACAAAACTTTTTCTTGGAGGAGGTGATGTTCTAATATTTTATCTATAGGACAAGTAGTTATTACACTTGTGAGATTATTAAGCAACCGATGGCAGATGTGCACCTATGTGAAAGTGAAAAAAATGAAAGTGTTAGTTGCTCTGTGGAGTCCAACTGTTTGCAGCCCCACGGACTGTAACCCACCAGGCTCCTCTGTCCATAGATTTCTCCAGGCAAGAATACTGGAGTGGGTAGCCATTCCCTTCTCCAGGGCATCCTCCTGACCCAGAGATAGAATCTGGGTCTCCTGCAGTGCAGGCTGATTCTTTACCATTTGAGCCAGGAGGGTGCACCTATGTGAGTACAGGTCAAACCAGTTTTTGGTTTTGGTTTTTTAATAAAAAGGTTTTTTTAGTATTTTTTAAATCGGAGGATAATTGCTTTGTAATTCTGTTGGTTTCTGTGGTACATGAATCAGCTGTAAGTATGCATGTATCTCCTCCCTCTCTAGCCTCCCTCCCACCCACCCCCATCTCCTCCTCTAGGGTGTCATGCAGCACCAGGCTGACCTCCCTGTGTTATTCAGCAGCTTCCCACTAGTTATTTTACACATGGTAATGTACATATTATAGAGATAACCTTTTAAAAAAAAGCTAGGAATTAAACTACCGTATGACCTAGCAATCCCACTACTGGGCATATATCTTGAGAAAGCCATAGTTCAAAAAGACATGAACCTCTGTTCATCACAGCACTATTTACAATAGCCAGGACGTGGAAGCAACCTAGATGTCCTTCAACAGATGAATGGATAAAAAAGTAGTACGTATATATAATGGAATATCGACCATAAAAACAAACCAGTTTTAGGAAAGGGAAAGAATTTAGGAAGAAGGAGGCCTAATATTGATATTTTAGAACAGTCTGACTCAGCCATTTATGGTATCTCAGGTTTCTTTTCAAAATATGGCCAAGTAACTGAAGGGGAAAGGAACTTGCTTATGGATTGCTTCACCTGTAGAAATATTCCTGGTTGGAAAATTGACTTTTCCCTTCCCTCTCTAAATCTACCACCACATCAGAGAGTAGATTTTTTTTTCCCCTTCAGAAATGCCCTGGGAACATGTTTAAGAGTCCATGTGGGTAATGTAGATAAGGAGCTATTTGGTTCAGGTAGTGAACACCCAGTGGAGAAGGATCTAAAGATCCATGAAGATTAGAAAAATCCTTTATTCAAGTTGCTTCTGTTTTAGAAATCAAGACACTTAATGTTTCTGATTGTTTCCTCATCTTTAAGATGAGTACATTAAGTTACATCAGGCGTGGACTTCATTTGGGCAAAGAAGGAATTTTGAGAAAAGAACTAAGCTTTTGTTGGCCATATTTTAAAACAAAGTATAAATAACTTTATAGATTTTTATGAAAAACATTCTAACTAGAATCAAAGATCATTACTGAGGAAAATGACCCTTCTTTTTAGCCATTAAAATACTAACATAACTTGGACTTGCTTCTGATCTTAACCCTTAATGCTGTGTAGTGCTTTTGAATTCACAAAGTTCAATCATATAGTAGTAGTTTATTTGCCAAAAACCTAATGGAGTAGGTTTTATAAATTCCAAATTACAGAATGAAAGGCCCAGTAAAGATGAAACAATATACCCATAAATGAACCAGAACTTAGCTTCAGAGCTCAGGCTAGAAGCTGCATCCCATTTCATGCAAAATGTATGGAGTAACTACAGTGCAAGGCATTATAAGAATAAAGGACTCATCTTCATTTTGGATGAAATCTCCTCTCGGCCATGGAGAGGACAGATACGTAGGATGCAAGTCAAGTCAGAAAGGCTGGTTGCTGTAGTCCAAATAGTGACAAGTGTCTGAGTGAACTAAGGCACTGGAGAAATTTGAGAAACTTATAGTGTTTAATTGGATATGAAGACAGGTCTCCTTTTATTGCAAGCTATATACTTTTAATTTAAATGTAAATATAGCAATACAGGTTTAGACATGGCCTACATATAAAACATATTGCCATACAATTCAGTTAGAAACAAAGACCCACTGAGATATTTGAAAAATGTAATTATTTTCATAGGTACCTGAATCTAACTCAGCAACTATGATAAGTTAGGAGCTTTGACTAATTTAAATCCACACTGGGCTTTAAAATGTATCATTTGTGATATTTTGGATTTTAGAGTTTTATATCCATAGTGAACTGCATTCACCCCTCCATTATCACTTAGTATAGAAGTTCAGACATTCCTACAAAAAGGTGTTACATTCCTAGCAAGTGTTTTGAACTTTGCATTATATTCTAAAATTTTTTCTCTACATTTCCCTCCATACAGATAGTTTTCCCAATTTAAGGCACCAGACCATTCTAAAGGAGATCAGTCCTGGGCGTTCTTTGGAAGGATTGATGCTAAAGCTGAAACTCCAGTACTTTGGCCACCTCGTGTGAAGAGTTGACTCATTGGAAAAGACTGATGCTGGGAGGGACTGGGGGCAAGGGGAGAAGGGGACGACAGAGGATGAGATGGCTGGATGGTATCACCGACTTGATGGACGTGAGTTTGAGTGAACTCCGGGAGATGGTGATGGACAGGGAGGCCTGGCATGCTGCGATTCACGGGGTCGCAAAGAGTTGGACACGACTGAGCGACTGATCTGATCTGATCTGATTTTCATTTTAATGAGAGGAAAAAAAAGAGAGATACCAAGAAGCATTTGTATGTGCTGCTGCTGCTGCTGCTGCTGCTAAGTCACTTCAGTCATGTCCGACTCTGTGCGACCCCATAGACGGCAGCCCGCCAGGCTCCTCTGTCCCCGGGATTCTCCAGGCAAGAACTCTGGAGTGGGTTGCCATTTCCTCCTCCAATACGTGAAAGTGAAAAGTGAAAGTGAAGTCACTCAGTCGTATCCAACTCTTAGTGACCCCATGGACTGCAGCCTACCAGGCTCCTCCATCCATGGGATTTTCCAGGCAAGAGTACTTGAGTGGGGTGCCATTGCCTTCTCCAATTTGTATGTGCAGAGGAGGAATTTTGTCTGTTTTGTTCATTAACTAGAACTGTACCAGCACATAGTAAGCACTCAATATATCAATATAACTTCAAAGTGTTGATGATAAGAAGGTAAGAGGAATTCCTCACCCAGACTTAAGGGTGATCCTCTTTTTTTTTTTATGAAACTGCACCCTTTCTTTTTTAAATTTATTTTTAAGTGGAGGACAGTTGCTTTACAGTATTGTGCTGGTTTCTGCCATACATCAACATAAATCACCCATAGTCTACATATGTCCCATCCCTCCTCCCACCCATCTAGGTTGTCACGTAACACCATGCTTGAGCTCCCTGCATCACACAGCAAATTTTAGGGGTGATCCTCTTGAGGCTTGTGTTTTCAGTCATATGAGCCAAAAAATCTTGAGAATTTAAACCAGTTTAAGTTTTGTGTTATTTTCAATCAAAAACGTCCTAATTCATGTCAAACTCTTTTTACCCCTCTGATTTCTCCTAAGGGCCCATGTTCTTCTGGTTCTCTTTTTTTCTTCTCTCTGGCTCCCTCTCTTCCAGCTGCCCTCAGATTCCAGTGTACCCTACATTGTTCTCTTCTTTGGTTCTTGACAATGTCAGCCAAGTTCATGGCTACCCCAAATTAGTAACACTCTAATGATTTCCTGCACAGTTTCATCCAGGCAATTGTACACTTCTGCTTGGGTCTCAAAGGCCCCTCATATACTGTATATACAAAACCCAACACATTGCGTCAAAACCCACACCACCTCCTATAATTCATTTCTGCTTAATGGCATCACCATCAACCCAGAATTCTGTCCTCTGCCTTACTTCCCATCACATGAGTTTGGTCAGCAAATACTGAGGGTTCTTTCCCCTCATTCTCTTAATCTAGCTCTACTAAGTCATTTACAGTTCCCCATATCCTCTTCAGTTTCAACATTCTGTACCTCCACTTGTACCATCTGCTTGGCCTGGCCCTTCTCTATCTACTTAGCAAACCCCCCTCTTTCCCTCCAAGAAGCAGTTCAATTATCCCCTCCTTTATTCACCTTGTTCTACTTATCCCTGTAACTGGACCTGTATGTTGTTTTTACCCATGCTCAGTACTAAACAAATAGCCAACATTTACGGAGTATTTATTATGTGCCAGGTTTTGTTCCTGGTGTTTTCCATGTATTAGTAACTCATTGAATTTGATGAGGTAGGTGCTATTACTAGCCCTACTTTTCAGGGGAGAGAACTGACATACAGAGAGGTTAGGTGATTTGCTAAAGGTGGGAGAGCTGCGAAAGGCAGGCAGTCCGGCTCCAGGCCCTTTCCTCCCTGCACTGGAGTCAATAGATTGATCGGTGAGTATTTGAGTTAAAGAATGTTTTAGCCCTAGAAGGCATTCAGAATACAAATACTTAGAAAATTAATGAAACTAGTTCACTAACCAGAAGCCCAGCATTTGTTTAATACACCAGAAACATCTTTCAGATGGATCAGATAAATGTAAAAGGAAAGTCAGTGCATGAATGTTTTAGGAGGATTGATACATAATTCAATAATTTGGTAGCTTATTTATCGTTATGAATGAATAAAAGTTGCTCAGCCATGTTTGACTCTTTGCAACCCCATGGTCTCTCCATGGAATTCTCCAGACATGAATACTGGAGTGGGTTGCCATTCCCTTCTCCAGGGGATCTTCCTGACCCTGGGATCAAACCTGGTCTCCTGCATTGCAGGCAGATTCTTTACCATCTGAGCTACAGTCACTCACTTATCACATAGTTGGGGTATTTTTAATTGACAGTCTTAAATAGGTCTGAGAATAAACACCTGTTCTCCAAAAATATATTTTAGCTTTTCACTTGTTTTTCAAAGTCTACTTTTTTCTTTCTTTCTTTCTTTCTTTTTTAGCAAAGCCAGATAGATAGCTTTAAACCACAAATTTTGCTTCAAATTTCACTGGCTTTTCTCTAGCATTTCAAATTATGGCTTGAGTTTAGAGTCAAAGCACCAGGGCATGGGAAGGCCTCCCCTGGTACAGACTTCCCAGAACCTAGGAATGTCTCCTCTGTGATCTTACCACTCTCTTCTCGGCTCACAAGCAAGCCCACTAAATGAGAGGTTTATAGGCTGGATTTGAAAAGTCATTTCCTGTGCGTCTGTAATATTTTGGTACCCAGGATCTGGAACTCCTGTTCCTTTCCCTGTGTTTACCATTTTCTGAAAAAGGAGAAGAAATGGAGGATTTAGTGCATATCATTGAAGTAAAAGTGCACCTCTATTCCTGGCATAATTACCTGTCTCCATTTCTAAATAGGATCAAAATTCTAGCAACCTTTGCCAGCTGACTGTGGGGTGTAAGTTTAGAATTCCTGAGAAAAACTGCATTGAAATAACACTCACTTCCACTAAGGAGGTGACTTGTCTGCCAGCAAAGCTATAGGCAAGCCAACTCAGAAATTACTTGTTCATGCACCAGGAAGACTTTAAGACCCTGTTCCTGGTTTTTGCTAGTTTTCAGCCTGGAGAAACAGCCACACGCACACACACAGAGTCAATGAAACCTCTTTTTTTAATTGGAATATGATTGCCTTACAATGTTGTATTAGTTTCTGCTTTACAACAAAGTGAATCCGCTGTATGTATACATATATCCCCCTCCTCTTAAGCCTCCCTGCCATCCCCTCTCCCCGCCCATGCCAGCCCTCTAGGTCATCACAGAGCACCAGGCTGAGCCTACTGCATTATACAGCAGCTCCCCACTAGTCATCTACTTTACACGTGGTAGTGCATATACACGTCAATGCTACTCTCCCAGTTCTTCCCCTCTTCCCCCTTCTATGTCCGCATGTCTATTCGCTCTCCCAGTTCTTCCCCTCTTCCCCCTTTTTGTCCGCATCCCCCTTCTTCCCCTCTTCCCCCTTTTATGTCCGCATGTCTATTCTCTACATCTGTGTCTCTATTTCTGCTCTGCAAATAGGTTCATCTGTACCATTTTTCTAGATTTCATACATACATGTTCTCTTTTTCCCATATTCTGCCTTCAGGCCTTCCCCTCCAGTCCTCTCTTAACTACAAAAAGTAGCCTAAAACTCTGAACAGTTAAATTTCTTCCATAACATCTGGAATCCATATGTCAAATCCATCAAAGCATAAACTTTTCTTTTTTTTTCTTTTAATTTAGGCTTAATTATTTGAGGCCCTGCCTCTCTCCATACCAAACTAATTAGAGCAATTATCTGAGCTATCCAAGGCTACAGATCTGTTAAAGCCTGTTATTGAGGCTAACAAATGAGAGGGTTAATTTCTCTAGACTGCTCCATAGGTGGTGAAGAAAGATAATAAGCCCTTACATTTGTAGGGTGATTGTGAATTTTCAAGGTCTTTTTTCTCTAACACCAAGCTGCCACCTGGGAGAACAGCTTACTTTGGGGATTGCAGACTGTCTGGATGTAAGTGATTTAATTGTGAACTGAAGAACTTGGAAGTCACCACTATAGCATGAAGGAGGTTCCCCCAAACCTGGCTGCTTCAACTGTACAAAAAAGATTCTGGAGCTTTTTTAAAGAAATAGGATTGCCAGTTAGAGTTCCTAATTTAGTCTTTTGCCCTGGAGGTTTTTTAAAATCACATAGCCTAACGTTAACTTTTCTTCTTTTTAAGCCCAGGAGAATTTGTTGAAGGAGGACTAGATTTTCTTAGTATTTACCATGATTTCAACTAATTTTTCCAACTGGGATTTGTGAAAATGTGATAAACAATGATGGAGAACAGATTTTTGTTGTTGTTGCTATTAGTTTTCTAAGAGAAATTACAACTTTATTGCACTAACTTTTGAGAATGTGTTGTCCATGTAAAAGAGTAAATTGGAGAATAGATTTTCAATTTCCTCACTTAGGTGCCAAAATTAAGAGAAAAAGTCCATGTGTTTCAGAAGAACAGAAAACAAAACTTTTAAACTTTTTTTTTTACTACGAAGGAATAGTAGTTTTTTTTTTAGTCTTTTAAAGGACAGGAACAATATTTACACCAAAAATATAGCAATAATTAATTTGTCATATTGTTTTAATTCATTGTCATAACATTCATGTTAGATACAATTTTTTATAACAGTAATATTTATTAAAATTTTTTCTGATTGTGAAAATGGTACATACGTATTAGAAGATCTGGAAAAAACAAAGATAAAATAGAAATCACTTTTGGCAGAGAAATACACTGTTAACATTTTAATATACAGTATTTTCTTAGAGGTTTTTTTTTCCTATCCATATATGTACATGATCTTAATAATATGGATATCCCATATTTTACTTAACATTAAACATTATCAATTCCATTAAGAATTCTTCAAAGACCTAATTTTTTAAATGTTATTTATTTTTATTTATTTTGTTATAAATATTCCCATATTTTTCACCACTATAAATAACCATAAGATGAAGATCTTTGTAATTAAGTATTTGGTTGTAGTATTTGATTACAGAATTACTTTGGTGAGTAAGAACTCAATACAGAGTCATATGTAAGTTCATCCAGTTTGAATTAATGCTCCTAACCTCTTGAGATCATATTTAAATAAGTATTTTACAAATTTTTGTACAACTCCTTGAAAGTCCTAGATGTTAAATCCCTTGTGAGAAACCAGCTTTTTATACTAGCAATTTGGCATTTCTAATATATCCTCTTTTTAGGTGCACTGAAAAACCATGTTTCCTTTTAGACTGCTCCAAAAAGCTACTTACCAGTGCTCAGACTAAGAACCTGGTTATTTTGCCTCCAGCAAAAGGAATCTGTGGCCGCATGAACTAAAGACAAATTTGGAGGTGAAAAGAGGACTGAGGGGAAAAGATAAAGCAGATTCAGCTTTTCTCCCCCACTTTTAGATTATTGACAATATTAATAATGCAGGTCAGGAAGCAACAGTTAGAACCAGACATGGAACAACAGACTGGCTCCAAATAGGAAAAGGAGTACGTCACGGCTGTATACTGTCACCCTGCTTTTTTAACTTATATGCAGAGTACATCATGAGAAACACTGGGCTGGAGGAAGCACAAGGTGGTATCAAGATTGTCAGGAGAAATATCAATAACCTCAGATATACAGATGATACCACTCTCATGGCAGAAAGTGAAGAAGAACTAAAGGGCCTCTTGATGAAAGTGAAAGAGGAGAGTGAAAAGTTGGCTTAAAGCTCAGTATTCAGAAAACTAAGATCATGGCATCCAGTCCTATCACTTCATGGGAAATAGATGGGGAAACAGTGGAAGCAGTGGCTAACTTTATTTTGTGGGGCTCCAAAATCACTGCAGATGGTGATTGCAGCCATGTAATTAGAAGACGCTTACTCCTTGGAAGGAAAGTTATGATCAACCTAGACAGCATATTAAAAAGCAGAGACATTACTTTGTCAACAAAGGTTTGTCTAGTCAAGGCTATGGTTCTTCCAGTGGTCATGTATGGATGTGAGAGCTGGACTGTGAAGACAGCATATTAAAAAGCAGAGACGTTACTTTGCCAACAAAGGTTAGCCTAGTCAAGGCTATGGTTTTTCTTGTGGTCATGTATGGATGTGAGAGCTGGACTGTGAAGAAGGCTGAGCACCGAAGAATTGATGCTTTTGAACTGTGGTGTTGGAGAAGACTCTTGAGAGTCCCTTGGACTACAAGGAGATCCAACCAGTCCATTCTGAAGGAGATCAGCCCTGGGATTTCTTTGGAAGGAATGACGCTAAAGCTGAAACTCCAGTATTTTGGCCACCTCATGCGAAGAGTTGACTCATTGGAAAAGACTCTGATGCTGGGAGGGATTGAGGGCAGGAGGAGAAGGGAACGACAGAGGATGAGATGGCTGGATGGCATCACTGACTTGATGGATGTGAGTCTCAGTGACCTCTGGGAGTTGGTGATGGACAGGGAGGTCTGGCATGCTGCGATTCATGGAGTCGCAAAGAGTCGGACATGACTGAGCGACTGATCTGGTCTGATCTGATGTGTGGATATGAGAGTTGGACTATAAAGAAAGCTGATGCTTTTGAACTGTGGTGTTGGAGAAGGCTCTTGAGAGTCCCTTGGACTGCAAGGAGATCCAACCAGTCCATCCTAAAGGAAATCAGTCCTGGGTGTTCATTGGAAGGACTGATGTTGAAGCTGAAACTCCAGTACTTTGGCCACCTGATGCAAAGACCTAACTCATTTGAAAAGACCCTACTGTTGGGAAAGATTGAAGGCAGGAGGAGAAGGGGACGACAGAGGATAAGATGGTTAGATGGCATCACCAACTCAATGGACATGGGTTTGGGTAAACTCCGGGAGTTGGTAATGGACAGGGAGGCCTGGTGTGCCGTGGTTCTTGGGGTCGCAAAGAGTTGGACATGACTGAATGGTGGAACTGAACTAAAATGAATGCAATTAACAGAGAAAAACCTTAGGTGGAGCCAAAAGCTACTGAAGCTACCCTCTGCTTTCAGGCAGGCCAAGCCGGTTGGATTTCCCATAGCAGCAGGCTTGCACCACTGCAGCAGGCAGCCAACTAAGAGAGAGTGCCAAGGAACACCTTCTCCCAAAAACAGAACAGAAAGAAAATGCCTTCTTATCGTGACTTGTGGAATTGGGGAAATTCCACAATGGGAACTCCCAGTACAGCTTTACCAGGGGGTTAAACAGCAGCCTCCCTAGAGAGCAGCTCCCTGGGAGAAGTAACATTATACTACCCTCACCTTGTCACTTAATCACCTTTACATTGTTCCCTCACTGCTGGGCCTTTTATCTTCCTAACTGGATAGGGGCTGCTGCAGAGCCCTGGACAGAGGAGCCTCATAGGCTGCAGTCCATGGGGTCGCAAGAGTCGCACACCACTGAGCAACTAAGGATGGAGGCAGAGCCAGAAGGGCCTTAAATTTCTTGTGGGACAAATTCAGAGACCCAGCACAAAGCAATAAAGTTAGAAATTGTTCAATAATTGAATGAAAAGCTAATTCTTAGTGTGTATATTCATGCTCAGTCATTCAGGCGTGTCAGACTCTTTGTGACTCCTTGGACTATAACCCGATAGGCTTCTCTGTCCATAGGATTCTCCAGGCAAGAATACTGGAGTGGGTTGCCATTCCCGCCTGCAGGAGATCTTTCCCACCTAGGGATCGAACTCCTGTATCCTGCATTGTCTCCAACTAATTCTTTGCCCTTGAACCACCTGGGCCATGGTAACTCTTAGCATCTCAGCATGTCAGTGCAAATAAGTTTTCAGATCTTTTCCTGCCAGTCTATTTTCTTTGGGGGACTGAGCAAAGCAGCCCAGGGAAGAGAGGACTGGTAAGGAGCAGTTTACTAAGGTCCCCCTTTCCTTGGGCTGGCCCTGAAGGGGCTTCGCCAAGTCCGCATTCTGATTCCTGTACCACAGTTAATCCAAGTATTAGCAACTTTCAATTAACAGAGATCCTCATCCTCACTTCCTCAATTTTTAGAATAAAAGATGATAAGAAAACAGATCAAATCAGTTGCTCAGAGGTGTCCGACTCTGTGCGACCCCATGAATCTCAGCACACCAGGCCTCCTTGTCCATCACCAACTCCCGAAGCTCACTCAGACTTACATCCATCGAGTCAGTGATGACATCCAGCCATCTCATCCTCTGTCATCCCCTTCTCCTCCTGCCCCCAATCCCTCCCAGTATCCCTCCTTCTCCAATGAGTCAACTCTTCGCATGAGGTGGCCAAAGTACTGGAGTTTCAGCTTTAGCATCATTCCTTCCAAAGAAATTCCAGGGCTGATCTCCTTCAGAATGGACTGGTTGGATCTCCTTGCAGTCCAAGGGACTCTCAACAGTCTTCTCCAACACCACAGTTCAAAAGCATCAATTCTTCGGCGCTCAGCCTTCTTCACAGTCCAGCTCTCACATCCACATGACCACAGGAAAGACCATAGCCTTGACTAGGCGAACCTTTGTTGGCAAAGTAATGTCTCTGCTTTTGAATATGCTCTCTAGGTTGGTCATAACTTTCCTTTCAAGGAGTAAGCGTCTTTTAATTTCATGGCTGCAGTCACCATCTGTAGTGATTTTGGAGCCCAGAAAAATAAAGTCTGACACTGTTTCCACTGTTTCCCCATCTATTTCCCATGAAGTGATAGGACTGGATGCCATGATCTTCGTTTTCTGAATGTTGAGCTTTAAGCCAACTTTTTCACTCTCCACTTTCACTTTCATCAAGAGGCTTTTTAGTTCCTCTTCACTTTCTGCCATAAGGGTGGTGTCATCTGCATATCTGAGGTTATTGATATTTCTCCCAGCAATCTTGATTCCAGCTTGTGTTTCTTCCAGTCCAGCGTTTCTCATGATGTACTCTGCATGCAAGTTAAATAAGCAGGGTGACGATATACAGCCTTGACGTACTCCTTTCTCTATTTGGAAAACAATAGAAACTTTTTATTTTAAAAAAGGACTAAAACTGCTTTTCAGAGTTGGCCATTAACAGGGTATAATAAATACACCCAACCTCCTAAACCTTCTCCATTCAAGAAATGTATTCCAAAAAAAAGAAAAGAAATTTATTCCGAGAAAAGTACTTGCCTGTGCTCTGAAAAAAAAAAAAAAAGGATCTCCATTGAGACTGACACTGAACCTCACAGTTACACAGCCTCTGAGGAGCCAGCAAGTGAGGAAGGCTCTTCACCTTCTTGGTCTGGGTGTCTCAGACTTATCTGAGCACAGATCTCATGAGGACAGTTGGCAAATCTTGTGGACTGGACTTGAAGAGGTGCTGCTCTCCACCATGTGGAATGAGAATACTCTTTTGGGTTTACACTGGTGAGGGGGTCCAACAGGGCCTGGGAGAAGGAGGGTTGATCATTGATTATTCATGGGGTCAGCTGCTTCAGTAGAGTCTATTTCTAAATTAATTTTCAAAACATTTGTTGAGTCAAAAAGATAGTTTTAAGATAAATGCAAATTAACTGCTCAGTTCAGTTCAGTCGTGACCGACTCTTTTCGACCCATGAAAAGCAGCATGCCAGGCCTCCCTGTCCATCACCAACTCCCCGGAGTTCACTCAGACTCACATCCATCGAGTCAGTGATGCCATCCAGCCATCTCATCTTCTGTCGTCCCCTTCTCCTCCTAACCCCAATCCCTCCCAGTATCAGAGTCTTTTCGAATGAGTCAACTCTTTGCGTGAGGTGGCCAAAGTACTGGAGTTTCAGCTTCGGCATCATTCCTTCCAAAGAAATTCCGGGGCTGATCTCCTTCAGAATGGACGGGTTGGATCTCCTTGCAGTCCAAGGGACTCTCAAGAGTCTTCTCCAACATCACAGTTCAAAAGCATCAATTCTTCAGCACTCAGCCTTCTTCACAGTCCAACTCTCACATCCATACATGACCACTGGAAAAACCATAGCCTTGACTAGACAGACCTTTGTTGGCAAAGTAATGTCTCTGCTTTTGAATATGCTATCTATGTTGGACATAACTTTCCTTCCAAGGAGTAAGCGTCTTTTAATTTCATGGCTGCAGTCACCATCTGCAGTGATTTTGGAGCCCAAAAAAATAAAGCCTGACACTGTTTCCACCGTTTCCCCATCTGTTTCCCATGAAGTTATAGGACCAGATGCCATGATCTTCGTTTTCTAAAAGTTGAGCTTTTAAGCCAACTTTTTCACTCTCCACTTTCACTTTCATCAAGAGGCTTTTTAGTTCCTCTTCACTTTCTGCCATAAGGGTGGTATCATCTGCATATCTGAGGTTATGGATATTTCTCCCGGCAATCTTGATTCCAGCTTGTGTTTTTTCCAGTCCAGCGTTTCTCATGTATACTCTGCATATACGTACACAAGCAGGGTGACAATATACAGCCTTGACCTATTCCTTTCCCTGTTTGGAACCAGTCTGTTGTTCCATGTCCAGTTCTAACTGTTGCTTCCTGACCTGCATACAGATTTCTCAAGAGGCAGGTCAGGTGGTCTGGTATTCCCATCTCTTTCAGAATTTTCCACAGTTTATTGTGATCCACACAATCAAAGGCTTTGGCATAGTCAATAAAACAGAAATAGATGTTTTTCTGGAACTCTTTTGCTTTTTCCATGATCCAGCAGATGTTGGCAATTTGATCTCTGGTTCCTCTGCCTTTTCTAAAACCAGCTTGAACATCAGGAAGTTCACGGTTCACATATCGCTGAAGCCTGGCTTGGAGAATTTTGAGCATTACTTTACTAGTGTGTGAGATGAGTGCAATTGTGCCATAGTTTGAGTATTCTTTAGCATTGCCTTTCTTTGGGATTGGAATGAAAACTGACCTTTTCCAGTCCTGTGGCCACTGCTGAGTTTTCCAAATTTGCTGGTATTGAATGCAGCACTTTCACAGCATCATCTTTCAGGATTTGGAATAGCTCAACTGGAATTCCATCACCTCCACTAGCTTTGTTCGTAGTGATGCTTGCTAAGGCCCACTTCACTCCACATTCCAGGATGTCTGGCTCTAGGTCAGTGATCATACCATCGTGATTATCTTGGTCATGAAGATCTTTTTTTTTTTACAATTCTTTTGTGTATTCTTGCCCACCTCTTCTTGATATCTTCTGCTTCTGTTAGGTCCATACCCTTTCTGTCCTTTATCGTGCCATTGTTGCATGAAATGTTCCCTTGGTATCTCTAATTTTCTTGAAGAGATCCCTAGTCTTTCCCATTCTGTTGTTTTCCTCTATTTCTTTGCATTGATCACTGAGGAAGGCTTTCTTATCTCTGCTTGCTATTCTTTGGAACTCTGCATTCAGCTGCTTATATCTTTCCTTTTCACCTTTGCTTTTTGCTTCTCTTCTTTACACAGCTATTTGTAAGGCCTCCCCAGACAGCCATTTTGCTTTTTTGCATTTCTTTTCCATGGGGATGGTCTTGGTCCCTGTCTCCTGTACAATGTCACGAACCTCAGTCCATAGTTCATCAGGCACTCTGTCTATCAGATCTAGGCCCTTAAATCTGTTTCTCACTTCCACTGTATAATCATAAGGGATTTGATTTAGGTCATACCTGAATGATCTAGTGGTTTTCCCTACTTTCTTCAATTTTAGTCTGAATTTGGCAATAAGGAGTTCATGATCTGAACCACAGTCAGCTCCTGGTCTTGTTTTTGTTGACCGTATAGAGCTTCTCCATCTTTGGCTGCAAAGAATATAATCAAGCTGATTTCGGTGTTGACCATCTGGTGATGTCCATGTATAGAGTCTTCTCTTGTGTTGTTGGAAGAGGGTGTTTGTTATGACCAGTGCATTTTCTTGGCAAAACTCTATTAGTCTTTGCCTTGCTTCATTCCATATTCCAAGGCCAAATTTGCCTGTTACCCCAGGTGTTTGTTGACTTCCTACTTTTGCATTCCAGTCCCCTATAATGAAAAGGACATCTTTTTGGGTGTTAGTTCTAAAAGGTCTTGTAGGTGTTCATAGAACCGTTCCACTTCAGCTTCTTCAGCATTACTGGTTGGGGCATAGACTTGGATTACTGTGATATTGAATGGTTTGCCTTGGAAACGAATAGAGATCATTCTGTCGTTTTTGAGATCGCATCCAAGTACTGCATTTCGGACTCTTTTGTTGACCATGATGGCTACTCCATTTCTTCTGAGGGATTCCTGCCCACAGTAGTAGATATAATGGTCATCTGAGTTAAATTCATACATTCCAGTCCATTTTAGTTCGCTGATTCCTAGAACGTCAACTTTCACTCTTGCCATCTCTTGTTTGACCACTTCCACTTTGCCTTGATTCATGGACCTGACATTCCAGGTTCCTATGTAATATTGTTCTTTACAGCATCGGACCTTTCTTCTATCACCAGTCACGTCCACAGCTGGGTATTCTTTTTGCTTTGGCTCCATCCCTTCATTCTTTCTGGAGTTATTTCTCCACTGATCTCCAGTAGCATATTGGGCACCTACTGACCTGGGGAGTTCCTTTTTCAGTATCCTATCATTTTGCCTTTTCATACTGTTCATGGGGTTCTCAAGGCAAGAATACTGAAGTGGTTTGCCATTCCCTTCTCCAGTGGACCACATTCTGTCAGATCTCTCCACCATGACCTGCCTGTCCTGGGTTGTCCCCTGGGCATAGTTTCATTGAGTTAGACAAGGCTGTGGTCCTAGTGTGATTAGATTGACTAGTTTTCTGTGAGTATAGTTTCAGTGTGTCTGCCCTTTCTCACCAACTGGATTAGAAAAATTCCACTTGACAACACACTCGGTTAGTAAGGTTACAGAGAAACAGCATGCTCATACAACACAGGTAATAGGGTAAAGTAATACAAAATCCATCAAGAGAAAATTTGCAAACTATAGAAATTACAAATATATTACAGATTAACCCTACAATTGCACTTCTGGAAATGATCCTGTGGATATACCAATACATATGTAATATGATATACATATGTATATAATGTATAATATGTACTGGAGAAGGAAATGGCAACCCACTCCAGTCTTCTTGCCTGCAGAAGTACATGGATAGAGGATCCTGGCAGGCTCTAGGGTCGCAAAGAATTGGACACAACTGAAAATATACATGATATTTATTGAAACATTGTTTATAATAGCAAAATATTGAAGTAAATCAGTATCACATGGAACTGGTTAAATAACTACGGTTTATCCACTCAGTGCAATAGTATGCAGTGGGGAAAAATAAGTAAGGTAAAGAAGCTGTTTGTATAGACATGGAAAGATATCCAGTATATACTATAAATTTTGAGGAAAGGAAGTTGTATAAGGTATATATACCATACTACTTTTTACTTTTTGTGTAAGAAAGGAAAGGATAAAAATATATATTCACCAAACACTGGAATATTCAGTTCAGTTCAGTTCAGTCACTCAGTTGTGTCCGACTCTTTTCCACCCATGAATCGCAGCATGCCAGACCTCCCTGTCCATCACCAACTCCCGGAGTTCACTCAGACTCACATCCATCGAGTCAGTGATGCCATCCAGCCATCTCATCTTCTGTCGTCCCCTTCTCCTCCTGCCTCCAATCCCTCCCATCATCACAGTCTTTTCCAATGAGTCAACTCTTCACATGAGGTGGCCAAAGTACTGGAGTTTCAGCTTTAGCAGCATTCTTTCCAAAGAAATCCCAGGGCTGATCTCCTTCAGAATGGACTGGTTGGATCTCCTTGCAGTCCAAGGGACTCTCAAGAGTCTTCTCCAACACCACAGTTCAAAAGCATCAATTCTTCGGCGCTCAGCCTTCTTCACAGTCCAGCTCTCACATCCATACATGACCACAGGAAAGACCATAGCCTTGACTAGACGGACCTTTGTTAGCAAAGCAATGTCTCTGCTTTTGAATATGCTATCTAGGTTGGTCATAACTTTCCTTCCAAGGAGTAAGTGTCTTTTAATTTCATGGCTGCAGTCACCATCTGCAGTGATTTTGGAGCCCAAAAAAATAAAGTCTGACACTGTTTCCACTGTTTCCCCATCTATTTCCCATGAAGTTATAGGACCAGATGCCATGATCTTCGTTTTCTGAATGTTGAGTTTTAAATCAGCTTTTTCACTCTCCACTTTCACCTTCATCAAGAGGCTTTTTAGTTCCTCTTCGCTTTCTGCCATAAGGGTGGTATCATCTGCATATCTGAGGTTATTGATATTTCTCCTGGCAATCTTGATTCCAGCTTGTGTTTCTTCCAGTCTGCGCAGCGCACTGAGAGTGCCTCGCCGGCTGCGCAGCGCACTGAGAGGAGCTACCCCACTACCGAGGTCAGGAAGGGCGGCGGTGAGGAGAGACCCCTCCCCCAAGGTCAGGAAGGGCGGCGGTGAGGAGAGACCCCTCATCCAAGGTAAGGTGCGATGGCTGTGCTTTGCTGGAGCAGCCGGGAAGAGATACCCCACGCCCAAGGTAAGAGAAACCCAAGTAAGACGGTAGGTCTTGAAAGAGGGCATCAGAGGGCAAATACACTGAAACCATACTCACAGAAAACTAGTCAATCTAATCACACCAGGACCACAGCCTTGTCTAACTCAATGAAATTAAGCTATGCCCGTGGGGCAACCCAGGATGGGCGGGTCATGGTGGAGAGATCTGACAGGGTGTGGTCCGCTGGAGAAGGGAATGGCAAACCACTTCAGTATTCTTGCCTTGAGAACCCCATGAACAGTATGAAAAGGCAAAATGATAGGATACTGAAAGAGAAACTCCCCAGGTCAGTAGGGGCCCAATGTGCTACTGGAGATCAGTGGAGATATAACTCCAGAAAGAATGAAGGGATGGAACCAAAGCAGAAAGAATACCCAGCTGTAGATGTGTCTGGTGGTAGAAGCAAAGTCTGATGCTGTAAAGAGCAATATTGCATAGGAACCTGGAATGTCAGGTCCATGAATCAAGGAAAATCGGAAGTGGTCAAACAAGAGATGGCAAGAGTGAATGTCGACATTCTAGGAATCAGCGAACTAAAATGGACTGGAATGTATGAATTTAACTCAGAGGACCATTATATCTACTACTGTGGGCAGGAATCCCTTAGAAGAAATGGAGTGGCCACCATGGTCAACAAAAGAGTCCGAAATGCAGTACTTGGATGCAATCTCAAAAACGACAGAATGATCTCTGTTCGTTTCCAAGGCAAACCATTCAATGTCACAGTAATCCAAGTCTATGTCCCAACCAGTAACACTGAAGAAGCTGAAGTTGAACGGTTCTATGAAGACCTACAAGACCTCTTAGAACTAACACCCCCCCCCCCAAAAAAAGAAACGACCACAACAAGCTTGTTATTAGTGCACTTTGTCTCTTTATGGTCTCAAGACAAAAGATTTATAGTGTTTTCAGTTCTTATCTTGTGAGTACATTCATATGTACATGTCACTTCTCTTAAACAGGTGAAAAGCTGTTTATGAAAGAAAAACTAAATTATAATCCTGAAAGGAACTCTACCCCTTACGTTAAGAAGTGGTATTATAGTCACTTTTATAATTTTGTACATCGACTATACTTCAATAAAGCTTAAACAAATCATTTCTTAAAGGAAAAAAATAGTATTATAGGGAAAGAACAGTCGGCAATGAAAGCACTATCAGAATAAGCCAGCAAGCGATTAAACTGAGTGACATAAAGCAGTGTTTCAAACAGCTTAACTAGACACATACACTACATTTTTCTCTTTTCTGGCTCCCTTGGGTTTCTACATTCCAGCCCTCTCACCATTGTCTACCCACTCAGTCTCTTTCTTTCTCCTTTGACTAAAACATCTCCATGGTTTTCTTGAGTATTATGTCCCAGTAACTTTTCTTTCACAATAAGAGACTTATTGGTGTCTTATTTTAATAAATTGGTGTATTATTTTAATAAATGTATTCTCTCTTTAGTGACCATTGCTTTGAAAAGCAAAAAGTGTAAGCCTAGCTGAATTTCTCAAATGTTCTCTGGTCTGTAGAGGGACATGTTATTATGAAATCATGGATCAGGTCAGCGCTAGGTAGTTCCACACCTAGCTGGCTGGAAGCCTCGCTTTCTTATGGGTTGTGGGTGGGGCACTCCTTTACTCCCTGATCTAGGCTCATTCTGCCTTTCTAGAAGCCAAAAAACTGTTACTGATGTCAAAAAATGGAATCTGCAATTCTTATCTAATAGGGAAGTTATAAAACTTAAATGATGTTTTTGAAGCATAGTTGAGGAAATTCAACCTTAGTCTTGTTTCCATGGCTACTGTGACTTATTTTGCTTCAGTGATGCAACAGGTAAAAAAAAACAATGGTTGCTTATGATCAAGATAAGCTTGAGATTTGCATGTGACCCAAAGAAGTAAAGAATTGTCATCTATCCTTCCAAAACAAAAAACTTACTCAAAGGGCTCTCTGTAATGAGTGGATGTCAATGCTTTTTCAAATTGGAGAATCTGTTTTGATGCTTTGGAAATTTCCAGTGGCTTTCTGCAGTTTCCTTATTGACAAGGCTATCAGGCTTTCCAAGAGGGTCTTATCTGCAAGCTGGAGCAGTGGCTGATCGTGCTGCCAAACAGGTTCAGTGGGATTACACAGCTGCCTGGGAGCTGGCGGCCAGCCGGGGTGAGCTCCCAGCTTTCTCCTTTCAAGGCCTGCAGGCTTTGACCTGTAAATAGGTGCCTACACACAGGGTCTAATCTGTCACACAAATATGCCTTAGACAAAGTGGTAATGCCCCTTATTACCTGGCTTAGCAACAATCCCAAGACATATATTTAGAGAGGTACTTGAATAAATTGCTATACTTGAAACTATGCCTGGTATTTCTATAAAACTCTCTTAAGAGATGATATAATGATTCAAATGTATTTATAGCATCCAATGAAAATAAGTCCCTTCTTCTGACCCCAGCTCTCAAGAGCAGCACTGAAATAACAAGCCAACACAGGCACTCCTTGGATAACCTTTAAACTGAGCCTGAGAGTTCTGTTCTTGGAGATTGCATTTTATTCATTTGGGATGACATTTATCTCTACCCACCCTGATTTGCGATCTTAATGCTTCCACTAATACATATTTTAATTTTTTAATGTTTTCTTAATGGTTCAAGGAACTGTCTTCAATTTGTGAAAAAACACACTAAAATTGGAGTAATCTTTGATATTTACAGTTGGGAAGTAAATTCCTAGCTAAGATTTGCTCTTTTATTCCTAAAATGGAGACAAATTGAGTAACAAATTAAAAGTCTTGTGAAAATATAAGCCATTATTATGAAGGCCCCTGGCAGGTTATTTGGGGGGAAAGCAATTTAGAAAAGAGATTAGGACGTCCATTCAACAAATAATATAAATATTTTTAATATCTCCAGCTATTAGCACTTTCTAATAACAAAAACCCTTATCAGAATAGCCTTCTTCTTTTGAAGTGGGCAGAGTAACAACTGGGCCATTCTGTTCTGCCATATCAAGTCTTAGCTCATTATCATGAATGAAATAAAACTATTAAAACCTTATCTCCTACTGTGCATTTCACTGATTATTAGTGTTAATTCTCTATAAAGGAAACAGAAGTTATATTAACAAGTTATTTTTAAAAATTAAGTATTTAATACAGATGGCAAGTCACCCTCCCCTTAAGAGATCTACTTTTTATAGAACTGGCTCCCTTGTGATGGAAAATAGTTAACTATTCACTGTTAAACAATGCCTTATTTACCCTTTCTTTTTTAAAAAAAGACAGTTTTTTTTAAGAGATTATTTAGAGGTTTGTATTTAAGTCAGACCTTTACAATTATTTGCTCTCCTCATTAGCTCTGCGATGGAGGGAAGGAGGCAAGTATTGTCAGGTTTTTAGATTTTTAAACAGTGGCCACAATTTTAGTATTAAGTGAACAACTTTGAAACAATTTATTTTGTAGCAACCTGAACCAACTCATCCTCCTTATTCCCCTTTACCTTTCTGTCTTAACCTGTAATTGACCTAATCCATGCATTTTCTTGGGTCCTTTAGCAAGCCACGTTCTCTGTGTTTTCCCCAGAGCAGTTTTGGAATGTTTACACAGAGAATTTGATTCGTTTATAGTTTGGCTCATTCACTTGTTAACAGAATGCTATGGAATGAAATCTTTGCTCCCCTTCAGCCTTGACAAGACTTGGCAGTAACTACTACTTATTTCGTTGTGATTTTCACCTAGGGAAAAAGCACTCACTTCTCTTTTCATATACAGACAATGCCCTGCCTCAGACATTCGTCCTGATAGCCCTTTTCTCCCTCTTCCTTTTACCCAGCAGCTGACCACACATTTGATCTCTGTTCGTTTCCAAGGCAAACCATTCAATATCACAGTAATCCAAGTCTATGCCCCAACCAGTAATGCTGAAGAAGCTGAAGTTGAACGGTTCTATGAAGACCTACAAGACCTTTTAGAACTAACACTCAAAAAAGATGTCCTTTTCATTATAGGGGACTGGAATGCAAAAGTAGGAAGTCAAGAAACACCTGGAGTAACAGGTAAATTTGGCCTTGGGATACGGAATGAAGCAGGGAAAAGACTAACAGAGTTTTGCCAAGAAAATGCACTGGTCATAACAAACACCCTCTTCTAACAACACAAGAGAAGACTCTATACATGGACATCACCAGATGGTCAACACTGAAATCAGATCGATTATATTCTTTGCAGCCAAAGATGGAGAAGCTCTATACAGTCAGCAAAAACAAGACCAGGAGCTGACTGTGGCTCAGACCATGAACTCCTTATTGCCAGATTCAGACTAAAATTGAGGAAAGTAGGGAAAACCACTAGACCATTCAGGTATGACCTAAATCAAATCCCTTATGATTATACAGTGGAAGTGAGAAATAGATTTAAGGGCCTAGATCTGATAGACAGAGTGCCTGATGAACTATGGACTGAGGTTTGAGACATTGTACAGGAGACAGGGACCAAGACCATCCCCATGGAAAAGAAATGCAAAAAAGCAAAATGGCTGTCTGGGAGGCCTTACAAATAGCTGTGAAAAGAAGAGAAGCAAAAAGCAAAGAAGAAAAGGAAAGATATAAACATCTGAATGCAGAGTTCCAAAGAATAGCAAGAAGAGATAAGAAAGCCTTCTTCAGTGATCAATGCAAAGAAATAGAAGAAAACAACAGAATGGGAAAGACTAGGGATCTCTTCAAGAAAATCATAGATACCAAAGGAACATTTCATGCAAAAATGGGCTCAATAAAGGACAGAAAGGGTATGGACCTAACAGAAACAGAAGATATTAAGAAGAGGTGGCAAGAATACACAGAAGAACTGTACAAAAAAGATCTTCACGACCTAAATAATCACAATGGTGTGATCACTGACCTAGAGCCAGACATCCTGGAATGTGAAGTCAAGTGGGCCATAAAAAGCATCACTAGGAACAAAGCTAGTGGAGGTGAGGGAATTCCAGTTGAGCTATTCCAAATCCTGAAAGATGATGCTGTGAAAGTGCTGCACTCAACATGCCAGCAAATTTGGAAAACTCAGCAGTGGCCACAGGACTGGAAAAGGTCAGTTTTCATCCCAGTCCCAAAGAAAGGCAATGCCAAAGAATGCTCAAACTACCGAACAATTGCATGTATCTCACACGCATTAAAGTAATGCTCAAAATTCTCTAAGCCAGGCTTCAGCAATATGTGAACCGTGAACTTCCTGATGTTCAAGCTGGTTTTAGAAAAGGCAGAGGAACGAGAGATCAAATTGCCAACATCCGCTGGATCATGGAAAAAGCAAGAGAGTTCCAGAAAAACATCTATTTCTGCTTTATTGACTATGCCAAAGCCTTTGACTGTGTAGATCACAATAAACTGTGGAAAATTCTGAGAGAGATGGGAATACCAGACCACCTGATCTGCCTTTTGAGAAATCTGTATGCAGGTCAGGAAGCAACAGTTAGAATTGGACATGGAACAACAGACTGGTTCCAAATAGGAAAAGGAGTACATCAAGGCTGTATATTGTCACCCTGTTCATTTAACTTATACGTAGAGTACATCATGAGAAATGCTAGACTGGAAGAAACACAAGTTGGAATCAGGATTGCCAGGAGAAATATCAATAACCTCAGATATGCAGATGACACCACCCTTATGGCAGAAAGTGAAGAGGGGCTAAAAAGCCTCTTGATGAAAGTGAAAGTGGAGAGTGAAAAAGTTGGCTTAAAGCTCAACATTCAGAAAATGAAGATCATGGCATCTGGTCCCATCACTTCATGGGAAATAGATGGGGAAACAGTGGAAACAGTATCAGACTTTATTTTTCCGGGCTCCAAAATCACTACAGATGGTGACTGAAGCCATGAAATTAAAAGACACTTACTCCTTGGAAGGAAGGTTATGACCAACCTAGATAGTATATTCAAAAGCAGAGACATTACTTTACCAACAAAGGTTCGTCTAGTCAAGGCTATGGTTTTTCCAGTGGTCATGCATGGATGTGAGAGCTGGACTGTGAAGAAGGCTGAGCGCCGAAGAATTAATGCTTTTGAACTGTGGTGTTGGAAAAGACTGTTGAGAGTCCCTTGGACTGCAAGGAGATCCAACCAGTCCATTCTGAAGGAGATCAGCCCTGGGATTTCTTTGGAAGGAATGATACTGAAGCTGAAACTCCAGTATTTTGGCCACCTCATGCGAAGAGTTGACTCATTGGAGAAGACTCTGATGCTGGGAGGGATTGAGGGCAAGAGGAGAAGGGGACGACAGAGGATGAGATGGCTGGATGGCATCACTGACTTGATGGGTGTTAGTCTCAGTGAGCTCCGGAAGTTGGTGATGGACAGGGAGGCCTGGTGTGCTGTGATTCATGGGGTTGCAAGAGTCAGACACGACTGAGCAACTGATCTGATCTGATCTGACCACACATTCTTGCTGAAGCAGACCCCTGGCTGCTTTTCCCAAGCTAATGCTGTACTTTTCCACATTTTGCCCACACTGTTCCCTGAGTAAAAAAAAAAAGCGGTGGGGGTGGGGTGGGGGGGGTGTCGTTCTAGCAAGGATGCCCTCCCAACTCATTTCTAGCCAGCCAACATTTGGTGACTGCCTCCTTCGCCAAGTCTTTTCAGAGTCTTTTAATCAGAAGTCTTTGTTGACTTCTAATTGGACATTTTTCCCAAGACTGTGCAACTGAAGGAGGAAACAGACAGAACAGGCTCCATCTTGAAAGCAGGACTCCATCTTGGGCCAGACTGTGGACTTTGAGCTATATGTCCACTATCTACGGAAACGACATAACAAATGGAAAACCAGTTCCCCCCACCCCCCATGGAAGAGTCCCAGGGCTTGTACCTAGATTCTCCATCGCCTAAAAGAATACCCTAATTATCTGTGTAGCCAAATATAATCATAAATTCTATTATGCTTATGACCACAGGCCTATTGATAAACGTCCACTGTTAACTACCTAGGCTTAAGGCATACAAATCATGGGTTAACTTTGATTGTATCTTTCTTTTCCTTTGTTCAGACTAGTTTCAGAGAATTTGTGGGGGTGGGTTTGAGCACATACACTTAGGGTATATAACGTTTTCACAAAAAACTGGTCGAGGTCCTTGGTTAAGAGGAGACTCTGCCTTGGGCTCTCAGGTGTATGAAGTGCACTCCACTAATCTGCATTGTCCTTCTGAGTAAATTTGTTTCCCAGAACATGTGACTACAAGACAATGACCTGGACTGATTTCCTAAGGACAACAGTTAGAACCCAAGAAATCATTTGATAAACAAAGGGTTAAGCCTGTGGCTAGAACGCAGAAAAAAACAGCCAGGTGTTTGGGAAAGAAGTATAGAGGAAAAGCTTAGGCTTTGGAATCAGATGTAATTTTTTTTAAGGTGGATTCTAATAGACACTTACCAGTTCTGTGACTTGGACAAATAACTCCCTCCCTGAGCTTTAGGCTTCTCGTCTGTGCAGTGAGAGTAGTGAGTTCTATTTCTCAGAGTCATGAGGAAAATAAATGAGATGATTTATAATTAAGTGCTTCGCCAGAGTAGGTTGTACTTCGCCAGAATAGAACAAATGGTAGTTCTCCTCCATTAAGTTCTGTCAGTACATTAGAAGAGAAGCAAGGGATTGATCCAGAATTCCTACCAGCGTATAGAAACTCGGGTGAGGTTCCAGTGTGTACACAGGTGGTAACAAAGTAGATAGGCAAATAGAAGAAGGGTGAGAAGACTTGCAAGTTGCAGATTATGGAGGGAAGTGGGTCAGCAGCTATCCCAGGGGATGAAATACGCGATAGTATCAAGTGAAATAGCAGGGTCTGAGGAAGGTCAAAATCAGGACAGCCCTTAGGAACTAGTTAGAAATTCAAAGTACAGAGATTAGAAAAATTGAATATGCAGACCCTTGGGCTAGGTTTAGTGATTTTCTTTGATCAATGGAATGTGGGCAGGAATAACAAGTCATCTCCAAGCCTAGGCAGTAACAGACATGCCAGGGGTAGCTACAGGGATGTTATGTCTTTTGTGAAATTTGGGAAGTTTTCAGTCATTACATCCCCAAATATTTTTTTCAGTTTCACAGTCTCCTCTCCTTCTGGGGCTCTGATGATGTGAATGTTAGATCTTTTTCTATTAACCCTTGGGTCTCTGAGTCTGTTCGTTTTTCTAAAAATCTTTCTTCTCTGTTGTTCAGATGGCAAGTTTCCACTTGGTTCTTCTTTATATGTTCTACTTTTTTATTGAAACTTTCTATTTTTCTATTTAACAATGTTTCCAATTCTTCTTCAACAAAGAAGTTACATAATAGCTGTTTTAAAGTCTTTGTCAGATAAAACCAACAGCTGTGTCATGTTGGTATTATCTATTAACTGTCTTTTCCTATGTAAGATAAGATTTTCTTGATTATATGTACCCTGAGTAATTTTGGCTTATAGCCTGGACATATTAAATTTTTTATTCTGAAACTCTGGGTCTTGTTAAAATCTTATAGAGAATATATTTTAAAAACAGACAGTCAATCTGGCTAGGTTAAGGCTGCAAGTTTCAACCTATTTTCTGTAGGTTCTGCTTCCAATATAAGGTCAGTTTTTAAAAACTTTGCAGCACTGCTTATTTCTGTCCCACATGTAGGTCACCTGGGAGTTAGGGACATGGGTGGTGATTTATTCTGTTAATTCAGTTCTCAAAGTCTTTGAGAACTGATTAGGACCAGATCCACACAGGTGTAGCTCATGGTGAACCCAGGAGTTCATAAATAATCTGCCTCAGTCAGGTAAGGCTGCTACAATAAAAATAACCAGACTAGGTGACTTAAACAATAAACATTTATTTTTCATAGTTTCTTTATTACAATTCCAGAGGGTGGGAAGTCCCAGATGAAGGTACCAATAGACTGAGCAACTGAACTGAACTGAACTGAGATTTAGTGTTAGATGAGGGCCCACTGCTGGTTCATAGGTGGCTATCTTATATGGTAGAAGGGAGGAGGGAGCTCTCTGAAGTCTGTTTTTTTTTAAAGCACTAATCCTATTCTTGAAAGCTGTTGCCCTCATGGGTTAATCACCCCTTAGAGGCCCCATTCCTAATACCATCATTTGGGGCAGTAGATTTCAACACATGAATTTTGGGGAATCGAAGATATCCACTCTATGGCACACTCTCTCAGATCTTGCTCAGTTCCTTGGTGCTCTACTTTTTTGGTCTGTGAGCCACCAAGCTGAAGCATTAGTTATGTCTCTCTGCTGCTACTTCTATAACTGTGCCTGATATCTAGGACAAGCAGCAAAAGGATGGAGAGAGAGAAAAAGGCAATAGGGGTTTGTCCCACCTTCTTGGGGTCACAACTCCACCACTTAGAGAGAAAGGTTTCCCTTCCTTACAGCGTTGACTTCTTTAGCTGCCATTGTGGCCTCCCCATCACCACCAAGGGGACTGCTTGATTTCTGGAGCACAGGAGAAAAGAGAAAACCTCACCGATTTCTGCACTTTTTCTGAGCTTTAGGCGTCGCCTACCACCTCAATGAGAAAGACTAGAGGACTTCTCCTAGAGCTCTCTCTTTTGGGGTCCCAGTGCCCACTTCTAGGTGTGAGGTTGCAGTAAATTCAGGTCAAGGGATTCTGGAATTTAAAAAAGAAGATAAACTCACCACCAATTCGGTGTCCTTTGAACTCTGGTCTTCCCCAATCCGCCTGCTACCATTTACTCTCCAGAGTTTTCAAACAGGTGCTGAATGCTTCCTGTCCTTGTTTTATAATTAAGAGATACAGAGTGTACATTTTATCCCAAACCCGAGTTTGCTTTTTTGCTTCACAGATATTTTATTGTACTTGTCATGACTCTTCTAGGGGGATCCATCTGGACCTGTGGGTGTACATTCAGTTTTCGTTAATAAATTCTACCTGGGAAAGAATTCTCTTTTTTATCCCTATGTGTAGTATGTGGAGCAAAGATAACTGTGATTCATATATTAAATACGCATTTATTTAATTCACTCCTAGGGTAAACAGAGACATAAAACTTCTCATACCTCCAGGCAATCTTAACTTAGGCGTTGAACTTTGGTTCAGAGCTTTGTTCTCTTTTTATTTGAACAATCTTTGGGTATATAATTATGAGGTTGCTGACTGGTGTACGTAGTTAAAAAAAAAAGTTTTCAGATTAGCAAGCTTCTGCATTTAAAGAAAAACTTTTTTTTTCCAATGTAGTTTCACAGAGATCCTGGTAAATATTATATTCTCTATTGGGGGACTTGAAATTCTTATTGTGAAGTAAGTTTTTACCTTTTCTTTCCTCAGACATATTAGATCAAATATCAATACACTGTACCATGTTGCTGTTTATAATAAAACATCACACTCCAAGATAATTCTTCTGTATTATCAGAATAGTATTTCAATAGTACTATTGATGTTGTTGAAATATTGAGAAACAAGATTTCCCAACAGCAACTATCCTCCATGAGAAATTAAATTCCACTTTAGCAGTTGTGTATGTGTGTGTATGGCCTTCCCTGGTGGCTCAGCAGTGAAGAACCCACCTGCAATGCAGGAGCCACAGGAGATGCAGGTTCATTCCTTGGGTCAGGAAAATCCCTTGGAGGAAGGCATGGCAACCCACTCCAGTATTCTTACCTGAAGAATTCCATGGACAGAGGAGCTCGGCAGACTACAGCCCATGGAGTCGCAAAGAATTGGACAGAGTTCCCAAGAATAGCAAGAAGAGATAAGAAAGGCTTCCTCAGCAATCAGTGCAAAGAAATAGAGGAAAACAACAGAATGGGAAAGACTAGAGATCTCTTCAAGAAAATTACAGATACCAAGGGAACATTTCATGCAAAGATGGGCTCAATAAAGGACAGAAATGGTAGGGACCTAACAGAAGCAGAAGATATTAAGAAGAGGTGGCAAGAATACACAGAAGAACTGTACAAAAAAGATCTTCACGACCCAGATAATCACGATGGTATGATCACTCACCTAGAGCCAGACATCCTGGAATGTGAAGTCAAGTGGGCCTTAGAAAGCATCACTATGAAGAAAGCTAGAGGAGGTGATGGAATTCCAGTTGAGCTATTTCAAATCCTGAAAGATGATGCTGTGAAAGTACTGCACTCAATATGCCAGCAAATTTGGAAAACTCAGCAGTGGCCACAGGACTGGAAAAGGTCAGTTTTCATTCCAATCCCAAAGAAAGGCAATGCTAAAGAATGCTCAAACTATGGCACAATTGCACTCATCTCAAATGCTAGTAAAGGAATGCTCAAAATTCTCCAAGCCAGGCTTCGGCAATATGTGAACCGTGAACTTCCTGATGTTCAAGCTGGTTTTAGAAAAGGCAGAGGAACCAGAGATCAAATTGCCAACATCTGCTGGATCATGGAAAAAGCAAGAGAGTTCCAGAAAAACATCTATTTCTGCTTTATTGACTATGCCAAAGCCTTTGACTGTGTGGATCACAATAAACTGTGGAAAATTCTGAAAGAGATGGAAATACCAGACCACCTGACTTGCCTCTTGAGAAATCTGTATGCAAGTCAGGAAGCAACAGTTAGAACTGGACATGGAACAACAGACTGGTTCCAAATAGGAAAAGGAGTACATCAAGGCTGTATATTGTCACCCTGCTTATTTAACTTCTGTGCAGAGTACATCATGAGAAATGCTAGACTGGAAGAAACGCTGGAATCAAGATTGCTGGGAGAAATATCAATAACCTCAGATATGCAGATGACACCACCCTTATGGCAGAAAGTGAAGAGGAACTAAAAAGCCTCTTGATGAAAGTGAAAGTGGAGAGTGAAAAAGTTGGCTTAAAGCTCAACATTCAGAAAACGAAGATCATGGCATCTGGTCCCATCACTTCACGGCAAATAGATGGGGAAACAGGGGAAACAGTGTCAGGCTTTATTTTTCTGGGCTCCAAAATCACTGCAGATGGTGACTGCAGCCATGAAATTAAAAGACGTTTACTCCTTGGAAGGAAAGTTATGACCAACGTAGATCACATATTCAAAAGCAGAGACATTACTTTGCCAACAAAGGTTCGTCTAGTCAAGGCTATGTTTTTTCCAGTCGTCATGTATGGCTGTGAGAGTTGGACTGTGAAGAAGGCTGAGTGCTGAAGAATTGATGCTTTTGAACTGTGGTGTTGGAGAAGACTCTTGAGAGTCCCTTGGACTGCAAGGAGATCCAACCAGTCCATTCTGAAGGAGATCAGCCCTGGGATTTCTTTGGAGGGAATGATGCTGAAGCTGAAACTCCAGTACTTTGGACACCTCATGCAAAGAGTTGACTCATTGGAAAAGACTCTGATTCTGGGAGGGACTGGGGGCAGGAGGAGAAGGGGACGACAGAGGATGAGATGGCTGGATGGCATCACTGACTCGCTGGATGTGAGTCTGAGTGAACTTCGGGAGTTGGTGACGGACAGGGAGGCCTGGCGTGCTGCGATTCATGGGGTCGCAAAGAGTCGGACACGACTGAGCGACTGAACTGAACTGAGGTGACTTAGCACACATGTGTGTGTATGGGGCAGGGGTGGTTTCATGAGAGTTTTTTTCACTTTATCTTTTCCATCTTTTCCAAGTTATCTATCATTTTAAAGAAGGCATCGTTTTTATCAAATTAAAATATGCTTTTTAAAAATGAAGGGATTTGTGTTAGAAGTTTAGAAAACTGGGCTTAGATACTCCTCAGGCCTAAATATCTATCATTAAATGTCTCCCTTCTGGTGTCAGCTGTTTGGTCTGAATGTGGTTGTGACAGTTTGTGTTCTATCTACTCCCACAGGCTTTTGGTGAGAATCAGACTAAGAGGTGAAGTAAAAACACTAACCATAAAATTCTTCATTCCTTGAGCTGGAAAAGCAGTTGTTCCTTTCCAACAGGCAAGCATGGCCCTCTGGTTCTATCCCTGGACTATACCCTCATTGGCAGGACCTGGAAGGCTGCAGTCTATGGGGTTGCTGTGGGTCGGTCGAGACTGAGCGACTTCACTTTTACTTTTCACTTTCATGCATTGGAGAAGGAAATGGCAACACCTCTAGTGTTCATGCCTGAGAATCCCAGGGATGGGGGAGCCTGGTGGGCTGCCGTCTATGGGGTCACACAGAGTCGGACACGACTGAAGCGACTTAGCAGCAGCAGCAGCAGCAGCAGCAACAGATGCTAGTGGGCACTGAGCTTGGACCCTGTTGCAGATGTTTGAGATCAAGTTCATCTCTCTGCATGAAACGCACCTGTAGTGTTTTTCAGCATAATTACTGAGTTTTCATAGGGTGCTGGTACCTCTGTTGACCATTACACTGCTAATGAATTTGTAGGCTCTAATCTTCTCTTAGTGAAGAAAGTGAAAGTGCAGTTGCTCAGTCGTGTCCAACTCTTTGCAACTCTATGGACTGTAGCCTTCCAGGCAGGATCCTCTGTCCATGGAATTTTCCAGGCAAGAGTACTGGAGTAGGTTGCCATTTCCTTCTCCAGGGGATCTTCCCAACCCAGGGATCGAACCCAGGTCTCCCACATTGTAGGCAGATGCTTTACCATCTGAGCCACCAGGGAAAGTGTAGTGAAGAAGTCACTTATATGTATTAGTTGAATGTGTAGAGCTGAGGGCTCTATTGAAAAACTAGGATACCAAGTGTGAAAGCCTTTCTGACAGTGATTACCCAATGAAACATGCTTTCAAGCTGATTATTTGCATCTCTAGGAGCATCTAGGAAAACTGTCATCATGCTTCATCTTGAATGAGTCAATAGAGATGGTGACTTTGTTTACTCTGGTGATAAAACAGATGGCCCTATTCTTCATCTTGAATTCATTATTAGTGTGTGAAAGAACTTAATTAACTCTTGGACGAGATGTTTAGTAATAATGATAAGTGTTTTGTGAACAGGCTCATGACATGAGACTAGTGTCCAGATTTCAAAAAAATGGGTAGTATGCAACACTGGGTCCTGTGGGCTCAAAGAATAACACATGATCCTAGCCATCAAGCAGAGTATAATGCAAGAAAGAATTTCTTTGGTAATTATTATCTTATTGTAATTAATAACTGAAGGCAGAATTCTTCAGAGCAAAGAAACTGTCATAACTTTCTGGTGTGTTCATCAGTATTATTATCAGAAATATGCATAAATTTAAATCTTTCACCACTTCAGTTTACTTATCTAAAACATGTTAAATTAAAAACTCTCTTATTTAAAAGAACAGTCTTGTCTCAGCCTGTTCAGGCTGCTGTAACAAAATACAACAGACTGGCTCAAACAATAGAAATTTTCTTACAGTTCTGGAGGCTGGAAGTCCAACATCAGAGTGCTCATATGGCTGGTTTCTGGTGAGGATTTCTCTCCTTGGATTGCAGGAGCTCATGCTATATATTCAATGTTCGTGTGCCCCCAACTCATATTTTGAATCTTAATGCCCAGTGTGTTTACATGGTATTTGGAACTGAGGTCTTTGGAAGGTGATTAGGTCATGAATGTAGAACCAAGAGGAATGTGTTTAATGTCCTTGTAAAGAGAGATTCCAAAGAGCTCCGTTGCCCATTTTATGTGAGAACACAGAGAAAAGATGGCTCTATATGAACCAGGAAGGGGGTTCTCATCAGATACTCAATCTGTTGCTGCCTTGATCTTGGACATTTCTACCTACAGTTCAGTGAGAAATCAATGTTTAACATTGATAAACCACCCAGTCTTTGGTATTTTTGTTGTAGCAGCCCAAATAGATGTAAGACAAGCTCACAAGGACTTTTCTTTGTATTTGGAGGAAAAAAAAAAAAATCAAGCTGTCTGGTGTCTCTTCTTACAAGGACAGTAATTCCTATTAAACTAGGGCCCCATTCTCCTGACCTAATTACTTCCCAAAGGTGCCATCTCCAGATATTATTACCCTGGGGCTTCAACATATGAAATGTGGGAACACCACTTGAAATGTGTTTCCTGAAATCTACCACTGCTATATTGACTAGACATTTCCAGCCTTGAATATGTTATATTCCCCTTTTGTATATGTGTTATAACTGATGCATGTACCACAATTTAAAATAGCACCTGAAATAAACTGAGTTTTTGCTAAACTAAAACCATGGGGGCATTCATAAGTTATAAGTGCTTTCACAAAAATGAGACTGAGAAGAAAATACCAGGTTTTATATAGTAAAGAAAAGCCTAGCTTTCTTCTGGATTACCTGAAATAGTTAATAAATTAGTGCTTATCCAAAGTTCCCTCTTTACATATAATTGAATAATCAGAAGATGATTTTAATTGAGAAAAGTTATCATGCGGTTTTTGGCTTATTTTTCCCCTCAACTGATTCCCTGCTATTCCAAAAATAAATAATTCCTTATTCTGTGCTTTAGAGAAAATCCTCCAGTAGAAGAACACAAAAGGCTAAAAATGTGTTTACTTTCTTACCTCTCTCAGTGTAATTATGGCTTTTCTCAGTAGTTTCTTGCTTCTAAGTGTAAGTAATGTTCTTTGGTTTTGTTTACATGAAAGAACCATGAGTTTCCAAGTAAGAAGTGAAAGAAGGTTATTTCTAAATGCTGAAAATGTTTTTGTTTTCTTGGTAGTGAGAGTTTGAGGGGGTCAGAAAAGTCTTACTGTTTAATTTTATATGTCTAGATTTGAATTCAGTCGGTAACTGATAGGGAAAAGTAAACTGTAAGTAAGAAGCCATTGGTACTTATTTGTTGAATATGTAGAAACTCTATTGAAAATCTAGGATTTAGCATGTGAAAGCATTTCTGATAGCTTTTGCCCAGTGAAACATAGTTCAAACTCTTCTTATTTGCATCTCCAATCTTCCCTTAAAGGTTTCTTTAAAACATTTTCTTTCATTGAAATTTTCCATAAATATTAGCTGGGAGTATAAAGATAAAGGGACAGGAAAACAGAACTTCTTTTAAAAAATAAGATGCAATTTGTTTACCATAAAATTCACCATTTTAAAGTGTACAATTCAGTGATTTCTAGTATATTTACAAGGTTGTGCAACCATCACCACCATCTAACTCTAGAATATTCTCATCATTGTAAAAAGATATGCCATGCTCTTTGGCAATCAATCCTCTTTCCTCACTTTCCCCAGTTGCTGGCAATTACTAATTTATTTTCCGTCTCTGTGGATTTGCTTATTTTAGATAGTTCACATAAATCAAGTAATAAAATATGTGACTGTTTGCGTCTGACTTGGGCTTCCCTTGTGGCTCAGCTGATAAAGAATGTGCCTGCAATGTGGAAGACCTGGGTTTGATCCCTGGGTTGGGAAGATCCCCTGGAGAAGGGAAAGGCTACCCGTTCCAGTATTCTGGCCTGGAGAATTCCATGGGGTCACAAAGAATCGGACAGGACTAAGTACCTTTCACTTTCTTTCACTTAGCATAATGGGTTTTGTTTTTGTTTGTCTGTTTGTTTTCTGGCTGTACCATGCAGCTTGTAGGATCTTATTCGTTTCCTAAAAATGGATTGAACTCCCCAGACCCCCTCTAGTGAAAGCCTGAGTCCCAACCACTGGACTGCCAGGGAATTCCCAAGCATAATGTTTTTTAAGGTTCAGCTACATGGGGAGAGCCTGGTAGGCTGCAGTACATGAGGTCTCGAAGAGTTGGACACGACTGAGCGACTTCACTTTCACTTTTCACTTTCATGCGTTGGAGAAGGAAATGGCAACCCACTCCAGTGTTCTTGCCTGGAGAATCCCAGGGATGGGGGAGCCTGGTGGGCTGCCGTCTATAGGTTTGCTCAGAGTTGGACACGACTGAAGTGGCTTAGCAGCAGCAGCAGCACATCCTGTTAAACAATAGCCAACTTATTTTACCACAGAGGAAATGGAAACATATATTAACTTGCTCTTGGGCATGAAAATCACATATTCATTCAACAAATATGTATGGAGCACAATTTTACCTGGTGAGATTATGGCATTTAGGAGTGTGGATGGTGTCACATAAACAAACAGACATCTAATATTAAATAGTAATAAGTACAAGGAAGAGAAATAAAGCAAATGAATGGATAGGAAGTGTCAGGGGTGTTATTTTAGGCAAAGTGGTCAAGGAAGGGCTCTCCAAGGAGATGTTACATCTGAGGTGAGACCTCAATGGAAGGAGGGACTAAGTCACACTGAAATCATTTCAGACAGAGGGAACAACAAATGCAAAGGCAAGAGTGTGCTTGAGGTGTTGGAGGTACAAGGAAGTCAGTGTGAGTGTAGGGCAAGGAGAGGAGCGAGGTGGAGGAAGTCAGACAGCTAGCCGCAGGTTCGTGCAGGGCAGCCCATCTAATATAAAGGATTAGGAGCGGTGGTGTCAGGTAATGCCAGCTGGTAGATTTGGTGGCACCCCACCCCAGTACTCTTGCCTGGAAAATCCCATGGACGGAGGAGCCTGGTGGGCTGCCATCTATGGGGTCGCACAGAGTTGGACACGACTGAAGCAACTTAGCAGCTGCAGCAGATTTGGTGGTGGAAAATTAGGTGGTTCTCTCTTGGATATTTCCATTATCTCAGTTGTAACAAAAAGAAAGGTAATAATTGAGAGTGAGGAGGTGGGTGGTGATGTCAAAATAAATTTAACAAGAAGAGAATGAAAAGACTGGGTTATTTAGTAGCTTTTTGGCAGCATCCAGGAACCACTTGAAGTTTATGTGTTTTTCTCCAAGGACCTTAAGCTATTCAAGTGTCAACACAAAACATGTGGGGAAGTTAGTTTTAACCAGAGTTGAGGTTTTGCCAAATGAGTAGGACAATGAGAAAGAGGGACAAAAAAGTTGAGGATGTATGCAAGGGACTGATTATACAAAGACTGAGAAAGCATGAAGGGGAGCGACAGACTGGAGGGACAATTGGATCGAAGTGTTGTTGCAGGCAGTGCTGGAGGGAGTGAGGTGGAAAACAGGAAGTGGTATCTACAGAGTTTGCAGTTAATGGTTATGACAAAGTCTAATGTATGACTGTGGGATTGGGTGGCTGAGATGGGTGGAGGGCAAGGACTAGAGAAGTTCACAAAAACAACAGGGCAGGGTATTAGGTGGGTCCTTTTGTGAATATTGAAATCACCAAGAATGATGACAAGAAAAATAGTGCAGAGAAAGAAATAGTGAGGTAGGGCTTCCCTGGTGGCTCAGTGGTAAAGAATCCACTGGCCAACACAGGAGACAGGGGTTCGATCCCTGATCTGGGAAGCTCCCACATGCTGCAGAGCAAATAACCTGTGAGCCACAACTATTGAGCCTGGGAGCTGCAACTACTGAAGCCCGTGTACCCTAAAGGCCCATCCTACAAGAGAAGTCATTACAATGAGAAACCTGTGCACCTCAACTAGACAGTAAACTCCACTTGCTGCAACTAGAGAAAAGCCTGTGCAGCAAAGACTCAGCATAGCCAAAATAAATAAAATCACACAGAAACAAAGAAATAGTAGATGTTAGCATGAACAAAGGGGAAGCTGATAGACAACTGCAAAAGCACAGGCAACAGGTGGTATTTCAAAAGAGCTGTGGAATATTAGAATGATGGGGAAATACTGACCTAGAATGGCAAAAATGAGCAAAAGTTCACCATGATCAGTGGTTTTGGGGTATCTGATTGATCAAGTGAAGCTTTGAAGTAGTTCTATCTGATTTCAGATCGTTTCCATTATACCACCTCAGGGTTTGGAATTAGTTTTTGAACCTAAATATCAACATTCTCTTGCTATCCCTGTAGTGTAAACTACTTGGCTGGTCTCAAAGTTGTATTGCTTTAAACAGTTGCTATTTGAAAAGTTGGATTCCAATTAAATTTTGAAAGTTCACACATGTGCAATTGGCTAGTATGGTGAAAAAACTGGATCCTTTGACCTATAGTTTCCCATAGTCTGGATTTTGTGATTGCATTCCCATGGTGTTATTAATATCTACATATTCCTCAGTTTTCTGTAATTCCTGGAAATTGGTAATCAGATCTTGAGGTTGATCAGACTCAATTTCATTTTTGATAAGAATACATTACAGGTGGTGTTGTGTACTTGATCAGAGGTCATGTAATGTCAGGATGTCTCTTTCTCCCTTTGTGATGTTAGTAGTCATTGGTGACCTTTGTCTAGATCCATTAGCTGTTGTTCAGTTGCTCAGGGTGTCCGACTTTTTGCAACCCCCATGGACTGCAGCACACCAGGCTTCCCTGGCTGTCACTATTTCCTGGAGTTTGCACAAACTCATGTGCATTGAGTCAGTGATACCACCCAACCATCTCATCCTCTGTCATCCTCTTCTCTTCCCACCTTCAATCTTTCCCAGCATTAGGGTCTTTTCTAATGAGTCAGCTCTTCACATCAGGTGGCCAAAGTATTGGAGTTTCCTACTTCATCATCAGTCCTTCCAATGAATATTCAGGACTGATTTCTTTAGGATAGATGGACTGGTTTGATCTCCTTGCAGTCCAAGGGACTCTCAAGAGTCTTCTCTAGCACCACGGTTCGAAGGCATCAATTCTTCAGCACTCTGTGTTTTTTATTGTCCAGCTCTCACATCCATATATGACTGCTGGAAAAACCATAGCTTTGACTGTATGGACCTTTGTCAGCAAAGTAATGTCCTTGCTTTTTAATACACTAAGTTTGTCAAAGCTTTTCTTCCATGGAGCTTCCATCTTTTCTTCCATCTTTTAATTTCATGGCTGCAGTTACCAAGAAAATAAAGTCTTTCACTGTTTCCATTGCTTCCCCATCTATTTGCCCTAAAGTGATGGGACTGGATGTCATGATCTTCTTTTTCTGAATGTTGAGTTTAAGCCAGCTTTTTCACTCTCCTCTTTCACCTTCATCAAGAGGCTCTTTAGTTCCTCTTTGCTTTCTGCCATAAGGGTGGTGTCATCTGCATATCTGAGGTTATTGATCTTTCTCCCGGCAATCTTGATTCCAGCTTGCAAACTCCTTTCCCAACATGAAACCAGTCCATTGTTCTATGTCTGGTTCTAACTGTTGCTTCTTGATCTACATATAGGTTTCACAGGAAGCAGGCAAGGTGGTCTGATATTCCCATATCTTTAAGAATTTTACATAGTTTGTTGTGATCTACACAGTCAAATGCTTTAGTATAGTCAATGAAGCAGTTGTAGGTGTTTTTCTGGAATTCTCTCTTGCATTTTCCATGATCCAACAGATGTTGGCAATTTGATCTCTGGTTCCTCTGCCTTTTCTAAATCCAGCTTAAACATCTGAAAGTTCTTGGTTTACATACTTTTGAAGCCTAGCTTGTAGGATCTTGAACATTACCTTGCTAGTATGTGAAATGAGTGCAATTGTGCAGTAGTTTGAACATTCTTTGGCATTGCCCTTCTTTGGGATTAGAATACAAACTGACCTTTTCCAGTCCTGCAGCCACTGCTGAGTTGTCAAAATTTGCTGGCATATTGAGTGCAGCACTTTAATAGCATCTTCCTTTAAGATTTGAAATAGCTCAGCTGGAATTCCTTCCACTAGCTTTGTTCATAGTGATGCTTCCTAAGGCCCACTTGACTTTGCACTCCAGGATGTCTGGCTCTAGGTGAATAATCACACCATTGTGGTTTATCCAGGTCATTCAGACCTTTTTCTGTGTAGTTATTCCATATATTCTTGACACCTTTTCTTAATAACTTCTGCTTCTGTTAGGTCCATACTGTTTCTGTCCTTTATTGTGTCATTATTGCATGAAATGTTCCCTTGGTAGCTCTAATTTTCTTGAAGAGATTCTAGTCTTTCCCATTCTATTGTTTTCCTCTATTTCTTTGCATTGATCACTGAGGAAGGCATTCTTATCTCTCCTTGCTATTCTTTGGAACTCTGCATTCAGATGGGTATATCTTTTCTTTTCTCCTTTGCTTTTTGCTTCTCTTCTTAGCTATCTGTAAGGCCTCCTCAGACAAATTTTGCCTTTTTGTATTTCTTTTTCTTGGGGATGGTTTTGATCACTGCCTGCTGTACAGTGTTATGAACCTCTATCTATAGGCTCATTAGTAAGTAGATCCATTATTCCTTTAAGGTAAAAATGTTGATATTGTATCAAATCTTGTTACTAGGTTGACAACTCTGCAAAAAAAAAAAAAAAAAGAGCAAATTTCCTTCAACTATGGGTTACCCTGAGGCACAAATCAGCTAGGAAAGACAGGCTATACTGGTTCACTTTTTCAAGGGGCTTATCTGAGAGCTCTTGTGGTTTTAAGGATGCATATATTTTGTCTTTAAAGTATTTAATTGTAGCTTGCCCTACTTTTAAAATTAGACTACATTTACGGGATACAGTTTCACATTGTGGCTTAATACTTACAGTTAAATGGGAATATATTATAGGATTTGGTTCTAACACCCTTGAAGAGGACTGCATATAGAAGTATTTCAACTGTTCAACAAGCAGCTTTCCAATGTTCAGCTGAATTTCAGAAAAGCTCATAAAATATTAAAAACTTTTCTGAAAGGTGACTAACTAAATAATTTATGAAAACAGTGGTTCAAGTCAGTTCAAGTAGAAAATGTCTACTCTCTTTCTCTACACAAGGAAATATCCCAGGACTGCAGAGGTTTTGGAACCAGATAGACGGAGTCTGAATTCCTTCACTTATTATGGTGACCTTGGGCAAGTTACTCTATATATCCCAAATATATAGTAACAGAATCTGAAATAGTGAATATTTTAAAACATTATAAACTTCTAAATATTAGAAAATACATATGTACTTAGCAAAGGCCTCTTTTTAATTACTTTGGTTGGGGGTAGGGGATAAGGTAAGGAATATTGTCAATTGCCAGATATGGCTAGTTATGAAAACATTAACATAAAAATTGTTATAGTGATGACATGCCACCTTTGATTCCCAGGGCAATGATGATGTGGTCAGCTTTAGGCTGAAGTACTTTTTCAATTATTTATGGAACTGCATGGCAGACCAGAGGATCTCCATAAGGCAGTTTAGAGAGAGGGATCTGGGCAAATGACAAATTAAACTTGCCTTTGGGGACTTCCCTGGTGGTCCAGTGGCTAAGACTCCACACTCCCAATTCAGAGGGCCCAGGTTCAATCCCTGGTCAGGGAAGTAGATCCCACATGCCATCCCACATGCTGTAACTAAGAGTTTGCAGACCTCAACTAAAGAGCCTGCATGCTGCAAAGAAGACTGCAGACCCCATGTGCCACAACTAAGACCCGGCAGAGCCAAATAAATAAACATTAAAAAAACACACAAAAAAACACTTGCCTTTGGTTCCAAGAATGGAAGACAGAGCAGCAAAGAGACAGAAACACACTCTAAATCGCCTGCTAAATAACTATAAGATACCTAGATATTTCCCTTCTACTGATGTTAAACTTAGCCCTCTGCCTCAACCTGCCCTGCTCCCCTCACCTTTGCCTAGACTGAGTTGGTATGATCCCATCTCTAGTTTGCCTCCCTGCCTTGCTAGAGCCCTGTGATCCTAGTTACTTTTGATCTTTTGTGATCAAGCCGACACATAGTTGCTAATTCACGGGGCATCAAAATAATTTCCAAGTCAGTGAGAAACAAGTACAAACATAAGAAAACATATCCCCACCTCCTTTTCATAAGAATATGTTTATTAGAAACACATGAAAATTAAGCTAACTGGGGGAAGAGGGTAGAAATTGTTAAAACACAAAAAGATTTTACACAATATAGCTGATATTCATATCTCATCACTATCAATTATATATAATGTAAGTTTTGTGGGTGCTGTCTTTTTGGAATTACATTTTTTATAAACTTTCTATTGAAGTGTTAATGTACATATAGAAAAGTGGGATTTGCATTTCTAAGTCACTAGAGTCACATAGCTGTGACTGCCTTCATTTCTGTTGTGACCCAAAATACTTCCTAAAAATTGTGAACTTAGGTGATAGAACACTCTCAACTTTAAGTTTACTTATGCTGTTCAGCATCAGACTTAGTTCTGAGTAATGCTTAGAACACTGCACAATATTTTATACTAGCCAATGTTTTATAATTCTTGAACTCAACAAGTTGACAAGTTGAATTAAAATTGAAGTTCAACCAAGACCTTTCAGGTTATACTTTTCTATTCATTTCAATACAGATTTGAAACTTATAGTATTCTTAACAACTGTGTTAACTACAAAGAATAAAAAGATTTTGCAACCAAGAGTTGGAATGCAAACAATTTTTGAGATAGGGATCAAACTGTGTTTATAGACATCACTGGCAGCTTTACCATCAGTCATTTCCTGTGGGAATATTTCACTGGAACATAATTTTATGCCTTGATTATTCATTAAATAGCTTTGGTTCCATGAAATAAAAATAGGGTAGAACTATAAATAGTAATATATATGAATTACAGTATAACATTTCATTGTATTTTCCTAGATGAGAAGTAAGATCACTTAATAAATTATGTTCTTACACATCACTGAAAGATTTTGAAACAACACCAATAGAGTATGGTCTAGTGGAGTGTTAGGCAATAGACTGGAAATCAAAGTCAGTTGTTTCCTTCAAATTAAAGTTGCTGCTACTGCTACTGCTAAGTCACTTCAGTCATGTCCAACTCTGTGTGACCCCATAGACGGCAGCCCACCAGGCTCCTCCATCCCTGGGATTCTCCAGGCAATAACACTAGTGGGTTGCCATTTCCTTCTCCAAATTAAAGTTGACATTAGTTTTAAAATATTAATTCTTCATGTGCCATGTATGTTATACTCTATGAAGAATACAAAAGTCAATTATAAATAGTTTTTGCCCTCAAGGAATTTATGAATTTCCTTGTAAGGGAGACAGTGTACACTTTGTATAAAACAAAAAATAACATACTGAGTGGGTATGAACAAAGTACTATGGGAGAGTTTGGAGGAAGAGAGATTACGTCCATGTGGAAGATCAGAGATGACTTCATGAAGAAGACAGCTAAGTGGAATCTTAAAGAATGGTTAAGATTTCTGCAAATAGAGATGCAGGTAAAATTATTCCAGGATGCAGAGACTAGGTTCTATATAGATCAAACCACATCTAGAGGCTAGAGCCTTTGACTTGTAGAAAGAAAGAGGAACTTACATAGATATATATCGTTGAACACAGGGTAAGTTAGAGCTAAATATTTATTGAATTATGCAAGCATTCATTTATTCAAAAGTAATTCTTGATTACTTACTTGGTGCAAGTATTGTACTAGGAATTAGTAGTGTATTTATGAGGTACTCAAAGGCCCTAACATATAAACGCTAAAAAGTTTAATCCTTAAATCATATTGATTTTTATCAACCACAGACATGTCCACCAATCTGTGGCAACACAAGGTATTTTACAGCTATTACACAGAACATGGATTTTAATGCTTTTGAGAGAGAGTTGGTATTTCTAAATAATATTGCTTCTAAATTTCAACCCAGTTGTTTCTCACCCCAGTTCTAATGAAAAGGAAGTGTTAGATAGGGGATGGGGAGACTAGAGGCTCCTTTCTGCAAGTTTTGGTGTATGCCAGAATTAATTTTAGCATGCATTTTGTTTTAGCATGCATTAACTGAAAGACAAAGACAAACAGCCTGTAAAGAGAGACACCAATGGTGATCTTTGGGACAAAAAGATTTTCCTAACTGAAAAGGAATCGCTGCAAATTTCCTTTAACTAGGCAGCTCCCTGTACAACTAAAATGATTCAGAATGTTTCTAGAACACACTGCACTGAGATACACCTGTACTCATACCTTGTCCGTCAAAACAATCTTTGTTTTCTCTCAAGCTAGGACTTGCATTAGACACGCCTCGTGCAATGGTGGCAATGGGGCGTGGGGTGAGGGGGTGAAGGTGACGGAGTGGCAGCCTGGAGGGCACTTTCTCTTTCTCTGTCTCCCCAACCAGAATTTTGCAGCTTTCCGCTCAGACTCACCTTCCCGCTTCTTATTTTTCCTGTCTCGATTCTCACTGCACCCCCCTCCCAGCCCCCACGACGCGTTCACTTTCTTATCCGTCGGTCTTTTAGCTCTCACCCACCTCCCTCCCAGCCCTCCGCCTCGGCTCGCCCGGCGCGGTGCGCCCACCTGGGGAACTCAGCGCTGCACCAACAGCCCGCGCGCCCCTTTGCAGCCCGGAGCTGCGGGGCATGCGCTCTGCGGCGGCGCCGCCCTCCCCCACCCTTGCCGCGGCAGAGTTATGCCAAGTATGTGAGGAGCCCGAGAGGGCCAGCGTCGGTCATGGGGAGCCGCGGCCGCCGCCTCCGCGAGCGCAGCTTTCTGGCGAGCGGGGTTCCGAGTTCTCCCCGCACTGGGGGCGAGCCTGGCTGCTGAGGCAGGGAGGGATGACGGACCCTCTGAGGAAAACGCTGTCCAGGCTCCGGGGTAGACGGGGTCCCTACGCCACCGGGGGGCTTGGTCTCCGGGCGGCCGCAGCAGCCACCGTGGCGGCCTCTTCGGCTGCCGTGGGAGACGCGGGTGGTGCCCGGGACCCCCCCTCAGGCGAGCGTGCCAGCGGAGCTCGGCCGAACCTGGAGCGGCCCCCGCCGTCGCCTCAGGCGTGGGGTCCTGAGGCGGGGGTCCCGGGAGGGCGGCCGGAGAGGTCGGGGGCGCTCGGGCCTCCGCCGCGCGGCTGGAAGGAGGCCACCCCCCCGGGCGGCGGGCTCACTCGTGCCTCTCTGTACGCCCCGCCGGGCTCCGAGGGCAGCGGAGAGGACGAGGAGGAAGACGCCGACTACTACGAGAACCTGCCGGGAGACTTCCAGCCTGCGTCCAAGCCTGAGGGGGCGGAGGCGGAGCTGTGGCCCCCGCCTCCCCTGGCCGTGGGCTCCTCCCCGGGGGCGGAGGGCGGCCGCCTGGAGACAGGCAGGCTGCAGACCCAGTTGCGAGAGGCCTATTATTTGCTGATCCAGGCCATGCACGACCTGCCCCCTGACTCCGGCGCGCGGCGGGGCGACCGGGGCTGGGCAGATCGCGGTTGCCCTGCGGGAGCCCGGGCTCCGGGCCAGCCGCCTTCCCCCTGCGGCGCGGCAGACCGCCGAGCCTGCCCCCGAGACTGGGAGCGCGGAGGCGGCGGCCGCCCTTGGCAGCAGGTGTCCCCGCCCCGGTCGCCTCCTGGGGAGTCGGGGGGAGGCCGCCCACGGACTCCTCGGATGCGGCTGTCCTGCAGCAGAAGTCTCGACAGCCTCCAGGTGGGTGCCAAAACGCCTCCCTTCCAGCGGTGGCCGAGCGACAGCTGGATCTGGTGCGGTACGCGCGGGGAGCCGGACGAGCCGCCGCCACGTGGAGGCGGGATGCACGGCTGGAGCGGAGGCAGCGCCCGGGCCGCTGCGCCCTCGGGCCCCCGGCTTCCCAGATCCGAGGACCCTGGCCGCTCCACGGGAAGCCGCGGCACAGGGGACGGCCAGGAGGGGCTCCCCTACCTCAGGCCGCCCGCGGTGACAGTCAAGAAACTGCAGAAGTGGATGTACAAAGGCCGTCTGCTGTCCTTGGGAATGAAGGGTCGGGCCCGTAGGACACCCCCCGATGGCACGGGTGCTCAGGCAACCTCTTCAAATCTGGGCGCTTTGAAAATGCGGGAAAGCCAGATCCTGTCGGTGCCTCCAGACCAAAGAATTACGCTGACAGGTAGGATGCCTTGCAACCAACATGCTTATTCTTTGAGCCTTAAAGTTTACCGAGCGGGCTTCTGTTTTAGAGCGAAGAAGAAGGTTATGGTTTTGCAGACAAGTACGTGCCCGTGCCAAAATGAGTGTCATGTCAATGGCAGCCTAATACGATTTCCCGGTTACCTAGGATCATATATTCTCTCGTTTCTTGCCCCCCCCCTTTTTTTTTTGACAGTGGCATGAGGAACTTGGGGTTTTTGTCTTTTCTTCTCTAAGAACCAGTGTACCTACTCCTAAGCGCAAGAGTGAGTAAAGGTTAAGTTCACCACACACTTTTTAGTGGATTTAAGAGTTGGGCGGTGCTGCCTTGATTTTTATTCTTTGTAGCTCTAGGCAAACTGTAGACTTTTGTGGAGTTTGTGAATTTGAATTTGATCCAAGTTAGACTTTACGGGCTTTTTAAACTGTCATTTTAGTCATTACACCTCCTCACTCTCCCCCACCTAGGAGCGTTCGTGCACACAAATACACAACCAAAACCCAAAGCCAAAGTAAACCGAAAAAACTATCATAGTAAAAATATTTTTTTAGTCGGGTAGGATTTCACTTGTTTCTTCCCTTCACCTTTCCCTCCCCTCTCTAACCCCCAAACCTAGCTCTAGATAATCTTCTTATTGTGGAAAATGAAGGGCACTTGGATTTTAATCAAAAGAAAAGTATGTGTTATGTACTTTTAAAGAAAGTGTGGACATTTAAAGTCATTTGTAAAAAGTATATTTGTCCTAATAATAGGATTTTGCTCCCTGTTTCGTATGTGTGATTTTTAGTTTTCACTGAAGGTTTACATTATCAATTCTAGAAATCTCTGAAGTTGTAAATAACAAAAAATTCTCTTGTGAAAGAAGTACCTTCAAACTGAGCCAAAACCAACATCTTTTGGATTACACTCTTAAAGACTTCTAATGAACATAATGGCTTACCTATTAGTAATAATTTTAAAAATATTAAATGCTGAAATGTAAAAGTATTCCCAGTACTTGGCTGTTTCCCTGGTAAGAAATACAAATCCTACAGGACTAGGTTTGTACACATTAACTTTTTTAACCAATAAACACAAAACTGGGGAGAAACAAAGTTCACAAAACTTTTTATTACACAATGAAGACAAGTCAAATGATTCACTTCAAGTGTATGCAAAACTAGAAAAGTTTTTTTGAATCTATGAAGTCTAACCCATACCTGTCAAAATTTTCCCTCAAACTTTTTCCATTCCACCTAAATAAAAAGATAGTAGAATGCAGATTTTTGTGAAGAGAGATGTACTTTATGCTAAGTTCATATTAAAATATGCATTTCCAGTAGTAAACTATTTGTAATCATTTATTATATTTTATTGCTAATATACCTTTACCTCCACTGATTTTGGTACATTTAACTCTTTGTAAGACAGTTAACTTTTAGCCATAACAAAAATCTGTATAAAACTCAAGTAAAATATGTATTACCCTTTTGTTGCAAAGGTTAAACATTACTATCTGATGGCTTTTAATATTCTCAGCTGTTATGGAAAAATTCAAGTTTTTTAAAAGTAATAATAAATGCAGTAACTTTTAAGAATGAATTCATTGACTTTTTTTCATTGAAAAACTAAGTAAATGAAATTAATTTAAAATAAATGACATTAGGGACCTCCCTGGCAGTCCAGTGGCTAAGACTCCATACTCCCAATGCAGGGGCTCGGGTTCAATCCCTGGTTAGGGAACTAGGTCCCACATGCCTCAACCAAGAACTCACAGCCACCACTAAGACTTGGCACAGCGAAACAAACAAATAAATAAAACAGACCCTCACAAATAAATAAATAAATAAATGACATTAGAATTACTATGTGATTCTATGTATAAATTAGATAGTTACTGTGTATAAATTAGATATTTCACAAGAAATCTAAACAAAAGTTTAGGTAACCTCTGGTTTAAAAACCTTACTCAGATGTTTCCTTTCAAATCATTAGTTTATTTTTTAGGAAAGATTAAAAATACTTTATGCAATGTTTATATATCTAGTATAGATTTGAAGAGTTTAGTCTTTTTTTAAAAATTGCTTTTTATGATGGTTAGTTGAATTTACTAAAAACATTCTGGATACTTTAAAGGGTCTGCATATAATCTTTATTACACCCCCATCCCCTCACCACCACAACCCCCACGTGAAGGTATGACAGCTATTATTGAACAGCAACAGCAAAAGAAAATAAGAGGTTAAGTACTTTGCCCAAGGTCACTTAAACTAGTATATGGTTTATGTATACTAGTATATAGGTCCAAACTATTATGTGGATTCAAACTCAAGTCTTTATAACTCCAAAATCCCTATTTATATAAGGTCAAAGGGACTTTATGGGCTTCCCCGATGCCTCAGTGGTAAGAAATCTGCCTGCAGTTTAAGAAACCTGGATTACATCCCTGGGTCGGGAAGATCCCCTGGAGGAGGAAATGACACCCACTCCTGTATTCTTGCCTGGAGAATTGCATGGGATCTCAAAAGAGTCGGATGACTGAGTGACTGAGCACACGCGCAAGCAAAGGGACTCTAAATATCCTTAGATCTAATAATTTGATCTAATTAATTCTCTTAAATTGCTTGGATTGAGGAGATGGGAAATAAGTAACTTCCTCAAAGTTGCAAAAAAGTTGAGGGACTCCTAGAATAGAATCAATTGCTATATCCACTTTACACTTTTACCTTTAATTAGTTCAAATTGGTTACTTGGATTCTGTTTTTAATCATGTTTTCTAAAAAATTAACCAGGCAGTCCTGATGAAGCAGTACATTCTTGATTGTATAAAGATGTTAAATAGCCTAAAGGTTTCTCTCACATTTTGCTATACAATATGATTTGTGAGGATATTTTCTTTCAAAATACAGTTATAGTTAGAATTTATAACACAGAACAACTATATAGGGGGATAGAGATACCTAGTCTACATAGGTGTTTTGGAAATTTTTGAGACCATATGATAAGTGGAAGCCAAAGTGGTTTTCTGTTTTGATTTCTGGCTCCTATTAAGAATCATTAAAATTTTTGATATTATAATGCTGCCAGTAATTTGATGCAGAATGTAGTGTTCACAGATTGGCCAGTTTGTTACTAGTTGAGATGATTATTTAAGAAATCTAAAGTCATTCCATAGTAAATACTGTTAAGTTTCTGCAAGCCATAAAAGGGAATTTTAATTTATTTACTATACTTCATATAGTATAGTATATACTATATGTCTTTATAAACTTATATACTATATATAAGTTTATAAGACTTATATATACTATAAGTCTTTATAAATTTAATTAGCAAATAGTACTCAGAAATAAATGGAAAAGTTTATTTTCCAAGTTGAGCACCAAGTTGAGCTAGCGTGGCCTTTTACTGCTGTAAAAAACAATTAGCCTACTTTGACTCTACTCTTCTTGTTCCATCATCTGTGGAAGAAGAAAAATTAGGGCAGGTAACAAGCAGTATTAAATAGCTGGTATGATCTTTGCATTATATCTTAAATTGAAGTTGACGCTTAATGCAGAATTCCTACCAATTCTGTTTCCTGAAATATATGTAGCTCCATTTTTGCAACTTTATGAACTATATTTTCTTTATGGGTTTTTCCAATAAATTCTTTCATGCATTAGCCCTTTCAAGACTAGTAAGACTGTAGGCAAGTAATTTTTGTCTGTCTTCTACATCTAAATCCTTCTGTTAGAAATTCTGCCATCGTGGCCCCAGAAGCAAGCAGGTCCATTTTTTAGTTTCTGTTTTTTTGTTTTGGGAAGAGTGCCATAAAACATCAGAGTTGCTGGTGGCAGGAAAACACTGAGAATTACAAATTCAGCAGAAAGCAATGTTGTGTTGGTTTTTGAAAGTCCTACATTTCTAAATGGTGCTTAATGTTTTGAGAATCTCTAAGACTATTGGTTGTTAAAATGAAGGTTTAATATGTGTGAGGGGGGACCTTGAGGTTCTACATTTTAACAAACTACCAGTATTGATGTTATTTGGTATACACTTTTAGAATAGTAAGGCTCTGTAATTCTGGGTACCTCCAATCACCTATGTTGATATTTTGTTAAATGTTTTGAAAAAGCATTCTACTTCATTCTGGCACTTGATACTTATACTAACCCCTTTATTAGAGCAAAGCGCTTGAGCTCTTTCTGCTTCCGTTTTTTTTTTTTTTTTTAATTTTAATTTTTTTATTTTTGGCTGGGCTGGGTCTTCGCTGTTGTACTTGTGGTGAGCAGCCTTTTCATTGTGGTGGCTTCTCTTGTGGAGCACAGGCTCTAGGCTCACAAGCTTCAGTAGTTGCAGCATGCGGGCTCAGTAGTTATGGCCCATGGTCTTAGTTGCTCTTCGGCATGTGGGCTCTTCCCAGACCAGGGATCGAACCCGTGTTCCCTGCATTGGCAGGTGGATTCTTAACCACTGGACCACCAGGGAAATCCCTCTGCTTCAGTTTTGTAAGCATGAACTTATACTTACTACTTATCTACGACAAGTATAAGCATTTCTCGCTGTGTTGGTCTTGCACCAATAAAAGTAAAAGATTTTAGAATCAGCAAGAGAGGAGGCCATATAATGTAATGGCTAGTAGAATAGAGATTTTGGGTTTCTGATCAAATCTACCACTTACCAGTCTTAAGACTTTGGACAAGTTACTCAACCCTGCATAGCCCCAATCTTCAGGTTGCTGTGAAGATGAAAAAAGATAATCTATTTGGTACCATGCCTGGCACTTAGCTGTTATCAAGAGAAAGGCAAGCACGCTTTGTGAAAATATTGCCTTGTCCCAGGTCTGTTTGGTTAGTGATCTGAAGTTGAAAAAGACAGCCTTAAGGAACACTGGGAATTGAACTAGAGGACACCACTTTAGGAGCAATAAAAACTCTTAAGAAAAATGCTGTGTGCTAGCTTTGGGGATAGAAAAGTAGAGAAGGGAATTTTGAGACTGTTTTTAGTTCTCTGAAAGTAAGGAGGAGGCATAAGAGAAGAAAAGATGAAAAAGGCACAGAGGAAAAGATGAGTAGAATAAAGAAGTGCTCCTAAAGTGGTGCCCTCTAGTTCAATTCCCAATGTTCCTTAAGACTATCTTTCTCAACTTCACATCATTGCAGATCACTCTCCAGCCAGAATTGCAAACTCCTAGTTTATCCCACCTGTCCTTCCCCTTTGGTAATCATAATTTTGTGTCTGTGAGTCTGTTTCTGTTTTAGAAGTAAAAATTCATTTGTATCATTTAAAAATTGTTTTTAATTTTTTTAAAAATTTATTTTTGGCTGTTCTGGGTCTTTGTTGCTGCATGTGGGCTTTCTTGAGTTGCAGTGAGTGTGGGCTTCTCTTCATAAGCCTACATATGGACTTAGTTGCTCCAGGACATGTGGGATCTTCCTGGCCCAGGGATTGAAACCATGTCCCCTGCATTGGCAGGCAGATTCTTAACCACTCGACCACCAGGGAAGTCCCTGTAACATTTTCTTAGATTCCACATATAAGTGGTAGCATATTATATTTGTTAGACTTATTTCACTTAGTATGATAATCTAAAGGTCCATCCATGTTGCCACAAGTGGCATTATTTCACTCTTTTTTATGGCTAAGTAATATTCTATTGCATATGTATGCATCACATCTTCCCTATCCATTCATCTGTCAATGGGCACTTAGATTGCTTCCATATCTTGGCTATTGTAAATAGTGCTGCGATGAAAATGAAGCTACATGTTTCTTTTTGAACTAGAGTTTTAGTCTTTTCTGGATACAGGTCCAGGACTGTTGTTAATTTTAAGTGTAAAGGAGACAGAACCAAGCTTTTGAATCTTCAGGTTTCATTGATTAAAGTAAATTAAATCAATTCAAGATATTTATTGAATATCTATTAAATGTTTGCATATTAGATTCTGGGAGAGTGGAGGTGGGTATTCTTTAGTAGTAGTCCAGGTGTACTCCTGTAGACTTTGTAATCGGTTTGAGTGCTGCCTCTTCCATTTACCAATAGGTGATCTCAGGCAAGTTACATGACTTTTCTGAGTAGTACTATATAGTTTCAAAGTATTTCAAACATTACCTTACTTAATCCCAGGAGCCACCCTATAAGGTTAATTGGGTTGATACTATCATCATGTTCAGAGAGGGTCACCTACTTCCCTACTTTTAGTAGCTGGCATGCTGTGGGGGAGACAGGTGAGAGCATGGTTTGTTGGCAAAGTAATATCTCTGCTTTTCAATATACTATCTAGGTTGGTCATAGCTTTCCTTCCAAGGAGTAAGCGTATTTTAATTTCATGGCTGAAATCACCATCTGCAGTGATTTTGGAGACCCCAAAAATAAAGTCAGCCACTGTTTCCACTGTTTCCCCATCTATTTCCCATGAAGTGATGGGACCAGATGCCATGATCTTAGTTTTCTGAATGTTGAGCTTTAAGCCAACTTTCTCACTCTCCTCTTTCACTTTCATCAAGAGGCTTTTTAGTTCCTCTTCACTTTCTGCCATGGAGAAGGCAATGGCACCCCACTCCAGTACTCTTGCCTAAAAAATCCCATGGACAGAGGAGCCTGGTGGGCTGGAGTCCATGGGGTCACTAGGGGTCGGACACGACTGAGCGACTTCACTTTCACTTTTCACTTTCATGCACTGGAGAAGGAAATGGCAACCCACTCCAGTGTTCTTGCCTGGAGAATCCCAGGGATGGGGGAGCCTGGTGGGCTGCTGTCTATGGGATCAGACAGAGTAGGACACGATTGAAGTGACTTAGCAGCAGCAGCAGCAGCACACTTTCTGTCATAAGAGTGGTGTCATCTACATGTCTGAGGTTATTGATATTTCCCCCGGCAATCTTGATTCCAGCTTGTGCTTCTTCCAGCCCAGCGTTTCTCATGATGTACTCTACATATAAGTTAAAGACAGACTTAAATTTGAATCCTAGGGCTAGTACCTTGACCATATTCCTCATATGTTTGAAGCTTATGACTAATTCAACCTGTCTCAGCATTATTGTGGTGGGTTAAAGGAAGTTAAGGGCTTTCATATTGCTTTATCCCTTGTTCCTGCCACATAATAGGCAATCAGTAAATATTTCTTGAGTTAATAAATATCTGACATAGTAGGCATTCATGAGAGATTTCTTCCCTTTTAAGTCTGTTCCTCTATTCTTGCCTCTGGAACTAATTGAACTTGAAGCCCAGTTTGTGTTTAAGGCTTTGTTTTGTTTTTAAATTAATCTGCTTGATTAGGTAACATTTAGGGTTATAAAAAGGGCAAATTTACATTTTCAAATGATTTTTTTCAGTAGAAGGGAGGTTACTGAAAACCTTGATTATCCACGAACCTAATTTTTTGGTTGTTGTTAAGCTCCTCAAAGTTTAATGTGTTTTTATCACTCTCTGTTACTAGACTACAATATTTTACTTGCTGTAATACTAAAATGAATCAACCGTATACACGCACTCAAAGTAGCACAGATCACAGTTTACAAACCTGGCATGATCTTAAAATTAGAAATATGGTTTTGTTTTAATTATTTATGCATAGTAAATTAGCATTATGATATATATTTAGTTTGTTGTCTGTCACTGAAGCCGGCTTTATGTGACTTTTTGGAAGTGTAAAAATTTTTCCCTTTATATGGAATTAATGTTATATATACATTTTTAGAGTCTTATCCATTATATGAATACATGCACATATCTAAGTATTTGATGTTCTACATTGGGCTATGAATTCCTTAAGGGCAGGGATCATTTTGTTCATTCTTGTATTCTTGCTACTTAAGCTTGTGCCCATCAGTAATATAGCTGTATTGTGTTTATTGTGACAGGATACTTGGTCCTAATCAAGGGTCTTCTTAGGGATTTTTAATTTTTATTTTTGCTCTAGATATTTAGAACTTAAACTCTGTATGAGTTGCTACTGCATTATGTGGTTAGAAAACAAATGTTATTTTGAAATTTCAATAATCAGTAAGACAATTAGTAATAAATGAGGAACGTTTATTTTGAAAGATTTATTCAATCTTTAGATTCATTTTTAAAAGATTTTATTTTTGAAACATTTATTAATCTTTCTGTGAAAAGGTAATAATATTACTTTATAGTTTCTAAAGTTCTTGTAGTAGTGAGTTGAATGTTACTCATATTAATTAAAGACATGGTGTGTACCAAGCATTCTATACAAGCTTTTTATAAAACATGTTTTGCCTAGGATAAAGCTGTTTCAGCCCTATGATATTTATAAAGGTGGTTTCAGAGTTTGTTTATTGTTTTTCTTAAGAATTCTTATGATACCTGATAACCAAATAATAGAAATCAAGTTTAGGTGGAAAATCCAAAGTTTTTCTTATTTAAGTTTAATCTCTGAATGTGATTAATATTACACTTTTTTCTTTTTAAAAACAGTATTTTAATAACTGGTCTTAAGTGACATGTCTTTCTTGGTATGCGAGGTATTATATTCTATCTTCTTTTTTTCTTTGAAACAGATTTATTTGAAAATGTCTGTGAGTCTCCAATGAAGAGAAATGAACTTAAGGATCTGAAGGATAATATTGGCTTCAGGGGTCATAAGTCACTTAACAGCATCACTGTGTCAAAGAAACGCAATTGGCTGTATCAAAGTACTCTGAGATCTTTTAATTTGGAAGAAGAAAATAAGAAATGCCAAGATATAAGTCATTTATCTGTTTCACCCATTCCTCTACCTAAACAGCAGCTGTCACAACCTTTTCTCAAATCATCTGAAGAATATTGTACGTATATGGTGTGTAATGCTACAAATTCTTCATTATCAAGAAACTGTTCATTAGACTTTAATGAGGAAAATGATGCAGATGATGAAGGAGAAATATGGTACAACCCCATTCCTGAGGATGATGACTTCGGTATTTCAAATGCCTTGAGTTTTGGTGAGACAGACTCTGCTGTTCTAAAGTTTCCTGATGTCAGTTTGAGAGTGTTATCTGGCAGTAACCTAATGAAAGCAGAGCAGTACACTGAAGACTTGCTCTGCTCTTCTGAACACACAGGTGATGTTCAGACCACACAGTCACACGAGATAAATCCTGTAGATTCCATCTGTCCCACAGAGTTTGTGCAGCGGTGCAAGCAAAGGCATAGACACAAGATGCAAGAACGTATAATTATAGAGGACAGTCCCATGTTGAAATCTCCTTTTTCAGGTAAGGATGATCATATACCTGCCATTTCTTCTTTCATTTTCAGTTCTTTGGCAGTATCTAAAACTAAGTATAGATGTTTATTGTGGCCTTGTACCTTTCCTTACAATGTGAGTGTATTTTCATGAAAATAAAACTCAAAAAGATTTATAAACACTTTTATGTACATGCTGGTTTAATTATTCCTATCACAGACTTGGTTTTGTAAGGGGTGAAGGAGCTGGAATCCTACACCAACTTTTAGTGTGTATGGTGTGGTTTAATATGTCTGTCCATCAAGGCAGTAATTACTTTTCTCTTAGTTGAAAGAATGGAGTCATGGGGACTGGAAAAGATGTATTCTTTATGTATGTCTTGTTTTGCTTCATTCATGTATTCATTCATTCACACCTAGCCTGGCCACAGATGAAAAATTCTATGTTCAGTATACTAGTAGTCATTAGTTTTCACTTTTGTGCCTACATTTCCTCAGAAACAAAGGAAAAGAAGAAGAGAAAAAGAGACCAGAGGTGAAAGTAAATATTTTGCAAATAGGTCTACAATAGATACGGAACCCAGAAAGGAAATAATTGAATATATATTAGGTATCGTTCAACCTAATGGTTTTATTCTTTGATTTCTGATGTGCTTCTTTTTAAATTTAGTCCTCGATGTAGTACATCCCAGTGTTGGAATTAAAATTTTGTGTGTGTGTGCATATCTAAGTGTAAACTTATTTTCCACAGTGACTGTATGTTTCTTTTGTAATGTGAATGGGAAGAGTAATAAATGGTATATAAACTAATACTTTGAAACACAGGTTGAGATCCAGGTGGAGTGATGAGGAAAGCTTGCAGGAGAAGGGCAGACAGATCGTGATGGGTGTGGAATGGTGCAGAAAAGGCAAGAGGGCATTAAGTACAAGAGCAGTGTTAGAAAGTCAGTGTATGTCAAGTGAGATACACTTTAAGTTACTGTCTTTAAACTTTATTATTTTATGTTTGTTGCGAATTGTGAATCTGTTGAGGATAAACATTACCGAAAAAACAAAAACAACCACCCAAATTTGAAAGTACAGAAGGATGTCGATTATGTCTCCCTTTTTACTATTATTCTTCTCTTAAGCTTACTGTTATAACAAGTACATTCCTATGTTGACCAGAGGAGATATTTAGACAATTTATATAATCTTTTTTTTGTTTTAATGTGACCAGAAAGGTTGTTTACCTAAAGTGATAATGTTCTCTTTAGCAACACTGGCAAAAATCTGTTGAGAAATAGGCAAAGAGAATGGTTAAATTTCAAAATAATGTTTTGATTAAGAAATAGGAAAGCGCAAGTATTTTTAATATGAATGACAGTTTTATGATCATCCTGACATAATTATGCCTGTTTTTTACCTATTAACTTCTGGATATATATGTACCTTTTATCTAGTTGCTGTCATAGTTGACTATTTTGGGGTTTTGCTGATTTCACTTATTATCTATACTTTGTATTCTTACATGTGGTGGTGGTTTCGGAGAAGGCAATGGCACCCCACTCCAGTACTCTTGCCTGGAAAATCCCATGGATGGCGGAGTCTGGTGGGCTGTAGTCCATGGGGTCGCTAAGAGTCAGACACGACTGAGCGACTTCCCTTTCACTTTTCACTTTCATGCATTGGAGAAGGAAATGGCAACCCACTCCAGTGTTCTTGCCTGGAGAATCACAGGGATAGGGGAGCCTGATGGGCTGCCGTCTATGGGGTCGCACAGAGTCGAACACGACTGAAGTGACTTAGTAGGTAGCAGGTGGTGGTTTAGTCGCGACTCTTACGACCCCATGGACTGTAGCCTGCCAGGCTCCTCCGTCCATGGGATTCTCCAGGCAAGAATAGTGGAATGGGTTGCCATTTCCTTTTCCACGGGATCTTCCTGACCCAGGAATCGAACCTGGCTCTCCTGCATTGCAGGCAGATTCTTTACCGACTGAAATACGAGGGAAGCCCCATTCTCACATATGATTAATGTCATTGTTCCCCAATTTTTATAGTATTTAATTGGGTTGATGTGCCCTGTTTGACTGGTTCCTTATTGTTAGGTGTTAATAGAATGTTTCCACTACTACTGTGGTGATCTTTATCATGATCTGTTTTGCTTCATAAGATTGATTACTATTAATAGTATCTTTACTTGGTCTTTACAGCTGGTAACTATTATGCTGCTGCTGCTAAGTCACTTCAGTCGTGTCCGACTCTGTGTGATTCGCATAGACGGCAGCGGCAGCCCACCAGGCTCCGCCGTCCCTGGGATTCTCCAGGCAAGAACACTGGAGTGGGTTGCCGTTTCCTTCTCCAATGCATGAAAGTGAAAAGCGAAAATGAAGTCGCTCAGTTGTGTCCGACTCTTAGCGACCCTATGGACTGAAGCCTACCAGGCTCCTCCATCCATGGGATTTTCCAGACAAGAGTACTGGAGTGGGGTTCCATTGTCTTTTCTGGTAACTATTATAGGTAATTTCTATATTGTATTTCCTAAAAAGTTTATAGTTTACAAGCAACTAACAATGCTTGGAGAATCCCAGGGACGGGGGAGCCTGGTGGGCTGCCATCTATGGGGTTGCACAGAGTCGGACACGACTGAAGTGACTTAGCAGCAGCAGTAACAATTGGTTAATTCAGTTATTCAATAAACATTTAGTTCCTGGGATCGTGAAGAGTCAGACATGACTGAGCAACTTCCCTTTCACTTTTTACTTTCATGCATTGGAGAAGGAAATGGCAACCCACTCCAGTGTTCTTGCCTGGAGAATCCCAGGGACAGGGGAGCCTGGTGGGCTGCGGTCTGTGGGGTCGTACAGAGTCGGACACGACTGAAGTGACTTAGCAGCAGCAGCAGCAGCAGCATGTGCCATTTACTGTTCTAGGTGCTGAAGGGAATGTGCCAGTTTCAGTTGATTCTAGTCTGGTTCATAAATTTATATTGAAAGATTTTTCCTTGTTTTGCTTTCCCTTGAAAGTCCCATGAACGGAGGAGCCTGGTGCAGGCTACTGTCCATGGGATAGCAAAGAGTTGGACATGACTGAGCGACTTCACTTTTCTTTTTTTAAAAAATTAATTATTATTTTTTTTACTTTACAATATTGTATTGGTTTTGCCATACAGCAACATGATTTGATAAGTATAATTGTGGTTTAATTTTAAGTGAATGTTGAACTTGGTCATATTTCAGCTCTTGGATTTTATAAAAACAAAGCTTTTTTGTTTCAATAAATTCAGTCTTGCCTGCAGTAGAAATATGTTTTTAAAAAAGTCATTATATTAGATTGACTCTTTATTTAATAAAACCTAGAACAATTTTGTATACTGGGTAGCTTCTTTAGGCCATGACAAAATAGATAGATTGTATGCTACAGCAATACTCTGATTACTGTAGATTATTTTAGACCAGTAAACCAGTAGAATTGTACTACAGTTTACAGTATAAAGGAATGCTTTGTCTAGTTTATTAAACACTCCATTTCTTATTAGTTATGTACCAGAAAAGCCCAACAGGCATACTTAAAATAGTCCTTTCTCTATAAAGAAACTGTTTTGTCAATAGGACACATAAAGAAGGATGGAGAGAGGACTATTTAGACTATTTTAATACTTTGAAGAAAGGTCATTTGATCTATTGATTTTTTGAAATGAATAAACACTTTTCTCATTTTAATTGTCAAATGTACTACATAGAGTAGTCTCTGGTACTAGGGTCATTAAGGATCTTTATAGGAAATAATTGGATAAAGTATGAAAAATTAATTTAAATTTTAAATAATTGGGATAATACTATATTTTTCTTTAAAAGCACAGTTTAAATTTATATAATATTACATTTTTAGAAGCTACTTTCAGTTTGCTCTATTAATTTGAAAACTTACTAGAAAATATTCATATTTTTAAATGAAATTGATTAGCCTTACATCCATTTTTTTTAAAACTGGGAATTAAAAATTTAAGGTTAAGTGGAATGCTTTAACCTCTTAATAATAGTTGAAAAAAGGTCTTTGAAAGTTAATTTGATGTATATGTATGGACAGAAAAATGTTAAAAAAAAAAAATGGAGAGACTGCAAATATAGTATTTTAGAGCACAGATTCTGAAAGCCTGTTTTCAGATATGAGTCCTTATTCTTCCACTTACCAGATTTGTGATTTTAGACAAATTAGACAGCTCATGCATCAATTTCCTCATCTGGAGAATGGTATCTTAACTTGTAAGGTTATTATGAGAGTTAAATGAGAGTCCGTGCATACTAATTATTAAATTAAGTTTTCATACTTTGTCTAGCTCAGTAAAAGTTGACTGGTATTATTTTTAATAATAAATATAATAATTTAATAATAATAATAGAAGCTACTTTTAATATAATTTTCACTGCTATATGACCATGATTGATCTCCTGGTAGTGCAGTTTTACAATGATTAATCTTCTGGTGATATGGACTGTTATTTATTTGTGCTTCTTAAATTTTTAGAAAAACTTTTTATTGTAAGCCTGAGTAACTTTGACATTCAGAAAAAAAGCAATTTTTGTGGAGAAAAAATTGAAAGCGAAAGATGATGCTGTGAAAGTGCTGCACTCAATATGCCAGCAAATTTGGAAAACTCAGCAGTGGCCACAGGATTGGAAAGGTCAGTTTTCATTCCAATCCTAAAGAAAGGCAATGCCGAAGAATGCTCAAACTACCGCACAATTGCACTCATCTCACACGCTAGTAAAGTAATGCTCAAAATTCTCCAAGCCAGGCTTCAGCAATACGTGAACCGTGAACTTCCTGATGTTCAAGCTGGTTTTAGCAAAGGCAGAGGAACCAGAGATCAAATTGCCAACATCTGCTGGATCATGGAAAAAGCAAGAGAGTTCCAGAAAAACATCTATTTCTGTTTTATTGACTATGCCAAAGCCTTTGATTGTGTGGATCACAATAAACTGTGGCAAATTCTGAAAGAGATGGGAATACCAGATCACCTGATCTGCCTCTTGAGAAATTTGTATGCAGGTCAGGAAGCAACAGTTAGAACTGGTCATGGAACAACAGACTGGTTCCAAATAGGAAAAGGAGTTCGTCAAGGCTGTATATTGTCACCCTATTTATTTACTTATATGCAGAGTACATCATGAGAAACGCTGGACTGGAAGAAGCACAAGCTGGAATCAAGATTGCCGGGAGAAATATCAATAACCTCAGATATGCAGATGACACCACCCGTATGGCAGACAGTGAAGAGGAACTAAAAAGCCTCTTGATGAAAGTGAAAGTGGAGAGTGAAAAGGTTGGCTTAAAGCTCAACATTCAGAAAACTAAGATCATGGCATCTGGTCCCATCACTTCATGGGAAATAGATGGGGAAACAGTGGAAACAGTGTCAGACTTTATTTTTCTGGGCTCCAAAATCACTGCAGACGGTGACTGCAGCCATGAAATTAAAAGATGCTTACTCCTTGGAAGGAAGGTTATGACCAACCTGGATAGCATATTCAAAAGCAGAGACATTACTTTGCCAACAAAAGTCTGTCTAGTCAAGGCTATGGATTTTCCTGTGGTGATGTATGGGTGTGAGAGTTGGACTGTGAAGAAGGCTGAGCGCCAAAGAATTGATGCTTTTGAAGTGTGGTGTTGGAGAAGACTCTTGAGAGTCCCTTGGACTGCAAGGAGATCCAACCAGTCCATTCTGAAGGAGATCAGCCCTGGGATTTCTTTGGAAGGAATGATGCTAAAGCTGAAACTCCAGTATTTTGGCCACCTCATGCGAAGAGTTGACTCATTGGAGAAGACTCAATCTGCTGGGAGGGATTGAGGGCAAGAGGAGAAGGGGACGACAGAGGATGAGATGGCTGGATGGCATCACTGACTCGATGGATGTGAGTCTGAGTGACCTCCGGGAGTTGGTGATGGACAGGGAGGCCTGGTGTGCTGCGATTCATGGGGTCGCAAAAAGTCGGACACGACTGAGCGACTGATCTGATCTAACACTTTATTCTTTATGGAAACTGAAAATTATAAGAAAATACATTTTATCAGTCATTCTTACATTAGGTGAAATTTCTAAATAAATACACTAAAATAGGAAATGTGAAAATTGGCGAACATATTAAAATAGGAAACTTTCCTAGTTTTCTTTGATATCCAGTTTACAGTTATAAGTATATTGCAATGGGCAAGATTTAAAAGGAACCTATATTACCTTTTGGAGAAGGCAATGGCAGCCCACTCCAGTATTCTTGCCTGGAAAATCCCATGGATAGAGGAGCCTGGTAGGCTGCAGTCCACGGGGTCGCTAGGAGTCGGACACGACTGAGCGACTTCACTTTGACTTTTCACTTTCATGCATTGGAGAAGGAAATGACAACCCACTCCAGTGTTCATGCCTGGGGAATCCCAGGGACGGGGGAGCCTGGTGGGCTGCCATCTATAGGGTCGCACAGAGTAGGACACGACTGAAGTGACTTAGTATAGCATTAGCATTAGCATATATTACCTTTCTTCCAAACCTTCAGAATAGAAAAACAGATGAAGAGGGAGATGTTTCTTTCCACCATAAGCCTTTTGTAGATTGTGATATTCTGCTTAAACTTGGTAATGGGAATTCAGCTAAACTTTTGACTTAAACCTTACCATTAAGATGAAACAGAAGAATTTCTGTCCATATGAGAGCTTGTTAAATTTGTGGTTTATAAAGTAAAAAGAAATCAAAACTTATCACCTTATTTATTTTTTTTTCCCCAAGGTCCTGGGAGTGTAGCTGCTACAAACAAGACTGATTTGGGAGTTATGGAACCGTCTTCACCAAGCCCTAGCCCTGTGAAAAAAGGCAGTTCAATGAATTGGTCTTTCCCGGATAAAATAAAGTCTCCACGAACTGTGAGGAAACTTTCCATGAAAATGAAAAAGTTGCCAGAACTTAGCCGAAAACTGAGTGTTAAAGGAACCTTGAATTATGTAAACAGTCCAGATAATACTCCTTCTTTGTTTAAACGTAACTGTCAAGAGATTCATCATGCTGTTATTCTACCTTCTGGGAATACAACCACAGCTGCTAAGAGGAATGTAATAAGTCGGTACCATCTTGATACCAGTGTGTCTTCTCAGCCCAGCTATCAGAATAAAACCTCCGTGAGTTCTAAGTATTCCTGCAAAGGTGGTTACCTCAGTGATGGAGATTCACCTGAACTGATAGCCAAATCTAGCAAATATGGATTCGAAAACAAATTTACAAAAGGAAAAGACATAATTCCAAATAGCAGCAGCAAGAATGAAATAGACATTGATGCTTTTAGACATTACAGCTTTTCTGATCAACCTAAGTGTTCACAGTACATATCTGGGCTCATGAGTGTGCACTTCTATGGTGCTGAGGATTTAAAACCACCTCGGATAGACTCAAAAGATGTCTTTTGTGCAATTCAGGTAGATTCAGTGAACAAAGCCAGAACAGCTTTGCTCACATGTCGAACAACGTTTTTAGACATGGATCACACTTTCAACATAGAAATTGAAAATGCACAGCATTTGAAATTAGTAGTGTTTAGTTGGGAACCCACTCCAAGAAAAAACCGAGTGTGTTGTCATGGAACTGTTGTTCTTCCCACCTTATTCCGAGTGACAAAGACACATCAATTGGCTGTCAAACTTGAACCTAGAGGTCTTATTTACGTGAAAGTGACTCTTTTGGAACAGTGGGAGAATTCACTTCATGGGCTAGATATAAATCGAGAACCAGTAGTATTTGGTGTTGATATTCGAAAAGTTGTAGAGAAAGAAAATATAGGCTTGATGGTACCACTCCTGATTCAGAAATGTATTATGGAAATTGAAAAGAGAGGCTGTCAGGTATTATTTTACTGTGTTTCTCTATTGCCCCCTTATCTATCTATTCGAGTAATTAATTCAATTTATTTATAGTAAGTCTTAGGAGAAGGAGTTCAAGGTAAGTTTAAAAAATCTAATTTAGACTTTTTCTCATTCCTATTCTTTATTTTTATTACGTTACTGTTTAGGATATAATTTATGCCTTAACCTGTGTTGTCAATGATTGAAAGCATGCTAGATGGTTCTTTATGTTTGATGCAGGGCTGCATGGACTTATACTTTGAGATGAAGATATGGCATTTTACAGTGACATTCCTAGGAAAAGCCAGAGCTAATAACATGGATTAAGACTAATTCATTTAAGGAATGTTTCTTCATGGTTTGACTTTCCTTTGATAGAGAGTTCAACAGAGACTCTTATAACCCTGTTTCACTCCTAAAATTAACTCCCTGTCCGTATTTCCTGTTCTCCCTTAGTTCCACGCTTTGGAAAGCATAAGCTTATCCATGTCTTACCTTTGGGATAGCATGGTGGATAAGGAGAGGTCCTACTAATAAAAGCACATCTCATTCTCTTTTCCTTTTAAAGAAGGTAAAAGCAGTTCATTAGAACAAACAAAAAACCTGGTGCTATTTGTAACAAGATGGGCTTCCCTGGTGGCTCGGACGGTAAAGAATCTGCCTGTAATACAGGAGACCTGGGTTCAATCCCTGGGTTGGGAAGTTCCCGTGGAGGAGGAAATGGCAACCCACTTCACTATCCTTGCCTGGAGAATTCCATGGACAAAGGAACCTGGTGAACCTTAGTCCATGCAGTCATAAAGAGTCGGACATGACTGATACTTACTTTCATGTAAATGTTAACCAGTTGGTAGACCTTATTTTTGGGGCTTTCCTGGTGGCTTAGTCAGTAAAGAATCCACCTGCCAAATGCAGGAAATACGGGAGACTCTGGTTCAATCCCTGGAGAAGGAAATGGCAACCCACTCCAGTATTCTTTTCTCGGAAATCTCATGGACAGAGAAGCATGGTGGGCTATTGTTCATGGGGTCGCAAGAGTTGGACACAAATTAGTGACTAAACCACCACCACCAGACCTTATCTTTATTTTCATTAGTACTTGTAGAATGACAATGACAAGCAGTGTATCACTGAGGATATTAATATGAGGTACAAGTAATTATTTATACTAATCTTTTGCAATACAAAAGCCTTAGAATCATTACTAAAGTATTTTGCTTTAATGCTATCAGAATTTATAACATTGATCAAAAATATCAAGGATGAATACCATAAAATCTGAAATATGATTTCTTTAGAAGAATATATAAGCAAATGTAAAATAACCTACCTTGAATTTAACATGGAAACTATAGAAACCTCCTAACTTAATGGAGTTTGGTATAAAGATACAGTAGATTCTGGTTTCTCATCCATTATTGTGTGATGTTGGGCTAGTCATTTAATCTCTGTGAGTCTTTTCTGCTTATATTAATAAAAGTAGATGTAGTAACTTCCTGAAGCAGAGAGGTAGGACATTTGAATTTTTGAAACCTCTTTCAGATATGTGATTCTATCAAGTCGAGTTTGTGTTGTCTGGATGGAAGTGAGGCCTTTAGAATCCAGCTTTTGGTCCAGTTACTCGTTTCTTAAGGGTGTCTATTTTCCCTCCATGTTTTTTCCCAGGGAGCATATAGAGAAGCCAGAAGTTAGGCAGACTTTAAATAAAGCTGAAGTCTTTTACAATTGTATGTTAAAGCGTGTGTTAGTTGCTCAGTAGTGTCTGACTCTGCGACCCCGTGAAATGTAGCCTGTCTATGGAATTCTCCAGGCAAGAATACTGGAGTGGGTAGCTATTTCCTCCTCTAGGGGACCTTTCTGACTCAGGGATTGAACCCCGGTCTCCTGCACTGCAGGCAGATTCTTTACTGTCTGAGCCACCAGGGATACCCAATAAGTAACTCAAATAGTACTATACTTTTACAGTCTGTTTTCTGAAAATATTTCATAAAGAGCAAGTAGATAAGACTGTTGTGATTTTAAATAACAAGAAAATATTTTTTAGGAATGCTTTTTATTTCTATAAAGTTTAGAAAGATTTATTTTAATAAGGAATTATTTCCTGTGAAATAAAAAGATCTACAGTTGTGTGTTTGAAACAGTTCTTTTTAAACACCTTTTCTTGTTTGGGCTCTTTTGCTTCTCCCTGTTCCACCCCAATACACATACAGAAAGAGGCTGATATGTGCCTGTGTTTTATAAACCAGCATACTGCTTAAATTTTGTTTACCTTTCTAGTCAGTATTCCTTTTTTTAAACCATGACAATCAAGTTTCGATAGTCATACAAAAATAGTTTGTGATATTTTTCCAAATACTTGGAAGGCTACTATAATGCATCTCCTGCTTCGAGTGGGAAAAGATTAGTATAGAAATCATACTCATGGTCTGTCCAGTTTAGATTCTGTCCTTGCTAGAGGCATCAAGCATGTACTTCAAGTGTTTGATTCAGGAAATCAGCCTCTGAAGTTAAGGAATATGTCCTAAAATATTCCTCCCTGATGTATGTGTAGTATATCTTCCTTCTTTTATTCACTTTTAAAAACTATATTTGTAACATCAGCTTTTGGGGTAACACATTCCTTTAAATTATCACTTGCTATTGAAGTATTGCTTTCTTTAATTTGTTCTACGTTCATCTTTCTCAAGCTTAAGGGGATACATCTTTTTTTTGTGACACTTTAAGTTTGCTTACACTAGAAGGGCTCTACTCAAGTTGGTTTCTTCTAAGGTTGTAGTGTTTCCTTTGATCCTGTTTAATGTTTTAGTTTCATTTTCTGGATCATTTGCCATTCTGATTTTCTTTCTCTTGATGATGTAACTTACACCTACTATTGTCAATGTGAATATACCATGACTGTGGAGAATAGGAAATTTGAATATTATTCCTAGTACACTCCTTGGTTTCCTATATCCTCTTGATCCTTTCAAATTCAGCAGCACCTTGAACTACCTTCTCTTAGAAATAGTTGTAGATTCTCTACTATCTTTCAATTAATACTGAGTGCTTGTCATCTCAAATATTTTGGATAACATTTCCATGGATCCATTACTGACACTTTCCTATATTAAGACTCACCTTTTGTAGTGTATCAGTTATTTAATAATTCATAAGAGGTTAGTGTCATAAGCAAACCTGTAAATTTCATTTGCTTTCTTCTTCTAGATAATTTTTAATATTTTTAAATGATTTCTAGTTCAGATCCTTGGGGATCACATTGTGTGTTTTCACTTTATTTCTGTCTTGAAGTAATATCTTTATCCAATCTTTCAATTCAAGGTGACTGAACTTCCTAAATAGTCTTTGATGTAGAAGTATAGATGACAACTACTTTCCTCAATTTTCAGGAAGATTGTTTCTTTTAAAAGGCCCCGATTGCTTAATCAAGCCTGTTTTCTCTTTAAGATACCATGTTGATTTCCTCTCAGTGAATTTATATTGAACTAACAATGTTTAAAAAACAAATCTTTTTAATGTAGATTGAAGGGAGATTGAGTTGTGTCTTTGCATCATGAATACATTTTGAACTAGAAGTTTTATTTTCACCTTTAATGTATTATTTCCACTGAACTTCCTTCAGTGCTTTATAATCAATTCATTTGACAAGTTAAAAAAAATCCTAGATTTGTTTTCATTTCTTCCCGAGACACTTTAAAAGCTAACTTTATAGAAATAGTTTCCTGGAACCTTATTCAAATATATACTTTAAAACAATAAACTGAGTTTATAACTTTTAAAAATAAACTGAATATTAAACAAATTAAATAACTTGCCCAAATTCACCAAACAAGGAGTGATAGTGTGGGGCTATATGAATCCAAAATCTTTGATTAGCCGTTGTGCTGTATTACTTCAATCTGGAGCAAAGATGTAAAAGGGCACCCATGGAGATATTGGTTGAGTGTATAAAATTAAAGGGAAGGGATTGTGTCTTTGCTTAAGATATTATAGCTAGCACTACAGGTAACATAGTATATAATTTGAATTTAAATGAAAGAATATAAAATTTGTATTAAACTATGTAACTACAATCAGTATAGTCTGTGGTGAGACTTCAAAAGCTTTTGTTTGAGATATTTTTAATTAAATGCCATCAGAATATATAAGATTGTCAAAGTCATGTGATTTATATATACTGTACTATTATATTTTCTCTTTATCCAATTTACCATAATGTGGCGATAATTTTATTTCTAGGTAGTAGGCCTATACCGATTATGTGGCTCGGCAGCAGTCAAGAAAGAACTTCGAGAGGCTTTTGAGAGGGATAGCAAAGCTGTTGGTCTGTGTGAAAGCCAATACCCAGATATAAATGTAATAACAGGTAATAAATAGATGTTATTTTTATGTACACATTCTGAAAGACTACCTCTGCAGGAAAGAGAATTGAAATACTGTTTTGGTATTATTCTGAAGTCTTTTTTTCCTTCTTTCACAAACACTACTGTGTTCTTTTCTATGGGGAGGTACCAAGATATGGTCCCTGTTCTCAAACAGCCAACCTTTGGAAGGAAGGAAGGCCTATATTAAATTAGCTCCAGTAGCTTACAGAAGGAAAAGGGTACCTTGTCTTCATGGAGGGTTAAATAAAATGCCATCAGGTTCAGTTTGACTGGAGCAAAGGTAATATAAGGGGCATTGACTATCTGGTTAGAGAATTTAGATTTATTTACTAGGCAGAGGGAATCCAAAGATTTTTGAGCAGAGGAATGAAATCTTCAGAGATAGTCTTCAGGAATACTCGTCTGGCAAGTCTGTGTGATGGATTGAAATAAAAAGATAGAAGAGGAAAGAAAACCAGTTAGGAAGGCTTGCCAATAGTCTCAGCAAAGAGGTAATGAGAGCAGATGGCATCTTACAGCAGTAGCAACAGCAGGAGGAATAGAATTGAAAGTATATGAAGACAGGGAGGGCCCAGACAAACATGACTTTGACACCTAGTTGATTGGATTCCATTAGCAGAAATAAGAAAGAGAAAACTGCTGTTTTTGGTGGAGAAATGTAGAACAAGGTTATGAATTGGATTTCTTTTCAAACATATATTGAACTTGAGGTACCAGTCGGAGATCTCAGTGGATATATCAAGCAAAGTTGAAAGTGCTTATCTGCAGTTAAGGAGAGGATGTAGTAGAATGTGAGGGGTCTGTTATTTGCCCAGGTGATGAATACAATCCAATGTACAGCATTGCAAATACTCTTCTAAAGCTCTGAGTGATGAAAATGGCAATTTGATGGTCATTGGCACTAGTTATAATTATAACACCTTCCAATTGTCTGTAAAGTTTTGAAAGACCAGAACTTTGAGGATTTCCAAACTTTGGAGGCAGGCAAAGAAAGAAGAAACATCTAAAGGGATTGAGAGGAAAGGAGTCAGAAAGTTTGGGAAACAAGAAACAATAGAGTTTTCACAGTAAGGTGTGATACAGTGTCATTCTGTGGAGAGATCATATGAGATGAGAATAGAAAAAAAGGCCTTTAGGAGATTTTTGTTAACTAATCAATATTTGGGGACTATTGGCTTATAATTCCATGTTTGTTTTCTGTTGTTTTACTTTTTATTAGCAAAGTTTTCAAGCGTAGAATACTATGATAAACCTTCTTTGTCCATCATCTGGCTTCCATAATGACCAAACCTGTCTCATTTATACCCCTCATTTGATTCTCCCCACACTTGGACTATTTTGAACCATAATCTCAGATATCACATCCTTTCACCTACAGATGCTTTGGTATGTATTTCCAGATTGTCTATGTATTTTAATAGTCTTTCTCTTCTCTCTATTGTCAACTACCATTTTTTTCCCTTGCTCTAACAATATTTGTTTTTCTCTTCTAAATTGCTTTATTTTGCACACAGTTGTCTAGGTGAGAATTTGAGGAGGGCTCAACTTGCACATATTAAAGAGACTTTTAATGATTGGACTCCTTAAAGCCAACTTTTAGCATTGAGACTTTCCAAATAATTGAGCTTCCCAATCTCTGAAATCTGAATGACTGTATTTTCATAGATTATTTAATATACATTCTTGGATAACTAAGTTTGATCCCAAAGCATTTTAATTCTAAAAGAAGACAAACCAAAGCACTTTTTTTCCTGTAAGTTTTAACAAACCAGAAATAATGTTTACTTTTATTTTTCTAAAGGAAGAAGATTTATTATTTCTACTAAAAAATGGGTCATTTCTACAAAAAGGTAGATTTTTTCCCCTTAGTAGTATATAATTAACAGAATCAGCAAAAGACTCGTTTTATGAATTTATTAAGGAGAAATTTTACAAATATCAGTTCTCAGAAAATTACATTCTGAATAAAAAGAGGTTTTGTCTTAGTTGAAGCCTTGGATTAGAGATAAAAATTATGTCAAATGTGTACAGTTTAAGAAGATGAAGTGATGTGGTTTGAATTGTCAGAAATTTGCAGCATATGCCGAAGATATGACAGTAGATCAATGAATGTTAGATTTATAGAAGCATTCTTTTCTAAAGTTGAGAGTTTCCATAATTTATGAATTAGATATTTCTTGGCTTTATTCTTTGTATTCCATTTCAGTAAAGTTGTTTTTCAGAAGAACCAAGAGCTCTTTTCTTTCTTGATAAAAAGCCAATGGAATGATTTAAGTTTTGTCTGAGAAATACCATTGGAATTGCAATAAATTATACACAGGGGCTCATCATGGCTCAAAATTTGGGGAGTTGGCCAGTAATAGTGTTGCCTCATGTGTTTGTTCCGTGTGAACTCACATTTCTAAGTAAACTTTGAAATATAATTAACAGTTCAATAGGTCTAAAAAGATATTAATGGAGTGAATGATAGAGCTCACTCACAGTTTAATGTGTTCTTAATAATTGGTTTGTCTGGAATACAGAATGAAGTACTCCAGACAAACCAAATTTTTTTCAATCAGGTGCAAAATTTAAGGTGTAAAATCTATTCATAGTTTTAAGAGAAGATAATAGAAAAGTCAACGTTTTTATTATTTAGTGATTATTAAAGTTTTAGGCAGAGAGAATGGTGAATTTTGTGATTGAGAATTAATAAAATATAGGTACTTCAAACCAGTCTCTGAGAAATAGATGTAGTTTTAGAGATAGAATGCCCCTTTTTTTTAGTGTGGTGATGCCTATATTGCATCACAGGGATGAGTAGAATCTTCCTGTGTAGTTGGTCTTTGTGCCTGAAGGTAAGAGGCATATGATTTCATGGCATCTATTACTGGGCAGCTTAAGAGATGTAACTGGAACCAGTTCTTTATTTACCAATAATTGCCTGCTTCAAGTACATGGTAAAAGATATACTGTGTTGCATTAAATAAACTTCATCATAAATGTCCCCCAAGTCTTTTTTAAGTAGCTTCTGTAGCATTAAAGATTGTCACCACAAAGTTATTATCTTATATTTTTTATCTCCCAAAGTGTTTGAAAGATATTAAGAAGGCAATATGGTTTTAAGATGCTCCTGCCTATCACTAAGTTTTTGAGATAAGACCATATGGCCAATTTCTAGATTTATGAGTCGTTGTGTCTTATATGTCACAATGTTCTATAAATACTTCTTTCTGTGTCATTTTATAAAATCTTTTGATTATTTTTCCTGTGAAGTTTGTCTGCATTTATTAATAGAAAAGCAATAATAACCTTTACTTCATTGAACATAATATGTTGAACATACTCTAAGTGCTTAATGTTTGTTATAATAATTCTCCCTTATTTGCCTTCAAATTATAGTGAAGTAAGTAATCTTGAACCTGGATCCATTTAAAATTCCACTTATATTAATGGTTGTTTAATATATTACTCATAAAGTATAATGATATTTGACATATATTTTCACTAAGTTATAAAGTTATCTTTTCTGGAGATCTTTTAGATTTTAATTTAATATAATTGCATTATAGGACAAGTCTCAAATTACCAGGGCATATTGAGTTTTATGAGAACTAACAAGTCTTGTTTTGTCGAGGAACAAATATGGAACCTTAAAAAAAATTATACCCTAAAGGTTTAGTAGTGTCTTTGTTTGGCAGCTACAGAAAATTCCGTTTTCACTTTCTAGTTGTAGATTCTTTTTAAACTGAATGTTACTCTTCATTGTGGGAAACTAAGGATAGTAGTAAAGATCACATGATAAAAGTTAAGGAATGGGAATATCACTGTATATCTAACAGGTATTGATTATTATTATATGCCAAGCAATTTATATATATCGTATCTCTTTGTATATATCAAAGAAAAAGTTTAGTCAGTATTCTCTTGGTTCCTTTCTGCTATTTCCATTTTGTTGCCTTTTTACTATGGAGTAGGAAGTAATGCTATGTTAAGGAATAAGGTTTTTTTGGAGGCTCACAGCACAGTCTTGTACCTCCTCTTTCCTGTTTAATATCATCATCAGAATACTTGAGCATTTTCATTTATTTACTAAAGACTTTGATATCCTACCTATAGTTAGATTTCCAGCTGAAGTCCTGCCATCATTCTGAATGACTTTAACATGCAAATGACCAGTCTAGTACACTCTTCTTATCTAACCCAATTATTATTGGGTATCAACTGATACCTTAAACTCTTTCTTGAAACATTCTTTCCTTTACTGCCTTGATAGCATATTTGCCTGTCCTGCCCCCACCCCATCCTGCCTCTACTTACCATTCATACTTCTTTAGCCATTCTTCCCTAAGTCACCTTTGGAAAATCCTCTTCCTGATGACCACGTAAGAGCTGATTGAAGACTGGGATGGGGGCGGGGTGGGAGGGATATACGTTTGTAGTTGAATCATATTGTTATACAGCAGAAACCAATACAACATTGTAAAGCAATCATCCTCCAATTCAAAATAACGAAAAATAAATTTTTTAAAGAAAAAAATTAAAAAAAAAAGAGCTATAGATGTTCATCATTTTCTCTTATTATTAGGCCTTCTCATATCACTCTATATTACCTCGACTTTCCTGGTGGCTCAGACGGTAAAGAGTCTGCCTACAGTGTGGGAGACCTGGGTTCGATCCCGGGGTTGGGATGATCCCCTGGAGAAAGGAATGGCAACCCACTCTAGTATCCTTGCCTGAAAAATCCCATGGACAGAGGAGTCTGGCGGGCTACAGTCCATGGGGTCGCAAAGAGTCAGATATGACTGAGCGACTTCACTTTCTTTCTTTCTCTCTTTCTCTCTCCTCCTTGATAATCTGCCATTCCCAAGGTTCTAAGTTATCATGTTTAAGTAGATCATTCTCAGATCTGTGTCTCCAGCCATCTTTTTCCTGAGTCTCAGATTTTTATATCCAGTAGCCTTGAATGTCCCATAGATAATTTAAGCTTAATATGTTTAAAATGAAACTCCTTTCTATCCCCTAAAGCATGGTTTTCCTCCTTTCCCCTGTTTCAAGTAATAGCACTATTATTCACCTAGATCCTGAATCCCCAGACCTAGGAAACATTCTTTTTCCTCTGAATGACAAATATATTTTTGATTCAGTGGTCCTGTTTTCAGAATTTGTCTTACCAACATACCTGTGTATATACAAAATGATGATGTGCAAGATTATTCATTGTAGCATGTTTTGAAATGACAGAAGATTAGAAAGACTACAATTATCTGTCTGTAGCCCTGACTAGATCAAAATGTGGGGGATCCATACATTGGAATACTGTGATGTGGCTATAAAAACATTTGAAAAAAATTTCTGTGTACTGAAAATATGGCAAGGGTTATGGCAAGGATAGGGCTTCCCTGGTAGCTCAGCTGGTAAAGAATCCATTTGCAGTACAGGAGACCCCAGTTTGATTCCTGGGTCAGGAAGATTCCCTGAAAAAGGGATAGGCTAACCACTCCAGTATTCTTGAGCTTCCCTGGTGGCTCAGTTGGTAAAGAATCTGCCTGCAATGCAGGAGACCTGGGTTTGATCCCTGCATTGCAAAAATCCCCTGGAGGAGGGCATGGCAACCAACTCCAGTATTCTCGCCTGGAGAATCCCCATGGACAGAGGAGCCTGGCAGACTACAGTCCATGGGGTCGCAAAGAGTTGGACATGACTGAGTGACTAAGCACAGCACATAGCAAGGATAAAATGTTAAATGAAAATGTATGTCGTCTTTTATGTAATAAAGGAGAACGAATAGTAATATGTTATTAATATTTATATTTTCATAAGCAAAGGCTGGAAGGATGCATAAGAAACTAATGAACCACTGTTGTGTTGTTTAGTTACATCTGACTATTTTGGAACCCCAAGTACTGTAGCCCACCAGGCTTCTCTGCCCATGGGATTTCCCAGGCAAGAATACTGGAATGGGTTGCCATTTCCTTCTCTAGGGGATCTTCCCGAACCAGGAATTGAACCTGAATTTCCCACCAAGAATTCTTATCAGACATAATATTATCAAAATTTAAAAGATTTATCAGATGGGAAACTTCCTTTATGATCATGTTTAAATTCAAATTGGGCTTCCCTCATAGCTCAGTTGGTAAAGAATCCACCTGCAATACAGGAGGCCCCAGTTTGATTCCTGGGTCAGGAAGATCCACTGGAGAAGGGTTAGGCTACCCACTCCAGTATTCTTGGGCTTCCCTTGTGGCTCAGCTGGTAAAGAATCCACCCGCAATGTGGGAGACCTGGGTTCGATCCCTGGGTTGGGAAGATCCCCTGGAGAAGGAAAGGCTACCTACTCCAGTATTCTGGCATGGAGAATTCCATGGACTGTATAGTCCATGGGATCATAAAGAGTTGGACATGACTGAGTGCCTTTCACTTTCACTTAAATTCAAATTAAGCCCTCAAACTAAGTTCTCAGCTAAGCTGAGAGCATTTTCTAAATCAGTATTGTCTATATTTAGGCTTTGCTGTCAGAAATGTCAGTTTTTTTCTTGTGATCACACTCTATCCTTTAGCTAGTATCTTAACCTACCTTCCTTATATGTAACAGCTATTATCCTTTCCTGTTTCCTCTACTATAGCTGTATCACCTCTTAGTTCATAACTATTTGTGGTGTGTTTGAAATAGACTTACCTCATTCCTATTATAGTGGCATGTTTGTTGTTTTCTGTTCTTGGATTTTGGTTTTAGAAATGATTTTTTTTTTCCATAGTATAGCATTGGAGATTATCCAGACTATTCAGTATGTGTGTTTAAGCCATATCTTCTGTATTTAAGAGGAACTACATTTATATAGCTCACTTATTTACAAGGGTTTATGAAAAGTCTGGAAATTAAAGATCCATATAATTGGAATAATTTACAATTAATATTAGTATGCCTAATTTTCTTTTGTTTTATATGCACTTAAAGGAGCTTTTTATAAAAGGTATTTATGAACAAACCTAATATATATGATAATTGATATTATGCATGTGCATTATTAGCATGGTTTCAAAACAAAAAATTAATGAAACAATTTCTAAGAATACAAATTGCAGTGTTTTGTTACAATACTTTTTACATTTCTTCTTTTATTGTTTTCAGAATGTTAAAAGTTCACTGTAATGATACTTGGAAAAAAAATTCGCCACAGCTTTTTATTATTTCACTCTAAAGACTAATTGACATCTATTTCTGGTTTGTTTGGTTTCTGAAGGTGTTCTTAAGGATTATTTAAGAGAACTTCCTTCTCCTCTGATAACAAAGCAGCTTTATGAGGCTGTATTAGATGCAATGGCAAAAAATCCTTTGAAAATGTCATCAAATGGTTGTGAGAATGATCCAGGTGATTCTCAGTACACTTTTGGCCTTCTGGATTGTCTGCCTGACGTTGAGAAGGTAAGCACCATAGATATACATTCTTCCTGAAATAAACCATATACTTAATGAACTGAGTACTTAGCTCCAGAGCTACAGATAATTTTTTAGTTATTTGACATTTGTAGCATTAATGAGTTTTAGCTCTACCCTTGCTAAAGACTAAACAGTGTAAATCTAGAAACTGATTCTTAAATAGAATAAATCTAGAAAACAGTTTTCTCTCTTTCGCATGTGATATTAACCTAGGCATGAATACTCCTGATAAGTTTTAAAAGAGTATTGTTATTATTAAAATGATATATTTATAATTAAAAGTTAGGAAGATATAGAAAAGAAGAATGGAATTTATAATTATCAATATCTAAAGGCTATATAATTAACATTTTGGTTTATTTCTTTTTATTAATAGTATTTTTAAAATATGGTAACTCTTTTGTATACATGACTTAGCCTCAAGACTTAGTGCTCGCCACCACTCTTTCCTTCCTCCTTGTCTATTCACATTTGCCTCCTTCCCACGATTTAAATCTCATACCAGTATCTTCTGGTATGCCTGCAGGAGAGAGAGGATGACGGGGCTTGCAAAACTAATCTTAACCTAACTTTAGCTGTTGTTCCTTAGAACAAAAGGGAGAATAAGAGAAAGAAATATGGCCAGGCTTATCCAGATGAGGCCAACTTTGCCTATATTTCTTATCATGTGAGAATGGAAGGTCCAAGAATGGATAGAAATACTTTAAGCCCAGTACCTTCATTCACTAGTTTATTTTAGTCATCTGAATGGCCGGTGCTCTGTCCAGTTAGATTAGGAATTTCTGTTCCCTTGGGTAGGAGAGAGGAATAGCTACAAAGAGGTAGGCAGAAGAAAAAGGGTGGAGTGAAGGGGTAGAAATGTTCCTTCATCAATGTAAGGTAAAATTATGTATCATTTTGCTTATGAGTGAAGACTCTAGCGTCAAGGAATTTAAATCACTTGCCCAAGATTATATAGCTTTTTGGGTGTTCTAGTCTATCATATGAATCTAGGCCTTTCTGGCCTTAAAGCTCATGCTGTTAATATTCTTTCTAAAAAGGCTGCAAAGTATTCCTTGAATGGATTTGACAATTTATCATTATTTGTTTTGTATAAAATTTAGGTTTTGAACTTATTTGTATATATTTGTCCACAGATTTCTTTTCAGTTAGAATTACTTATTTAGATTAGAATTTCAGAGTGGAATTGCTGATTTCAATGTTGTGAATATTTTGAGGCTGTTAGTACATGTTTTCATATTACTTTTCAAAGGGGACATAACAATTACATTTTTTGGCTGATCTTATTTCAAGGACAAAAAATTTCTTATTTTATATTGCGTTTCTTGGTTTGCTATTGAGATTGAGCCTAATATATTTAACCAGTTGTGTGTGTGTGTTAACTGTGTTAACTAGTGTGTGACTGGTTTTGATTTCAGAATATCAACTGTAGTCTATTCTAGATCCATTTTGCTCCTGATTCCGTCCCTTCATAGCCAAACACTGAGCAAATGTTTGTTCTGGCCGTTATCGCTTCTTCACCACTCATTTACTACTCAACAAACTGTTATCTGGCTTCCTACCCCATCTCTGTGGATCTGTTTTTGTCAAGGTTACTAATTACCTTCTAATCACCAAATCCAGCTGTCACTTTTGGCTCCAGAAATATTGATAATATGTCATTTTAATTTTTTAAAATAATTTTTTAAAGTTACAGGTTATTATTGGTATTTATTTCTTCAATTATGAAGAGGAAATTACGTGCTTATTTTGTTAAATGATTGATCATATACCAGTATATTAAAAACATCATTTCTTTTCATAATTGCTTAAACTTAAATAACCATTCACTTCTTAAGCAAATTCCCCTTATTGGTTTCTTCAAGGATTAAAAAAATTTTTTTCAATAATTTTTTTCATTTCTATGCTTCCCTTTTCCATTGTTTGTCTACTTAAAATATTTATTAAGAAGTGCATTGGCCTTCTTCCTAATCTGGATCACAATAAAACCTAGCCATGGTAACCGAGATTTTAAGATGGTGCCCCCTACTTATGACTACAGGATTTAACTGAACTTAAAAATGAACATTCTGTAACTCCTGCAGTTGAAGTGGGGAGTCCTAACCACTGGACTGCCAAGGAATTCCCTCAAGATACCTAATTTAATGATATCTACAAAAACCTGGATATTTTTGGTGGCCATTATTTAGCCAACTATAGATACCTAATCTTATTAGTTTTTTGTTTATGCTTTCTGTATTTCTGTTTGTACAAATGATTAGATACATGTATGTTTTCTCATTTCCCATTCTTTCTTACATAAAAAGTGACATAGTATGAAAACTAAGATCCTGCATGCCAAAACAAACAAACAAATAGGTATCTTGAGATGGAGAGATTATTTGGGATTATCAAGGTAAGTCCTAAATGTAATCACAAATATCCTTATAAGGGAAAGGGAGATTTGACTACAGGCAGATGAGAAAACAATGTGATGAAAACAGAGGGAAGCAGAATCAGAAGATGTTATATTGTTAGTTTTAAAAATGGAAGAAGGGTCCCTGAGTTAGGGAATATAAGGAATACAGCTCTAGACCCTGGAAAAGACAAGGCAACAGATTCTTTCCTAGAGCTTCCGCAGGAGTGTGCACTTCCTGCTGACACCTTGATTTGAGCTCCCTGAGACTCCTTTCAGACTCTGGCCTCCAAATCTATCAGAGAATAAATTCATGTTCTTTTAAAACTTAAAAAAAAAAAAAAAAAAAGAACATTCTACCCTAATCCCCTTTTCATCACAGCCTTTGCTGTTATCTTTTTAGATAGGGAAGAGAGGAAAAAGTTGATGGCATATTTTCTAAGAAACTCCAGCTAAAATTTGGAATTCATTCATGAGCATTTTAGATAATGTCTACTTTAACCATTCAATGAATCAAATTATATTGTCAAAACCTAAGTGTCCTGTGTAACATTTTATAAAAAAAAATGTGTTTCAAGTTTCAAACATCCAGCTTAAAAGCAGATCTTTGAAACAGCCTTCTAAAAAGTGACAGGTTGTTTGTCTATATTTCCTGCTATAAATTGTATCCTTGAATTTGTCCCTGTTTGACTGTATTAAGTGAAATTTAATTCAATTTAGGCAACTCTAATGATGTTGTTGGATCATTTGAAATTGGTGGCTTCTTATCATGATGTGAATAAGATGACCTGCCAAAACTTGGCTGTGTGCTTTGGACCAGTATTATTAAGTCAGAGGCAAGAAACTTCCACCCATAACAACAGAGTCTTTACTGATTCCAAGGAACTTGCGACTGCTTTGGATTTTAAAAAACATATTGAAGTTCTTCACTACTTACTTCAACTCTGGCCAGGTAAATGATTCAGTGGAATTATTTTTCTCTTACAATGATATCTCTACAATGGTAGAATTAGCTAATCATTAAATATGCCCATGTATGGTTGAAGAAAATCTTTTCTAGATTTTGCTTTTTAAAATAGTACGAATTGATAACCTGCCCTTTAAATTTCTCCGTTTAAATAGTCTCCTTTTGCTAATACTGTTGTAGACATAGAGATCAATGTATACGTTTTGGATTTGGTCAGCTCTGGGTTTGAATCTTGATTGTATCCCTTATTAGTCTGACCATGGGCAACTTCATTAACATTCTAGAGCCTCAGTATCACCTTTTGTCATGTGGGTTAGTAATATGTTTATAGAATTTATAGGAAGATTAAATTTTAAAAAGTATGTGTATAAGGTACTCAGCACAGCTCTTGGCACATAATAGGTACTCAGTAAATATTAATATCTTTACCGTTGTCATTTTTAGTTCAACTGATTTAAAGCAGAATTCATTTTTCTACTTAAATCAGTTCTTCCTGACATCTTTCATGTATTCATAATTTCATGAGCCTGAAATTATCTAGGCTTGAGTGGACAAGTCAGTTTTTCTTATCCATCCCTTATTCAATAAGAAAAGGCTGATAATTATCTTCCTAACATATCTCTTAAGCATTTTCACAGCTAAAAGGAATATGTATTTAATTAGATGTTTTATAAAGGATCCCTGTATTTAGGTTCTAAAATTTTCCTACCTGGTAGTAACTCCCACTTGCCTCCCCTATCCTGCATAGGACCAAGCGTGAAGGTACTTCAATGCTAAGGGTAGTACACACTGTTAAAAGTGCCTGGGCCCTGGAGTCAGGCTTGGATTCAGATCTGACTGTGGCGCTCACCAGCAGTGTGGACTCAGGCAAACTTTCTTAGGCCTCAGTTTGCTTCTGTATGAATAGTGCCTACCTTAGGGCTGTGGTCAGAGAAGGCAATGGCACCCCACTCCAGTACTCTTGCCTGGAAAATCCCACGGACGCAGGAGCCTGGTAGGCTGCAGTCCATGGGGTCGCTAAGAGTCAGACATGACTGAGCAACTTCACTTTCACTCTTCACTTTCATGCATTGGAGAAGGAAATGGCAACCCACTCCAGTGTTCTTGCCTGGAGAATCCCAGGGACGGGGGAGCCTGATGGGCTGCTGTCTATGGGGTCGCAGAGAGTCGGACACGACTGAAGCGACTTAGCAGTAGCAGTAGGGTTGTTGTGAAGATTGGCATAAAGGATCTAAGGAAATGAACAGAGAGTTTAGCATAAAGTCAGTCCTCAGTAAATGTGTTTATTAGTCTTCCCTGGTGGCTCAGTGGTAAAGAATCTTCCTGCAGTGGAGAAGTTGCCCCAGAGAAAGAAATGTCAGCCTGCTCTAGTATTCTTGCCTAGGAAATCCCATGGACAGAGGAGCCATGGGGTCACAAAAGAGTTGGACACAACTTAGCCACTCAACAAAAACAACTCTTTTGTTAATGTATATGAGAAGGATAGACTAAATAAAGTACAAAAGGCTGAAACTTCTCTGGTGAGTCAGTGGCTAGGAGTCCGCCTGCCAATGCAGGGGACATGGGTTTGATCCTGGTTCGGGAAGATTTTACTGCCTCAGGGCGGCTAAGCCCAGGCATCACAGCTACTGAGCCCAGGCTCTAGAGCTCTCGAGCCACAGCTACTGAAGCCTGCATACCCTATAGCCCAACAAGAGAAGCCACCACAGTGAGAAATACCAAGCACCACAACTAGAGAGTCGCCTCTGCTCGCTGCAGCTAGAGAAAGCCCATGTGTGGCAACAAAGACCCAGCACAGCCAAAATAAATAAATATAAATACATATTTTTAAAAACACAAAGTATAAAGGATTTCTTGATTTAGTCTTTTAAAAAACTAATTTTAAAAAGTGAATTAAAAATTAAGCTAATAAAAATTTTCAACTTTTAAATTTAGAAAGTTAATATTTTTGTTTTCTTTTCAATACAGGCTTAAAAAATAATTTTCAAATTATATTTTAGCTGAGTTAGTATGTATTATTTATTAGTTAAAAGTGCTGAATGAAGATGTTCTGATTAATTAGTTTGATTTCTACATTTGGTACCCAACGTAAGGGATCACTCGGGTTCAGGTTTTAAATGTGTGTTTCCTAGCGTTTCCTGGAACTGTTTTAATTTTAATAAACATGAAAAATTGGGAAAGGAGCTATCTTATCATTCTAATCAAATGAAAGTTTTCTTGCCTGGAGATATTAAGTTTATTACCAGTATCTGAGTTCTTTTATCATTAATTCTGTATCAGAGGTTAATGTCATTCCATTATTTTGTAACAGTCATCTTAGTGTTGGATTTAGGAGCAAAACTTTATGTTGTATGTTATAGGAAAAAAAGGTTCAGATTTGAGACTCACTGTACAGTATTTCAATAACAACTGCTAGCAATTGTGTCTGAGTATATAGCACCTTATTCCAAAGGTTTGTGTGGTTGGATTGAAAAATAGCTGCCCCCTGGTCTATAACTTGTTATTTTTCTTCAGTTATAATACCTCAAAATATAGAACAGGGCAGAAAGTTGAGAGGAAATAGGAGTTAGTTTGGAGAAGGAAATGGCAACCCACTCCAGTATTCTTGCCTGGAGAATCCCAGGGACGGGGGAACCTGGTGGGCTGCTGTCTATGGGGTCGCAGAGAGTCGGACACGACTGAAGCGACTTAGCAGCAGCAGCAGCAGCAGGAGTTAGTTTTGCCTACTAAATCACTTTTGGTTCAAGAAGAGGCACAAATCAAGTAGACATAGTGCACTTACTGAGCCTGAGAAAATTGATGGTGACATAGAAAATGGGCCATGGCACATTACTTGCTGAATGACTGTCCTTGCTATGTGTATCCCATTTATTTTTCTTGTTGGTCTTTATCCTACTCCAGAAATAAAAAGAATTGGTTCCACCCTTTCCTGCCTACCTTCCTTCTTTTTTACTTCCTTAACTTTTTGTTTTGTGTTATTTTTTGTTTTTTAATTTTGGGCAGTATAATTTACTTTATATTAATAGTTTGAATATAATTTACTTTGAGCTTTTCTTCTTGAAAAATCTTGTCTTCAAAGTGATCAGTTAGAACCCTGGTATACTGGCTGGCACTGAAACTTAAAAGTCAGCCTGCCAGTGGCTTTTCAGATTCTTCTGGCAAAACCCTAAGTTCTTTGGAAGCAGCTCTGGGGCCAGATTGGCAGCAGGTGAGGGAGCAAAATGGAAACATATTTCCCTTTTGATCAAACAGTCTTCTTTTCATCTTTTTTATGTACTGGGTTTTTAGAAGGTAGTTGCTTTTAAAAAACATTAGTTTGCTGTCTTAAGAATACTGAAAATTAATGGTAGGCTACCCTTTCACTTTATAGATAGGAAAATAGCTTTAGAGAATATATAATTCTTAGACCAGCTGTTTGCTACATCACATTTTCTGTGACGAATAGATTTGGGACTGGGCTTTTGTTTTTGGAAGAGCTATCAATTTTCCCTAATTCTTTTTTTTTTTTTTTGGCTGTGCAGTTTGTGGGATCTTAGTTCCCTGGCCAGAGATTGAACCTGAGCCCTTGGCAGGGAAAGTACTGGAATTCTAACTGCTGGACTGCCAGGGAATTCCTTCCCTAATTCTTTTTGGTTCATTTTTCTCACTAGACTAAGCTTCATGAGGTCAAGGACTACATTTTGCTTACCTCTACATTTCCAGGTTATAACAGAGTACTTGGCAACAACTAGATACCCAATATATTGTATTAAGTAAAGTACTTATGCCCAAGGTAATTATACTATAGATAAAAAGCTAATAGAGTGATAATTACAAATATAAATCTATTGGTAGAAAATAAGAAAATTACGCTTCTTAGTAATTATCATTATATTTTGAGAATTTTTAAACAACTTTTCAGGTTGTATTTTCATCTTATTCTTTTGAAGGTAGGTAATCAGCAGTGCTAGGAAAACCAGAATTTTGGGGGTAAAATTAACCATTTTATCTGCATATGTAATAGGAAACCCGTATCACCACCAGTAGTTTAAAAAGCTAGTAAAGTTGATTTTTTAGAAATTTTGGTCTAAAAGATAAAATACTATAGTTGGTTTTTTGAAAGAAAGTGTTAGTCGCTCAGCCATGTCTGATTCTTTGCAACCCCATGAGCTGTAGCTCGCCAGGCCCTTTGTCCATGGACTTCTCTAGGCAAGAATATTGGAGTGGGTTGCCAATCCCTTCTCCAGGGGATCTTCCCAATCCAGGTCTCCTGCATTGCAGGTGGATTCTTTGCTGTCTGAGCCACCAGAGATATAAAATATTATAAATTGGTTTCTTAAATGTTTTCTAAGAAAATGCAAAAATAATGTTTGAACAGGGACTTGGTTAAGCAACTTTAAGCAGCTGGCAACAAAATAAATGTGGGGTTTTGCAGGTGAATGTCGGAAAATACAGACAAATTAAGACAAGGTCAACACAGAGTCAAAAATGTTTTACCCTGGTTGGATCACATACCAGATGACCTCAAGGTTAGCCTAGTACTGTAATGGGTTGGCAAAAACAACAGGCAGGACACTTAAGCACTAAGAATAGGAACAGCACAGCAAATGAAGGGGAAAAAGCAAGGAGACTTAGTGAGGATAAGCATCTTCAGTAGAAGGATGAATAATTAAACAGTGAAAAAATGTAGATATCCATCCTGCAATCGCATATGACACTCTCTATTAACACTGTTTTAAATATCAAGTTAAAGTAAATATCACCATTCCTTTCATGGCTCAGTGGGTAGACAATCCACCTGCAATGCAAGAGACACAGGAGACACCCAGGTTTGATCCCTGGGTTGGGAAGATCCCCAGGAGGAGGAAATGGCAACCCACTCCAGTATTCTTGCCTGGAAAATCCCATGGACAGAGGAGTCTGGTGGGCTCCAGTCCATGAGTTGCAAAGGGTTAGACATGACTGAGCAACTAACACACACATTCCTTTAAAGTAAATATCAGACCTTTTTTTTTGTAGAAAATTTTAGATCAAGAGCTTTTAGCTATTCATAGTGATATGTATTAGCCATCATAAAAATGCAGATAAACAGAAATGTTAAAAACATACCTATATACAGTTATCAAGTATTTTAATAAAATCTAAGTTAAAAAAATCATTCAATCTCTGAAAATGTTATATAAATCACTATACATCTGGAAAACTAGAACCATATATATGTCTGTATTATTCTTTAATTATCTTATTTTATTCACTAGGAAATGAATATGTTAGAGAGTGTAAAGTTGGTATGTTGTCACTGATTATATGTTCCCTTTATCTTAGTGAAGGGAAATATATAAATGGAGAGGCACTTATTAATGGAGAATAAACAAGCAAAAATAGAAAGGCATTATGGACAATTTTTTAATAGCTGTGCCTCAACATTTAAATTAAGTCCATTCAACAAGTGTTTTGTTCAGTACACACAAAAGAGTAAGCTGTAAAGCCTTGATTTGTTATGAAGTAATGTGTGTCTCCCTGCTAATTTGTGTGGCCAGTGCAATGCATACTATTAATAATAGAAGGAATTAGTCTAAGTATGAGGAATGTTATATGAGATTGTTAGATTCCTAACCAGAATGGGAAAATAAAATATCTGTACTATTTTCAGGCAATAAATGAAGACTGTTATTAGCTAATGCTGTATAATCAAACTCAGGTAACAAGTGCACAAGTCTAGATTTCGTGCATTTTATCAAAGTGAAATTTGGCTGTTTAAAGTCAAGTAAAATATGACACTGCTGCTAGTAGAATTGCAAAAAAACTCACAAAGATTAGAACTTTAAGACTGAGCACTTTAGATGCCTTGGCCTCATTTAGATATTTGCAGATAAAGAATCTTTTGTTTTGTTTATACACAAACATGCCTTGCCTGCTTTTTGCTGTAACTTTTAATTTAAAAGAAGCTACCAGCTTAGCCACTGTTTGAATTACAGCTAGATATTAATTAACTTGCACAGAAAGTTAATCAACTTGGAAATTTGATTTATTTGGGGATGTTGTGATGTAGCATGAATTAGCACCACTGAACATTCTACTGGCTTTTGTTCCTAATCTTGATTATGTCTGGTGATAGAAAAAATAGTTATGGAATGCTTTCTTTTGGTAGTGTGCATGTGTTTGTTGTAATGCATGTTTGTAGTTGATTATTAAATAGCTTATCTTTAGCTCTGTGTTTTTAAATTGGATTAAGTTGGATTACTGTCACTAAAGCAAATCGATTGTTTGTTCCTAGTGCAACGTTTAACTATCAAAGAATCAGCAGACAATTTGTTCCCAGAGCAGAAGTCTTCTCTAAATTACTTGAGACGGAAGAAAGAACGACCTTACTTGTTAAATTTGAGTGGTACTGAATCATCAAGAGTACTCAGGCCAAGGCAAACCAGACTAGACAGTCCACTCAGTAATCGTTATGCAGGAGACTGGAGCAGCTGTGGAGAAAACTACTTTTTAAATACAAAAGAAAATTTAAATACTGTGGATTATGATGATGTCCCTTCCGAAGACAGAGAAAACTGTAGCAAGATATATGAGCCAGATATCATGATTGAACAGCCAACTCCGGTGTCCAAAGAGTGCACATTTCAGACGTACCTGACAGTGCAGACAATTGGGTCTACAGTGGACCGAAAAGTCAATCTCAAAGATCTACAAGAAAGTATTGATACTTTGATTGGAAATCTAGAGAGTGAACTCAACAAAAACAAGCTTAATATGAGTGTTTAAGGTTGAGAGCTTTTGCTTTTTCGTAACGTCTTATGTTTCCCATCCGTCTTTCTCACTTTCTTGTATCTCTCACAGTGATGTTTCACATTTTTTACTCTTGAAATCTTCAGTTATTTTCTAACAAGTTCATGTAATTCAAAAAACACCATTCATTACCATAGTTTTTACTTATTTCATTAGGAAGTTTTTCTTGAGGTAAAGATAACCTGGACTTCTTGTGGGTGTTTTTTAAAATCTTGCCAATGCTATAGGTCTAAGTTTAAAATGCACTTCTACGGTTCATTTAAGTTATTAGCCCCTCAAGACTTTCGTACTTTAGAGAAACTGCTTTTCTGAAACAGACATTCCTTCCAGTGGAAGGAATGCAGCTGCTCCGTCTGATTTGCAGTATGAATCCATGCGCACTGCAACATCGTTCCATCACATTTCATTCACAATGCAAATGCTGCTGTAAGAAAACCTTTTTATAAATTTTTACTTTTTATAAAGTAAAATTATACAAATATTAATGTATTCTGTGTTAACATTCAGTAATTATTTAAACTTAAAAAATAAGTATTTTTGTAATGCCCAATATATGTATATATTTATCAGTGCATATATGTATAGACATTAGAATGGGGGGAAGGATTGGCTGCAAAATCATGTGTATCTTTAAAGTATATGTCATGAGGCCAAAATCATTAGCTTAAAAATGTCTTTTTCAGGGAAAGAACATTTTAAGTTAAAGGAGGAGTTGCATAGAAACACTTGAACCAAAACACTAGGAACATCTAAATAGAAAAAATAAGACTTTCATTTTTGACTTACAGAAAGTCACAGTATCCCCAGTGAGAAGTCATCCTTTAAATTGAAATCTTCTAACATTTTAAAGGATTAAGTGCCAAGATTTCTACGCTGGTGACTTAAATTTAAAAATCTTTACCTATTTATGCATTTTTATCTTCTGTTTTTTAAAACAAAGTAATTATACTTAGAACATATTTATTTGTAATAGTACATATATAACTGACTTTATAATTACCTTCATTTATTTCTAAAGAAATCTTGCCAGAATACTACGTTATTGATTTTTAAAAATTAACTTATTTTGAGTAATTTTATCTACAAGATAGTCATTATAGCAATCACAACAGTGTTTGAAAATGTAAATTTAGAAGGCTTTTTTTATTAAATTGGAATGTATTTTTTGTAAACTTTTATACCTACAGAATGTGTAATTTAAAATTATTAACAAAATTTGAACTACCAACTTAAAGATGTAGCAGCCATTAAAAAAACTGACTTCTTGATGTTTTTTTAAATATTAAAGTATTTAACTTTCTATGCAATATACATTGGTAAATGGAATACCAAGTAATTTAATTTGAAAATTTACTTGTTGAAAGTCAGATAAATAACTATTTTTATATGAAACTTTCACTTTTAAAGCTTTATATAATAATTCAGAAAAATGCCAAAAGAATATGTGACAGATATATATTATTGAGTAAATGGTCAAAAGAAATGTACCCTAAATATTTTGTAAGAAGACTGTCTCAGTCTTCTTCCTTTTGAGTGCTATATCACATACATTATATGAATTAGTACCAGAAATGTAAAAGCTTTACTAAAACATTATAACCTCGGTGTCATGCTATTATGATGATGATTTTTAAGGCTCATTTATTTCAAAGTCATTCTTTTTAAATGAACATGTTAAAGTATTGGACCATCATATATTATCCATAAATACATGTAATAACATTTTTTTTCCAAAATTGAGTTTTCCAGAATCTGCAATACTTTAAGGGCCACACATTATTTTGGATGCTAATAATTTTAAAGTTAATCTCTGCCGTCTTAAGTGTTAATGGAAAATACTAAACATTTGTTGTTTAAATCAGTCATAATAAACCTCTTCTGTTGACTATGTTGTTTTAGAAGTACTCCATTAGGTATATACCTTTATTTAAAATGGCCTTTTCAAATCTTTTTTGAGTTTTTATACCTGCTTTTTATAGTCTCCTGGAATCTTCCCATACTATTAGACAGCCAACTCTCATTCCCCTGCCAGCCCTAATGGTTATTAGGATTGAAAACAAATTTAATTTTAGTGCATGTACCTGAACAAAGATTTTAAACAATTCAAGTAGATTGAAAATAAAAAATAAAAGTGCTCCTCCCTGCCATCCACATCAGTCTTACTTCTCAGAGGTAACAACCACTTTTGATTCTTTAGGTAACTGCCTTTGTCACTCTAGGATTACTGCTGCTGTTTCTTGTTTTGTCACTTAAGCGGTACCTGTTGACGGTCCGTTTTGAGTGATAAGCAATTTATTTCACTCTATTCCTCCTCCTCATGTATTTAATTTTTTGGTTTCTCTTTTCGTTGCTTCTGTGACTTTAATAAGTTATTCCTTGATCCATCAGTTTTAAACAATATCTCTTGACCTCTTACCATTATGGAAATGACCAAGCCGGTACTTTCTTTCCAATTCGTTACTGCCCTTTACCTCCCCAATTTCTGTAAGTTATACTATTAGTTTATATAATCAATCAGTAATAGATGTGTATTATTTGGGGAAACTATACTTTTGATTTTCCTTTAGTATTCTAAAAACTGCTAATCAATAACAAGCAGTTATGTTAGATTATGAAGAAATATTCCTGGGTGATATTACCATGTGATTGTATCTTCAATCTTTCAATCTCAAAGTCTGTATACTGATTTAAGCAGAATACAAACTAAAGGTCAAATGGACTATTTTATCTTACAGCCATCAGTTTCTCTAAATCATGTATTACTTGCTTCATAATGGCTTTTGAAGATTTTAATGTTTCCTGGAATAAGTAATTACCTTTTTTTTTCTTGGAGAGAACAAAAATACTTTCTTTACTATTACACTTCCTTTGTCATTAAATTACCAAATTCATTCAGACTACTTTTAATTTTCATCCTGGGGTTCCTGAAGGGTATCATTACCTTTATTTTTATTTGACAGAAGAAAAATATTTTCTTTACTATAACCCAGGGATCATTTTAAGCTCTTTAATTAACTTTATCAAACTTGTGCTTAGCAATTTTTAGCTGTTTCCTGGGATATATTTTCTTTGCACTCCTATGTGCTACTTTTTTTGTTTTGTATTCTTAATTTCATTTTTTCCTTTTTGATCTGTTTGCTGAAATATATTTATAAGTAGCCCTCTGCCCCTCCACTTCCCAAAATCAGGCACATGGGAGATAAACTTTGAGTCTTTGCATGTCTGACAAGGTCTTTATTTATCTTCCATACTTCACTCTGATTGGACTTGTCCTAGGTTCAAACTCATTTTAGAACTTTGAAGACATTTCTCTGTTATCTTCTAGCATCCAGCTTTGCAGTAATCCAGGTAAGAATGATGGTGGTTCAGACCAGCAAGGAGACAATAAGGTGGTGAGGAGTGATTGTATTTTCAATACATTTTGACGTAGGAGCCAAAGAAATCTGCCAGTGGACTGTGAGCGAAAGGAGTAAGTCCTGAGCAACTGAAGGATGGAGTTGCTATCACAGAAGATTGACATGACTCCACTGTGTTTTTTAAAAGAGTTCCTTGTAGTGGATGCTGTGTTATAAATACAGTGGTTTTAGAAATGCTTTATAAATTCCTTATTAGCTCTTAAGTACTAATGCTTCTGTACCTGGTGATGGTGCCCATGAGTCACTGTAAGAATAAGAATGCAAGAAAGCAAAGACCCACATTGTAATTGTCTTTGGAAATTTTCAGATTGCGTAGCCTTATATCAGGGACCCTAAAGAAACAGGTTTGGGAGTGATACGGTTCCTGGAAAAAATTTAACTCCAGACCAAAGAATGATTTTGAGGCGTAGGATTTTATAATTTAAGAACATCAAATTTTAGCTACTTGGACAGTGATAAAGTTGTTTTAAGTCCTAATTTGAGTCTGACTGACCTGAGGAATTTGGTACTAAGAGGAATGTTCTTTTCTGTTTTCCCTGCCCCATGTTTGCTTTGAATTCAGTAAGGCTCAGATATGATAAACGTCCCTGACAGAAGCTTCAGACTGTGCCCCAGCTTCCAGGAGACAGAGAGCAATTAGCCAGCATTGTTTCTATGAAAATAAAAAAGGGATGTAAATGCTGAGCAGCCTGAGCAGCAGTTCCCTAGACTTCATCTCGCCCTGTTGCCCCAAACTTGGAATCATTCTCTTAGCCCTTATGCACAACCTGTCAGCAGTTCTGTGCACTGAAGTTTGTCACTACCAACACCCTCATCCAAGCCACCAGCATCTCTGTCTCTTCCTAGTTCATCTCTGTACTATCACTCTGCACTCTCCACCCCCACAATTCATTCCAACCACAGAAGCTAAAGTAAACTTTAGAAAAGATAGCCACACCCTCTCCTGGACCTTTTCCCATGGTCCCTGTGCTTCGGCAACACGGAGGACCTCAGTCCTGTAAGGATCTTTGGACTTGCCATTCCCAGTGTCTAGAAAGCTCTTCACCCAGATCTTACTTGGGTGCCTTTTTTAAATCTTAAATCATCTCACATCTCTGCATAAATGTCAACCTAATCAGTAACTGTTTTGAGAATGGGGGAGGAAGAAGACAGAGATTTCTATTTCTTGTAAAAAGCCCCAAATAGCTATGCTCAGATCAGATCAGATCAGTCGCTCAGTCGTGTCCGACTCTTTGCGACCCCATGAATCGCAGCACGCCAGGCCTCCCTGTCCATCACCAACTCTCAGAGGTCACTCAGACTCACATCCATCGAGTCAGTGATGCCATCCAGCCATCTCATCCTCTGTCGTCCCCTTCTCCTCCTGCCCCCAATCCCTCCCAGCATCAGAGTCTTCTCCAGTGAGTCAACTCTTCGCATGAGGTGGCCAAAGGACTGGAGTTTCAGCTTTAGCATCATTCCTTCCAAAGAAATCCCACTATATGATTAAACTACAGATTTTTATAACTTTGGAAAATGTTTCCTGCCTTACTTTCATCAAGACGTTTATCAGTATCTGAAATTACCTTGTGTATTTGATCATCTGTGCCCACCCTTCTTGAATGTAATTTCCATGGCAACAGGGACCTTGTGTATCTAGTTCTTTGCCATAGGCCTAGGACTTAAAACATTGAAGATGTTCAGTTAATTATTAATATACGAATGAATAAAAAGGGATTCTTAGAGAATGCTTATCTTTTGTCAAGAAAAGACTAAGCACTATGAGGTGCAACGTGTATGTAATTTTTCAAATATTCACTCCTGATCAATAAATCATTTGTGGTTAAGAAAATAATGTTTACTTTATTATTTCAATGATTTGTGTGTTTCTTTTGGAACTAGAATGACATTGGTAAAATTTAGTGACTTAAAAAATAAGGGGGTTGGTAATTTTAGGTAATTTTGTGCTGCAGAGTTCAGTGGAAACAATTATTTAAATAATATGTGTGTGAAAATGTACATCTCAACATAAGAAAGATTTCTAAGAAAGCTTTTGTTAAAATTAATCATTTTTTTCTTCACAGAAATTGTGGTGGAAAATATCCTGTTAATTTTCGTGCACTTTTTAGTAGAACTGGAAAAACCTACTTTTCACTTTATTAGAAAATATTTTCATAAAGTTAAATGAACACTATAAACAATTCCTTTTTTAAAAAAAATAAGAATAACAGAGACCACTTTAGGGCGAGGAACTACATTTAGTGTTTTCATTTTTCTCAAACGAGTGTTTGTTTTAAGCAAGTGAGAAAAACACCTAAATATTGCCCCTGAATTGGGTTAACTTAATCCTTATTTGTTTGATAAGGCCTTTGGCATGCTTTTAAGTCAGTTGAGTTAATCTTTCTTTTTTGGCTTAATGGATGTATTATGTAGTGAAAACTTGGTATTGGCCTCAGTATTCTACATACTTCTTTGGAAATTTTACTCTTCAAAATAAACTCTTCCAAGGAGAGTTTAAAATTCCAGCTTTAGACAAGTACGATGGACATTAAATTAAGAAATGGGAGAGTTGTGAAAGTGGTGAACCTGCAGCTTACATTTTTTCACAGCCACAGATACTGAACAGTGAGTGAACCCCGAGTTCCTGACCTTTGTTCAGAAAAATGGATCTATTTGTGTCTCTTCTTGACTGACTCCCAAACCCCATTCCTCTCCTCCATCCCCACCCCACCCTCTTCCCGCCAGTGTAAGTGCACATTTTAACCTAAGAGCAACTCTGAATCATTAGGTTAGTGAAAACAACTTCTCTAAACCTGAGAGATGAAAATTGTCAGAGCATAAAGTGCTGTCTGTCCTAGGTTATGAGTCTATGTTTGATCTGTGCATAGTCTCAAAACTCACCTGTAAAGTCAACCAATCTATACATAAAAGAAAGCCAGTTAATATCTCTTTCCATCAACATTTTATTATAAATACTTTAAAGCATAAAGAAAAGCTGAATATCATATAGTGAACATTCACATATTTACCACCTAGCTTCTATCATTGTTAAGCATTTTGCTGTATTTGCTTGATCATGTACCTATGTATCCACTCTTTTTTGCCTTAATTCTTGGTACATTTTAAAGTAAGTTGCAGACTTCCAGTATATGTCACAATGTGTCATTTTGGACACCACAAAAATTGAGTTGGAGATAAATTTTGTGTGACTATAATTAACCTCTAAGAGTCAGATGTGAATTCACCATAAATCCTAGGTTTTATCATTGTTAGAAAAATCCATTGCTATGAAAATCCTCTGAAAAATGCATATTTTGGGTATCTTGTGTTCCTTTCCATGTTACTTTTAGCTATCCCAGACCCCTATCATACAGACAACCTTTACAATTTCTGCCATATTCAAGTACCATGTGTAATATTATTTTCTTATTTTCTCTAAACATTTTTCTATTAAATTTATTATTTATTTTATAATTTTATTATAAAATAAAATTAACGTTTATGATTATTATAAACTTCATATTGTTACCATAAAAGGAAAACCAGTGATCATTTGTCATAAACAAGCTAACTTCATATATTTTTTTCAATACACTAAAACAGATTCATAACATACACTTTGGCATGCATACTACACCTGGGGAAATACTGAATGACAGTCCCTGTTCTTTCCAATTTTCCTACCAGAAATACTGGGACACAAGCAAAGTCAGAACTACATTGAAAGTTGGACACATAGATAATACCAGGGAGGGGCAAAAACATCACATCCAGATTTGTGCAAGTCTCATCTTGATGATGGAGAGAGCTGAAGGGTTTCCTAGCAGTGCTAGGAAGGGTCTGTCAGCAGCCTGTCTGAAATATGTCCTGGGTGGGGTCCATTCTTCATGAGCCCTGTGCTGCCAACTCCAGTGGCCTTGCAGGCCCCACACTGGCAGGAAGAGAACCAAAGTCAATCCTTGCAGCTGGGGTTCCTACTTTAGGGTCTTCTCAGGGCTGTGGCCCTGACCACAACCACAGTTTTCATTTTGTTTCCTCTTTTAGCCCTCTCCTGCCAGCGCCTCTTCTTCGCAACTACGCCTGTGCTAGCATGTGTTGTAGGAGACCGACACCACGCCCATCTTTCCTTCCTGAAATTAGAGCCTATTATAGGAACCAGACACATGGAGATAAAAATAGCAGGTAAGGTAAACTGGAGGACTTCCCTGGTGGTCCAGTGGTTAAGTATCTGCCTGCCAACGCAGGGATCACAAGTTCAATCCCTGGTCTGGGAAGATTTAATATGCTGCAGGGCAACTGAGCCCGTGCGCTACCACTACTGTCCTCTGCAACAAGGGAAGCCACTGCAACAAGAAGCCCATGCATCTCAGCAAGAGAAAGCTCACGCAGAGCAACAAAGACCCAACACCATTAAAAATAAATAACGCTTTTTAAAATTTTTAATGTACACACACACAAACACACACACGCACACTTATATATATATATATTCTTGTATTAGTAATCTAGAGAATGTGACTTTGGTCTGCGGTGAATTGGGCTTCTTTCTACATCCCTGTGATCTGATCGTCTCAGCCAGTCACTGGCAGCATTGGTAAAAAACAAGCATCTCCTGGCAGAGGTGGAAGCTGTCAGAGATACAAAAACATATGCATATTACCTACTACCAACAGGCTGGCTGTGTGTGTGAGGGAACAGAGCCAGGCACCCAGCCAAGCAGGCTCATGTCCTGCTCAATCCCACTCAGATGAGTGTCTTCTTGTGACTTGAACAATAAATTAGGGGCAGAGAGAAGCTGAAGCGTTCCTCCTGTGCCCTGTTCCCTTGAGAGGCGGGGAAGTTCCCTCCCTTTCATGGAAACAGGAGAAGTACAGGATGTTATCGCCCAACAATTACCTCCTATTGCTTCCTCCTCTAGTGACCAAATGTCACAGGATGAACTTGGGGACCCTTCATCAAATGCAGCAGGAAATAGAAATGCTGAATGGCACCTTGGCAGCCAACAACAATATGCAAAGGGTTCCCAGGTAATTGCTAGGAAATCACTGTCATTTGGCACCCTGGTTAATCTGCACAGTGGCCAAAACTGGGCATATTCTCGCCTCTCTTGATCAGTCCTTTTCTCTTCAAGCCTCTCAGGCCATGTGCCAGCTCTAGTGCCTCAAGCCTCAGGGGCCCAACCAGTATTGCCCTCCCCTCCCATGCCCAGCACAATCTGCCTCCTTCTCCTCTGCCTCCAGGGAAGACTCACCTGTTTGATCCTCCAGTGTCACTGGAAAGTGTGCAGTCCCCTCGTCAGATTAAAATGCTATGGTGGTGATGGCAGGGTTATCTGTATTTTAAAATGAGAGTCTCTATTTTAAAATTAAGCCTCTTTTAAAGAATATGCAAAGAAAATATCAGAGGAACTCTGTGAGTTTCTCTCAGTACTTTCTGTTGACTGTGGGCTCCCTTGATGCTGCTACTACCTTGCAAGATCACATTCACTTCTGGGAGACTGTCAGCCATTGTATGAGCCATCTCTACTTTCCAAATCTACTTACATCCTTAGCCACTGTGGAACAGTACTTAAGTCATCATCAGCTCTGTTTTTCATGCACTTACCCAAGGCCCAAGTCATAAAAGGGCTGAGCTTCTAGCAAATCACTTAATGGAAATTTTATGAAAGCCAGAATTGCATGTATAAATAAATTGCATATGAAAAGCCTAGGCTAGCCAAAACAATACTGGAGAACCAATACTATCTGATTTTAAGGTGACTTATAAAGTGATACTAATTTAGACAGTACAATATTGGCACCAGGATAGACAAAACATCCATGAAACATAATAGAGGGTTCAGAAAAAGATTCATATGTATATGGACAACTGATTTTTGACAAAGGCAATCCAGGGTAGAAAGAATAGTTTTTTTCAACAAATGTTGCTGGAACAATAGGATATTCATTTGGATAAAAACCTTCAATAATATATCTTATACCATACAAAAAGCAACTAGAAATGGATCATAGATCTAAATGTAAAGCATAAAAGTACAAAAATTCCAGGAAAAAAAAACCTTGGGTTATGCAAAAATTTCTCAGGTCACCAAAAATGTGATCCATAATAAAACAAATTGCTTAACTGAAGTTCATCAAAATTAAAAGCTTCTGCCTTTTGAAAAGCACTGTTAAGAAAAAAATAAGATAATCCAGAGTGGGACTACGTGTTTGTATATATCTGATAAAGGACTTGTATCCAGAACAGTCACAAATCTGAACAGTAAACAAACAACAAAACCTTCCAAAATAATGAGTAAAATATGTGAACAAACACATATTTTCATGAAAGAAGATATGTGGACAGAGAATAAGCTCAACAGTGTTACTCATTAGGGGGATGCAAATTAAAACTACAGTAAGATACTACTACACCTTAATTAGAATGGCTAATTTTAAAAGACTGACCCTGGTGGTCCACTGGTTAAGAATCCACATGCCAATGCAGGGGACATGAGTTTGATCCCTGGTCCGAGAAGATTCCACATGTCATGGAGCAACTAAGCCCTTCACAGCTGCTGAGCCTGACCTTCGGAGCCCAAGAGGCACAACTTCTGAGGCCCAGGCAAGTAGAGCCTGTGCTCTGCAACAAGAGAAGCCACTGCAATGAGAAGACTTCACGTTGCAACTAGAGAGGAGCCCCTGCTCACTGTAACGAGAGAAAGCCTATGTGCAGCCATGAAGACCCAGGGCAACACTCCCCCACCCCCAAAATAGACTGACCCTACTGGTGAGAATGTATAGGACCTAGAACAGCCCTCACTGCTGGTGGCAGTGTAAAATGGTTTGTAAACATTTGGGAATATCTTAGAAAGTCAAAGATACCCACACCGTATGATCCAGCCATTCTACTCCTAGATATTTATCAAAGAGAAATAAAAGCTTATGTCCATTAAAAGGCTTGCACAAGAATGATCATGGGAGACTAACTTGTTACGAGCCCAAACAGGAAATACCCAATTCAAGTGTTCATCAAATAAATTGTGATATATCCATACAATGGAATATATCTCAGCAATAAAAAGTAATGAACTATTTATACCCTCAACATGGATGTATGTCAAAAGCAAAAGAATAAGACAAAAAAAGTACATATCATATGATTCCATTTATACAAAATTCTAGAAAAATACAAGCTTACCTATTGTAATAGAAATAGCAAGTCAGTGATTGGGAATTGAGGAGAAATGCTTAAGGAAACTATTGAAAAACGGCATGAGGAAAATTTGGGGGTGTTGGATATGTTTATTTCTTGATTTGACATGCCCATATACATATGTCAGGACCCCAAAATTTGTATATTTAAATTATATACAAGACTTCCCTGCTGGTACAGTGGATAAGAATCTGCCCACAAACTCAGGGGACATGGGCTGGATCCCTGGTCCATGAAGATACCACAAGCCGTGGAGTAACTGAAGCTCTTGCAACACAACTACTGAGCTGGTGCTCTGGAGTCCTTGTGCTGCAACTACTGTAGCCCACAAGCCGTAGAGCCTGTGCTCCACAACAAGAAACCACCACGATGAGAAGCCTGTACACCGCAACAAAGAGTAGCCCACTCACTGAAACTAGGGGCTTCCTGGTGGCTCAGCGGTAAAGAATCTGCCTGCAATGCATGGGCCTCAGAAGATGTAGGTTGGATCCCTGGGTCGGGAAGATCCCCTGGAGGAGCGTATGGCAACCCACTCCAGTATTCTTGCCTGGAGAATCCCATGGACAGAGGAGCCTGACGGGCTACAGTCCATAAGGTCACAAAGAGTCGGACCCATTTGAAGTGACTGAGCCTGCACTCACCACAATGCATGGAAGATCCAGTGCAGCCAAAATATTAAAAAATCAATCTTTAAAAGAATAAAATATATACAGTGTATTTCATGTAAATTACACCTTAGTAATGCTAGTAAAGTAATGCTCAAAATTCTCCAAGCCAGACTTCAGCAATATGTGAACCGAGAACTTCCTGATGTTCAAGCTGGTTTTAGAAAAGGCAGAAGAACCAGAGATCAAATTGCCAACATCTGCTGGATCACGGAAAAAGCAAGAGAGTTCCAGAAAAGCATCTATTTCTGCTTTATTGGCTATGCCAAAGCCTTTGACTGTGTGGATCACAATAAACTGTGGAAAATTCTGAAAGAGATGGGAATACCAGACCACCTGATCTGCCTCTTGAGAAACCTATATGCAGGTCAGGAAGCAACAGTTAGAACTGGACATGGAACAACAGACTGGTTCCAAATAGGAAAAGGAGAACATCAAGGCTGTATATCGTCACCCTGTTTATTTAACTTATATGCAGAGTATATCACGAGAAACGCTGGACTGGAAGAAACACAAGTTGGAATCAAGATTGCCGGGAGAAATATCAATAACCTCAGATATGCAGATGATACCGCCCTTATGGCAGAAAGTGAAGAGGAACTAAAAAACCTCTTGATGAAAGTGAAAGTGGAGAGTGAAAAAGTTGGCTTAAAGCTCAACATTCAGAAAACGAAGATCATGGCATCTGGTCCCATCACTTCATGGGAAATAGATGGGGAAACAGTGGAAACAGTGTCAGACTTTATTTTTCTGGGCTCCAAAATCACTACAGATGGTGACTGCAGCCATGAAATTAAAAGATGCTTACTCCTTGGAAGAAAATTTATGACCAATCTAGACAGCATATTCAAAAGCAGAGACATTACTTTGCCAACAAAGGTTCGTCTAGTCAAGGCTATGGTTTTTCCTGTGGTCATGTATGGATGTGAGGGTTGGACTGTGAAGAAGGCTGAGCGCCGAAGAATTGATGCTTTTGAACTGTGGTGTTGGAGAAGACTCTTGAGAGTCCCTTGGACTGCAAGGAGATCGAACCAGTTCATTCTGAAGGAGATCAGCCCTGGGATTTCTTTGGAAGGAATGATGCTGAAGCTGAAACTCCAGTACTTTGGCCACCTCATGGAAAGAGTTGACTCACTGGAGAAGACTCTGATGCTGGGAGGGATTGGGGGCAAAAGGAAAAGGGGACGACGGAGGATGAGATGGCTGGATAGCATCACTGACAAGATGGATGTGAGTCTGAGTGAACTCCAGGAGTTGGTGATGGACAGGGAGGCCTGGTGTGCTGCGATTCATGGGGTCTCAAAGAGTTGGACACGACTGAGCGACTGATCTGGTCTGAACACCCTTAAGTGTATACATGTGCAATTGTGTATTGTACCTATGAGACTCATGTAGCACAATATTCTAAGATTCACAGTATAACACTGCCTGTAAGAGCACGAACTCTGAAACCAGTCTTGGTTTGTGTCTCACTACATTTCTTGGGCTAGTAACATGATTTTTCTGTCTTAGTTTTCTTAACTGTAATATGGGGATGGTACCCACTACCTGTCAGAATTGTTGACAGGATTAAAATATACTAAAGCATTTAGGAGAGTACCTGATGCTGTAGTAAGAGCTCATGAAACGTGAGTTATCATTATTAGTAGTGTGGCATCAATTTACAGTTTTCAGCAGTAAATATAATCACTGTCAAATCATAAAGGTCCCTTATAGAATACTCAAGTAATATAGACCTCTTACAAGTGAATGTCCCTTTGCTTCAAAAAAACCTCAAGTGATGAATATAATAGATTCAAGGAGATTAGCCATGTAGTGATCTTCATTAAGGGCTTCCCAGGTGGCACTAGTGGTAAAGAATCTTCCTGCCAATACAGAAGACATAAAAGATGCAGGTTCGATCCCTGGGTTGGGAAGATCCTCTGGAGAAGGAAATGGCAACCCACCACAGTACTCATGCCTAGAGAATCCCATGGACAGAGAAGCCTGGTGGGGCAGAGTTCATGGTGTTATAAAGAGTCAGACACAACTGAAGCAGCTTAGCACACAGCACGATCTTCAGTTAAGTAGAATGCTAACTCACTTCTTGTCTTCTATTCCACTCCTGAAAAGGATTTGGAATGGGGAGATTTTCTTAGATTTTCCAGATGGTCCCTAAATATAATCACAAGTGTCCTCATAAAAGGTCAAGGGAGGTTTGACTGCAAGGGAGGTTTGACTGCATAATTAGTGAAGGGCGGTGAGGGTAGGTGGGGCGTCCCCTGTGTCTCAGCGGTAAAGATGCAGGTTGGATCCCTGGGTCAGGAAGATTCCCTGCAAAAGGAAATGGCAATCCACTCCAGTCCATGCCTGGGGAATCCCATGGACAGAGGAGTCGTACGTGCTGTGGTCCATGGGGTCACACAGAGTTGGACACAACTGAAGCAACTGAGCACCCAGCACAGCAAAGGTGGGCAAGGAGGTGAGTGACGCACTGTGAAAGAGGGATGCCTGCAGCCCCCCACAGGAACGAGGAGCAGGATCTCCATTGCATCCAAAAGGAAGCAGCCCTGCCTAGATTTTAGACCACAAGACTCAGTTCTGACTTCTGGTCTCTTGTTCTTTTTGTTATTGAGTTGTCAAGTCGTGTCTGATTCTGTTACCCCATGGACTCTAGTCCTCGAGGCTCCTCTGTCCATGGAATTTTCCAGGCAAGAATACTGGGTTGCCATTTCCTTCTCCAGAGGATCATCCTGACCTGTATAAGAACAAATTTTCATTTTTTTAAAGCTGCTAAATTTGAGAAAACCTCTTTAGCTCCTCAACTTAAACCTGCCTAAATCTTCAGGCCTCAATTCAAAAGGTGCTTGCTCAGAAGCAACTAGAATAGATGCCCTCCTGTAATTGCTTGTTCTCCCATGTCTGCTGCTTTTGACCTGTGATTCTTAACCCTGGCTGTGCATCTGATCTTCTGCAGTCATCGCAGGTCATTGCGACATGCAAGCCAGACTCAGAACCACTGCTCTAGATGCAGGTTCTTCGGACTAGCTGGTAGTAAGAATAGAGCAACCTGGGCATGCGTGCATGCATGCTCAGTTGCTTCAGTCATGTCCGACTCTTCGTGACCCTTTGGATTGTAGTCCACCAGGCTCCTCTGTCCAGGGGATTTTCCAGGCAAGAGCACTGGAGTAGGTTGCCATGCCCTCCTCCAGGGGATCTTCCCAACCCAGGAATTGAACCCTCATCTCTTATGTCTCCTGCATTGTCAGGCAGGTTCTTTACCACTAGTGCTACCTGGGAAGCCCAACCTGGGCATATCCAAGCTTAGGAGATGGTTTTGCAAATGCTTGCAGGTCTTTGTTCCTTTCTAAGACATATTTACTTGAGCAAGAATTTTGATCCTATAGAATAAAATATTCAAAGCCATCAGAAATATTTCTCTAATATCTTTTATTCTTATATATTTGTTTAAACCTAATAGATTTTTAAAACTTAGCTGTATTTCTTTTAAATGAGACAGTTTGTTTTTAAAAATTCAAACAATATGAAAGATATAAGGATGAAAGCAAAAATCATCAAAACTCTGAACATTCAAAAAGTGGTTGGGTAACATATCAGTGACTATCCTTTCAGACATCTCGGAGTCTATTTAATATTTATATAGTTTAGAGTATGAAATCTTACAAAATGGGACTGCATATGGGACTTGCTTTTTAAACTCAATATCATATTCTAGGTCTTTCATGGTCAATAAGTAAAGTTCAGTTCAGTTCAGTCGCTCAGTCGTGTCCGACTTTTTGTGACCCCATGAATCAAAGCATGCCAGGCCTCCCTGTCCATCACCAACTCCCGGAGTTCACTGAGACAACCATCAAGTCAGTGATGCCATCCAGCCATCTCATCCTCTATCGTCCCCTTCTCCTCCTGCCCCCAATCCCTCCCAGCATCAGAGTCTTTTCCAATGAGTCAATTCATCACATGAGGTGGCCAAAGTACTGGAGTTTCAGCTTCAGCATCATTTCCTCCAAAGACATCCCAGGGCTGATCTCCTTCAGAATGGACTGGTTGGATCTCCTTGCAGTCCAAGGGACTCTCAAGAGTCTTCTCCAGCACCACAGTTCAAAAGCATCAATTCTTTGGAGCTCAGCTTTCTTCACAGTCCAGCTCTCACATCCATACATGACCACAGGAAAGACCATAGTCTTGACTAGATGGACTTTGTTGGCAAAGTAATGTCTCTGCTTTTCAATATGCTATCTAGGTTGGTCATAACTTTTCTTCCAAGGAGTTAAGTGTATTTTAATTTCATGGCTGCAGTCACCATCTGCAGTGATTTTGGAGCCCCGAAAAATAAAGTCTGACACTATTTCCACTGTTTCCCCATCTATTTCCCATGAAGTGATGGGAGATGTTATGATCTTCGTTTTCTGAATGTTGAGCTTTAAGCCAACTTTTTCACTCTCCACTTTCACTTTCATCAAGAGGCTTTTTAGTTCCTCTTTACTTTCTGCCATAAGAGTGGTGTCATCTGCATATCTGAGGTTATTGATATTTCTCCCGTCAATCTTGATTCCGGCTATGCTTTTCCAGCCCAGCGTTTCTCATGACATACTCTGCATAAATAAGTTAAATAAACAAGGTGACAATATACAGCCTTGACATTCTCCTTTTCCTATTTGGTACCAGTCTGTTGTTCCATGTCCAGTTCTAACTGTTGCTTCCTGACCTGCATATAGGTTTCTCAAGAGGCAGGTCAGGTGCTCTGGTATTCCCATCTCTTTCAGAATTTTCCACAGTTTATATACATCATAATTTTAGTGTATTTATAGTATTACTTTTATAGCTTCTCAATGATGTACATGGGCTTCCCAGGTGGCTCGGGGCTAAAGAATCCACCTGCCAATGTGGGAGATGCAGGACACACAGGTTTGATCCCTGGGCTGGGAAGATCCCCAGAGTAGGAAATGGCAACTCATTCTAGTATTCTTGCCTGGAAAATTCCATGAACAGAGGAGCCTGGCAGGCTACAGTCCATGGGGTTGCAGAGTATCGGACACGACTAAGCAACTGAGCATGTACACATGAATGATTTACATAATCAGTCCTCACTGATGGATATGAAGGTTATTTCTAATGCTCCACTGTTATAAGCAGTACCAATATGAACAATCTTGAGCACAGAGAGGCATTTTAAGATTTAAGAGCATAGGGATGCAAGAGTTAGTGAATGAAGGAGTGAAGTCGCTCAGTCATGTCTGATTCTTGGTGGCCCCATGGACCGTAGCCTACCAGGCTCTTCCGTCCATGGGATTTTCCAGGCAAGAATACTGGAGTGGATTGCCATTTCCTTCTACAGGAGATCCTCCGGACCCAGGGATTGAACCCAGGTCTCCCATATGGTAGATGCTTTACCGTCTGAGCCACCAGGGAAGTCCACCGGGGATGCATAGGGGAGGGACAAATTGGGAGACTGGGACTGACATTTACACACTGTTATAAAATAATTAACTAATGAGAACCTACTCTATAGCACAGGAAACTCTACTTAGTTCAGTTCAGTTCAGTTGCACAGTCATGTCCGACTCTTTGGGATCACATGGACTGCAGCACGCAAGGCCTCCCTGTACATCACTGACTCCCAGAGTTTACTCAAACTCATGTCCATTGAGTCAGTGATGCCATCCTACCATCTCATTCTCTGTCATCCCCTTCTCCTCCCACCTTCAATCTTTCCCAACATCAGGGTCTTTTCCATATGAGTCAGTTCTTCACATCAGGTGGCCAAAGTATTGGAGTTTCAGCTTCAGCATCAGTCCTTCCAATGAGTACTCAGGACTGATTTCCTTTAGGATGGACTGGTTGGATCTCCTTGCAGTCCAAAGGACTCTCAAGAGTCTTTTCCAACACCACAGTTCAAGAGCATCAATTCTTCAGCACTCAGCTTTCTTTATAGTCCAGCTCTCACATCCATACATGACTACTGGAAAAACCACAGCTTGGACTAGAGGGACCTTTGTTGGCAAAGTAATGTGTCTGCTTTTTCGTGTGCTGTTTAGGTTGGTCATAACTTTTCTTCCAAGGAACAAGTGTCTTTTAATTTCATGGCAGCAGTCACCATCTGCAGTGATTTGGAGTCCAAAAAAATAAAGTCTGTCACTGTTTCCACTGTTTCCCCATCTATTTCCCATGAAGTGATAGGCCCATATGCCATGATCTTAGTTTTCTAAATGTTGAGTTTTAAGCCAACTTTTTCACTCTCTTCTTTCACTTTCATCAAGAGGCTCTTTAGTTCTTCACTTTCTGCCATAAGGGTGGTGTCATCTACATATCTGAGGTTATTGATATTTCTCCCAGCAATCTTGATTCCAGCTTGTGCTTCATCCAGCCCAGTATTTCTCATGATGTATTCTGCATAGAAGTTAAATAAGCAGGGTGATATATACAGTCTTGTATATAAATACTCCTTTCCCTATTTGGAACCAGTCTGTTGTTCTATGTTCAGTTCTAACTGTTGCTTCCTGACCTGCATACAGGTTTCTCAAAAGGCAGATCAGGTGGTCTGGTATTCCCATCTCTCAGAATTTTCCACACTGTGTTGTGATCCACATAGTCAAAGGCTTTGGCATAGTCAATAAAGCAGAAGTAGATGTTTTCTAGAACTCTCTTGCTTTTTCAATGATCCAGCGGATGTTGGCAATTTGATCTCTGGTTCCTCTGCCTTTTCTAATTCCAGTTTGAACATCTGGAAGTTTACGGTTCACGTACTGTTAAAGCCTGGCTTGGAGAATTTTGAGCATTACTTTACTAGTGTGTGAAATGAGTGCAACTGTGTAGTAGTTTGAGCATTTTTTTTTTTTTTTTGGCATTGTCTTTCTTTGAGACTGGAATGAAAATTAACCTTTTCAAATCCTGTGGCCACTGCTGAGTTTTCCAAATTTGCTGGCATATTGAGTGCAGCACTTTCACAGCATCATCTTTTAGGATTTGAGATAGTTCAACTGGAGTTCCATCACCTTCACTAGCTTTGTTTGTAGTGATGCTTCCTAAGGTCCCCTTGACTTCACATTCCAGGATGTCTGGCTCTAGGTGAGTGATCATACCATCGTGATTATCTGGGTTATGAAAATTTTTTTGTATAATTCTTCTGTATATTCTTGCCACCTCTTTGACTCAAAACTCTGTAATGGCCTATATGGGAAAAGAATCTAAAAATGAGTGGATATATGTATATGTATAACTGATTCACTTTGCTGTGCATGTGAAACTAACACAACATTATAAATTAACTATACTCCAATAAAAATCAAAAAATTAAACACAATTTGCTAACCTCACTGATATGAAGGGCATGTTGCCTGGGTTCAAATATCAGTTTTGCTGTGTGACATTATATATGTTATTAAGCCTGTGCCTCAATTTCCTCATTCATAAAATGATAACAATGATAATATCTAATACTCCATAAGAGAATGAAGAGGATTAGGTAAGTTAACGTATATAACAGCATGTAGCACGTAGCCAGCATTTCATAAAAATTGCATATTATTGGGAATTCCCTGGTGGTGCAGTAGTTAGGACTTCATGCTTTCACTGCAGAGGGCCTCACTTAGTGAACTCAGATCCTAAAAGCTACGCAGAGCAAGACAAAAGAGATTTGTGTATTACTATCATTGCATCTTTTCCTTGGAGAAGGCAATGGCACCCCACTCCAGTACTCTTGCCTGGAAAATCCCATGGATGGAGGAGCCTGATGGGCTGCAGTCCATGGGGTCACTAAGAGTCGGACAAGACTGAGCAACTTCACTTTCATGCATTGGGGAAGGAAATGGCAACCCACTCCAGTGTTCTTGCCTGGAGAATCCCAGGGGCAGGAGAACCTGGTGGGCTGATGTCTGTGGGGTCACGCAGAGTCAGACACGACTGAAGTGACTTTGCAGCTTAGCAGCATCTTTTCCTTTGTTCGATATGTGGTTTGCAAACATTTTTTTCTCTACTCTGTAGTTTGTCTTTTTATCCTCTTTTACAGAGAAAAGTCTTATTAAGATCTAATTTTATAGAATACATTGTTGATGTCAAGGCTAAGAACTCTGCCTATCTAGTCTTAGGTCCTGAAGATTTCCTCCTGTAGGTTTCCTAGTTTCACATTTTACATATGTCTATGATCCATTTTTGGTTAAGATGTTACACCTATGTTTATAGCAGCACTATTCACAGTAGCCAAAATTTAGAGCAACCCAAGTATCCATTGATGGATGAACAGTTAAACAAAATGTGGTATATGCACACAATGGAATATGATTCAAACTTTAAAAGGAAAGAAACTTTAATACATTCCCAGATAGCTCAGTTGTAAAGAATCTCCCTGCCAGTGCAGGAGATATAGGAAACACGTGTTTGACCTCTGGGTCGGGAATATTCCCTGGAGTAGGAAATGGCAACCCACTCTAGTATAATTGCCTGGAAAATTCCTTGGACAGAGGAACCTTGAGGGCTATAGTCTATGTGGTTGTAAAGAGTTGGACATGACTGAACACGCATGCCACGCCACACCACAGCGCCTAAACAACAGCATGGATGAACTTTGAAAACATTATGCTAAGTGAAAGAAGCCAGTCACAAAAGAAAAAATACTGTTTGATTGCACTCAATTAAGATACTTTTGTAGTAAATTGTAATCAATTCCATAGACACAGAAAGTAGAATGGTGGTTTCCAGGGGCCGTAGAAGGATGGAATGGTGAGTAATTGAGTAATAGGTATACAGTTTCAGTTTTGCAAGATGAAAAAAATTCTGGAGATGCATGGTGGTTGTAGTTGCACAACCCTGTGAATGTATGCACTGAACTATAGACTTAAAATGGTTCAGCTCAGTTCAGTCGCTCAGTCCTGTCTGACTCTTTGCGACCCCATGAATCGCATCCAGGCCTCCCTGTCCATCACCATCTCCCAGAGTTCACTCAGACTCATGTCCATCGAGTCAGTGATGCCATCCAGCCATCTCATCCTCTGTTGTCCCCTTCTCCACCTGCCCCCAATCCCTCCCAGCATCATAGTCTTTTCCAATGAGTCAACTCTTCGCATGAGGTGGCCAAAATACTGGAGTTTCAGCTTTAGCATCATTCCTTCCAAAGAACAAAGAACTTCCAGGACTGATCTCCTTTAGAATAGACTGTTTGGATCTCCTTGCAGTCCAAGGGACTCTCAAGAGTCTTCTCCAACACCACAGTTCAAAAGCATCAACTTTTTGGCACTTAGCTATCTTCACAGTCCAGCTCTCACATCCATACATGACCACAGGAAAAACCATAGCCTTGACTAGATGGACCTTTGTTGGCAAAGTAATGTCTCTGCTTTTCAATATGCTATCTAGGTTGGTCATAACTTTTCTTCCAAGGAGTAAGCATTTTTTAATTTCATGGCTGCAGTCACCATCTGCAGTGATTTTGGGGCCCAAAAATCAAGTCTGACACCGTTTCCACTCTTTCCCCATCTATTTCCCATGAAGTGATGGGACCAGATGCCATGATCTTCATTTTCCGAATGTTGAGCTTTAAGCCAACTTTTTCACTTTCCACTTTCACTTTCATCAAGAGGCTTTTTAGTTCCTCTTCACTTTCTGCCATAAGGGTGGTGTCATCTGCATATCTGAGGTTATTGATATTTCTCCCAGAAATCTTGATTCCAGCTTGTGCTTCTTCCAGCCCAGCGTTTCTCATGATGTACTCTGCACAGAAGTTAAATAAGCAGGGTGACAATATACAGCCTTGACGAACTCCTTTTCCTATTTGGAACCAGTCTGTTGTTCCATGTCCAGTTCTAACTGTTGCTTCCTGACCTGCATACAGGTTTCTCAAGGGGCAGGCAGGTCAGGTGGTCTGGTATTCCCATCTCTTTCAGAATTTTCAGTTTATTGTGATCCACACAGTCAAAGGCTTTGGCACATTCAATAAAGCAGAAATAGATTAAAATGATACATTTTATGCTAAATGTATTTTAACAAATTAAAAATTAATTAACTTAAAATGGTATATACAATGTGATAATGATCAAGGGATCAATCCAAGAGGAAGTCATAACACCTGCAAGTATCTATGCACCCAACATAGGAGCACCTCAATACATAAGACAAACACTAGCCAACATAGGAGCACCTCAATACATAAGACAAACACTAGCAGACATAACGGAGAAGGCGATGGCACCCTACTCCAGTACTCTTGCCTGGAAAGTCCCATGGATGGAGGAGCCTTGTAGGCTGCAATCCATGGGGTCGCTAGGAGTCGGATACGACTGAGCGACTTCACTTTCACTTTTCACTTTCATGCATTGGAGATGGAAATGGCAACCCACTCCAATATTCTTGCCTGGAGAATCCCAGGGACGGGGGAGCCTGATGGCTTGCTGTCTATGGGGTCACACAGAGTCGGACACGACTGAAGCGACTTAGCAGCAGCAGCAGACATAAAAGGAGAAATTGACAATAACACAATAATAGTAGAATACTTTAACACCCCACTCACACAAATGGACAGATTATCAAAACAGAAAATTAATAGGGAAACACAAGTCTTAAATGATACATTAGATGAGATGGATCTCATTGATATCTTCAAGACATTCCATCCAAATGCAGAAGAATACAACTTCTTCTCAAGTGCACATGGAACATTCTCCAGGATAGACCACATCTTGGGTTACAAACCAAACCTCAGTAAATTTAAGAAAATTGAAATCTTCTCTGACCACAATACTATGAGACTAGATATCAATTACAAGAAAAAACTGTAAGAAACACAAACACTTGGGGATTAAACTACACATTTCCAAATAACCAACAGGTTACTGAAGAAATCAAAAGGAAATCAAAAAGTTTTAGAAACAAATGACAATAAAAACATGACAACTCAAAACCTATAGGATGCAGCAAAAGCAGAAGAGGGAAGTTTATAGCAATACAATCCTACCTCAAGAAGCAAGAAAAACATCAAATTGAGAATCTAACTTTACACCTAAAACAAATGGAAAAAGAAGAAAAAAAAACACCCCCAAAATTGGTAGAAGGAAAGAAATCATAAATATCCAAGCAGAAATAAATGAATAAGAAATGAAAGAAACAATAGTAAAGAATAATAAAACTAAAAGCTGGTTCTTTGAGAAGATAAACAAAACTGACAGACCTTTAGCCAGACTCATCAAGAAAAAAAGAGAGAAGAATCAAATCAACAAAATTAGAAATGAAAAAGGAGAGGTTACAACAGACACTGAACTGAACTGAACAACAGACAATGCAGAAATGCAAAGGACTGTAAGAGACTATTACAAACAACTATGTGGCAATAAAATGGATAACCTGGAAGATATGGACAGATTCTTAGAAAAGTTCAATCTTCCGAGACGGAACCAGGAAATGGAAGCTGTGATCAAAAATACCCCAAAAAACAAAAGCCCAGGACCAGATGGCTTCATAGGAGAGTTCTATCAAACATTTAGAGAAGAGCTAATGCCTATCTTTCTAAAACTCTTTCAAAAAGTTGCAGAGGAAGGAACACTTCCAAACTCATTCAACGAGGTCATCATCACCCTGATACCATAACCAAAGACAACACAAAAAAAGAAAACTATAGGCCAATATCACTGACGAACATAGATGCAAAAATCCTCAACAAAATTTTAGCAAACAGAATTCAGCAACACAACAAAAAACTCATATACCATGATCAAGTTGGGTTTATTCCAGGGATGCAAGGATTCTTCAATATACGCAAACGAAGCAATGTGATACACTATATTCACAAATTGAAAGATAAAAACCATATAATAATCTCAATAGATGCAAAAAAAGCCTTTGACAAAATTCAGCACCCATTTATGATTAAAACTCTTCAAAAAATGGGCATAGGAGAAACCTTCCTCAACATAGTATGATAGATCAGATCAGTCGCTCAGTTGGGTCCAACTCTTTGTGACCCCATGAATCGCAGCACGCCAGGCCTCCCTGTCCATCACCAACTCCCAGAATTCACTCAGACTCACGTCCATCAAGTCAGTGATGCCATCCAGCCATCTCATCCTCTGTCGTCCCCTTCTCCTCCTGCCCCCAACCCCTCCCAGCATCAGAGTCTTTTCCAATGAGTCAACTCTTCCCATGAGGTGGCCTAAGTACTGGAGTTTCAGCCTCAGCATCATTCCTTCCAAAGAAATCCCAGGGCTGATCTCCTTCAAAATGGACTGGTTGGATCTCCTTGCAGTCCAAGGGACTCTCAAGAGTCTTCTCCAACATCACAATTCAAAAGCATCAGTTCTTCGGCGCTCAGCCTTCTTCACAGTCCAACTCTCACATCCATAAATGACCACAGGAAAAACCATAGCCTTGACTAGATGGACCTTTGTTGGCAAAGTAATGTCTCTGCTTTTCAATATGCTATCTAGGTTGGTCATAACTTTCCTTCCAAGGAGTAAGCATCTTTTAATTTCATGGCTGCAGTCACCATCGGTAGTGATTTTGGAGCCCAGAAAAATAGTCTGACACTGTTTCCACTCTTTCCCCATCTATTTGCCATGAAGTGATGGGACCAGATGCCATGATCTTCGTTTTCTGAATGTTGAGCTTTAAGTCAACTTTTTCACACTCCACTTTCACTTTCATTAAGAGGCTTTTTAGTTCCTATTCACGTTCTGCCATAAGGGTAGTATCATCTGCATATCTGAGGTTATTGATATTTCTCCTGGCAATCTTGATTCCAGCTTGTGTTTCTTCCAGTCCAGTGTTTCTCATGATGTACTCTGCATATAAGTTAAATAAACAGGGTGACAATATACAGCCTTGACGAACTCCTTTTCCTATTTGGAACCAGTCTGTTGTTCCATGTCCAGTTCTAACTGTTGCTTCCTGACCTGCATACAAATTTCTCAAGAGGCAGATCAGGTGGTCTGGTATTCCCATCTCTTTCAGAATTTTCCACAGTTGATTGTGATCTACACAGTCAAAGGCTTTGGCATAGTCAATAAAGCAGAAATAGATGCTTTTCTGGAACTCTCTTGCTTTTTCCATGATCCAGCGGATGTTGGCAATTTGATCTCTGGTTCCTCTGCCTTTTCTAAAACCAGCTTGAACATCAGGAAGTTCATGGTCCACATATTGCTGAAGTCTGGCTTGGAGAATTTTGAGCATTCCTTTACTAGTGTGTGAGATGAGTGCAATTGTGCGGTAGTTTGAGCATTCTTTGGCATTGCCTTTCTTTGGGATTGGAATGAAAACTGACCTTTTCCAGTCCTGTGACCACTGCTGAGTTTTCCAAATTTTCTGGCATATTGAGTGCAGCACTTTCACAGCATCATCTTTCAGGATTTTAAATAGCTCCACTGGAATTCCATCACCTCCACTAGCTTTGCTCAATAGTGATGCTTTCTAAGGCCCACTTGACTTCACATTCCAGGATGTCTGGCTCTAGGTCAGTGATCACACTATCGTGATTATCTGGGTCGTGAAGATCTTTTTTGTACAGTTCTTCTGTGTTCTTGCCATCTCTTCTTAATATATTCTGCTTCTGTTAGGTCCACCCCATTTCTGTCCTTTATCGTGCCCATCTTTGCATGAAATGTTCCTTTGGTATCTCTGATTTTCTTGAAGAGATCCCTAGTCTTTCCCATTCTGTTGTTTTCCTCTATTTCTTTGCATTGATCACTGAAGAAGACTTTCTTATCTCTTCTTGCTATTCTTTGGAACTCTGCATTCAAATGTTTATATCTTTCCTTTTCTCTTTTGCTTTTCTCTTCTCTTCTTTTCACAGCTATATGTAAGGTCTCCCCCAACAGCCATTTTGCTTTTTTGCATTTCTTTTCCATGGGGATGGTCTTGATCCCTGTCTCCTGTACAATGTCACGAACCTTATTCCATAGCATAGCAGGCACTCTATCTATCAGATCTAGGCCCTTAAATCTATTTCTCACTTCCACTGTATAATCATAAGGAATTTGATTTAGGTCTTACTGGAATGGTCTAGTGGTTTTCCTTACTTTCTTCAATTTAAGTCTGAATTTGGCAATAAGGAGTTCATGGTCTGAGCCACAGTCAGCTTCTGGTCTTGTTTTTGCTGACTGTATAGAGCTTCTCCATCTTTGTCTGCAAAGAATGTAATCAATCTGATTTAGGTGTTGACCATCTGGTGATGTCCATGTATAGAGTCTTCTCTTGTGTTTTTGGAAGAGGGTGTTTGTTATGACCAGTGCATTTTCTTGGCAAAACTCTATTAGTCTTTGCTCTGCTTCATTCCATATTCCAAGGCCAAATTTGCCTGTTACCCCAAGTGTTTCTTGACTTCCTACTTTTCCATTCCAGTCCCCTATAATAAAAAGGACATCTTTTTTGGGTTTTAGTTCTAAAAGGTCTTGTAGGTCTTCATAGAATCGTTCAACTTCAGCTTCTTCAGCGTTACTGGTTGGGGCATAGACTTGGATTACTGTGATATTGAATGGTTTGCCTTGGAAATAAACAGAGATCATTCTGTCGTTTTTGAGATTGCATCCAAGTACTGCATTTACAGCAAACATTCCCAATGTGAAAAACTGAAAGCATTCCCCTAAGATCAGAAACAAGACAAGGGTGTCCACTTTCACCACTATTATTCAACATAGTTCTGGAATTCCTAGCTACAGCAATCAGAGAAGAAAAAGAAACAAAAGGAATCCAGATCAGAAAAGAAGAAGTAAAGCTCTCATTGTTTGCAGATGACATGATACTGTACATGGAAAACCCTAAAGATAGTATCAGAAAATTACTAGAGCTAATCAGTGAATTTAGCAAAGTTGCAGGATGCATAATCAGTACACAGAAATCACTTGCATTTCTATATACTAACAATGAAAAATCAGAAAGAGAAATTAAAGAATCAATCCCATTCACTATTGCAACATAAAGAATTAAATATCTAGGAATAGACTTACCTAAGGAGACAAAAGAACTGTGTGCAGAAAATTATACGACATTGCAGAAAGAAATCAAAGACAACATAAACAGATGGAGAGATATTCCACGTTCCTGGGTAGGAAGACTCAATACTGTGAAAATGACTATACTACCAAACACGATCTACAGATTCAATGCGATCCCTATCAAATTACCAATGGCATTTTTCATAGAACTAGAATAAAAAATTTCACAATTCACATGGAAACACAAAAGACCCTGAATAGCCAAGTAATCTTAAAAGTAAAAAATGGAGCCAAGGAATCAACCTTCCTGAATTCACGTTACACTACAAACCTACAGTCATCAAGATAGTATGGCACTGGCACCAAAACAGAACTATAGACCAATGGGACAAGATAGAAAGCCCAGAAATAAACCCAAGCACCTATGGGTACCTTATTTTTGACAAAGGAGGCAAGAATGGGGCAAAGACAGCCTCTTCAATAAATGGTGCTGGGAAAACGGGACAGCTACATGTAAAAGAATGAAATTAGAACACTTCCTAACACCATACACAAAGATAAACTCAAAATGGATTAAAGGCCTAACTGTTAAGACCAGAAACTAGAAAACTCTTAGAGGAAAACACAGGCAGAACACTTGATGACATAAGTCAAAGCAAGATCCTCTATGACACACCTCCTAGAGTAACAGAAATAAAAAGAAAAGTAAACAAATGGGACCAGATTAAACTTTAAAGCTTTTACATAGCAAAGGAAACTATAAGCAAGGTGAAAAGATTACCTTCAGAATGGGAGAAAATAATACCAATGAAACTGACAATGGATTAATTTCCAAAATATACAAACAGCTCATACAACTCAATGCCAGAAAAACAAACAACCCAATTTAAAAAGTGGGGAAAAGACCTAAACAGACATTTCTCCAAAGAAGACATACAGATGGCTAACAAACATGAAAAGATGCTCAACATCGCTCATTATTAGAGATATATGCAAATCAAAAACACAATGAGATATCACCTCACACTGCTCAGAATGCTGCTGCTGCTGCTAAGTTGCTTCAGTCGTGTCCTACTCTGTGTGACCCCATAGACGGCAGTCTACCAGGTTCTGCCGTCCCTAGGATTCTCCAGGCAAGAATACTGGCCATCATTAAAAGTCTACAAAGAATAAATGCTGGAGAGGGTGTGGAGAAAAGGAAATGCTTTTGCACTGTTGGTGGGAATGTAAATTGATACAGCTACTATGGAAGGCATATAGAGATTCCTTAAAAGACTAGGAATAAAACCACTATATGACCCAGCAATCCCGCTCCTAGGCATATACCCTGAGGAAAACAAATTTGAAAAAGATACACGTATCCCATTGTTCACTGCAGCACTATTTACAATAGCTAGAACCTGGAAGCAACCTAAATGTTCATCGGCAAATGAATGGATAAAGAAGTTGTGGTACATATACACAAAGGAATATTACTCTGTCATAAAAAGGAACACATTTGAGTCAGTCCTGATGAGGTGGATGAACCTAGAATCTATTATACAGAGTGAAATAAGTCAGAAAGAGAAAGATAAATATCATCTTCTAGCATATATATATATATGAAATCTAGAAAAAAGGTACTGAAGAATTTATTTACAGGGCAGCAATGGAGAAACAGATACAGAGAATAGACTTGTGGACATGGGGAGAGGGGAGAGAGGGTGAGATGTATGGAAAGAGTAACATGGAAACTTAAATTACCCTATGTAAAATTGATAGCCAACGGGAATTTGCTGTATGGCTCAGGAAATTCAAACAGGGGCTCTGTATCAACCTAGAGGGGTAGGATGAGGAGGGAGGTTCAAAAGGGAGGGGATATATGTATACCTATGGCTGATTCATGTTGAGGTTTGACAGAAAAGGAAATTCTGTAAAGCAGTTATCCTTCAATAAAAAAATAAATACATTAAAAAAATGAAAACAGTATATACGATGTGAGGTTTAGATTGAGTTTTACATTTTTCTTTATGGATATTAACTGTCAAACAGAATTTGTTGAAAAAAGCTCTCATTCCTTCACTGAACTGCTTTTGGTCTTTGTAAGAAATCAGTTGTACATATTTGTGTGGATGAATTTATGAGTTCTCTATTCTGTTGTATTGATCTGCGAGCTTCCCTGATGGCTCAACCAATAAAAATTCCTCCTGCAATGCAGGAGAAAGAGGGGATGCCTTCAATTTTATCTGAAAAAAAAAGTCACACAGTGCCATTTCTGCTGCATTCTGTTCTTTGAGGCAACCACTGAGCCCCAACCAATTTCAAGGGAAGGGGAAATAGAGTCTATCTTTTGAGGGGTGTGACAAGGGTTTTGAAGAGCTTGTGAGACCAGATATATTGCTGTGGCCATTTTTGAGAATCCATTCAACCACAGGAGAAGCTTGTCATGGTTAAATCTCTAAAGCTTGTAAAATGAAAGTTAAAGTGAAGTCACTCAGTCATGTCCGACTCTGCGATCCCGTGGACTGTAGCCTACCAGGCTCCTCCATCCATGGGATTCTCTAGGTAAGAGTACTGGAGTGGGTTGCCACTTTCTTCTCCACGGGATCTTCCCGCCCCAGGGATCGAATCCGGGTCTCCTTCATTGGAGGCAGACACTTTAACCTCTGAGCCAGCAGGGAAGCACTAAAGCTTGTAAGTGGTTCACAATTCTTTCTGACTCCAAAGCCCTGACTCTGATCCAGATATTCCTCTTACTTTGTGACTTAAAACTAGTAACAGCACATTGTCAATTCCTTTTTAGTCTCTAAACAAGTTCTTATGAGCACTATTCATTTTCCTATAGGAAGACCACACGTGAACTACTATCTTTAAAAGGTATGTAGATACTATTGTGGGTTCCCCAGTGACTCAGTGGTAAAGAATCTGCCTGCAAAGCAGGAGACACAGGTTCTATCCTTGGGTCAGGAAGATCCCCTGGAGGAGGGCATGGCAACTCACTCCAGTATACTTGCTTGGAGAATCCCATGCACAGAGGAAGCTGGTGGGCTACGCGCATGCAGATACTCACTATTGTGCTACATTAGGTAGTGATTCATTTTAGAGCATTTTTGCATTCTTGGTAGCTTCTTTTTTTTTTTTTTTTTTTAATTTAGCAGTGCTGGTCTTAGTTGCAGCACATGGGATCTTTCATCCTCGCTGCAGCTGTGGGATCTTTGGTGGCAGCCTGTAAACTCTTAGTTGCAGCATGCGGGATCCAGTTTCCTGACCAGGGATCAAACGCAGGCCCCCTGCACTGAGAGTGCAGAACCTTAGCCACTGGACCACCAGGGAAGCCCTTTGGTGGTTTTTAATCCATGGAAAGGGAATAGTGTTTTCCAGGAGGCAGACATCAGAGAGAACACAGTACAGGGGGAGAACAGCATAGACGCAATGTCTGGAGGGGAAGATGGGAAGGCAGACCTGTGAGAGATGGGCTTAAAAAATAAGCAGGACTGTGTCATAAGCAGGCAAAGAATTTAGACCCTGTCCTGAAGCTGATGAGTGCCAACCATCGAACTATTTGAAGTCAGGAATGGAGTCAGGAATGGACTCCATATCTGATGGAGTCCAGATATGGTTGACGTGGATGGGGGTGAGAGGAACCTATGAAATGTCTTCTGACCTATTAAACAAGAAGACCTATTAATGTATTCTGACCTATTATCTCTTTCCCAAGATAAAGTCTAATTTTCCTCCTTTTCCTAGGTTTCAGACTTTAAGACCCATTTAATTGCTGTTGTTCCGTCGCTAAGTGATGTCTGACTCTATGTGACCCCATGAACTGTAGCACTCCAGGCTTCCCTGTCCTTCATTATCTCATGGAGTTTGCTCAAACTCATGTCCATTGAGTCAGTGGACTGTTAAACCAAATTAATTGGCTACTAACAGATAAATTGTTTACATCCGGTAAGGTAACAGAATGGAATATCTTGGTTAGTTGAATGTTAATTAAACACTGTAAGGAGTTATAATGCAATAAAATACACTATAGTAAGCATAAGTAAACTTGTTTTGATGATTCAAAAATCACTTTAGAATCCCAAAATAGTTCACCATCTATTATTATTATTCCACATACTCATGTTTAAAGCCCTTAAATTTTATAAGGAACTTTCATATGTTTTATCTGACTATAATCTTCATGATCATTCTGTGCAATGGGTATTATCATCCTCATTTAATAGATGAAGAAATGGAGGATCAGAAAGGTTATTTGCCCAATATTACAAAGCTTGAGTGTGGCTGAGCTTAAACTCTACATGGCTGTCTCTATACCTGATGACAATCAGAGATTATTGTTCAGTCCTAGAGTGACAACCTGCAGGCTGTATCCTACTGATATTCGAATGGACCTTGAAATTGGTCCCTAATAAACCTCTAATTATAAATCCCTAATAACAAGACTTTTTTGGTCTTTTGTTGTCAAAAGTGTTTGCTGCAGAACTAGAACGCACTGAAGTTCTAGTTAAGGGTTGTTAGGATTCTGGATAATTGAGTTTATTCTGTTTTCTTAATTTGTTATATTTAGATCCATACAGTCAAGAAACTTCATGAAAACTGAAAAATTATTGTCAGTCTCAAGCGTTAATTTAGCTTCTTTATTCAGGCAGGCTGTGGTGTTGGAGAAGACTCTTGAGAGTCCCTTGGACTGCAAGGAGATCCAACCAGTCCATTCTGAAGGAGATCAATCCTGGAATTTCTTTGGAAGGAATGATGCTAAAGCTGAAACTCCAGTATTTTGGCCACCTCATGCGAAGAGTTGACTCATTGGAGAAGACTCTGATGCTGGGAGGGATTGAGGGCAGGAGGAGAAGGGGACGACAGAGGATGAGATGGCTGGATGGCATCACTGACTCGATGGATGCGAGTCTGAGTGACCTCCGGGAGCTGGTGATGGACAGGGAGGCCTGGCGTGCTGCGGTTCATGGGGTCGCAAAGGGTCGGACACGACTGAGCGACTGATCTGATCTGATCTGATCTGATTCAGGCTGACATTAAGTGGGCACTTGCCATATATTAGATTTGATTTAGAGTTTTCTTTTTCAGAGTGGTTTTTAAAAGATAAGTGTTTTTCTTAAAAATATGATTTCACAAAAGGACTGGAAATGTATCTTAGTTGACAAGGAATAATATGAAATCTCTTTCACATCTTCTTTCCTTTCCCTCTTTAATAAAAGATTAAAAACAGTTTAGAATATCACATGTACAGGTGACAGAGAAACCTTATTTTTTGCCCTTTGGAACGCTGGCATTTTTGCAGAAAAACACAACCTGTGTTATTTACCACCCACGCTGCATATGTTTTTAATATCGTGTTTGTGAACAAGAAAGCATTTGGAAGCACTTACACAATTTTTAAAAAACATTATTGTCTCCATATACTTCCATGGCTGGTTTCTTTGATGTTTGGGGTTCTACTCTGATGGTGGTGGTTTTACATGAGCCTGTGACCCTCAAACAGCTCAGCAGCTGTGGAAGGAGTGAATTCATCACACAGGGTTTAATTTGCCCTTCACTGAGATATTCAATTTCCGTTGCAAGGGCCTTGTTCAGTCACATAGTATTTGACCTGGCAATGGCAGCTTAGCAACCAGGTGGAGAGAGCCTACCCCATGCAGGCTTTGAATGCAGGGCACAGGGAGTGTTAATTATTTACAGTGGTGGATTACTACTGAGGCTGCGGAAGTGGGCCTGGGCCATGGTCTGCTGGAGCCAACGGCCTTTTCATGTGAAGCGCACCCAGACTGTATGTTTATCTGAGGGCCTGAAAATACTGGTTTAATTATGCAACACTTCTTGGTGGGTAAAAAGCAGTCTGTACAGCTGAATGATAATTAAATTTAATCTAATAAATTAATCCTTATTCAAATGATTAATTTTCAGAGTAGTCATAAGCATTTTAAGTTTTGCAAGAAAGCTACTTTCAAATTTTAAATACTACATCCAGTATGTCTGATCTCTTACTAATATGATCAAAGGCTAATATTAAATTAGGCATGCAGAGCCCCCACTTAAGTCATACTTGAGAGTGAGAGACCTTTTCATTATAATTAATAACAAAGATGTTAAAATCAGAGAGTATTACCTAGGACAAAGAGAAAACACTATGGCTTCTCTGGCACATGAGTGTATGCACCTGAGACCAAGCAAGAAAAAGAGACAACATTTATTAATCACTAACTATATGTCAGATGTTTTACATACACGGTCTTTGTAGGAGGTAGATATGCTTATTAGCCCAGTTTTACAGATAATGTAACCCACTCTTGGGGGACAGAACAGCTGGATGATAAAACTGAGTTTAGGACTCAATTTTGCTAGGATTTCAAGACCCCATTTCTTTTCACTACACTGTACATTAGATCAAAAGATCTAAGCGCAGAAAAAGAAGACTGGGTTGATCCCAGACAACTCCATTTTCATTGACACTCAATATTTCTACACCTTCAGTCAGAGTTCCCACCCTGGGAACTGAGCCCCAACTGTATTCTCTGATGGGATGCAGCCGGTCTGACCTTGTCTGCTACGTGGAGAGTCTGAGCCAGAGAAAAAAAAGCATTTGCTGGAGAAGTTGAGGAGTCTTGGAGAGAACGTATTCCAAAAACGAAGGAGGCAGCACAGTGAGTCTGCGCAAATTCCGAAGTCTCGAAGGCAAAGGGAAGAGAGCGTGCTGGGTGGTCTGAGACTGACCCCATGCATCCTCTTTCCTTCCCTCTCCTCTTCCATGGGTACCAGACCTGCATCAAGCTCTGAAGGCTCTCCCTTGCATCTCCTGCTCAGCCTCCCAGTGAATCTCTTGCACATCTAGTCTTGCCTTGGTGTTCACTTCTTGCTGGACCTGAACTAACAATAGGCATTGACCCAGCATTTTCCCCACTGTCACAGGCCATTAGCATCTCTAGCATATTGGGAGAAGGGAACCTTTGACTGCCTAGTGGTTGTGGGCTTGTTTTTAAACATATGACTCCACCTTCTTCCCAGGGATTACAGAACATGCCTGGAGGGGCTTCGCAGAAGGAAGAAATACCTCATAAGCAGGTGGGGAAGGATCCCATGAAATGTGGGCTATAGCTGTTTACGTGACTCCACTGGAGGTCTTAGGCTGGTGAGATGATGAGATCTAGAAAAACTGAGGTTATAAACACACAATAAAAATTTCACACTGAACTGATAATAACTGCTTTCATAGGCAAGATGAACCCCATGTTTATCATTAGCATGAATATTACAATCATATTGTATTTAAAAATTAGATAAAATAGTAGCAAAACATTTACTGCTTGCTATATGCCCGACCATGCTAAGCTCTTTACTTGATAACCCTAAGGGAGACGCTTATTCAGTATCTTCTGTGCTAAGAAAACCCCACTATTGTTTGAGACAATGTGTCAGCTCCAGGTAATGGATTTTGCCATGTAACCACGACACTCCTGTTTTCTCTGTAGTCCCACCTTCTTCTTTTGTACTAAGAGTTGACCACAGGAAGCTAAAGCAAAAGTCATCTGGGGTTGAAGACGGGGCTGGGTTAGGAAACACAGTCTAGAAGACTGCAGGGCAAAACCCTTCACCTTCTTCAGATCCTTGCTCCAATGTTGCCTTCCCAGTAAGACTTAGCCTGAACGCTCTGTTCAACTATATTTGTTGTTTAGTCACTAGGCTGTGTCAGACTCTTGCAAGCCCATGGAAAGAAATAGAGGAAAATAACAGAATGGGAAAGACTAGGGATCTCTTCAAGAAAATCAGAGATATCAAAGGAACATTTCATGCAAAGATGGGCTTGAAAAAGGACAGAAATGGTATGGACTTAACAGAAGCAGAAGATATTAAGAAGAGGTGGCAAGAATACAGGAGAACTGTACAAAAAAGAGCTTCAAGACCAAGATAATCACGATGGTGTGATCACTCACCTAGAGCCAGATATCCTAGAATGTGAAGTCAAGTGGGCCTTAGAAAGCATCACTATGAACAAAGCTAGTGGAGGTGATGGAATTCCAGTTGAGCTATTCCAAGTCCTGAAAGATGATGCTGTGAAAGTGCTGCACTCAATATGCCAGCAAATTTGGAAAACTCAGCAGTGGCCACAGGACTGGAAAAGGTCAGTTTTCATCCCAATCCCAAAGAAAGGCAATGCCAAAGAATGCTCAAATTACCGAACAATTGCACTCATCTCACACGCTAGTAAAGTAATGCTCAAAATTCTCCAAGCCAGGCTTCAGCAATATGTGAACCGTGAACTTCCTGATGTTCAAGCAGGTTTTAGAAAAGGCAGAGGACCCAGAGATCAAATTGCCAACATCCGCTGGATCATGGAAAAAGCAAGAGAGTTCCAGAAAAGCATCTATTTCTGCTTTATTGACTATGCCAAAGCCTTTGACTGTGTGGATCACAAACAACTGTGGAAAATTCTGAAAGAGATGGGAATACCAGACCACCTGATCTGCCTCTTGAGAAACCTATATGCAGGTCAGGAAGCAACAGTTAGAACTGGACATGGAACAACAGACTGGTTCCAAATAGGAAAAGGAGTTCGTCAAGCCTGTATATTGTCACCCTGTTTATTTAACTTGTATGCAGAGTACATCATGAGAAACACTGGACTGGAAGAAACACAAGCTGGAATCAAGATTGCCAGGAGAAATATCAATAACCTCAGATATGCAGATGACACCACCCTTATGGCAGAAGGTGAAGAGGAACTAAAAAGCCTCTTGATGAAAGTGAAAGTGGAGAGTGAAAAAGTTGGCTTAAAGCTCAACATTCAGAAAACGAAGATCATGGCATCTGGTCCCATCACTTCATGGCAAATAGATGGGGAAACAGTGGAAACAGTGTCAGATTTTATTTTTCTGGGCTCCAAAATCACTGCAGATGGTGACTGCAGCCATGAAATTAAAAAACGCTTACTCCTTGGAAGGAAAGTTATGACCAACCTAGATAGCATATTCAAAAGCAGAGACATCACTTTGCCAACAAAGGTTCGTCTAGTCAAGGCTATGGTTTTTCCTGTGGTCATGTATGGATGTGAGAGTTGGACTGTGAAGAAGGCTGAGCACCGAAGAATTGATGCTTTTGAACTGTGGTGTTGGAAAAGACTCTTGAGAGTCCCTTGGACTGCAAGGAGATCCAACCAGTCCATTCTGAAGGAGATCAGCCCTGGGATTTCTTTGGAAGGAATGATGCTGAAGCTGAAACTCCAGTACTTTGGCCACCTCATAGGAAGAGTTGACTCATTGGAAAAGACTCTGATGCTGGGAGGGGTTGGCGGCAGGAGGAGAAGGGGACGACAGAGGATGAGATGGCTGGATGGCATCACTGACTCAATGGATGTGAGTCTCAGTGACCTCTGGGAGTTGGTGATGGACAGGGAGGCCTGGTGTGCTGCAATTCATGGGGTCGCAAAGAGTCAGACACGATTGAGCAACTGATCTGATCTGATCTGGAATATATAATCTGCCTGGGTCCTCTGTCCATGGAATTTCCCAGGCAAGAATACTGGAGTAGATTGTCATTTCCTTCTCCAAGAGACCTTTCCTGACCTAGGGATCAAACTCATGTCTCCTGCATTGGCAGGCAGATTTTTTAACCACTGAGCCTCCTGGGAAGCCCCTTTCAATTATATACTTCAGTTAAAAAAAATTTTTTTTAATGTAGAGCCTGGTACATAGCAAGTACTCAAAATATTTTTTTACCCTTTGAGAGAGCATATGAAAATAAAACAGGGAAAATCACTACAGAAAGCACAGACTATTGAGCACAAATACCTGGGTCAGGACCAAGCCTGGCATGTTGGGTGGAAGGAGGCTGCCATGATGGTGGGGTGATGAGGGGAGGAGAAGGAGAGATGAAACCCAGCTGACAACAGAAAGTCTGACCACATGAGCACTTGCAGGTCCAGGAAAGCCTTTGGCTCCTACCCTGAGTTAGGTGGGAAGCTGAGGAGGAGCTCTGAACACAAGAATGACAGCCACTGCCTTCCACTTAAAACCACCACCTGCCTGCTGTTGAGACTGAAGAGAGAGCTGTTAGGAGATCAGTACGACAATTCCATCAGCGATTAAGGTAGCTTGGACCATGGTGGGAACAGTGGGGAAGGAGAGGTGTGATCAGGTTCTGGGTGTATTTTGAAGGTGTGGTCAAAAGAATTTGCTCATAGATTGGCCATAAATTGTGAGAGAAAGAGAGAAATGAAGAATGACATCAGACTTTTGCCCAAGCAACTAGAAGCAAGGTGACGAGAGAACAGTGGGAAGGAAGCATGGATTTTGGAGAGAAATTCAAGGACTCAATTTAGGACATGTTTAAATATGAGATGCCTACTGTACCGCCAGCCTTCCTCAGTGGCTCAATGGTAATCTGCCTGCAATGCAGGAGATGTGGGTCGAGAAGATCCCCTGGAGGAGGAAATAGCAACCCACACCTGTATTCTTACCTGGAAAATCCCAAGGACAGAGGAGCCTGTTGGGCTACAGTCTGTGGAGTCACCAAGAGTCGAATATGACTGAGCAACTGAGCATGCACACATTATACACTTAAGTAGAGATGTTAAGTACTCAAGTGAATATACGGCTTGATTTTATGGGAAAAGTCCCAGCCAGGTATGGAGGTTGTATGTAAAGCTATGAGACTGGATAGATTCAGCTAAGACATGAGTGTGGATTATAAAAAAAAAAAAAAAATTCAAGCACAAAGCAGAGTCCCTGGGACATTCCAATAATGACACTAACATGTGCTGGACACCATCACTTATATGCAGGTGTTCATTTGCTCTTATAAAATGTAACTCCACAGAAGGAGAACGTTTCACAGCAGTAAGTCATCTGGCCAAAGGCACTCAGACATGTGCTACTACTTACCTGAGTTTTGGTAAAGAACTTTGAGTTATACTTCCTCTAGCAATTTAACTTATAAACCTTGGCATCATCCTTTGTCTTCCCTACCCCATCCAATCAGCCTTTCATTTTTATTTTAAGCTTTGGGACAGGGTGTCCTAATCTTTTACTGTGAACTATTATGACTGTCTCCTGTTAGGATTTCCTGCCTCAGGGCTCTCCCACTCTAACCTGTTCCTTATCTTCCTGAATATAAAGCTGATCATGTCACCTTCCTGCTTAGCCCTTCCATTAATTCCCCATTATTTGAAAACTCTAATCCAACTTTCTTTGCTTAGTTCAAGGGAGCCTTCACCATCTGGCTCCAAGTCTCAGCTCCAGTCTCATCTCCTGCTATTTTCCCCTCAACCCACCTCCCACGCTGGTCACTTTCCTGTGATGTTGAACCTCTTTTTTTTTTTTTTTTGCAGGGGGAGGGCACTCAGCATGTGGGAATCTTAGTTCCCTGGCCAGTTATCACACCCGTGCCCCTTGCAGTGGAACTGTGGAGTCTTAACCACTGGTGCGCTCAGTGGCTCAGTGTGTTCAACTCTTTGTGACCCCCTGAACTACAACTCGCTAGGCTCCTCTGTCCATGGGATTCTCCAGGCAAGAATACTGGAGTGGGCTGCCAGGAGATCTCCTCCAGGAGATCTTTCCCACTCAGGGACTGAACCTGCGTCTCTTGTGTCTTGTGTCTCCTGCATTGGCAGGTGGAATTTTTTTTTTTTTTACTGGATTTTTGTTGTTGTTGTCGTCGTTTTTACCACTAGCGCCACCTGGGAAGCCTTGGACTACCCCAAGGGAAATCCTGTGTGTGTGTGTGTGTGTGTGTGTGTGTGTGTCTGTGTGTGTGTGTGTATGTCTGTGTATGTGTTGAATCTCTCATTGAGACACATTAAGCTCTTTCACAGCTCAGCTTCATAGGCTGTTGCCTTTGTGTGCCCACACTGGTTAACCTTCAGTTTAACCAGATACTGATTAGAAGACAGGACAGTGCACACCATCTCATTCCACACTTCTGAGGGAAACGTTCAACTTTTCCCCATTAAGTATAACGTTTGTTGTAGGATTGTGTTAGATACTCTGCATCCAGTTAAGGAGGTTTCCTTCTTTTTGCAGTTGCAAAGAATTTACTGTTTTATCATGAGTGGCTGTTGAATTTTAGTGAATGTTTTACTGCATTTATTTGGTATCATAAATTCTCTCCTTCAGTCAATTGTTGATTTATTTTCTACTGTTACATTGGGCTTCCCAGGTGGCGCTGGCAGTAAAGAACCCACCTGCCAAAGCAAGAGATGTAAGAGACGCAGGTATGATCCCTGGGTCAGGAAGATCTCCTGGAGAAGGGTATGGTAACCCACTCCAGTGTTCTTGTCAGACACGACCGAAGCGACTGAGCACTACTGTTATACTAACTTTTTATTTCCTAGATAAGCTCAATGTGATATCTTCATACGTTACCCTTTTTCAGTGTATATTTCAGGATTCAATTTACTAATATTTTGTTTGGCTCATGGCCTGATAATCTGTGCAGTGGCCCAGTGGGAGCACTTTGTGGAGATGTGACCGAAAACCACCTGATAATTAGAAGCAAAGTTTGATTTCCACTTCTGGTCTGGGATCAGGGGTTCTGAACAGATGTTGGCTGAGGATTGAGTGTGGATGTCTTAAGCTCTGTAATACTACAGGAAAATGAAAGCTTCATTATCAACACCTTTTATATTCAGTACAAAGTTTAGTACATATTCAGTCCCAAAACTGAAACAGATCTTATTGCTTAATTCAAAAGTTTTAATTGTAGTGAGATAAAAACTTAATATGTGCAAGTAAATCTTTTTAATGTTTAGTTTGCTAGCTCACCTTACATAAAAAATAATGAGCAAAAATAAAAGTCCCACAGACTCCCAAAACACCTCTACAGAAAACTTTTCTATACTAATTCCACTTATGACATTGATTCTTTCTCTTTGCTTAGACCTAGATTGGTGAGGATGGTCTTCTCCAGTTCCAAATAACTCTCGTAGTCCATTTTCAGTTCAGCCTCCAATTGTTCTTTTGACTTCTGAAACGTTTTCTAGGGGGAGGAAAGCAAGTCATTTGTATAAAACTCTGACAGCTAGAGATACCAAAGGCTGTAGGAGGCTATTTCCTTTTAAGATTTTGATGTGGACTTTTTAAAGCCCTTATTGAAGTTGTTACAATGTTGCTTTCATTTTATGTTTTGGTTTTTTGGCTGTGAGGCATGTGGGATCTAGCTCCTCAACCAGAGATAGAACCCCACACCTCCCTCCATTGGAAGGCAAAGTCTTAACCACTGGACCACCATGGAAGTCCCATGGAAGGGACTTCTGTTATTTCTGAAGGGCTGGACTGGCTGCTGTTCTCCAGAAGGGCTTTGTGGAGCAGGGGGCAGGAGGGCATCTTTTGCATAGTCAGGGAGAGGGGCTGCTGAATAGGAGGGGCACAGATCAGCCCCTGAGTAGTGTGTGCAGTCTCAAGGTATCTGCTAGTGGTAGAACTGATCAAATTTTGTGATGGACTGGATGTGGGCTCTCAGGGGCAGAGGGAATCCAGGATAGCCTATGAGCTCCTGCCACCGGTAGAGGGAAGAGCATGCTGAGAGGGGAGGGGAAAAACAACAGAGCATTCATTCAACTAATTTCCCCAACACCACTTGCTGAATAATCTAAGTCATCTGTTTTGTTCTTTGATCTGTCAATGTTTGCACGAGTACTGTTCTGGTTTAGTTAGTATTTTAATTTAATTTAAATTAATTAATTAAAGTTATTGCATCTGCTAGGGAAATCATTATGATTTTTAAGATTTGTTTCTTCTCATCTGTGTCTCCTTTCAGATGAACTTACAATTACTTCACATTGGCATGTCATCCTGTGATTTTTAAAAAAAATAATATACCTGTGGCAGATTCATTTTGATATATGGCAAAACCAATACAATATTGTAAAGTTAAATAAAATAAAATTTAAAAAAATTAAAAAATAAATAATAATCTTATTTATTTCTTTTTGGCTGTGCTGGGTCTTCATTGCTACAAAGGTTTTTCTCTGCTTTGTGGCAAGTGGGTGCTATTTTCTTATTTCGGTGGCTTCTTTTGTTGCAGAACACGGGCTCTAGGGCACCTGGGCCTTAGTAGTTGTGGTGTGTGGGCTCAGTAGTTGTGGCCCTGGGGCTCTAGAGCACAGGCTCCATAGTCGTGGTGCAGGGCTCAGTCGCTCTGGGACATGTGGGATCTTCCCAGACCAGGGGTCGTGCCCGTGTCTCCTGCACTGGCCAGCGGACTCTACCACTGAGCCCCCACAGGATCGCCCTGTGTTGGTTCTGTTTCTCCTCCTCTTGCCCTCTCCCCACCCTAATGTCTTCCTGTGCCTTCTGGTCTCTTGTCACAAAACTCTGTCTTTGAGGATTCTATCAAGAGTACCACCACCATATTTTATTCTAGTTTCCTGAGAATCATTTGCAAGAGGCATTTTCTTCTTTTCATTGTTTACCATGCCTGAAGTTCCCTTCATCCCCTTCTGTATTTGTGCCTTATGTTTGCTTTTTACCTCTCTTAATATCTCTGCTTCCTCAGATTCCTCAGGTCTAATCTCCGTAACCACAGTATACCACTAAGAGTATTAAATGAATTATTAAACCTGGCAGGTCCTCAGAATGGTACATGGCACACAGTAAGCACTTAATAGGTGTTAACTACAATAACCAGTTCACAAAAAGAGCAGGACTTGATAGAGTGAGAGTAGAAAGATGTTATTCTCCTAACTTTTGTCCTTTGCCACGTTCGTGACAGATTCTGTAGCATTTCCTACCACTTTTAGATATTAGGAATAGTGTCATTTTCAGATTATTTGAAGATCCGGCCCAGCCCAGTATTTAAGTGAAGAACCGCAATGTCCCCTGTGCACTTCCACGGGTTGCCTCCACAGGTTGCCTCACTCCGTTAAGAAAGTCCTTTGAGGCATCTGATTTGAGCCTAGCCACTTTCAAGTTTCCATCTGACCCCAGGACAACTCACCCCCTCACTCTGCCATCAGTACAAGTTCTTTGCTCACTGGTCCTCTCTCCACTAGTCTGTCAGAGCTGTTCAAGCCAACCTCTTGCTTGCAGACTTTCCAGCCGTAGGAGTCAGATCCCTGTCCCTGGGTTTCCTATATTCTCCCTGGACAGTCTGCTCTGGTCCCTTGGCAGTGTCTGGCCCTTGGATTTCTGTGGCTCAGCAAGCCTCCTGCCAGGGTTATAAGGCCAATTGTCCATCCTCACCAGCAACCTGTCTCCAGCAGTGCTTCCCTTGAAAGTCTCCTCCCAGAGTTTGGGTGATATTGCAGGAGTAGGAATGGGGAATACACAGCCCTCCAATGCTTCTCTCCAAAAAAAAAAAAAAAAAAAATCTCTCTTCTAACCTCTTTCTTCATAGCTCTTACCTCCCTTGTGCAGCCTGGAGTGTGGGTCATTGACTAAGGGCTGCAGAATTGTTTTGAATTCTGAATGAATCACATGGAAACTACTGCTTGTTTTCTGCTTTGGGTCTTCAGCTGAAATTCCAGTTAAGAAAATTCCCATTTTGTGTGCTGTTAGAGCTGTAATTACTATTATTTTTCAATAAGTGAGTGGTATCCAGATTCAGTGTTTGCAAAGAGATGGGTATGTGATTATCCTCATATCTGTGGGTTGAAGTGCATAGCCTAATAGCTCTGCCAGCTGAGGGGGGCACTCATGAAGACCGGCCTTGCTGGATGGATGTGTGATTATCTCCTGCCCTCTGTAATAATACTAATAGTGGACACATTAGCACTTCCCATCTGTCAGTTACTGGCTAAGTGCTGTAAATATTTAACTCATTTAATCCCCACGGCAATTGTCTGAGGCCAGTACAGTTTGTTCCCATGTCTCCTATCATCAGCCATTGCTTGTAAGGAGATACTTCTGATGAACATTTAGCTGTTTTTCCTTGGTGACTCTATTCATGTTCTAAATGTAACAGAGGAGCCCCCTTTACATGTACTCATTTATCCACAGTCTAGTTCCAGAGAAAACTTGAAATGTGGAAGCTCTACTTTAAGGACGGTACAATGTCAGATGGAAATGAAGTTACAACAAGGAGGTGGAAAAGTTTTGGAAACTCAGTTCCAAGATATGATTATTACAATATTCAAGTGTTTTAAAAGTACTTCACATGTAAATTATTATTATCTTATATGGATAGTTAGCTGTCACTACACTATTTAAACACTCCTAGGGACTTCCCTGGTGGCTCAGTGGTAAAGAATCTTTCAGCCAATGCAGGAGACACGGGTTCATCCCTAGTCCAGGAAGATCCCACATGCTGCAGAGCATCTAAACCTGTGTGCCACAACTATTGAGCCTGTGCTCTAGAGCCCAGGAACCGCAACTATTGAAGCCCTGGTGCCCTAGAGCCTATGCTCCACAACAAGAGAAGCACTGCAATGAGAAGCCCGCACACTGCAACTGGAGAATAGCCCCTGCTCTCAGCATAGCCCTCCCCAAATGTTTTAATAAATAAATAAAGTAAAATTATAAAAAATAAATAAGTGAACACTCTTAGTAATTGTGGATGATTGCTGGTGTGGGGAAGGGCGGCAGGTAATCTCCCCTGGCAGAAGTTCATCCAATGTTTGTGATAGTGTAAAAGAACAGACCAAGACCATTTTTTTTTGTAGGAAACAAGGTCAATTAATTGGCTTTTTTAATATCTCATCACCACTAAACAATGTTTTGAAATGAAATGATGCTTCATCTGCTTTTGTTATACTAAATTGTATCTAACAGTATGATAATGTTAATCTATTTGCTAATGGAATACATGAAAATATTTCCATATGTTTGTATCTTTAATTGAGACCTAGGGACCCACATGAGTAATTACATTGGAGGAGGCTACATATTTGGCTATAAGGAAACAGCAGGCAGTGATGAAATTGTTGGTGCCAAAAGAGCAAGGAAGGGAATGAGCAAGAGACAAACAGAAATATGGACTGAGATGACCTCAAGTGAGAAAGAAAGAAGAGCTGAATTCACAGACTATTTAAATACCCCAGTTCCGTTGGTCAAGAGAAGACTAACAAAGTAAAATCACATCAGAGAGATTGAGAAAGAGGAGGGTGGGGGCTTCAGAGCTTTAGGTTCCTTTTTGGTAGAGTTTAAGAAGGATGTGTCCTACACCAAATTATCCTCAATCACAAATTTCACAGTTCTAGTCTATTACAGTAAAATCTATATCTATTTGTCCATCTGTCTCTATATACTGTGCTGTGCTAAACTGCTTCAGTCATGTCTGAATCTTTGTGACCCTATGGACCATAGCCCACCAGGAGACCACAGCACACCAAGAATACTAGAGAGGCTTGCCCCACCCTCTTCCAGGGGATCTTCCAGACTCGGGGATAGAGCCCATGTCCCTTACCTCTCCTGGACTGAGCCCCAGTGGCTCAGGGGAAAAGAATCCACCTGCAATTCAGGAGACTCAGGAGATGAAGGTTCAATCTCTGGGTTAGGAAGATCCCCTGGAGGAGGAAATGACAACCCACTCCAGTATTCTTGCCTGGAGAATCCCATGGACAGAGAGACCTGGTGGACTATAGTCCACGGGGTCGCTAAGAGTCAGATGGGACTGAGCAACAACTAGTAGCTATTACGCCCTTTATATACTAGCTCCCACTTAATGACAGTTTATTATTTGTCAGGTTACCTAACTGAAATCCTACAGTAATCTTAAAAGGTTGTTACTAGTATTTCCATTTTAAAAACAAGAGAAGCAAAACTCAGCAAGGATGCAAACCTTGCTCTAGATCTCATGGCTAGTAAGTGGTAGACATGCGATGTGAGCCCACATGTCCTAATTCATATTCCACTCTTTTTTACACTGTTTTAATGCATTATTCACTAAATGTTAAGTTTCTATGAAATGAAAGCATTCAAATTTTGAATCTCTGTATCCATATTGGTATTTAGATACCACCAAATCTAAAGGACTTGAAATATAGAAAATTTCAGAAACTAAATTGGATAGAATCTCACTAGGTTGAGATTCTATCCAATCTCAAACTCCAATTGGTAGTTTGACTCACACTAAGCTAGGAATTCAGAGAACTGCCCTCTTGACTCCCATGAGAAAAAGAGAAGAATGTGAAAAGGCATATTTTTTCTTTTGAATCTGTAGAATAAGCCAAACAAATATAATCCTACTAGTGTTAGAGGAAAGCAATTTTGGTTTCTGAAATTTAACTTACGACGTTTTTCTTCTCCAGTTCCAGCTCCATTTCTCTCTTTTCCTGTTCACGAATTTTTCTGCGCTGTTCTACATATTCCAGATGTTTGACTTCTCTTTCAAAGTAGTGGCTTATACTTGATACCTGTTAGAAATACAGGCCCATGAGAGGGGGGCTCACACAGAAGCCTACATGTTCTTGACAAGGCTCTCGAAGAACATCTGCAGCTTGTAAGTTATTAGCTAGATTGCCTGCTTTGGGATAAGGCCCAAAGCCCACTACCAGAGGAGCTAATTCATGGGCTACTGGGCTAAGGTTTAGGGACCTGCGAATTGGGGGATGGCAGAAAAGGAGTGGGATTGGAAGGAAAGACCTGCAAAAAATCACAATTTTGTAAGAGAAATATCCTTGAATGCCTCTTTTCCCTCCTTTCTCTCCTTCTCACTTTTAAGGCTGAGGAAAGTTTTGCATTATCAGTCAAACTTGTAAAACCCAGATGAGGATGTCAGTGGAAACCCTAAAGGGCCTGGAAGCAGAGTTAAGTTCCTGGTCCCCTGGAGAGCTTAGCGTGTGTGGGCAGGGAAGGCATCAGAGACCTTGGGTGAGGTGACCAAAGAAGGGAGAGTTTTTGCCTGCAAGTAACATTCCAATCCCAAAGAAAGGCAATGCCAAAGAATGCTCAAACTACCGCACAATTGCACTCATCTCACATGCTAGTAAAGTAATGCTTAAAATTCTCCAAGCCAGGCTTCAGCAATTTATGAACCGTGAACTTCCTGATGTTCAAGCTGGTTTTAGAAAAGGCAGAGGACCCAGAGATCAAATTGCCAATATCTGCTGGATCATGGAAAAAGCAAGAGAGTTCCAGAAAAGCATCTATTTCTGCTTTATTGATTATGCCAAAGCCTTTGACTGTGTGGATCACAATAAACTGTGGAAAATTTTGAAAGAGATGGAAATACCAGACCACCTGATCTGCCTCTTGAGAAACCTGTATGGAGGTCAGGAAGCAACAGTTAGAACTGGTCATGGAACAACAGACTGGTTCCAAATAGGAAAAGGAGTTCGTCAAGGCTGTATATTGTCACCCTGCTTATTTAACTTCTATGCAGAGTACATCATGAGAAACGCTGGACTGGAAGAAGCACAAGCTGGAATCAAGATTGCCAGGAGAAATATCAATAACCTCAGATATGCAGATGATACCACCCTTATGGCAGAATGTGAAGAGGAACTAAAAAGCACCTTGATGAAAATGAAAGAGGAGAGTGAAAAAGTTGGCTTAAAGCTCAACATTCAGAAAACAAAGATCATGGCATCCTATCCCATCACTTCATGGGAAATAGATGGAGAAACAGTGGACAGTGTCAGACTTTATTTTTCTGGGCTCCAAAATCACTGCAGATGGTGACTGCAGCCATGAAATGAAAAGACGCTTACTCCTTGGAAGGAAAGTTATGACCAACCTGGATAGCATATTCAAAAGCAGAGACATTACTTTGCCAACAAAGTTCTGTCTAGTCAAGGCTATGGGTTTTCCTGTGGTCATGTATGGATGCGAGAGTTGGACTGTGAAGAAGGCTGAGCACCGAAGAATTGATGCTTTTGAACTGTGGTGTTGGAGAAGACTCTTGAGAGTCCCTTGGACTGCAAGGAGATCCAACCGGTCCATTCTGAAGGAGATCAGCCCTGGGATTTCTTTGGAAGGAATGATGCTAAAGCTGAAACTCCAGTACTTTGGCCACCTCATGGGAAGAGTTGACTCATTGGAAAAGACTCTGATGGTGGGAGGGATTGGGGGCAGGAGGAGAAGGGGACGACAGAGGATGAGATGGCTGGATGGCATCACTGACTTGATGGGTGTTAGTCTCAGTGAACTCCGGGAGTTGGTGATGGACAGGGAGGCCTGGTGTGCTGCGATTCATGGAGTCGCAAAGAGTCGGATACGACTGAGCAACTGAACTGAACTGAACTAGGTTGATGTTGGAACTTGCAACAGATTGCAATCTATATATATTTAATGTTTACTGTATTCATATTTGGGGTACTCTTTCTGCCCCTTTCTGATGCCTATGTCAGAAGCTTTCTCTGTCTCCTTTATACTTTAATAAAACTTTATTACACAGAAGCTCTGAGCGATCAAGCCTTGTCTCTGACCCTGATTGAACTCTTCTCCTCCGGGGGCCAAGAATCCCAGTGTTTTTGCGTGATTCAACAACAACCTTTCATCTTGGGGGCTCATCCGGGATCCTTCAGGATAAGGTAAGGATGCTTGGAGCTCTAGTTCTTTGTTGTCTTAGCAAAAAACATTTTCTGTTGTGCTTTACTAACGCTACAGTGTGCTTCTGTGAATGAATGACATGCCCTGCGTGAAGCAACTAAGGAGCCCTGCTCTGCGGTTCCACAGTGACCTCATACAGCTTATGGCAGAAACCTGTTGGGGGGTTATACCGACCTGCCAATGCCAAGAGGCACCCAATGTCTCCTTCGGGAACCGACCAGAAATGGGCAAAGTGTGTGGACCGAACTCTCCTTTCTCGGTCACACTTTTCAGTCTCTTTGACCATTTCATAACTCCTTGGGAATTAGAAGTACTAACCTAATCTATCAGATCATAGACTTTGAAGGGACTTGTGATCTATGCTGTTACTGTGTACTGTGGTTTAGGTTCCAAACTTGGATTGGTAGTCAAGAAAGCACCTAGCCTCGCTAGGAATCAAAAGTTCGGAAGCTAGATGGAGCTCTAGCTCCAAGAACATCTCTGAGGTTAAAGGTTACAGAAGGCAATGGCACCCCACTCCAGTACTCTTGCCTGGAAAATCCCACGGATGGAGGAGCCTGGTAGGCTGCAGTCCATGGGGTTGCTAAGAGTCGGACATGACTGAGCGACTTCACTTTCTCTTTTCATTTTCATGCATTGGAGAAGGAAATGGCAACCCACTCCAGTGTTCTTGCCTGGAGAATCCCAGGGACCGGGAAGCCTGGTGGGCTGCCGTCTATGGGGTTGCACAGCGTCGAACACGACTGAAGTGACTTAGCATAGCATAGCATAGATTGGGACTGCAATGGGTTTTTTACAGGCACTCAGGTGACAAATGTTTTCCCCAGCGGTCTTAGCTTGGGAGGCATTCCAGAAGGTTACTCTGATTGCAGCCAGGGGGCTTCAGAGGCAAGCAAAGTTGAGGGTGAAGAGCTGGATGTCAAGGAGGGATATTATCAAGTCTACCCCTGGTACATCTCCACCCCATCTCCGTGGTAGAACCGGGAGGGACGTGGACCATGCCTCCATCGGTAAGGGACAGACTAAGTCCGACCGGGAAGGAAAATCTTTTGGTGTAATGTCTGTCTACACCCTCATCTAGAGCAGGGAGGGATGCCTCTGGTAGAAAAATGGTGTTGGTCACTTTTTTTCTCTCTTACAGATGGGAGCTAACAATTCCAGCCTCACTCCTTTGAACTGTATCCTGAAAAACTGGGATAGATTTGATCCCCAGGGCTTAAAGGAGACACACCTGGTCTTCCTATGTGATGCTGCATGGCCAAGGTATCCACTGGAGGACAGCGAATGGTGGCCAGTTGGAGGGTCTCTTAAGTATAATACTGTTCTACAATTAGACCAGTTCTGTAAGGAACAAGGGAAATGGGTAGAAGCAATGGCAACCCACTCCAGTACTCTTGCCTGGAAAATTCCATGGACGGAGGAGCCTGGTAGGCTGCAGGCCATGGGGTCGCTAAGAGTTGGGCACGACTGAGCGACTTCACTTTCACTTTTCACTTTCATGCACTGGAGAGGGAAATGGCAACCCATTCCAGTATTCTTGCCTGGAGAATCCCAGGGACAGAGGAGCCTACTGGGCTGCCATCTATGGGGTCGCACAGAGTTGGACACGACTGAAGTGAATTAGCAGCAGCAGCAGTACCCATATTTATGTACTATTTATTGATCTTCTTTTTATAACATAACTATTAACACTGCTTGAAATGAAACCCCTGTGTGGTATGCACGGAGGGGCAGAACACTGCCACTTCAGACCTGCTGCCTGCAATACACCAAGTTGGGGAAGGATGGATGGAGGCTGGCAATGGAGAGATGCAAAAAAATGTCAGCTGGGTCCTCTGGGAAGGGTATCCCCAAAATAAGGGTCTCATGCTTGGGTTACAATCTGAAAATAACTTCCTATGATTATGAATCCCCAAATCAATTCTTCTCTGAATCTGGGCTTCATTTACTTGGCCTTTCTTTCATCACATGCTTTTTCTCCCCTCTAGCTTTAAGCCATTTATCTCATACAACAAGAATACATCCCCTCCTTATTTTATTTTATATTGGAGCATAGTTGATTAACAATGTCGTGTTACTTTCAGACGCATAGCAAAGTGATTCAGCCTCATGTATACATATATCTATTCTTTTTTCAAATTATTTTTCCATTTAGGTTAACATCCCCTTATTTTTGACTGCATGATTCTTTTATTTTCTTACAGAGCAAAAATTCTGTCATTTCTGAACATATTTCTAAAACATGTCTCAGCAGTATCTGATCACATTAATCCTCAAAGCCAAAAGTTACTAACCTCATTGGTTGAAGGGTGACTTAATGTCCAAGGAATTTCCAATATATGCAGTGTTCCATAATAATCAGCTATGGCTATAAATTGCTGCTTAGCTAAAAGTTTCAAAAAATGGGGAGAAAAAACAGCTCTGCAATCAGAAAGTCATCTTAGAGGTTAAACACATACTGCATTTTTGCTTTGTGATTTCTCGAAGGGCCTGTTGTGGTTACAATAATCTTGGCATCTTCATCAGACCTTCATGACTGTAGATCATAATAACACATGAAAGACATTTTTCCAGTTGGTGAAATGGAGGCTGAGATCTTGAGCCTTTCTCAGCCACCCTGCTCATCCCCAATCATGTTTTCTTAGCCTCTACTTAAGGACTGTGACTTCCAGCTGAGGTTGACCCTCTGACTGGATCCATGGCAGATTTGAGAAGGAAGCGGGTACAATACATGGAAGATTTTCACAGAAAAATCACGATGCCAATTTTCACTGAAGACAGTAAGGGCTAAAGGATGCCATTATCCAGATGAATTTCATATGCAGCCAAAACCAGTTTTCTTATTACAGAAACAAATCGCTCCTTTTGGTCATTTTAAATGGGTATAAAACACAAGCACATTTGAGAATTTTAATTTCTTATCTTAACTTTTTTCTCCTCTTTTTCAGAAGGTCTGGTTCACATTGCTAAATCCTAGAATCGTAATCCCTGTAGGTATGCAAAAGCAATGTTTTGCAGCAAATATGGGAAAACACATTTTTGTGACATATACGGTCAAGTAGTAGCCAGACTCTGACACTCTAGAAATGCTGAAGACTGTGTTTCTAAACCTCATTATTCTTCTGAGAAAATGACAATTTTATGCCTGTGCATCTCTGGAAACAAAGGGAAACTTCTTTTAAATGAGACAAATATATACTTAGTCTGGGTAGAAACTATTACTTGGGTGAAATAGAGAAAGAGAGATAAAGGATATAAATTACTTTTCTATCGACATGTTCTTGAATTTCATGTTATACAGACTTGAATTGGTCTGTATAACAGATCAAGCAGTTAGTTCAGTTTTACCTCACAGTTAGTTCAAAAGTTATAGTTTAAACAGATATATGACCTCACAGAGTCATTGAGATTTCATGAAAAGAACTGCTTGATATTGTCCAGGGGAAAGCCATAAAAGTGATAAAATATTGAATATTTGTGACATAACAAAAGATTAAAGATACAGAACTTATTCTATTTGAAAAAGAAGCAGCAAAAGGTAGCAAGGATTTAGCGTTCACCCTGTGATTTAGGGACCCAGAGAGGGTGACAAGCATGCTTTTCATTGCGTGGTTCAAAATCAGCCCCTGCTTGACATACTAAAATGTGTCTCAGAAATAACTGATGAATAAACTAGTGAAACTCAGGTTGTAACCAAAATTTGAGTAGAAGAGGGAAAGGAAAGGGAGTGCAGCGATGGGAAGGGAGGAGGTGGGCTGGGGAGAAAAGACTTGAGAAGCAACATCAGAGGCTTTCCAGATGAATGTCAAATGTCCCCTGCCCAAAAAATGCAAAATGACTTTGCCCCTTTAATCAGAGTTAACACATACCAGAAAAGGTCCAGGGTTTAATGTACATGATCATAGTTATACAGATGTTTTGGGACTGGGCTGGTTCATGAGTTTTCTCAAGAAGGTCCCAGATATCGATGTACCCATCTTCTCGGCCAATATAGAAGACTCCAGGCCTGGTCAGGGACCAGTGCCCTGAGGTGTACCTTTTTGGTGCACAGCATGACTGAAGGAGGGGTCCAGTCTAAAATTAAAAACAAAAGTTTTTGTTATTATCCGAGGGATATTCACAAGGTTTTTTTTGTTTTTAGGATAAAACTCAGATGGCTATGATCATATAACAGCAGAATTATGCCTACTCAGAAGTCTTCTTTGTTTTCCTCCCACATTGTAGACAGACTCTTTATCGTCTGAGCCACCAGGGAAGTCGGTGTTTTCCTTATAGGGTTTTTATATATGCCAGCTCTTTTTTTCTTGTATATTTTTATAGCATTTTTTTCTTTTTTTAGTGACTTTTTAAAAAAGATCAAATTTTCTAATTGAGCTATTGGTGGTTCTAATTCAACTGTTCCTAAAGCCCATTGCTATTTGTTTGGAGACTGGTGGACACTGGAGGAGTAAAGATTATAAGATTATAAATTTTGCTTATATCTTTATTTTCCTGTCAGGTGCCTACTCACCGTGGAAACAGCTCTGGTGTTCAGGAAAAGGGATGAACAGTCAGTTCTGTGAGCTGCATCCAGTAGTTTATGAATATTTTGGGGGAGAGATTTTGGACCACAAATGCAACATAATAAGATCATTTCTCTTCTCTGCTGTGGGGTACTCTGCCTTCTTTGAGGGGTTTTCATAGAGACAGAAGATCAAAATGCATTCTCTTCCTATCATCATGCTCTACCTGGCAACCAGGTGGACCCCTTCACCTATTTATATCTTCTGGGACTAACCTAAGCTATGGAGCTGCCTCCTACCCTCTCAAACATGCAAACAAACGCTTCTTGTGGGGAACAAACACCACTAATTCATGGACTCCTTACAGGAGACACTGCAATCTGTTCTTGCTCAGTTACTTCGGTTTTTGTGGCTAACCAGGTTCTTGACCCCTGCACAGTCTTTGGACAATCTTGGCTTAATTTCTTTTTTTCTTTAACTGAAAAACTAATACTTGCTTGTTGTAAAGAAAAAAAAAATCATACCAAAGTACATTGGTATGAAGTAGAAGTCCTTTTCTAGAAGGACACTTGAGGAGATCCCAACTTTTTTCAATGACAAACTTGTACATATATCACACACAATTTTTTTTGAGTATTCATGTAAGTTGCTGCTGCTGCTAAGTCACTTCAGTCGTGTCCGACTCTGTGCGACCTCATAGACGTCAGCGCACCGGGCTCCCCCGTCCCTGGGATTCTCCAGGCAAGAACACTGGAGTGGGTTGCCATTTCCTCCTCCAATGCATGAAAGTGAAAAAATAAAGTGAAGTCGCTCAGTCATGTCCGACTCTTAGCGACCCCATGGACTGCAGCCCACCAGGCTCCTCGGTCCATGGGATTTTCCAGGCAAGAGTACTGGAGTGGGGTGCCATTGCCTTCTCCGCATGTAAGTTAGAGTCCCAGAAATAAAAGGGAAAAGTGTTAGGTCAAATAATATATATATATATATATATTACAGATGTGAAACTCATATATATATTTTTTTCTTTTTTTTCCCCCAGATTCTGATAATTCTTTTAAGTAGTTCATGAAAGGGACACATCATACTGATTTTCCCACACTCTTGCTTCACTCAATTTTACCAATCTTTCTAGGTTTTGGCAGTTTAGCTTCTGACTATCTGGATCCAGGCCCTGTCCTAAATCCTGACCACTGGATTCTTGGCACAGCCTCGTCCTGACCTCTGCATGTCTCTGTCTGCCTGGTGATGGATCCCTTAGATTTCTTACTCCCACCTTCTGGTGACAAGTTGCCTGGTGCAGGAGCAAAGATGATAGGCCCATTGCTTCTTTGGGCTTCATACAGTAATTAGTATACCATCTTGTATTTTAAGGGGAAGGGAAAAACATAAACCAAGTAAACAGCTCACAACATATATTTAGAAGACAACACTGGTTTCAGAGAACAAAAGACTTGTAAATGTTTCCTGCCCTCAGGGAAGAAAAGCAAACAGTTGTGTTTTCCAAAGGCTTGTATTGGTTCTGCTGACAGGCTGGGGCCCAAGCCATCTGTTCCAATATTTCTAAAAAACGTCCCAAAGGTATTGTTATGTCAAAACAGTCTGATGTTCCTATTGTTTTTCTCAATAATAAAGGACCACACACCTACTTACTCCTCCATTTCACAGGCAACTTACCATAATACCTTCTTTCCAGATGGCTACGTTCCAACCCCCAACAGTGAGGATAATGTCCTTGTAGAAAGGTGACCTCTGAACGGTGTGGACAGCTCCATCATGGACTGTGTAGAGGCTCACGGGCTTCTTTGCTGTTGGAGTGGAAAAAGCCATTTCATCTTTCATAACACTGTTTGCATTCCTACAATGAAGAACGGGCAGATCTCCGATGGACAGACAGGTCCTGATTAATGAGGTCTGAGAGTGGAGAACTAGAGGTCAGTTGGGGTGAATCAATCTGTCAAGGGACAGCTCCTCCTCTTTTAATGGAAAGACCAGGGAAATCCCCATCGAAGCCACTTTGCAGGCTCAAAGGAACACTTTCCATTCTTATTCATTTACTCGTATATTAATCCATCACTTAGTGTTATAGATTGTTAGTCAGCAAATACTTGTGGATTGTTTGTAAGTACCAGTTACTATGGATGGTTGGGTAAACAATGGTTAATAAACAAACATGAACTGCCCTCTCAGAACTTAAAATCCAGTGGAAAGACAGATACTCCACAAACAAATTCCAAGGCATATAATAAGAAAATGTGAAATGTATTATGAATGAAAAAATATCACAAGAAAAAATAACAAGGGACATTTCAAAAGGATTCTCTGAAGGTGAGTCATTTAGGCCTGAGTTTGGCACGGGAAGATTTTGGTGTGCAGTAAATGGCACCCCACTCCAGAACTCTTGCCTGGAAAAACCCATGGATGGAAGAGCCTGGTGGGCTGCAGTCCATGGGGTCTCGAAGAGTCGGACACAACTGAGCGACTTCACTTTCCCTTTTCACTTTCGTGCACTGGAGAAGGAAATGGCAACCCACTCCAGTGTTCTTGCCTGCAGAATCCCAGGAATTGCAGAGCCTGGTGGGCTGCCGTCTATGGGGTGGCACAGAGTTGGACATGACTGAAGCGGCTTAGCAGCAACAGTAGCAGCATTCCAGACAGAAGGAATAATACACAACAGAGTCCTGGCAAGCGTTTAGAGTATCTATAATTTTGAGGAAGGCAATAGGACTGGAGTCTGATAATCCAGAAAGTGAAGAGGAACTAAAGAGCCTCTTGATGAAGGTGAAAGAGGAGAATGAAAAAGCTGGCTTAAAACTTAACATTCAAAAAATGAAGATCATGGCATTCAGTCCCATCACTTCATGGCAAATAGATGGGAAAAAAATGGAAACAGTGACAGACTTTCTCTTGCACTACAAAATCACTGCAGACAATGACTGTGGCTATGAAATTAAAAGACGCTTGCTCCTTGGAAGGAAAGCTATGACAAACATAGACAGTGTATTAAAAAACAGAGACATCACTTTGCTGACAAAGGTCTGTAACATCAAAGCTATGATTTTTCCATTAGTCATGTATGGATATGAGAGTTGGACTATAAAGAAGGTTGAACGCTGAAGAATTGATGCTTTCAAACTGTGGTGCTAGAGAAGACTTTTGAGAGTCCCTTGGACAGCAAGGAGATCAAACCAGTCAGTCCTAAAAGAAATCAATCTGAATATTTGTTGAAAGGACTGATATTGAAGCTGAAGCTCCAGTACTTTGGCCAGCTGATACGAAGAGCTGACTCACAGAAAAGACTCTGATGCTGGGAAAGATTGAAAGCAGGAGGAGAAGAGGGTATCAGAGGATGAGATGGTTGGATGGCATCACCAACTCAATGGAAATGAGTTTGAGCGAACTCCAGGAGATAGTGAAGAATAGGGAAGCCTGGCGTGTTATAGTCCATGGGGTCACAAAGAGTTGGAGACAACTGAGCAACTGAACATCAACAACTGATAATCCCAGGGTGAAACATAGGAAACAAATGAAGACCTGGTGAGTCCAGGTGCTGCAGAGTCTTCTTAGGAAAAGCATTCAGATTACATTCTAAGTATAATGTGATTTAATGAGTCCTTTAGGGCTAGAAGACGATCTGATTGATATATAAAACGATTCTCTGACTGCGGTGGGAAGAATAGATCAGAGGAGATAAAAGCAAAGAAGGGACACTATGGGAGGTGGTTGCTGCAGTTATGGTGAGAAAGGATGGTGACTTGAATGAAGATTCAAGGGAGGAGTGGATAATCAAGAAATATTTGTGAGCTAGAGTTGACATGTGGGGTGAAAGAGATGAAGAGCTGAGAACGACAGCCAGGTTTCTGGTAAGAGCAACAGGCTCATTATACCTTCCATTTATCGCCGCTGGGAAGACTAGAGGAAGAGCTGGTTTGGATATTAAAATGATGACCTCCCCTTTGTCTCTGTCTTGGGCACCAGGGTACTCCTGCTCCCCTAGTCTGTCTACTCCGCTGTGGCTTGGTTTTCTCTCCCCCGGCCTGGCATTGGAGCCAGCTGCTCCTCTCGCCTTGCTGCCCATACCCACAAGTCCCAGAAAGAAAGTGAAAGTGAAGTTGCTCAGTCGTGTCCAACCCTTTGCGACTCCATGGACTGCAGCCCGCCAGGCTTCTCTGTCCATGGGATTTTCCAGGCAACAATACTGGAGTGGGCTGCCATTTCCTTCTCCAGGGGATCTTCCACAATACTGGAGTGGGCTGCCATTTCCTTCTCCAGGGGATCTTCCCAACCCAGGGATCAAACCCAGGTCCCCCGCATTGTAGGCAGATGTTTTTACCATCTGAGCCACCAGGGAAGTCCCTCAAGTCCCAGGGATGGCCCTAAAAATATGTGCCCGTCTAGGTCAAACTACACTGTGTGGTTACTTTGTACTAAAACCACCAACTTACTCTGAATCTCAACATATTAGTAGCTATGTGAAGGTTTGATTTTTTTTTCTCAGAACACCAACACAACATTAAGCAGAAAAAAGAGCCACCATAATCTTTCCAAAAGCGGATACAATGTCAAAGAGATTTTTGTCCACGCATGTTCACAGAAGCATTATTTGCAATACTGAAAAGGCAGAAGCAACCCAAATGTCCATTAATGGATGAATGGATAAGCAGAATGTGGTATACCCATACAATGGAGTATTATTCATCCTTTAAAAAGCAAGGGAATTCTGACATATGCTGCAACATGAATGAAAATTGAGTATATTATTTTAAGGGAAATAAGCCAGTCACAAAGAAGCAAATACTGTATGATTCCACTGACATGAGGTACTTATGACAGTCACATTCATAGGGATAGAAAGCATAAAGTTGGTGGCCAGGGGCTGAGGGGAAAGGAGTGGGAGGTACTGTTTAACCAGAACAGAGTTTCAGTTTCACAAGGTGAAAAGAGTTCTGGAGACTAGTTGCACAACAGTGTAAATATACTTGACACCATGGAACTATACTTAAAAAATGGTTTAACGTGTTATTTCCTGTTTATATTTTAATCTGAATTTAAAAATTATTTGAAAAACCTTATAAAGTATAAATTTAACTATAGCTCTTCTAAGTTAAAAACAAACAAACAAAAAGGCCAGTTTTCCTCTAACCAAAGCTCCATCTTAAAGATAGCAGAGAAGACTTATTTCTAAGGCCATCTTGAAGTGATCTGGAAGATTCCTGGGAAAGCAGGAGATCCCTGGAAACCAGCAGCTTTCTTCTTGCTGATGCTGTATTTCTCAGATCCTGGTTTTGTCCTTGTTGAGCTGGGATTTCCTATATCATCTCATGCTATGAACAGGGCTATCCAGGAGTCTAGGAGTCCCCTGCAAAATTTAATGATCACCAGTGATCATATCAGTCACTCAGTCATATCTGACTCTTTGCGACCCCATGAATCGTAGCATGCCAGGCCTCCCTGTCCATCACCAACTCCCGGAGGTCACTCAGACTCACATCCATCGAGTCAGTGATGCCATCCAGCCATCTCATCCTCTGTCGTCCCCTTCTCCTCCTGCCCCCAATCCCTCCCACCATCAGAGTCTTCTCCAATGAGTCAACTCTTCCCATGAGGTGGCCAAAGTACTGGAGTTTCAGCTTTAGCATCATTCCTTCCAAAGAAATCCCAGGGCTGATCTCCTTCAGGATGGACTGGTTGGATCTCCTTGCAGTCCAAGGGACCCTCAAGAGTCTTCTCCAACACCACAGTTCAAAAGCATCAATTCTTTGGTGTTTCGCTTTCTTCACAGTCCAACTCTCACATCCAAACATGACCACTGGAAAAACCACAGCCTTGACTAGACGGACTTTGTTGGGAAAGTAACGTCTCTGCTTTTGAATATGCTATCTAGGTTGGTCATAACTTTCCTTCCAGGGAATAAGCATCTTTTAATTTCATGGCTGCAGTCACCATCTACAGTGATTTTCAGATCAGATCAGTCGCTCAGTTGTGTCCGACTCTTTGCGACCCCATGAATCGTAGCATGCCAGGCCTCCCTGTCCATCACCAACTCCCGGAGGTCACTCAGACTCACATCCATCGAGTCAGTGATGCCATCCAGCCATCTCATCCTCTGTCGTCCCCTTCTCCTGCCCCCAATCCCTCCCACCATCAGAGTCTTTTCCAATGAGTCAACTCTTCGCATGAGGTGGCCAAAGTACTGGAGTTTCAGCTTTAGCATCATTCCTTCCAAAGAAATCCCAGGGCTGATCTCCTTCAGGATGGACTGGTTGGATCTCCTTGCAGTCCAAGGGACTCTCAAGAGTCTTCTCCAACATCACAGTTCAAAAGCACCAATTCTTCGGTGCTCATCCTTCTTCACAGTCCAGCTCTCACATCCATACATGACCACAGGAAAGACCATAGCCTTGACTAGGCGAACCTTTGTTGGCAGAGTAATGTCTCTGTTTTTGAATATGCTATCTAGGTTGGTCATAACTTTCCTTCCAAGGAGTAAGCGTCTTTTAATTTCATGGCTGCAGTCACCATCTACAGTGATTTTGGAGCCCAGAAAAATAAAGTCTGACACTGTCTCCACTGTTTCCCCATCTATTTGCCATAAAGTGATGGGACCAGATGCCATGATCTTTGTTTTCTGAATGTTGAGCTTTAAGTCAACTTTTTCACTCTCCACTTTCACTTTCATCAAGAGGCTTTTTAGTTCCTCTTCACATTCTGCCATAAGGGTGGTGTCATCTGCATATCTGAGGTTATTGATATTTCTCCCAGCATTCTTGATTCCAACTTGTGCTTCTTCCAATCCAGTGTTTCTCATGATGTATTCTGCATAGAAGTTAAAAAAGCAGGGTGACAATATACAGCCTTGACGAACTCCTTTTCCTATTTGGAACCAGTCTGTTGTTCCATGTCCAGTTCTAACTGTTGCTTCCTGACCTGCATACAGGTTTCTCAAGAGGCAGGTCAGGTGCTCTGGTATTCCCATCTCTTTCAGAATTTTCCACAGTTTATTGTGATCCACACAGTCAAAGGCTTTGGCATAGTCAATAAAGCAGAAATAGATGCTTTTCTGGAACTCTCTTGCTTTTCCCATGATCCAGCAGATGTTGGCAATTTGATCTCTGGGTCCTCTGCCTTTGCTAAATCCAGCTTGAACATCAGGAAGTTCATGGTTCACATATTGCTGAAGCCTGGCTTGGAGAATTTTGAGCATTCCTTTACTAGCGTGTGAGATGAGTGCAATTGTTCGGTAGTTTGAGCATTCTTTGGTATTGCCTTTCTTTGGAATTGGGATGAAAACTGACCTTTTCCAGTCCTGTGGCCACTGCTGAGTTTTCCAAATTTGCTGGCATATTGAGTGCAGCACTTTCACAGCATCATCTTTCAGGATTTGAAATAGCTCAACTGGAATTCCATCACCTCCACTAGCTTTGTTCATAGTGATACTTTCTAAGGCCCACTTGACTTCACATTCCAGGATGTCTGGCTCTAGGTGAGTGATCACACCATCATGATTATCTGGGTCGTGAAGCTCTTTTTTGTACAGTTCTTCTGTGTATTCTTGCCATCTCTTCTTAATTTCTTCTGCTTCTGTTAGGTCCATATCATTTCTGTCCTTTATCGAGCCCATCTTTACGTGAAATGTTCCCTTGATATCTCTAATTTTCTTGAAGAGATCTCTAGTCTTTCCTATTCTATTGTTTTCCTCTATTTCTTTGCATTGATCACTGAAGAAGGCTTTCTTATCTCTTCTTGGTATTCTTTGGAACTCTGCATTCAGATGCTTATATCTTTCCTTTTCTCCTTTGCTTTTCACTTCTCTTCTTTTCACAGCTATTTGTAAGGCCTCCTCAGACAGCCATTTTGCTTTTTTGCATTTCTTTTCCATGGGGATGGTCTTGATCCCTGTCTCCTGTACAATGTCATGAACCTCAGTCCATAGTTCATCAGGCACTCTATCTATCAGATCTAGGCCCTTAAATCTATTTCTCACTTCCACTGTATAATCATAAGGGATTTGATTTAGGTCATACCTGAATGGTCTAGTGGTTTTCCCTACTTTCTTCAATTTCAGTCTGAATTTGGCAATAAGGAGTTCATGATCTGAGCCACAGTCAGCTCCTGGTCTTGTTTTTTGTTGACTGTATAGAGCTTCTCCATCTTTGGCTGCAAAGAATATAATCAATCTGATTCAATTCCTATCACCAGTGATAGGAATATAGATAACCATCAAGACTGGTGCTTTAACATGTTGAATGTTCTCAGCCCATACAACTTTTCCTTCCTTTTGTCCTTTGAAAGACCTTAGTGTCATTCAGCAGTAAATGGAGCCATCCTTAAGTTATTCAATGAAATGCCAGAGCCCCCAGTCAGGTAAGAAATGTAAACAAACAAAACAGTAGTTCCCAGAGTCATTATCTAAAGAAGGATTTAGCATCCTGATGTGGTTAAGAGCACAGATGGCCTGGGTTCAAATCCATAGTGTTGCTGCTGCTGCTAAGTCACTTCAGTCGTGTCCGACTCTGTGTAACCCCATAGACGGCAGCCCACCAGGCTCACCCATCTCTGGGATTCTCCAGGCAAGAACACTGGAGTGGGTTGCCATTTCCTTCTCCAATGCATGAAAGTGAAAAGAGAAAGTGAAGTCGCTCAGTAGTGTCCGACCCTCAGCGACCCCATGGACTGCAGCCTTCCAGGCTCCTCCATCCATGGAATTTTCCAGGCAGAAGTACTGCAGTGGGGTGCCATTGCCTTCTCCACAGTGTTGCTATGAAGATTAAATGAGTTAATCCATGCAAAGTACTGGGAAGAGTGCCAGACATATGATATGTGCCAACTTGTGAGTTGAGTACATGAGATGATTATGTCAATTGTCATCATCATCAAATACATCAGTCTGTATTCATCTGGAAGCCTTGTTTGATTATGACTTCTTCATCACACATAGCTCAGGTAGGGTAATCCATCTTTCAGAAGTTTCTTCTTAAAAGAAGAAACTCTCTTTCTTGCCTTGCACATTTGAACTTGGGGCAGATCAAGAGAAAATGGGTCCTAGTAATTGCCGCATCTTTACTCAGGAAATGTCCATGCTGTTTATGAATGCCTTTGGGCTGGTAACTCCCAAGGAAAACACTGCCAGTTCACAGAATGTAAGTAAGCCGTACAATTTACAGTTCAACACCTCTACATATTGACAGTCCCTGAACTTCAACCATTATCCAATGGGAATAAATGTCATTTGACTTTCCATGTTACAAAATCCTTGATTGGTAATTTTTAAAGTATTAAAGTGGGCTTCCCTGGTGGCGCAGAGGTTAAAGCATCTGCCTGGAATTCAGGAGACCCAGGTTCGATCCCTGGGTCGGGAAGATCCCCTGCAGAAGGGAATGGCAACCCACTCCAGTACCATTGCCTGGAGAATCCCATGAAGGGAGGAGCCTGGTAGGCTATAGTCCACGGGGTCACAAAGAGTCGGACATGACTGAGCGACTTCACCTCATCTCACCTCACCTCCTCAAAGTATTAAAGTAAGAAGATGATTTTAAAATGCCCTTTAAGTAAGTGGTTAGAGCTATTTCTCTCTCTCTCTCTCTTTTTTTGGAATGAACTAAATGCCAAGAAATTAAAAGCAATTTCTCTTTTACTTTTCCACTCATATCCCACTGGTCACAAAGCCCTGGCATGTTTATCTCTAAATCTCTCCCCTTGAATCTCCTTGTCTGTCCATCCTCATCACCCTGCCTGCACAGCAGTCCTCTCTGTTCCTCATCTATGCTATTGCAACTGGTCATCCTGCTTCCATTGTAAGACCCACCAATACATTAATCCAAACCCTGCTCTCTTGACAGAGTGATTTTCTGATCATATCAATGGTACTAGGATGAGGTCCATGGCTTAGTGGGGCACTCAAGGCTCTTTGCCATCTAGACCCGAACGTCCTTCCTGGAGCCTTTCCTGCTGCTGCAGTCCTCTCTACTGCTATGCTTTGGCCAGGAGCTCTCCCTGTTTCCTACTTGTCCACTGCTCTTTTGAGCTTCTGTGTTTTTGCATTTGTTCCTCTTTCTATTCTCCATCTGAAAATTTGAAATCTACCCTTTAAGACCTAGCTCAACTGTATCTCTCTATGGTGGGGCCTTTTCTTTTTTTTCAAACTTTTTGTTTTGTATTCTGGGATAGCCAGTTAGGTCTTCCCCAGTGGCTCAGCAGTAAAGAATCTGCCTGCAGTGCAGGAGATGCAGATGATGGGGCTTTCATCCCTGGGAGCTTGGGAAGCTCCCCTGTAGGAGGAAATGGCAATCTACTCTAGTATCCTTGGCAGGAAAATTCCATGGTCAGAGGAGCCTGGCGGGCTGTGGTCCAAGAGGTCACAAGAGTCGGACACAACTGGAGCGACTGAGCATGCATAGCCAATTACCAAGGTTGCAACAGTTTTAGTGAACAGCAAAGGGATCCAGCCACACATACGCATCTATCTGTTCTCCCCCAAACTCCCTGTATGGTCTTTTCTTAACCACCCAAGAGAGTTGGTCCCTTTGTGGGATTCCATGTCACTTTGTGTTTGCTGCCAGCCACAGCACCAATGACAGTGTAATGTCATCATTTGTTTATGTGGCTGACTTCCAATAAATCAGCGATCTCCTTTGGGGGAGAAATTATCTTGTTTATCTTTGTATCTCTAGTGCCTGGCACATAGTAGATTCTCAGTAATGATTTGATGAATGAATGAAAGGAAGAACAAACATCAAAGAGGTATAAACATAAAGCTTTTGGTTTTTAAGTTTATTGTCACTGGCTCTGTAGATGGCATACAATTCATTTAAAATAAATAGCTCAACCTGTTTGCCATAAGCTACCTTAAAAGCAGTTTAGGGTAAGCCTCCAAGAAAATCTGAGACCAGGAGGAACCCATGTCCATCTGTGCACAACCAAGTCATGGTGTCACAAAGTGAGTCATTGCCTCAGCTTGTATCCCGGGGTGTGCAGGAGACTGTTATCATGTACTAATGTGCCTGGCCGGCAGCACATGCACTACTAACGTTCATTAAGTATTAAATAGAAACATGAAGCAGACTAAAAGTAGTTGAATGTAATTCACTATGTTATATTATACTCAGTATATAATGTTGAGTTCAATCTTAAATCATGGAATTGAAAATGACTGGAAAATGGGAAATCAGTCTCGGTCCTACATGCACTTGACTCTTTTTTAAGTCATATCCAGTCCTCTCTCAATGCCCCACTCTAACACATATTTAGGTCTCTAGGCAGGAGACGTGTGTAAGAAAGATAGGAATGCCTTTGTTTCCACATGAAAATGACCACCCTGGAGGCAATGCTGACGAAGCCAATTTCGCAGGTCTAAGGCAGACACTAGCCTGCAGAACCAGACTCAGAAGTGAATCTGAGCCCCATCAGCTGTCCCCTGCAGGCGGTGGCTCTGACCTCTGGACTTCAATCACTCGCACATAGGTCCATCTGCTCCAACCACCCACAGGACTGACTAGATCCCCTTCTGCAAACCAAGCCTCATTGCTTCTTCTCACTGCTCCACAGGGTTCAAGTGGTTCCAGGAGCTGCCTCTTCCTTATCTCATGGTTATTCCACACTCTGAAAAGTAGGTCAAATGTATGTTCATGCCATGATAAAATCCAAAGCATTAAAGCAAGTGGTTGTAATTGTAGTGTGCCCCAAGTCTCTGAGCTTTGATGGGAAACTTTGCTTATCGGTGGTGGTGGTTTAGTGGCTAAGTCATGCCCAACCCTTGCGACCCCATGGACTGTAGCCTGCCATGCTCCTCGGTCCATGGGATTTCCCAGGCCAGAATACTGGAGTGGGTTGCCATTTCCTTCTCCAGGGGATCTTCCCAACCCAGGGATTGAACCAGTCTCTTGCGTTTCCTGCATTTGGCAGGTGGATTCTTGAGCCAGCAGGGAAGCCTGAATCATTGACTCTGATTCTTGTTCATACGTGACCCTTACCTCTGTTCAGCTACCCAGAGTCCGGGTCTAGGATCAGAGGAACACATGGATACCACCAGTCCCAGCCCCTAGAGTTACTTCTCCCTTACAGGGCCGAGGTCTTCACAATCATGGTGAATGTGTCTTATAATTTCACCTTGACTCAGGTTTTCCACACTGCTGAGCTACTGGGTTGTCGAAGTATTGAAACAGCATTGTTGTTTTAAAATTGAATTGTCCAAGCATCTCCATAATTTAAGCACCAACAGATCAGTGCTCCTCAAATTTTGGTGTGAAAACAAATCACCTGGAGAATTTTATTAAAATCTGTATTTAGATTCAGTAGGCCTGGGGTAGCATCCTGTTTTTCTAACAAGCTCCTAGGTGACAATGAGGCAGCTTATCTGAAGCCCTCACTGTGGGCTGCCGTCTGTGGGGTCGCACAGAGTCGGACATGACTGAAGCGACTTAGCAGCAGCAGCAGCAGCAGTAGGGTCAGAACCTCACATGCCTTCCCTCCCATAAGGCAGGCCAGGGCTCCTCAGTGCTTTGGAAAAAAGAAACAGCTTATTAATAATGGAGCAATCATCAAAACTTACTCATATGATGAACCTAGAACATATTATACAGAGTGAAGTTGTCAGAAACAAATATTGTATATTAACGCATATATATGGAATCTAGAAAGACAGTACTGATCAACCTATTTGCAGGGCAGCAAAGGAGACACAGACATAGAGAACAGGCTTATGGACATGGCGAGGGGGAGGAAGAAGAGGGTGGGATGTTTGGAGAGAAAAACATGGAAACATGTACATTACCATATGTAAAATAGGTAGCCAATGAGAATTTGCTGTGTGACTCTTTAACAACTTAGAGGGGTGGGAGGGAGGTTCAAGAGGGAAGGCACATAGGTATACCTATGGCTGATTCATGTTGATGTTTGGCAGAAACCAACACAATATTGTTGACCAATTATCTTTCAACTAAAAATAAATGAATTGAATTATTGAAAAATCACAGGAAGCATACAGAAACAATAAAGAAGGAAAAACCTTACCCATAAATCGGCCAGTTTCAGGGTCTCTTTCCATTTTCCAATCTGTGTATATCACTTCACCTTCCTAAAAACACGACAGGTTCCTGATGAGTACACTGACAACTTAAGAGACAGAAAACCTCACATTCATGTATTAAGACTGATTGCAACCCAAACACAAAAAAACAGGTTGATTTAATCAAATGACAGTCGGGTGCAGTGAGGGTGTCGGGGCAAGGTTCAAAATTGATTACTTGATTTTATATTAAACAAGCAAATGAATTTGTTGAGTTTTTATCTGCACACAGTGATTGGGAGAACACAGGTAATTATGAAAATAATCTAGCTACACCAAGTCCAACTGCTGGGTTTCCAGAGTCTGTTAACAGAAAATTGTCCCAATGGATGGAAACCTCCAGAAGGGGAGGGATCTCATCTGGTTTATTCAGTGATGTGTTCTCAGCATGTTACAAAAAAATCATGCAATAAGAGAGAAGGAGAAAATATGTATTCATCATATAGTACTCATCATCTTTGAATGCTGAGAACAGGAAACAGAGTTCCTACCAAACAACATAACAAGTAATATCTATTCCAGTTCTATTTATGGGCATTTTAAGGAGAAGAGAAGACAAAGGAACCTGGTGTAAACAAAAGCCAGAAATTACCACCCAGAGTAGAAAGACAGAGAGAACCAGTGAATGACAGAGATGGGGAGAGGTTTAGAGAAAAAATTTAGTCTCATGCCACTATCCTACAGATGCAAAACCCACACATAATCTCCTAATCTCATTTTTTTCCCACCAGATAACAAGAGGAAAACACAGAGAGGGGTGTATCAAAAAATGAGTTAAGAGGACTCAGAAAAGGGGATGGATTGGCATTATAGGGAAGGGAGAGGAGATGGAAAAACATTTGATTTATACAAAGTGTAGGACAATCTCAAGCGACCAAGGCCACTCTTTCACTCATCTGTGCTTTCATTCATCCACGTCAACTAACTTGACAGACAAGGACTGTGTTTGGTGCTGGAAATTCAGAGTCTGAGGACAAGTCTTCCCGCCCCTCTTGGTGCACAGTCTAAGGGTACAGGTACCTGGGATATGTCTACTGTACACATCACCCTTGCAGCTATGATTTACCCCAACACCATAAACCGTGGTGCTGGAGAAGACTCTGGAGGGTCCCTTGGACAGCAAAGAGATTCAACCAGTCCATCCTAAAGGAAATCAATCCTGAATATTCATTGGAAGGACTGATGCTGAAGCTGAAACTCCAATACTTTGGCCACCTGATGCGAAGAACTGACTCATTAGAAAAGATCCTGATGCTGGGAAAGATTGAAGGTGGGAGGAGAAGGGGACGACAGAGGATGAGATGGTTGGATGGCATCACCGACTCAATGGACATGAGTTTGAGTAAACTCCAGGAGTTGGTGATGGACAGGGAGGCTTGGCGTGCTGCAGTCCATGGGGTCACAAAGAGTCGGACACCACTGAGCAACTGAACTGAATTGACAGTGCTTGCTGGAGTTGTCAGGAGCTTTATGTATGTGACCTTAGCCTTTACCAAAATCCTCTAAGAGAGTTAGTGTCTCCTGGCTCTCTTAGCTGAAATGAGGAACTTTGACACTGAACTGAGTCAAAGGAATAATTTGTACCCAGTTAATAAATATTTGTTGAGAGCCCATTATATTGGGCTTCCCAGGTGGTTCAGTGGGTGAAGAATCCACCTGCAAATCAGGAGACACAGGCAGACGTGAGTTGGATCCCTGGCGGGTGAGGGTGGTCGGCATCCTTTGGAGGAGGGCATGGCAACCCACTCCAGTATTCTTGCCTGTAGAATCCCATGGATAGAGGAACCTGGTGGGCTACAGTCCATAGGGTCACAAGGAGTTGGACATGACTGAAGTGACTTAGCACACACACACACACATCCATTATATCGCCAGCTACCTAGCTGGAAACCTTCATGTCCATCTGGTTACTTAGTTCTGACACTTCCACTCCTCCTACACCTATGCGACATTCTTGTCCCCACTGCTCAGGCTCTCTTCACCCCTGGGTGGGCCCACCTGAGATCACGGTCAACCTGGCCTCTGCTTCCAGGGTTCCACTCCCTCCTGATTCAGCCCTCTGTCCCCCTTAAACTCCCTTATATTATCTGTCCAAAGTAGAAGGATCACTCAGCCACATCAAGGGCTGGTAGAAGAGTGTCCCACTGGAATGTCAAGCCCTAGAGGGCAGGGAATTCTAGCTGTTCTGTTCACTGCTATATTCCCTGGGCAAAGAACAGTACCCAGCATATATTAAATGATCAATAAATAACTGCTGAAAGATGAATGTCATTCATTCCAAGGAGTGCAGGGACCTGAAAGGCAGGAAAGAGTTTGGTACAAAAAATGAGAGAGAAAAAAATCAGAGCAGACAGAGTGAGGGAGACTGATACAGATGAGGTAGAGAGAGAGAAAGGAGGCAACTTATGCAGAAACTTACAGGCCTTGGTGTAAGGAGTTTGGATTTTTCTTGTATCATGAAGAAGTCACTGAAGAGGAGTTAAAGCCAAGGGTGTCAGGCTTCCAGTTAGTTCAGTTCAGTCGCTCAGTTGTGTCCAACTCTTTGCGACACCATGAACCGCAGCATGCCGGGCCTCCCTGTCCATCACCAACTCCCAGAGTTTACCCAAAATCATGTCCATTGAGTCGGTGATGCCATCTAGCCATCTCATCCTCTGTTGTCACCTTCTCCTCCTGTCTTCAATCTTTCCCAACATCAGGGTCTTTTCAACTGAGTCAGCTCTTCGCATCAGGTGGCCAAAATATTGGAGGTTCAGCTTCAACATCAGTCCTTCCAATAAACACCCAGGACTGATTTCCTTTAAGAAGAATTGGTTGGATCTCCTTGCAGTCCAAGGGACTCTCAAGAGTCTTCTCCAACACCACAGTTCAAAAACATCAATTCTTCTGAGCTCAGCTTTCTTTATAGTCTAACTCTCATATCCATATATGTGTGGTTTTCCAGTGGAAAAACCACAGCCTTGACTAGACGGACCTTTGTTGACAAAGTAATGTCTCTGCTTTTTAATATGCTGTCTAGATTGGTCATAACTTTCCTTCCAAGGAGTAATTTAATTTCATGGCTGCAATCACCATCTGCAGTGATTTTGGAGCCCCCCAAAATAAAGTCTGTCACTGTTTCCATTGTTTCCCCATCTATTTGCAGTGAGGTGATGGGACCAGATGCCATGATCCTAGTTTTCTCAATGTTGAGCTTTAAGCCAACTTTTCACTCTCCTCTTTCACTTTCATCAAGAGGCCCTTTAGTTCTTCTTCATTTTCTGCCATAAGGGTGGTATCATCTGCATATCTGAGGTTATGGATATTTCTCCTGGCAACCCTGATTTCAGCTTGTGCTTCCTCCAGCCCAGTGTTTCTCACGATGTATTCCGCATGTAAGTTAAATAAGCAGGGTGACAGTATACAGCCTTGACGAACTCCTTTTCCTATTTGGAACCAGTCTGTTGTTCCATGTCCAGTTCTAACTGTTGCTTCCTGACCTGCATACAAATTTCTCAAGAGGCAGATCAGGTGGTCTGGTATTCCCATCTCTTTCAGAATTCTCCACAGTTTATTGTAATCCACACAATCAAAGGCTTTGGCATAGTCAATGAAGCAGAAATAGATGTTTTTCTGGAACTCTCTTGCTTTTTCCATGATCCAGCAGATATTGGCAATTTGATCTCTGGGTCCTCTGCCTTTTCTAAATCCAGCTTGAACATCAGGAAGTTCATGGTTCACATATTGCTGAAGCCTGGCTTGGAGAATTTTGAGCATTACTTTACTAGCATGTGAGATGAGTGCAATTGTGTGGTAGTTTGAGCATTCTCTGGCATTGCCTTTCTTTGGGACTGGAATGAAAACTGACCTTTTCCGGTCCTGTGGGCACTGCTGAGTTTTCCAAATTTGCTGGCATATTGAGTGCAGCACTTTCACAGCATCATCTTTCAGGATTTGAAATAGCTCAACTGGAATTCCGTCACCTCCACTAGCTTTGTTCGTAGATGATTCCTAAGGCCCACTTGACTTCACATACCAGGATGTCTGGCTCTAGGTGAGTGATCACACCATCGTGATTATCTTGGTTGTGAAGATCTTTCTTGTACAGTTCTTCTGTGTATTCCTGCCACCTCTTCTTAATATCTTCTGCTTCTGTTAGGTCCATCCCATTTCTGTCCTTTATTGAGCCCATCTTTGCATGAAATGTTCCCTTGGTATCTGTAATTTTCTTGAAAAGATCTCTAGTCTTTCCCATTCTATTGTTTTCCTCTATTTCTTTACATTGATCGCTGAAGAAGGCTTTATTATCTGTCTTTGCTGTTCTTTGGAACTCTACATTCAAATGGGTATATCTTTCCTTTTCTCCTTTGCTTTTTGCTTCTCTTCTTTTCACAGCTATTTGTAAGGCCTCCTCAGACAGCCATTTTGCTTTTTTGCATTTCTTTTTCTTGGGGATGGTTTTGATCCCTGTCTTCTGTACAATGTCAGGAACCTCCATCCATAAATCATTTTAAAGATTTTCTTTCTAAAGCTGTCATCCCTGGCTTATAAAACTTCAATGTGCAGAGAGACAAATATTATATGATTCCACTTACATTTGACTACTAAAATAGTCAAATTCATTGAGAAAGTAAGTAGAATAGTGGTTGCCAGGAGCTGGAGTCAGTAGTGAATGTAGAGTTACTGCTTTAACTGGGATAAAACTTTAATTTGGGATAATGAAATTGTTCTTAAGATGGATGGTGGTGAGAGTTACTCAACGATATGAATGTACTTAGCACCACTGAATGGTATACACAAAAATGGTTAAGATGGTAAATTTCATGTTTATGTATATTTTGTCATTATTGTTACTATATCCAACTGCTATTTACCTTTTGAGCTGAGTGAATTTTTCATTCTCCTATTAGATTGTACTGGCCCAATAAAACAATATATTTCCTTAGTAAATCTGAAATACTTAGCATGGTTTTTCCATATGATATCGTGGTCGTCATGTAAGTCACTCAGTCGTGTCCGACTCTTTGCGACCCCATTGACTGTAGCCTACCAGGCTCCTCTGTCCATGGGATTTTCCAGGCAATAGTACTGGAGTGGATTGCCATTTCCTTCTCCAAGGCATCTTCCCAACCCAGGGATCGAACCCGGGTCTCCCGCATCGTAGACAGACACTTTACCGTCTGAGCCACCAGGGAAGTCTCCATATGATATAGGTGTTTGATAAATATTTGCAAGTTGATAATTTATTAATAAAAAGAGTCATACTTACTTTTTATAGTCTTTTGTTAGTAGAAAGTCGTACCTCATTTTATAGACTTTTATTAGTAAAAAGTCATATGTAATGTTATAGACTGTTCACATTTATGAATTTAAAGACATCTAAGAACTTGATAGACTATTCAAATATTAATCTATGAGACACTGAGGTTAAAATTTTTAAATATAAGCAAGCATACAAAAATATGAAAATAGGATAAATATTGTAAGCAAAAGATAGAAGACTAAAAAAAGTATTGTAAGCCCTCATAAGACAAACATACTATAGAGGTAATAATCATATATTGAAATGTAATTTAAATGCTAATTTTAGAAGCAGGTAATTCCAACTCACCTCTGTTCCCACAAAGAACTTGGTGCAGAAGTCTTCTATTGGCTTGAGAATATTGCTCAATGCATTCTCCAGATTCTGGTATGGGTTCATTTCTCCTGCCTTCACTGCTTTGCTCTGGGCTAGTATTTTTTCTTTTAGAGACATTTGGATAGAAGAAGCACATATTTACATTGAAAGATCTTCTAAAATATGATTAGTTTATATTCTCTGTCCTTTGTCACACATATCCACCTTACTTGCTCCCCAGTGTGGTGGGCATAAGTCCAAGAATTTTTAGACTTCTAATTTAGCAGTAGAATGCCTTTCTCAAGCCAAAGTTTATATGGAATCCCTTGCCTGTGAACCTGATCAAAGCCACACTGCTCTGGCTGAAGTGTTTCCTGGGTGGGAAGGGGAAGACTCCTCTGCCCACTTTTCAGGGGCTCTAAAAGTTTCCATGGCACAGTCTGAAAGTCACTTCTACGATATCTATATCATCTCAGAATTATTGACAGTATACTGAACACAAAATACATCCTCTAGGTTATATAACACCCTTGGATTTTCTCAATAAGAGATATCATTGATATTTCCCTTGAATTAATACCCTTGACAATCTCTAATGAGAAATTCACATCATTTTTATACAATTGGCATTCATATAGCAATTTAAAAAAATAATTCAAGGTTAGCCTTTTACATGTAAATTTTTTTAACTGATAAAAACTAAATCCATCTAACATGTGTTATTTGTGTTTGTCATAAATACAGCATGTTGAACATTATTTAATGCTGGCTGATTATTTCAGGTTTATTGTTTATGAACATCAATGATTATACTATATCATAGCTCTCCATGTAAACAGTAAGAGCACAGCTAAACTAGGGGGTGAAATTCAAATGTTATCTGTAACTTTTATCTTTTTAAAAGCATCTGATTAATTTTAATTAATCTAAAATTAATAAATGCTATTTTTTGAGATCTTAAATTAATAAATGTTAATTGAAGCTTTTGAAAAGAGAGAAAAGCATGAATAAAAGAGCAAAAATCATTATCACATTTCCCAGAGGTATCACTATTAAAATATTGGTCTATTTTCCTCTATTACTTTTTGGTGATTATATATAGACAGTTTATTTTTTAAGTGGGTTTTCTAGCTTTTTATCCTTCTTTTCTATTCTCTTAAAGATATATCTTGGGCATTTTTCCAAATCACTAATTTTTTTTTAATGTGATATTATATTCCTGGGAAAGATCATAAAGAAATGTAAGCTCCCAATACTTTACTCATCACACACACCCTTAATATATCCTCTGGGTTATATCAACCACGGAAAAACCAACAAAAGTATAAATGAAAACTAAATAGGAGAAGAAAACTTCAACTATACTAAAAATACATTTTGCATTTCAAAAACACTTTGCCACATCTCAGACAAAAGTAAAAGATAATCATCATGATTTAGTAAGCATAGTCAACCAACACTTCCTTTGTTTGGGATCTGCACACTTTGAGCAATCCCTTTTCATACTGGGTAAGACATTAAAAACAAGTACCAAAGTAATCCAAACAAGGAATCGTTAACTAACTGGATTACACAGTGTCATCAACATTTCAAGAAATAACTCGACACATTCAACCACACTGTTCTTACTAAAAGATATTATTCACAATGCATTTAGCAAGAGCAAAAAAGGCATTTCATATCTATTTAACACATAAAATCAAAATCATTAAAATATTTATTTCAAATTCTTCACTCTCATTTTTATGGAGAAGGCAATGGCACCCCACTCCAGTACTCTTGCCTGGAAAATTCCATGGATGAAGGAGCCTGGTAGGCTGCAGTCCATGAGATCGATAAGAGTCGGACACGACTGAGGGACTTCACTTTGACTTTTCACTTCATGCATTGGAGAAGGAAATGGCAACCCACTCTAGTGTTCTTGCCTGGAGAATCCCAGGGACAGGGGAGCCTGGTGGGCTTCCGTCTATGGGGTCGCACAGAGTCGGACACGACTGAAGTGACTTAGCAGCAGCAGCATTTTTATGTCTGTTTTTCTCTTTTTAAAATAATGTACATAAATATATTACCAGAGAAGAGCATACATAAATATATTGTAAATAAATATATCTTCATTGGGAATATGTGCTTAAAAAATGTTTCCTGAGATACGTTCATTAGGTTACTCCTTTCATTAGGTTACTCCTTTCTACTCCAAGAAAGCATCGTTGAAGTCTTTCCCCTCTCCAGTGCCAATATGTCTAAATCAGAGACTCCCAAAGATCTGAAACAGCTGTGGAAGCTCTTCATCAGAGGATTGAGTTTTGAAACAACTGATGAGGGTCTGAGGAGCCATTTTGAGCAATGGGGAACGCTCACAGACTGTGTGGTAATGAGGGATCCAAACACCAAGCGCTCCAGAGGCTTCCAGCAGCAGCAGGAGCTATGGCAGTGGCAGGAGGTTTTAATTACTGCTAGGAAACAAGGCTTAGCAGGAGAGGAGAGCCAGAGAAGATAGGGAAGCTACAAGTTACAACAGATTTGTGAACTCAGCTGAGTACAGTGGTGGCAGGGCCTAGCTGCTACAAAGAAGACATGTTTTAGACAATACTCACGTGTGTGGGCAAAAAACTTGAGGACTGTACTTGTAACTAATTGTATAACAGGTTATTTTAGTTTCTGTTCTGTGGAAAATGTAAAGCATTCCAACAAAGGGTTTTAATGTAGATTTTGTTTTTGTACCCATGCTGTTGATTGCTAAATGTAATAGTCTGATCATGATGCTGAATTAAATGTTTTTTTTTTTTTTTATGTGCTGTGTTAAGTTAGTCTTCTCTGAAGCTATTTTGGTAAACTACCGTGTGAAGTTAGAATTCCTTCAGGGTGATGCCAGGTTCCATTTGAAATTTATTTGCAACCTGCTTTGGTGGAGAAGTTGTTGTCTTAAGAACCTTGGTGTAGTTGAACTGACAGTTACTGTGTTGTGACCTGGAGTTTAAATGGGCGGCCACTTAAAGAGTCACCCATGCAAACTCATGGAGGGTTTTTTTTGGATTATTAATGATTTGTCTGCACATCCTATGCAATATATCTAAATTGAATTATGGTACCAGATAAAATTTTAGATGGGAATGAAGTTTGTGTATCATCCATTATCATGTGTAATCAATAAAAGATTTAATACCCTCAAAAAAAAAGTTTCCTGAGGGAGTGCTCCCCTGGTCTAACAAGGGGAACCAAGTGCCTCATCCAAGGGTCACTGCTGATAATGCAAAGGAAAAGGCAAATGTGCAAAAAGGAAAAGGCATTGTGGACACAGATTTAGTTATCCTCTGTGAGAGACTGGGCATGGGGGCCTGAGGAGAGAGGCAGGGATGACTTATGTTATGAGTTCTGTTCTAGATGCACTGGTGTTGTATGGGTAGGGTGAGTTCAGTACAAAGAGACAGTGAGACACAAGATTTAAGGATTCTCAGCACAGGTGGGAGAGCACACTATGTTATCAAAAGGAAAAACACACGGCTGAAGTAAATTCCCGATGAGAGGGCAGCAAGGCGAAATGCAGCCAGGAAAAAGATCAGAGGAGGTAAACTAAAGAGGAATCCGGAAAATCTCAGAATCCAAGGTGGGAGCTCCAAGAAGATGGGCTTAGTCAATAACGTTTAATTTGATGGTCAAAGAGGATGAGGCCTGAGAAAAATGTTACCAGCTGCATTTATTCAGACTTTCCTGGAATAACTTGGATATGTATTGAATTCAACATCACCCACATAGGTCATGAATTTTCCATCAGCAGCTGCTAATAGTTGCTAACATTGACTGAGTGCTGACTACATACCAGGCACTAAGCTGTGTGCACAAAACCATATCATTCCATTCTCACAATAACTTCCAAGGTGTTGAAGTGTTAATCCTCCTTCAAGGGTGAGTAAACTGAGGGTCAGAGAGATTAAGTAGCTTGCCCAAGGTCTCACAGATGGTAGCTAATGCTGATTGTGAGTTGATGATAGGCAGTTCTTACAGCTTACACGTATTAGCTCATTTTATCTTCATAACCCTCTAGGAGGTAGTTACTGCTATTATTTACTCCCCTTAGTTTCATCTCTCTCCTTTCAAACACATGGTGGGCGGGGAAGGCACAGACAGATCTGTTCAAATAATAAATTGTGGCTTTTGAATTTAAACCCAGCCTCCAAAATCCTCTTTATATTCTTATAAGAAAAATTACTTATCTGAAAAATTACTCCAAAGACATAGAGGGGAAAGATCAGTATATATGTGATTTTGGTGAAAAGGGAATATATGCAATTAAGCACATATTTTTCCAGAAGGTTTCTACTAGTCCCATGAAGCTTTTGGTATCATGAGGAATAGTCATCACCATGAAGGACTTTAGTGCTTTTCTTGATAAGAGGAGATACAACAATTGGGCTCATAAAATCGGCTCCTGAAAATATCTCTCTGAAGATCACTATTTGTTAAAAGAACACTAGAAAAAATTTACCAAGAAAGAAATGGATAGAAAGGACAAAGTGAATAAGATTCACAGAGTTGCTTTCAAAGAAAATTCAAGAGAAACTCTAGATAAACTAAAATATTTAGGCAAGTTAGTTGTTTTGAAATCAGCATTGTCGTATACTTGATATAAATTCAAAATTATAATTTTAAAAAAGAATCCCCATTCACAATAGCAAGAGAAGTTTTAAGAAATATAGAAAGAATTCTTTTTTAAGAAAGGAGATTCAGACTGATTGCAAAAATCAAAAAACCTTACCGAAAAGTTACTATTTAGAAGAGCACTGACTTTTATGGCTCTAACATGGCAGGCAATGGCACCCCACTCCAGTACTCTTGCCTGGAGAATCCCATGGATGGAGAAGCCTGGTAGGCTGCAGTCCATGAGATCTCTAAGAGTCGGACACGACTGAGCGACTTCACTTTCACTTTTCACTTTCATGCATTGGAGAAGGAAATGGCAACCCACTCCAGTGTTCTTGCCTGGAGAATCCCAGGGACGGGGGAGCCTGGTGGGCTGCTCTCTATGGGGTCGCACAGAGTCGGACACGACTGAAGCGACTTAGCAGCAGCAACATGGCAGGCCTGTGGCCACTAGATGGCAACAGAGTACCAGACACAAACTGAAGGAGTACTCAGGAAAACAATGGCAGAACAGCATGAACCTGTGATTCCTAGTCAGTGAACCCATCATAACAAGCAAAATGTGATAGAAAAGCCTATGAGTGTGTTCTAGTCAACAGGTCCAAATCTGGCCAGAGTAGGTGCATAGATGGCAGTGTGTGCAAGGAAGATCTCAAAATACCATAGTTAGATCTCCAACTCCCGAAAGGTGACTGGTGACAGGCGGCAGGACATGGTCATGCCTTTAGATAAGAGGCATATGTTAGAAAGATCCAAGGACATCACCAAGTGAAAGTTAAGTCTTTTTCTGATTTGTGGTACTGTTGACATATCAACTTAATACAGGTAAGAGGACATGGCCAACTATAGTCTCAGATGAGAATTAAAAACTTATGTCCATATCTCCTTTCTGCGCTGATTTAGTCAAATATGCCTTTTTCTAAGAAATCTCCAAGGGCCATAAGAAGTATATGTCAGAAAGACCCAGGGGATCAAATGAAAGACTTAACTTGGTGATCCCCTGGATCTTTCTAATACATGCCTCTTATCTCTAAAGGCACTACTATGGCCATGTTCTGCCTCCTGTCGCCAGGCAGCTACCAGGAGTTGGAGATCTAACTAGGGTATTTGAGAGTCAAACATGACTGAGTGACTTTGGGCTTCCCTGGTGGTTCAGTTGGTAAAGAGTCTGCCTACAATGCTGGAAACATGGGTTTGGTCCCAGGTCAGGAAGATCCCCTGGAAAAGGAAATGGCAACCCACTCCAGTATTCTTGCCTGGAAAATCCCATGGATAGAAGAGCCTGGTGGGCTACAGTTCATGGGATCATGAGTCAGACACAACTTAGTGACTAAACCAAAAAAATCTCAACAAAATGATTTTGTCTGGAAAAAGAACATTCATTTGATGAAGCTCCTGTTTCATCAGGGGAAATGCTTCAGGTTTTATTTTATATAGTCCCTTCTTTAAGCAGATGCAGATATGTATTTGTCATTTATTTTAGTGTGTGTCCCACCAGAATGTAAGCTCCTTGAAAGTAGGGTCTTGTCTATGCACAGATATATCCTCAGACACTGGCATTTTGTAGGAATTTAATAAATTTCATATGTTTTGAATAGACACAGATATGAAGATAATAACGATGGGGAAATTATCCTTTAAAAGTTAAAGGATGACAGTATTTCTAAATAATGCTCTTACCACATTGAGGTTTATGTGCCCATTCCCTATTGTTAGCTGTGCCTACACTAAAATGAAATATGATGTTCTCTAAGAAAAAAAGGTTTCTGTCTCCTGAGATGGTAACATATTTAGGCAATCTTCAGAAAGAAATGGGCTAAGAGTCTAATGTAAAGAAATGAAGGATCAATAGAAATTATACTCACTTGAAGAATGTTACGGGGAAGGCAATGGCACCCCACCCCAGTACTCTTGCCTGGAAAATCCCATGGACAGAGGAGCCTGGTAGGCTCCAGTCCATGGGGTCGCTAAGAGTCAGAGACAACTGAGCGACTTCACTTTCACTTTTCACTTTCATGCATTGGAGAAGGAAATGGCAACCCACTCCAGTATTCTTGCCTGGAGAATCCCAGGGACAGAGGAGCCTGGTGGGCTGCCGTCTATGGGATCGCACAGAGTCGGACACGACAGAAGCGACTTAGCAGCAGCAGCAGAAGAATGTTAAAGTTACAATTCATCTGTTTTTTAAAAAAATAAGTGGTAATATCTCATAATGCATTTTAAAAAGCACACTTTAGAAAGACCTCTACTTTGGATCAAGAAGGAGCATAAATTAGCTTTATTAAAGTTAAAAACTTCTGCTTTTCAAAGGAAATGTTAGGAGAATAACACAACAATTTATTAGAGTATAAATCACAGGCTGGGAGAAAATATTTGCAAATCATGTATTTGATAAAGGACTAGTATGCAGATTATATTAGGAACTCATAAGGTTTGATAATAAGAAATCAAACAATACAACTAAAAAATTGACAAAAATTTTGGACATTTCACCAGGGAAGGTATATAGGTGGCAAACAAACACAGAAAAATGTGGTCAATATCTTTAGCCATTAGATAAAGGCAAATAAGATATCAATAACATATTTTAGTATTCTTGCCTGGAAAATTCCATGGGCAGAGGAGCCTAGTGGGCTACAGTCCATGGGGTTGCAAAGAGTTGGACACAACTGAGTGGCAGAGCACACACACACACACCATATTTCAGAATGATTAAATTAAAAGGACCAATCACACCAACTGTTTGTGAGGATGTAGGAGAATAGGAAACTCTCATATACTGCCAGGGGGAAATGTAAAAGGGTACAAACACTTTGGAAAACACTGGTGGTTTGTTTAAAAGTTAAACATACATCTGCCATATGGTCTTATCAGTCCATTCCTAGGTATTTACCCAAGACAAATGAAAGCATATGTCCATACAAAGACTTGCATATGAACATTCACAGAAGCTTTATTTATGTCCTAGCTGAAAACAACCCAAATGCCCGTCAACAGTGGAATGAATAAACATCTGTGGTATATCCATGCAATGAAATACTTCTCTGGAATAAAAAGGAATAAACTATGGATATGCACAACAACATGGATGAATCCCCAAATAATGAGCTGACTGAAAGAAGAGAGACCCAAAAAGTATAACTGTATGATTTACATAAAACTCTAGAAAATGCAAACTCTTGGTGACATAAAGTGGATCAGTGGTGGGTTGGGAGTGGAGGTGGGAGAGGTCCTGGAGGAAGGAACTGCAAAGGGAGTCCCTACAGGAGTTAACTTTGGAAGTGATGGATAAGCTTGATTACAAAGAAGATTTCACGGGTTTTTAATATGTCAGAATATATCAGATAACATTTTTTAACATGTGCATTTTATTGTATGTTGACTATACCTAAAGAAAGTGGTTAAAAGGGAAAAAAAGCCCACACTTTAAAGGCCATAATCATACCCTTACTGTAAACTGGATAAAAGCACTAATACCCTGATCATCATCTTTTTTCATTAGGTTAAAAAAATAAGACTAGGACATTGATAACTTTTTACAAGTTACAGTCTTGGTTTCCTTAATTTTACATTGATGATGATAACTTCGTTTGTAGAACTGTTCTGATTACTAGTGTCTATTTTACTCAGCATTGCACTCCCAGGGCCTAGCATAAAACAAATGCTTCATAAATATCTGTTAAATGAATAAAAGCAAGTGCAATATTAGCACAGTACCTGACCCATGGCTGGAATTCAATACATGGAAACCAATAATGGAATACAAAGAGGAGGAGTTGGAGGAGGGAGCTCTCCTTATTCACCCTCTGGAATGAAGGAGGCCCAAATACACAAAACACATTGTGTTTAAGTAATATTAATTTGAAAATGTCTCTAAAAATTCTGTGATTCCATTTTTTTCTTTTCAGCATGAGGTATTGGGTTGTTTCTATGAAAAATACACCTTCAAGGTGAATTTTGCCCAAGCTTGATATTAGTTATGTTTGTCATATGTGTCTTATTACTTAACATTGAACAATTTATAAATGTAAGTCCTTTTGATAAGGCAAATGTTTGGAAAATACTTCAGATGCTAGTGGTTCCAGTATACTTTCATTATGTGTTGCTCTCCAGGTGGGATATTAATCCATACCTTTAAGTTTTGACAGCCTATAAGCACACCCTTCAGTTACTTCAAAAGGGTATACAGGTTACGATATATTTAAAAATCAATTGTTCTTGCTCTACTCAGTTTTATTATGGTGCTGTATAAATACTATTTTTTTCTATTCTGATTGAGAATGGTGGTTTGTTTCTGAGTACTTCATAATTTAGTTTGCTAGACTTGACATGCATTCCATTCTGTAGAATTATTCTTTGAGCACATACTCATTAAGTGATCTTCATTAAATTTTTTAGTATAATGAGCTTTCAAAAATATATGAATGTGCTCAATAACTATGAAACTGAACCGAACTGAGTTCTATCAAGTCTTTTGGTGTATACAGGCCGTTTTAGTGTGCTGGCTGTAGCTATCACAGCCATTGTAAAATTCCATACTGGAGGGTTTGCTTTTCTGTATTTTTTTTTTTTTTTTTTTTTTTACAAATCAGACTATCCCAGCAAGTAGTCACCTTAGACATAAGACACTACTAACTCTGGAACCTTATTAAATGCCTTTTTAATAAGCATAGGCAGTTACCTTGTGCTTTGAAAAGGAGATTGTCCTCACTCAGGCTTAACTTGGTTGGGCAGTGGTCTAAAGTTGTTTCGCCTTTAGACAGCCTTATCTTTTGAGAGAACATATAGGAATGATTATTACCATATATCCTTAAACTGTCCATGGCTGATTTATTCTTGCCTTTCCCTCTGTCCCCACATGGCTATGTCCCTACTTCCCTCTCTTCCTCCCTTCTGCATTCTTCCTCAGATTTTGGTTGCTTTTCCCCATAGAAAGCACCTAAATCACAGTTTCTAAAACCGGGCTACTGAGGGGAGCTTGTCTGGGGGCTCATTTCCAAATCCCAAAGTCTCATATGTTGTTAAATTTCTCAAACTGTTTTGTCTTCTGTTTCATAACATCTTATTGTTAGTTTTAATATAAAATAATGGCCTGTTTCCCTATTCCCTAAATCTTTCAGTTAAAGAAAGCTCTAAACAGTTGTGCAGGGACCTTGCACCTCCCTGGAACTGTCAAGTCCCTTCAGGGACATACAAACCCTTGAGTTCCGCCAGTGGCCCAGTTCTGCTCCAGAATGGGAAACCATCACACACAACGTTTCCCCCTCATGGCTCCCTCCCCACTTTTCTCCATTAGAAATTTTGTCCACATGCTAGACAACTAGTCTCAGGTGACCTTTGTTTATTTGTTACTTTTAAAACTATGGATTGCAGCCATGAAATTAAAACATGCTTACTCCTTGGAAGGAAAGTTATGACCAAACTAGACAGAATACTAAAAAACAGAGATATTACTTTGCCCACAAAGGTCCATCTAGTCAAGGCTATGGTTTTTCCAGTGTTCAGTGTATGGATGTGAGAGTTGGACTGTGAAGAAAGCTGAGCACTGAAGAATTGATGCTTTTGAACTGTGGTGTTGGAGAAGACTCTTGAGAGTCCCTTGGACTGCAAGGAGATCCAATCAGTCCATCCTAAAGGAGACCAGTCCTGGGTGTTCATTGGAAGGACTGATCTTGAAGCTAAAACTCCAATACTTTGGCCACCTCATGCAAAGAATTGACTCATTGGAAAAGACCCTGATGCTGGGAGGGGTTGGGGGCAGGAGGAGAAGGGGACGACAGAGGATGAGATGGCTGGATGGCATCACTGACTCAATGCACATGAGTCTGGGTGAACTCTGGGAGTTGGTGATGGACAGGGAGGCCTGGCGTGCTGCAATTCATGGTGTTGCAAAGAGTCAGACACGACTGAGTGACTGAACTGAACTGAACTGAATAGCTCTATAAATGCTGCCCAGAAAATTTCTAATCCTAGTTACTTTATGAATAGTCTCACCCCTCTGTGCTTTCCCTTCCACTGGGAACAAATGCATGATAATGTAATTTTAGTGATACTTGTAAATCAAAGGAAAATAAAAATATTAAATTTGGAAATAGAATTAGACATTTCAAAGAAAAAGAGCCATCAATGTCAGAAGCTTCTTCATACTTCTTACATACATCTCATTCACAGCCCTACTTTTCTAAAATTAAAACTACTTTTCTTCAAGCTCTGCCATTGAAGACAACTACAAATAACACTTCTTCAGTGATCAATGCAAAGAAATAGAGGAAAACAACAGAATGGGAAAGACTAGGGATCTCTTCAAGAAAATCAGAGATACCAAAGGAACATTTCATGCAAAGATGGGCACGATAAAGGACAGAGATGGTGTGGACCTAACAGAAGCAGAAGATATTAAGAAAAGGTGGCAAGAATACACAGAAGAACTGTACAAAAAAGAGCATTACGACCCAGATAATCATGATGATGTGATCACTGACCTAGAGCCAGACATTTTGGAATGTGAAGTCAAATGGGCCTTAGAAAGCATCACTACGAACAAAGCTAGTGGAGGTGATGGAATTCCAGTTGAGCTATTCCAAGTCCTGAAAGATGATGCTGTGAAAGTGCTGCACTCAATATGCCAGCAAATTTGGAAAACTCAGCAGTGGCCACAAGATTGGAAAAGGTCAGTTTTCATCCCAATCCCAAAGAAAGGCAATGCCAAAGAATGCTCAAACTACCGCACAATTGCACTCATCTCACACGCTAGTAAAGTAATGCTCAAAATTCTCCAAGCCAGGCTTCAGCAATATGTGAACCGTGAACTTCCTGATGTTCAAGCTGGTTTTAGAAAAGGCAGAGGAACCAGAGATCAAATTGCCAACATCCGCTGGATCATCGAAAAAGCAAGAGAGTTCCAGAAAACCATCTATTTCTGCTTTATTGACTATGCCAAAATCTTTGACTGTGTAGATCACAATAAACTATGGAAAATTCTGAAAGAGATGGGAATACCAGACCACCTGATCTGCCTCTGGAGAAACCTGTATGCAGGTCAGGAAGCAACAGTTAGAACTGGTCATGGAACAACAGACTGGTTCCAAATAGGAAAAGGAGTACGTCAAGGCTGCATATTGTCACCATGTTTATTTAACTTATATGCAGAGTACATCATGAGAAATGCTGGACTGGAAGAAACACAAGTTGGAATCAAGATTGCCTGGAGAAATATCAATAACCTCAGATATGCAGATGACACGACTCTTATGGCAGAAAGTGAAGAGGGGCTAAAAAGCCTCTTGATGAAAGTGAAAATGGAGAGTGAAAAGGTTGGCTTAAAGCTCAACATTCAGAAAACGAAGATCATGGCATCTGGTCCCATCACTGCATGGGAAATAGATGGGGAAACAGTGGAAACAGTGTCAGACTTTGTTTTTCTGGGCTCCAAAATCACTGCAGATGGTGACTGCAGCCATGAAATTAAAAGACGCTTACTCCTTGGAAGGAAAGTTATGACCAACCTAGATAGCATATTCAAAAGCAGAGGCATTACTTTACCAACAAAGGTTCGCCTAGTCAAGGCTATGGTCTTTCCTGTGGTCATGTATGGATGTGAGAGCTGGACTGTGAAGAAGGCTGAGCGCCGAAGAATTGATGCTTTTGAACTGTGGTGTTGGAGAAGACTCTTGAGAGTCCCTTGGACTGCAAGAAGATCCAACCAGTCCATTCTGAAGGAGATCAATCCTGGAATTTCTTTAGAAGGAATGATGCTAAAGCTGAAACTCCAGTATTTTGGCCACCTCATGCGAAGAGTTGACTCATTGGAGAAGACTCTGATGCTGGGAGGGATTGAGGGCGGGAGGAGAAGGGGACGACAGAGGATGAGATGGCTGGATGGCATCACTGACTTGATGGGTGTGAGTCTGGGTGACCTCCGGGAGCTGGTGATGGACAGGGAGGCCTGGCGTGCTGCGGTTCATGGGGTCTCAAAGAGTCGGACACGACTGAGCGACTGATCTGATCTGATCTGATCTGATTGTGATACAGTTCTACTATTGATGGGTAAAACATGTAGAATTTCAGCTGTAAGACTGATGAAATTAGCTTTTCTGGGCTAACCTAAGAGCTTACTAATTTTTAAGCAACTGCTACATGCTGCTGCTACTGCTGCTAAGTTGCTTCAGTCATGTCCAACTCTGTGCAACCCCATAGACGGCAGCCCACCAGGCTCCCGCGCCCCTGGAATTCTCCAGGCAAGAACACTGGAGTGGGTTGCCATTTCCTTTTCCAAAGCATGAAAGTGAAAACTGAAAGTGAAGTCACTCAGTCATGTCTGACTCCTAGCGACCCCATAGAGTGCAGCCCACCAGATCCCTTCATCCATGGGATTTTTCCAGGCAAGTGTACTGGAGTGGGTTGCCATTACCTTCTCTGACAATGTCCTTAAAATATGTATAAATACACCAAGTGTACAGAGGTGATAAATCTCTGTATCAAAACAAAAACAGACAGTTATTAAAAGAAGAGATTTTTATCAAAAGGATAACTTTACCAATGAATAAAAAAAAATTAAGTTGCTGCTTGCTTATACATGAAATATCCATCTTGAGTTCATGGTAACTGTGATTTTTGTCTTGACCTAGGCAGACATTATAATGCCTCTCAATGAAAGAATTTATTGGTTGAATGAATACATGAGTTGTAATGCCCTGTGTTAATCTGAGGGGCTCCACTTTTAAACTATATAGTGTATATAAGCAAATAAAATGGACTAAATCCCATGTTACTTACCTTTGAGAGAGGTTTCCAATTGAGATCTAGATGCAAAAAAGTAGATGGTATATCAAAAGGAATTTCAATACTTTCTTCTTTCTTTTTCTCTGCCTGTGGTTGAGGGGTTAAGGCTTTCTGTGGTCTGATATCCCAAAAACATATTGTGCTTAAAAAAAAGTTTACAGTTTATTTTTCAACTAAGTACAAAGAAGAGGTGTAACCTCAAGACTACCATTCTCTCTGTTATACATTAACATTGTGATTATGGCTATATTTGATATCTCCAAAATTAAGATTTTAAAGAAATGGGACTATTTTGCATTTCAAATTTTATAGAATTATAAAGTTTATAGGATTATTTACTGATTTTGCTAGTATTGAGACTAATATTATCATACATGGCGATTGAATTTGGTGACTGACAATCTTTATTGTGATGCAATCCTTTTGGAAAAACTTAACAATTTTATTGAAATATAACTCATATGCCGCAAAATTCACCCACTTAAAGTACACTTAAAGTGCTTCCCTGATGGCTCAGTGGTAAAGAATCTGCCTACAATGCAAGAGATGTGGGTTTGATCCCTGGGTGGGGAAGATCCCCTGGAGAAGGGAATGGCAACCAACTCCAGTATTCTTATCTGGGGAATCCCATGGACAGAGGAACCTGGTGGGTTATAGTCCATGGGGTCACAAGGAGTTGGACACGACTGAGTGACTAATACTTTCACTTCACTTTCTTTCACTTAAAGTACAGAGTTAAGTGGTTTTTAATATATTCATTGAATTGTGCAAACCATTAGCAAAATCAATTTTAGAAGATTTTATATCACCTCTCCCCCAAGAAATTGTGTACAGATTACCAGTCATTCCCTGTTTCCTTCAGTCTCTCCCACCAGCCCTGAGCAACCACTAATCTCCTTACTGTCTCTACAAATTTGTCTATTTTGGACATTTCTTATAAATGGAATCATACAATATGTGGTCTTTTGTGACTGGCTTCTTTCACTTAGCATGTTTTTGAAGGTCATTCATGTTGTAGTATATATCAGTACATCATTCCTTTTTATTGTCAAATAATATTCCATTGTATGGACTATACTATACTTTATTTACCCCTTCATCATTTGATAGACTGATGAATGAATAAATAAAACTGGGTTACTTCCCCTTTTTGCTATTATGAATAATCCTACTATGAACATTTGTTGATAAGTTTTATGTGGGTGTAGGTTTTCATCTCTCTTGGTTATATATTAAGGACTTGAATTGCTGGGTTACATGGTAGCACCTATGTTTAATCTTTTGAGGAACTGTTAAGATTGTTTTCCAAAGCGACTGAATCATTTTTGAGAATTCCAATTTCTCTACATCCTCATCAGATGTATTATTTCTTTTGTCTTGAAGATGCCAATTTCTCTACATTGTCAACAACACTCACTATTTTTTGGCCTTTTTTATTTTGGCTATCTAGTGTGTGTGAAGTGGTATCTAATCAAAAGTGATTCTGATTTGCATTTCCTTTGTTGGTGTAATATCTAGGAAATCATTACCTAATTCAAGGTCATAAACACTTACATTTATGTGTGTTCATGTTTGTTTCTAAGAGCTGTTTAGTTTTAACTCTTACACTTAGCTCCTTATTTCATTTTCAATTAATTTTTTAAAATATAAATTTATTTTAATTGGAGGCTAATTACTTTATAATATTGTATTGGTTTTGCCATACATCAACATGAATCAATTAATTTTTGTATAGAGTGTGAGGTAATTCTTTTGCAGGTGAATACCCATTTGTCCTAGAACTATTTGTTGAAACACTATTTTTCTCCACTAAATTGCCTTGGTACCCTTGTTGAAAATCAGTTGACCACATCGGATCAGATCAGTCGCTCAATCGTGTCCGACTCTTTGAGATCCCATGAATCGCAGCATGCCAGGCCTCCCTGTCCATCACCAACTCCTGGAGTTCACCCAGACTCAGGTCCATCGAGTCAGTGATGCCATCCAGCCATCTCATCCTCTGTCGTCTCCTTCTCCTCTTGCCCCCAATCCCTCCCAGCATCAGAGTCTTTTCCAATGAGTCAATTCTTCGCATGAGGTGGCCAAAGTACTGGAGTTTCAGCTTTAACATCATTCCTTCCAAAGAAATCCCAGGGCTGATCTCCTTCAGAATGGACTGGTTGGATCTCCTTGCAGTTCAAGGGACTCTCAAGAGTCTTCTCCAACACCACAGTTCAAAAGCATCCATTCTTCGGTGCTCAGCCTTCTTCACAGTCCAACTCTCACATCCATACATGACCATAGGAAAAGCCATAGCCTTGACTAGATGGACCTTTGTTGGCAAAGTAATGTCTCTGCTTTTGAACATGGGTTTATTTCTGGGTTTATCTCTTCTCTGAATCTTGAAGTTACACAATGGTTGGAACCGATCCCTTCTGATGGAAGAGGCTGGCCATTCATTCTGGCTATTCACTAAATACATAGTGAGAGCTATAGCTAGATGATGTATTTGCCTTCAAAGCCTCATTTCCTCGATCCATAAGTATTTTTTCAGGGTTATTGACAATATAAAAAGAGTTAACCTGCTAAAGCATGTATTACAGTATTGGTATAAACTTCCAATAAATTAAGTTTTTTCACTTAAGGTAACTATAGTCAATTTCTGTTGCTTGTAATCACAGAATCTTACCCAATACATGTTCACAGGATTAATTAATTCAAGTTATTTATGCCTTCATCTTCCATTCCACAGTTGCTTCTGCTGCAATCAGTGCCTAAAGCTTAAGGTGTCGTGATTTCTATGGGGGTCAAAGCTATTTGGAATTGTAAAGTTTTGCTAGTATCTGGATGTAGATAATACTATTCTCATTCATATGTCCTACTTCACTATGAATTTTCAGTTCTATAAATTGAAGGATACAAGTTTTAAAAATAAACATTTTTCAACATAGTTATTGAATTATTTATAAAAACACTTGTAATAAATGTTCAATAAAAAATGCAAGACTCTTCCACCTTCTACAAGAAACTTACCCAATTAAATGTTGTCATCTTCATAATTGTGAGATAAAATTGAATATAAACAAACATTGCAAAATTACAAATATGTCACTATGAAGAACCAGAATAATCATGGATAATGTTTATATAATACTACCAATCATGAAATCTAGTTCATTCTTCTTTTTACAATATATCCGTATCAATAAGAAGATGTTTTTAAAACCAACAACAATGTAAAATTCTGTCCTGTAGTTAATTAGGCTTAATTGCTGCAACAAAGATTATTTAAGGAACAGAAGAGCACAACAATCTAATAAGCATCAGATAAAGATTATATTGTTTGAAAACAAATAGGTAATGATTAAAATAAGACATACCAGTCTGCCGAACAAGTGACAAGTTGACAGCATATTCCACTTCGATTTTCAAAGACATTTCCCAATCTGTTAATCTATTTTTAAAAATGCTAGAAATAAGTTCTGTGTACCTAGAACAATAATGACTTTTTCTCAAAGCTTTTTATGTTAAAAATTTTTCTTCTTTAACATTTTTTAAAAGAACATAACACAAACACAGAATTTGGAAACTGGAAGGTTTTGAAATCAAATATAATTCTGATATCATCTTTAACATCTTTCCCAGTCCTTTTTCACAGAAACATTTTTACATTTTAAAATTAGTTTTAGTTAGTATATGGAGAAGGCAATGGCACCCCACTCCAGTACTTTTGCCTAGAAGATCCATGGACAGAGGAGCCTGGTGGGCTGCAGTCCATGGGGTTGCTAAGAGTCGGACACGACTGAGCGACTTCACTTTCACTTTTCTCTTTCATGCATTGGAGAAGGAAATGGCAACCCACTCCAGTATTCTTGCCTGGAGAATCCCAGGGACAAGGGAGCCTGGTGGGCTGCCGTCTATGGGGTCGCACAGAGTTGGACACGACTGAAGCGACTTAGCATAGCATAGCATAGGATGAATATAAATTTCCATCCTAAGATTTTTTCAGTTACTGCAATTTGAAAACTTACTTATGTAGTCATAAACCATTCCGGTTTTTAATATATAGATGATGTGCCATAACTTCATTACTATTATTATTAGAAATGTATTAGAAATGCAAAATGTAATAGAAAAACAGAAATGCATTGTGTTTTTCACTGTTAATTATGGAGCTGAACATAGCTGCCTTTATGAGATTGTTAAGAAGGTAAGATCAATAGATAAGTGGCTTGGTGTTAAATTAGATACAGCATGCAGTGAATGCTGGGCACCTGCACTCTTTCAGTAATTAGTGACACAACTCTGCTAGCACACAGAGGAGTCCAAAGAGGGTTAGTGGCTTAGAGTCCCGAAGGTCCACGTTTCCAGCCAGCCAGCTCTCAAAGGAGGTGAAAGACTTTTTGTGGCAACCTATGACAGCGCTACTCTCAAATAAACAGGAAAAATGACTCCCAATGCCCTACCTACCCGATAGAACTGATGAGCAAAACGGCAGGGTGCAGGGTTCCAGCAGCAAATAAACAGTAAAAGTAGGGATGGGAGAAGAATACAGGTGCTGCTGTGGTAAGGCCTGTTGGCGTCACAGGAGCGAGGACCCTGGAAACCTGGCTGACTCTGCTGTGGCCTGAGCCCTGTCAGGTTCAGTTACAGCTGTCACCTTCCACTGTGATTGATAAACAATCAGGAACCCATGTTTCCCTTCCCTCTAATAAGGCTTCCCTCTTGGAGGAAGCTCAAGACTCCAGACTTGCACTTACTCTGGCTCTTTATGCATTAATGATTGAAAAAAAAAAAAAACATAATCATATTATGAAAGTTTGGGAAATAGAAGTTTTAAAAATCGAATATAATTCTACCTTGTATCCTTTTCCAATCTTTTTCATGGATACATTTTGACATGATTTGTCAAGATACTCATGTGACTATGTATCTTATGACACAAATTGGATTATTTCTTTGTATAAATTCCCCAAATTTTGTATTAATGGTCAAAAACTTTGAAAATGTGAGTGATTTAAGAACCACATTGGCTAGTTGTATTCTAAAACTTTTATATTGAAACCAGTAATGTTAGAGTTTATTGATTTCACCATTTCATCTTTTCTAACACAAGATAATACTTGAAAGTCTCATGTAAGAATTAAATAGGTCCAAAATAATACATTATTGTTGCTTTATGATTAATTTCTTTGATTATTAGAAAGTCTGAATGATTTTCCTATTTATCTGCTAATTGTTTTTCAGTATATGTCTTTAGCTTATTTACTAGAAAATTATTATTTACATATTTGGGGCAAATGTTTTTCTCAATTTGCTACTTGCTTTTTATTTTTTAATTAAAAAATTTACATGTGCATATTTTAAATTTCTTTCAATATTATTTAGCTTAGAAAACTATAGAATCCAGGATTATGATATTCTGATTCATTGTATTTATTTTGGCCCATTAGAACCTTGAAAAATAATTGTATTTTTGCATAATCCACTTGAATACCCTAAAGGGCTAATCACCCTTCATAACTCTGCTGCTGCTGCTAAGTCTCTTCAGTCGTGTCCAACTCTGTGTGACTCCATAGACGGCAGCCCACCAGGCTCCCCCGTCCCTGGGATTCTCCAGGCAAGAACACTGGAGTGGGTTGCCATTTCCTTCTCCAATGCATGAAAGTGAACAGTGAAAATGAAGTCACTTAGTCGTGTCTGACTCTTAGCGACCCCATGGACTGCAGCCTACCACGCTCCTCCATCCATGGGATTTTCCAGGCAAGAGTACTGGAGTGGGGTGCCATTGCCTTCTCCATTATTTCCTAGTAATTCACAATTTAAATGCAGATAAATTGTTTACTTGAAACATCCTCTTTGAATAAAATTTTCCAAAAACCTACAAGTCAGCCGAAGAAAAGTATGAAGCCATCAAGACTCACCTCAAATGTATCAGGCAGCCAATGTATATCTGTAATTACTTTCCTATGTCCACTTTCTATTGAGGAGACTGCACAGTGTCTGATATACATTGCTTCTTTATTACTCTCTGGTTCAAGGAGAAACATAGGCTGTAAAATATTACAAGAAAGTTATGTGCTAATTTCAGAGAGCTGATGAAGGAATTCATACTTGATGTATCATTCCAATTAAAATCAATAATTTGAAGAAATACAAGTTCAAGGAAAACCATAAATTAGTATTTCTATGTATTATATAGTTAGGTAATTAGATTATCTTATTTCTGCTTCAGTTCCCAGGAAGTTTTTCCAGGCAATAATACTGGAGCGGGCAGTGGAAGTGATGCTCTGTGATGTTCTAGAAGAAAGCCTGAAGTAGTCATGTGAAGACACCACTAGGAGACACAGGTGGAGGTGCACCTGTAGAGTCAACAGCCTGGGGAAGCCTGGGGAAGCCTGGGTCAAAAGCCAGCATCACCCCTCAAGTATGTGAGTGAAGATGCCTTTGGATGATCCCACCCCAAGTTATCAAGCAGCCCCCTTCTTCAAGATGCCAGTCTCCCCAGATGAGGCACCAAAGAGAGTGGAACAGAAACAAGCCAACCCATTAAGCCCATTCTAAAAGCCTACCCACTGAATCCATGAGCACAATAAATGGTTGTTTTAAAGTACACATACACACACACAAAAGAATACTGTAGCGGGTTGCCATTTCCTACTCCAGGGGATTTTTCCGACCCAGGGATCATCTCTGGCATCTCCTGCATTGGCAGGTAGGTTCTTTGCCACTACCCCACCTGGGAAGCCCCTAGTTAGATTAGCTTCTTTCCACTTCAGTTTATCTAACATTTTACCTCTAAACTTTTTACAAGAATGAATGACCATACCCAAAAGAACCAATGAGATCCCATTTTTTTTTTTTTTTTTATTGAACCTGTGTCCCCTTCATTACAAGATGGATTCTTAACCACTGAACCATCAAGGAAGTTCCCAGTAATGTGGGCTTCTGAGCTCCCATTCTCAACCTACTTGATTGTTATCTTCTGTGATAGGACATCATTTCTTTCTCCCTGTCTCATTCTTAACCTTTAATTCTCGGTCCCCAGGTTTCGTTTCTGCTGTTCTATCAAAGCATCTCTCTTTTGGAGGTGGTGCTTTATAAATCAGGTGGTCTGTTCTTAGCTCTTCATTATCTTGTACTCTCTGCTGATTTGACAGTATTGTTGGTTCTCCTTCCCCACATCACTGCCCCCACCTCTGTCACTTTCTGTCTCTGTGAATTCTTCCTCCTTCGGTTCTCATTACATTTCTTCTTTTGTTTTCCTATTACTCTTCTGGTTTCCCTATCTCCTGAACTGATTCTTTCTCAACTCTCTTTGGCTGGAAGTGCATTCCTTTCCTAACTTGTGTTGACATTATTACTCCATTGATACTAAACACATAAATTGTGTTTCAAGCTATGTCTGTGTGTGTTTAGTCACTCATCTCTACTCTCAACCTCATGGCCTATACCTCCAGCTCCTCTGTCCTGGATTCTCCAGGCAAGAATACAGGAGGGGTTGTCATCCCTTCTCCAGGAGTCTTCCTACCCAGGATGAACGTTCCTGCATTGTAGATGGATTCTTTACCATCTGAGCCAATACAACCCTTCAAATTATACTACATTCTATTCCATCAAAAATAACATAGAACCTAACTGCAGAATTTTTATGTGAAATGCTTGTATTTCTGAGTCAATTTTCTTACCCAAACCCCATTCTTTATCTCCAAGAGCCTATATTTATTCCACTTGAATTATTCACTTCACCCCAATTCATCAATATATCATTACTACTTCTCCAAACATCCAATCTCTTTATCTCACTCTGTCATAAATATTTTCATTACTCACTTAACAAATCTAAACTTCCTATGACATAATTGCATTTTTTTCTTCACCTATCTCTATCATTTCTTCCATTTCCACCCTACTTCTCAGGTTGCCTTACTACTTCCCAGATTGCTGGAACTTCCTTGTGCTGCCCAGTCATTCTCACTGAGCACATTTTATCCTTCATTTCTCTGGAAGGCAGATTCAAATCTGTATACAGTCATCCTTTACTCACCAACCTTCAAGCTGTGGCTTTCAAAGATGCAAATGTGCATTTCATCAACATCAGGTGTGAGTGAAATTGCAGCTTGCCCTCCATCTCCTATTGCTGATGATCCTTCAGCTCTACTCTCCCCCTCCTCTCCTTTCTCCAGTCAGTAACTCTTCTTCCTGTTCACTCATGCCAGCCCCTTATCCAATCTTGTACTGTACAACTGTACTGTTCAAGTACTGTAATTTCTTTTTCTTGAGACTTTCGTTTTTGTGGACTGCTTCTACTTATGTTGAGTTTGGATTTTTTTTTCTTCTTCTCATCTTCCTTCCTCTTTTCCTCCTCCCTTCCTTCTTCTTGCCCCCCCTTTCCTCTGCTGTTCCACTTTGTTTTTTTTTCCTTCTTTCTTTTTTTTTTTTTTTTTTTTTTTTCTCTTTTTTACCCTTTTTTTCCTTTTTTTTTTGTTTTTTCTTTCTTTTCTCTCCTGCTTCTGTTCTTTTTTTCTTCTTTCTTTTTTTTGTTGTCTCTTTTTTTTGTGGATTCCCCTCTTCCTCTCCTATTTTTTTTTTGTTTTTTCTTTTTTTTATTTTTTTTTTTCCTTTTTCTCTTTTTTTTTTTCCTCTTCTACTCTTCCTTTTTTCTTTTTCTTCTCCCTTCCATCTTTTTCTTTCTGGTCCCCCTTCTTTTGCCCCACTCCTACCTTTGGCCTTAGTGGTTGGGTGTTGGTGGTGGCTTTTTTTGACTTGTGTCTTTTATAGGAGAGGAATTTCAAAGTAGGGGCACTGTATACAGAGGGACAGCATGAAGAAGCAGGCAGAGGTAGAGGTTTCCTGGAAACAATCTGTCCACCTTGGTCTTGGACTTCTAACCTCTAGAACTGTGAGTGATAATTTTTGTTGTGTGCCCCATGTGTGTGGTATTTGTTTGTGGCCCAAGAAACTATTTTTCTCCAATTTTGAGGGGCTCATTTCTTGTGTGCTTCTTCTGTTTGATTTTTCATGTGACTTTGTAGCTTTTTTGGCTCACTATGCTCCTTTTTGGTTTTGTCTTCTCTGCTCGCTCTTCTGACTGGTAGCGGTGGAATTCTCTATCTGTCCCGTGTTTTTGCACTTGTGGTGATTGACACCTTTCCACTGGTTGGTTCTTCACTTTATGTCTTCGTCTTTCCTCTCGACCCCTACCGCGCCCCCTCCCTGTCCTCCCCTCCCGGTCCTCCTCCTCCTGAGTCTTGCCATCCCCTCTCTCCTCTGTCGTCCCCTTCTCCTCCTCCCTCTCCCTCCCATTCTTCTCTTCTCTTCTGGGTGGCCACTGGTTTCGTTTAGCTCTTCCTTCTCGTTCTCTTTGACTGGTTGGATCTTCTTGCAGTCCAAACTCTCAGTCTTCTCAACACACATTCAATTTCGCGCTCGCCTTCTTCCTCCACTCTCACTCCATACATACCACAGGAAAGACTATCCTTGACTGGCCTGTTGGTAGTGTCTCTTGTTCTTTAGGTTGGTCACTTTCCTTCCGGGCAGGTCTTTTTCTGGCTGCGTCCCTCTGCAGTGATTTTGGGCCAGAAGTCTGACACTGTTTCCTGTTTCCCCATCTTTTCCCTGATGTGGGACCAGTGCCTATCTTCGTTCTGTGTTGAGCTTTGCAACCTTTTCCTCTCCACTTTCACTTTCATCGGGCTCCTTAGCCCCTCTTCACTTTCTCCTGAGTGGTGTCATCTGCTTCTGAGGTTTTGCTTTTCCGGTCTTGTTCATTGTTTCTTCCAGTCCAGCTTCCTCATGTGTACTCTGCTTGTTAATAAACATGGTGACATTGCGCCTTAGCCACTCCTTTTGACAGTCTTCTTTCTTTTCTTCCTCTGTTTTCTGGCAGTCAGTGGTCTGGTTCCCTCTCTCTTTATTTTTGTGATCCACGTCAGGCTTTGGCTAGTCAATAGAGTAGATGTTTTCTGGACTCTCGCTTTTCCTTCCGCGTGTGGCTTCTTTCCTCTTTTTCCTTCTTCCTTTGCTGTCTGGCTGAATTTTGAGCATTACTTATGCGTGTGAGATGAGTGCATTCTTTTGGCACTCCTTTGCCTTTCTTTGTTGGGTGATGACCTTTTCATCTTGTGGCCACTGCTGGTTTTCCTTGCTGGCTTTGTGCGCACTTCCGCATCATCATTCAACTTGGTAGCTCCTGCCTCTCCACTACTTTTTCGTGTGTGCTTTCTAGCCCATTTGACTTCACCCATGTCTGGCTCTAGGTCTATCACTCTCTTCTTCTTAGCTCTTTTTTGTACAGTTCTTCTTTTCTGCCACCTCTTTTTTCTTTTCTTCTTTTCCACACCTCTCTTCCTTTATCGTCTTTGTGCTTCCTTTGGTATCTCTTTTCTTGAAGGTCCTATCTTCCCATTCTGTTGTTTTCCTCTATTTCTTTGCATTGATCGCTGAGAGGCTTTCTTTCTCTTCTTCTATTCTTTGGAACTCTGCATTTAGATGTTTATATCTTTCCTTTTCTCCTTTCTTTTCACTTCTCTTCTTTTCACAGCTATTTGCAGGCCTCCCCAGACAGCCATTTTGCTTTTTTGCTTTCTTTTCCTGGTGGTCTTTCCCTCTCTTCCTCCTCCCTCCTCTGCCCTTTCTTTTCTCCTTCCCTCTCTGGTTTCCTGTCTTTTCTTTGCTGAGCTCTCCTCCTCCTTCTTTGCTTCTCCTCTTTGGCTGCTTTTGGTTTCTCTTGGGCTTTGTCTTGTCTGCTCCCTGCTCCTTTTCCCCTTGGATCTTTTGGGTGTTTCTGGTCTGGTTTTCCTTACTTCCTTCTTCGGCATTACTGGTTGGGGCTAGTTTGGATACTGTGATTGTGGTTGCACGAACAGAACATCTTCATTTTTGATGCATCGCTGCATTGATCTTTTTGACTGTGGCCACTCCATTTCTTCTGGGATTCCTGCCCCGTAGTGTTTGGTCCCGGCACCCTTCGTCCATTTGTCGCTCCTAGTGTCCTTCCTCTTGCCATCTCTTGTTTGACCCTTCCATTTGCCTTGTTCTACTACTTCCAGGTTCCTTGCTTTGCTCTTTACAGCATCGGACTTGGTCTATCACAGACACATCCACAGCTGGGTATTCTTTTTGTTTTGGCTCCATCCTTTCATTCTTTCTGGAGTTATTTCTCCCTGATCTCCAGTGCTTTGGGCCCCTATTGACCTGGGGAGTTTCTCTCAGTATCCTATCATTTTGTCTTTTCTACTTTAATGCACACCTTTAGGCGCCTCGCTCCCGCGCCGGCGCGCCATTTGAGCGACCTCGCCTCCCGCGACCGGCGCGCCATTAGCGCCCCGCCGGCTGCGTCGCCACTAGGCGTGGCCGAGAGGAGCTACCCCACGACCGAGGAAGGACGGCGGTGAGGGCCAGCGCACTAACCACGGCCGAGAAGAGCTACCCCACGACTGAGGTCAGGAAGGGCGGCGGTGAGGAGAGACCCCTAGTCCAAGGTAAGGTGCGATGGCTGTGCTTCGCTGGCCGGGAGCAGCCAGGAGCAGCCCGGATGAGATACCCCATGCCCAAGGTAAGAGAAACCCAAGTAAGACAGTAGATCTTGAAGAGCAAGATCCCATTTTTGAAGGAGTATTTTTTTTTTAAGTGCACAGAAGACCACATCCATGGTTTCTTGGTTGGAGATCTGTGACGCTCAGGTTGAAGGACTGGGGATGGAAATGTACAAATGGTAGGTGAGTACAGAGCTGGGAGCTGAGGCATCTCTTCCCAGACCTCTTGGCAGAATCCACGGCTTCACATGTCAGAGCATATTATTACCAGGAGGGATTGTAACTCATTTTATATGCAAGAAAATCAATGCTTGGGGGTATTCAGGGGTAGGGGAACATACCCAAACTCATGAAACTGTGATCTAGAGCCTGGATATGTAAAGCTTCTCTCCAGTGCTTTTTCAACTTTAGAGAATCTCTTGGCTCTTTTATTTAACAACAGTGACCACAGAAAAGAACTCCTGAGATAGACAGTACAATCTGTTTTGTGGTGCTTTTAATCAAGGGCCTCAGTTCAGTTCAGTTGCTCTGTCATGTCTGACTCTTTACAACCCATCAACTGCAGCATGCCAGGCTTCCTTGTCCATCATCAACTTCTGGAACTTACTCAAACTCATGTCCATTGAGTCGGTGATGCCATCCAACCATCTCATCCTCTGTCATCCCCTTCTAATCCCACCTTCAACATTTCCCAACATCAGGGTCTTTTACAATGAACCAGTTCTTCGTATCAGGTGGCCAAAGTATTGGACTTTCAGATTCAGCATCAGTCCTTCCAATGAATACTCAGGACTGATTTCCTTTAGGATGGACTGGTTGGATCTCCTTGCAGTCCAAGGGACTCTTAAGAGTCTTCTCCAACACCACAGTTCAAAAGCATAAATTATTCGGCACTCGGTTTTCTTTATAGTCCAACTCTTACATCCATATTGGAGAAGGAAATGGCAACCCACTTGAGCATTCTTGCCTGGAGAATCCCAGGGATGGCGGAGCCTGGTAGGCTGCTGTCTATGGATCACACAGAGTCAGACACGACTGACGTGACTTAGCAGCAGCAGCAGTTCACATCCATACATGACTACTGGAAAAACCATAGCTTTGACTAGACGGACCTTTGTTGACAAAGTAATGTCTCTGCTTTTTAATATGCTGTCTGGGTTGGCCATAACTTTCCTTCAAAGGAGTGTCTTTTAATTTCATGGCTGCAATCACCATCTGCAGTGATTTTGGAGCCCAAAAAATAAAGTCTGTCACTGTTTCCATTGTTTCCCTATCTATTTGCAGTGAGGTGATGGGACCAGATGCCATGATCCTAGTTTTCTGAATGTTGAGCTTTAAGCCAACTTTTTCACTCTCCTCTTTCACTTTCATCAAGAGGCTCTTCAGTTCTTCTTCACTTTCTGCCATAAGGGTGGTATCATCTGCATATCGAGGTTATTGTTATTTCTCCTAGAAATCTTGATTCCAGTTTGTGCTTCATCCAGCCCAGTGTTTCTCATGATGTACTCTGTATATAAGTTAAATAAGCAGGCTGACAATAAACAGCCTTGACATACTCCTTACCGTATTTGGAACCAGTCTGTTGTTCCATGTCCAGTTCTAACTGTTGCTTCTTGACCTGCATACAGATTTCTCAGGAGGCAGCTCAGGTCGTCTGGTACTCCCATCTCTTTCAGAATTTTCCACAGTTTATTGTAATCCACACAATCAAAGGCTTTGGATTAGTCAATAAAGAAGAAATAGATATTTTTTTAGAACTCTCTTGCCTTTTCGATGATCCAATGGATGTTGGCAGTTTGATTTCTGGTTCCTCTGCCTTTTCTAAATCCAGCTGGGACATCTGGAAGTTCACAGTTCATGTACTGTTGAAGCCTGGCTTGGAGAATTTTGAGCATTACTTTACTAGCGTGTGAGATGAGTGCAATTGTGCGGTAATTTGAGCATTCTTTGGCATTGCCTTTTTTTGGGGTTTGGAATGAAAGCTGACCTTTTCCAGTCCCATGGCCACTGCTGAGTTTCCCAAATTTTCTGGCATATTGAGTGCGGCACTTTCACAGCATCATCTTTCAGGATTTGAAATAGCTCAGCTGGAATTCCATCACCTCCACTAGCTTTGTTTGTAGTGATACTTCCTAAGGCCTACTTGACTTCACATTCCAGGATGTCTGGCTCTAGGTGAGTGATCACACCATCGTGGTTATCTGGGTTGTGAAGATCTTTTTTGTATAGTTTTCCTGTGCATTCTTGCCACCTTTTCTTAATATCTTCTGCCTCTCTTAGGTCCATACCATTTCTGTCCTTTATTGTGCCCATCTTTGCATGAAATGTTCCCTGGTACCTCTAATTTTCTTGAAGGGATCGCTAGTCTTTCCCATTCTATTGTTTCAAGGGCCTACATAAAAGCAACTCAAAATGTGTCTGCAGCAGAGGCAAAGACAGGAAATAATACTTTTTTTTTCTGTTGAGTCTTTGTTTGGCTTGACAACCTTGTCATGTGCTTTTTGATAAACTCCTGAATGGAATAAACTTGCAGGTGAAAAGTTATAAAAACTAACCTTGAGAGTGACTTTTTTACTTCTACTACCACCTGCTTTGATATTTTCTATTCGATCTGCATGTGCAGTAATATCCCACATGACAACCTAAAAGATAAACAAATATTATTATAACATATTTTTAGGAATTAGCAAATTGAGTCTTGAACATTTAAAAAAATCTATTAGTATTGTATGCATTCTGATAAATCAATCACCTTGGGAGGATAATAAAAAATAGCCTATATCCTAAGTCAGTAATTTTTAAAGGTAATATAGAAAAGTTTTGTTCTCTATAAAAGCATTTTCAGCTCTTTTTTGTGCTTGTGTTAATGAATGCCAAAATTTTTTAATCCAGGTACACATCATGCAATTCTCTCCTTTGGGAACAGCTCTTCCTCTGTTTGGAGGAATGTACTGATTATGGGGACAACTGCTCTAGACCCAGAAAAAAACTCTGTTTTCCAGAATTAAGTACAAACACCCAAAATTGACTGAAAGGCTAGGAAGTGATGATTTCTATTTCACTGAATATCATGGCCAATTCCAAGGCTTCTCAGGTGGTTCAGTGGTAAAGAATCCGCCTGCCAAGCAGGAGACCTGGGTTTGATCCCTAGGTCGGGAAGATCCCCCTGGAGAAGGAAATGGTTACCTACTCCAATATTCTTGCCTGAAGAATTCCATGGACAGAGGAGTCTGGTGGTACAGTCCATGGGGTTGCAGATTCAGACACAACTTAACAACTATACAGCAGTAGCAGCAGCATGGCCAGCTATGAATTTGCATATACATCGATGGTCATTTTTTTGAAAAATCAGAATAAAGTAGAATGTGCAACGCTAGAATAATTTTCAATGGTTAAAAGTCATTTCCATAGACTAAAATATAGGATTCCAAAATTGTGGCTGATTTTATTTTCATCATTTGCTTTTCTAAAATATTCTGAAAAGTTGTGTCACCTTCTCAACCAGTAAAGAGGGCAGTATTTGTGGGGCTTGGAGGATGTGCTCTGGATCCTCATTATAACCACCAGCTATTGTTGAACAAAACCATGGAAGAAAATTAGTTTACTTAGATGTTTTGTTTCTCAGTAAGTGAGCATGATGATGCAGCCATTTACATTTCAACCACAAGTGTATACCTGTAGCGGACCCATGTTGATATATGGCAAAACCAATACAATATTGTTAAGTTAAAAAATAAAATAAAATAAAGAAAGCTTTCCTAGCCGCACGATAAAAGATCATTATACCCTTGTAATGGTCAAATTCACTATATCACAATGAACTTAAACTTTGATCATAAAATAGCCATAAGCTTTTTGTTTTGTTTTGTTGGATAAACAGGCAACTGGAAGAGAGAATCTAAGTTTTATACAAATTACATAATTTTAAAAAGGTGTCAAATTATAAACACATAAATTCAGTGATATAGGTATGTTTTCCAGAGAATTCTGTCTAAATCCTGGATCATTCCCTAACTCCTACCCCTAGGGAAATTTCAGAAGAGGCCTCCTGGCCAAGAGGTATTATGCTTATGTTTTTGTTCTTCCATGAAATCTTACACAATGTATGGTTCTAGTTTAGCAACACAAATAGATCTGACCTGGTTTTCTTCCAGTTACCATATAACTGGGTTACCCTGTGGACAGCTTGAGCCCAGATGCCATATCTACCACATTTTTATACCCCAGTTCCTGGTATGGTGATTGGCATGCAATTGGCATGCCCTTCCTCTGCTGAACTGAACCCTTAAGTTAAAAAAAATAACCAGTCAAAACGTATAACAGAATGCTGCCTAAATTAATAAAGAGCTGAAAAAAACCCCCAGATGTACCTGCCCATTTATGCAGCCGCCAGCAATGATATTAGGGTCAGTCGGACAGAACTGGAAGCAGAAGATGTCATCTGGGCTTTCCAGCATTAACTAAGGTAAATCCCCAAATTCAAGAAAGAATGAGAAAAACTATTATGATCATAGCAAGAAAATAATATTAATAAAGTCAAAAGTCTAATTTTATAGTTATTTTTAAAAACATGCACATGGAGTCCCTGCCCAGAATTCTACCTCCGGAGCAGAAGCTGCTTTTGCTGAATTTTATTCTGGACGTTGATCATGCACTTAAGAGCAGAGTGCTTAAGGGGACCTGGTCTCCCCTCCTCCACCCACTGTGGATCAATGTTATTTTTTTAATAAATAAATAAAAATAAAATAAATATATTTATTTTTAAATATAAAATAAATAAAAATAATAAATAAAATAAAATATTTATTTTAATAAATAAATAAATAAATAATGAACTCAGTGCTTCTGAAAAGTGTGGAGAGCAAGCTATGGGAGGTCAAGATATTTGTATGATTTATTTCCATCTGTATATACTAACATGGCACAGAATGAGCACTCAAAAATAAAACGTGTGAACAAAAATAGATGATGGAGTTGCCAGTGGTATTATTTCAAATTTTAAAATAATACAGAACCCATAAACAAAATCAAGTGCCTGGGGGCTAGGGAGGAAGCTCTGCAAGGAACAGTGTGAGGAAGTAGATACACTAACCAGAGTTAGCATCTGTGCTACTGTGTCACCACCAAGCTCAACACTTGCGGGGTTATCATTCTTCTCTAAACATTAATGACCAAAAATATAGGTTCCAAAGGTCACTTGTTTACAAGCACTGAGCTTAAGATTTCAAATTGGAATTGGGATGGATTATCTTGGTTTTTTTGGTATTTTGTGAATTCTAGAGAAAACTCTACTTTTGAAAATAAAATCTTTTAATACTTTCTTATAGTTTTGATTAGAACAAAGACAAAATCACTTGCATTATATCTTTAAGAAATTATTTGTATATCTTTTTAAACCTATTCTTCAAAATAGAGGAAAGGAGAGTGTTTCTTTGCCCTTCCTATTTGCCAGGAGGTTCAGCCACACCTCCATGGCATGGACTGCAGAGTAGTTCTACACTCCTGGAAAATGCTAGAAAACCCCAGTGAGAGACGGCACCATTCTTGTGGTAAGTAGGCCAGGGAGGAAGAACGACCCAACTGGCATTGTGACCTCAGTATCTGTAATAATTAAAGCAGCTAGACTCTCTACCAATAAAAATTGCTTTATTCAGATGAATTAAGGAAAAAGGAATAGGGGAGGCTAAGGCTGGAAAATTCTGAAAGAGATGGGAATACAAGACCACTTGACCTGCCTCTTGAGAAATTTGTATGCAGGTCAGGAAGCAACAGTTAGAACTGAACATGAAACAACACACTAGTTCCAAATAGGAAAGGGAGTACGTCAAGGCTGTATATTGTCACCCTGCTTATTTAACTTATATGTAGAGTACATCATGAGAAACGTTGGGCTAGATGAAGCACAAGCCGGAATCAAGATTGTCGGGAGAAATATCAATAACCTCAGATAGGCAGATGACACCACCCTTATGGCAGAAAGTGAAGAAGAACTAAAGGGCCTCTTGATGAAAGTGAAAGAGGAGAGTGAAAAAGTTGGCTTAAAGCTCAACATTCAGAAAATGAAGATCATGGCATCTGGTCCCATCACTTCATGGCAAATAGATAGGGAAACAGTGGAAGCAGTGGCTGACTTTATTTGTTGGGGCTCCAAAATCACTGCAGATGGTGACTGCAGCCATGAAATTAAAAGACGCTTACTCCTTGGAAAGAAAGTTATGACCAACCTACACAGCATATTCAAAAGCAGAGACATTACTTTGCCAACAGAGGTCCGTCTAGTCAAGGCTATGGTTTTTCCAGCGGTCATGAGTGGATGTGAGAGTTGGACTATAAAGAAAGCTGAGCACAGAAGAAATGATGCTTTTGAACTGTGGTGTTGGAGAAGACTCTTGAGAGTCCCTTGGACTGCAAGGAGATCCAACCAGTCCATTCTGAAGGAGCTTAGCCCTGGGAATTCTTTGGAAGGACTGATGCTGAAGCTGAAACTCCAGTACTTTGGCCACCTCATGCAAAGAGCTGACTCATTGGAAAAGACCATGATGCTGGGAGGGATTGAGGGCAGGAGGAGAAGGGGACGACAGAGGATGAGATGGCTGGATGGCATCACCGACTCAATGGACGTGAGTCTGAGTGAATTCTGGGAGTTGGTGATGGACAGGGAGGCCTATTGTGCTGCGGTTCATGGGGTCACAGAGAGTTGGACACGACTGAGCAACTAAACTGAATTGAAGGCTTATTAGGGAAACTTTAGTTATACAATGCCTTATAGAAACAAAATATTAATATATTTAAGTATGTTGAAAAAACTTAATTTAACACTATAAACTCCCTCCTCCTAAACAGAACTCATCTTGAGCAGACATTGGAAACTGAACACTGTGGGGAGTAAACCCAGCCATCAGCCTATTTTATTTGGATTGCTGTGTGTTTTGGTTTAGTTTTAGTTGAGGCATTTAAAACTCGGGAGATCTCCCACAAAATTGCTGGATTCTGTCGACAAGCGGGACCACTCGACGGCAATAGCTGAAGAGTACTGTCCCCATAGACGGGCTGTGCACTCTCCAGAGCCACAGTCCCCACCACTCCCCACTGTATCCCACACTGTCATCTTTACTCATTACTACCTCCTGCAGGTGGTCCTTGGAATTGACAAAGTTCATGGGCAACTAAAGTCTCTTTGCATTTGAACAATTAGTATTGAAATAAAGCCCATAAAAGAGTTTGTTCTTTTAAAATCAATTGAACATTTCTCTTACAATATTCTTAAAAATAATATGTTGATTTGTTCAATAAACTTTTTCAATAAGCTGAGGGTAAACTTGAGTTTTGCTCAAATTGAATGACAAAAAAATTCTGAAGAAAGCCTAGCTTTATAGGGGTTTACAGCCTTAAGTGATTATAAAATGATTTGCAATTAAAACTGCTAAAGATATGTGAAAGTAGTATTTGAAATTTTTAGACCATATGGATGACTCTCCTGTATTACCTGAGGATGTATGGGATCGGAGAAACTCCAGAAAAGAATCAGTGATGGTTGCAGCAATAGTTTACCAGAAAAGTGGACCCTCTCTTCAAAGGACAGTCGTACAGCCACCGACACAGCTATTAGCCCTGTTTGGAACACAACTGGGAATTAACATCTGCAGCCATTGTGCACAGAGAAGTGTTTTTAGGTTTTGTTTTTCTACATAGTCACTGTTCACTTTCATTTTAATGGAACCTGTGTAAAAATATTCCCAGGAGACCAAGAGTATTGTTAGAGCTGTACTATCTAATAATACATTGGTTGCCAGTGGCCACTGTTGCTTATTAGCACTTGACTGTGGCTGGTCCACATTGAGATGGACTGTTGATATAAAACCAATGGTGAACTTCGAAGACTTAGTAAGAACAAAAGGTGTTTGTTTTTGTGAGGAGAGGGCCGACATTGGGCAGGAAAGGAAGAAGAAAGAGAGCAAGGCTGGTTCTGTCCATCGTTCCGCCCTCGCACATTCCTACCCTTAGCTGCTGAGCACTTTAAAGATGTATCACTTATCTTGCCCAGTAATCAGAGAAGCAGAGTGTTGCAGGGAGTGAAGCTAGCCTTGGGAGCCCAACAAGTCCCAGTCAAATCCAGATTTGGCCGTACACCAGCTGGGCAACGTGGGAGCTCTAGTCCTCTCCTTATAAAGTACAGACCACAGTGTGGTCCCAAAAGGTAGCTGGGAGGAGAGATGAAGAGAGGGTGAAGTAAAGCTCTTGGCAGGTGCAGGCACTCAGGAATAGAGACTGTCTTATTGAAAGTGAGCCAGTTTGCAACTTTGCATATAAAAGCAACAGGTTATTCTGATGTCATCCCAGGAGGGAATCCCAGTCAAGACTCTGCCTCACCGTAGATGACTGGATGCCAGGAGACGCAGGTGATCATCTTCTCGGTTAGGCTGTGAAGGTCAGTAAAGGACTGGTACTCTTTCAGGTGGGTATCCGTCTTATCCCCAAATGTGCCTTCTTCTTCTGCCAGGCATTTCCAGTCATGAATAAATGTATTCGTGATTTCATTTTGCTGTAGGGCTATTTCCACACTATTTTGTAAATGAGAAAAGAAGAATTAAGAGGTTGAATTTTAATATTCAATGATATGTCTTTCAGCAGCTCCTCCTGCTTCATTTATACTGAAAGAAAAAAGTTCTCCCTTGTATTTCATAACTAACGATTAACACCTGTGTGAAATATTAAATGACTTAAGCGAAAAAAAAAATTCATGGCAGTGTGCTACTCAGAACTTCTAGTGCCAGGATACTGTTAGCTGACAGCCTCTGTGTGCTCAGTTGCTTCAGTCATGCCTGACTATATAATCCCATGAACTGTAGCCCACCAGGCTCCTCTGCCCATGGGTTCCTCTGGGCAAGAATACTGAAGTGGATTGCCATGCTCTCCTCCAGGGGATTTCCTGACCCAGGGTTCAAACTCACGTCTCCTGCATGGTAGGCAGATTCTTTACACTGAGCCACCAGGGAAACCCACAATAGCCTCTAACAGCATCACAATCTGCCTCAGCTTCCCAGCCAAGGTTATGCTCTCTGTGGGTCAATGACACCACGTTGGCTGCAGACTCCGGGGCTGCTGATCCTGCTCCGGGCAGGACTCCTCCAACATGCCGTCTTCCTCTGCAGCTCCCTGTCAGGTTGGCTGAGACTGTCCAAAGCTCTCCCTGCTCAATCATGCTTCCTCTTCCTTTATTTTTCACAGTGAACTTCTCAGTAAATGTCTACTTTGAACTTGATCTCATTTCCTTTTTGAAAACTCTGAATTGATGCTAAGTCGCTTTAGTCGTGTCCGATTCTGTGTGACCCCATAGACGGAAGCCCACCAGGCTCCGCCGTCCCTGGGATTCTCCAAGCAAGAATACTGTAGTGGGTTGCCATTTCCTTCTCCAATGCATGAAAATGAAAAGTGAAAGTGAAGGCGCTCAGTCGTGTCCAACTCTTAGCGACCCCATGGACTGCAGCCTACCAGGCTCCTCTCTCCATGGATTTTCCAGGCAAGAGTACTGGAGTGGGGTGCCATTGCCTTCTCCGTCCGAATTGATAGAGCAAATTCTTTTAGCCATAATCAGTACCAAATGATCATATATACTAATTACTGTATTTATATATAATTATTATACTGGTACATATAATAATTATACTATATATATGATTCAAAACAACAAATGAGAAGTTCTCAAGGGAAGATTTGGAGTTTAGAAATGTGTGTATATGCATGCGTGTGTGTGGTGGTTTTAGCTATCACAGTGTCTGGGAAGTGCTAGTGTGTTTAATTCTATTTCTGATCTTCCTACAATGCATGAGACAGTCCCTAAAAAATGAAAAATTATCCTGCTAAAAGTACTAATATTGCTCCTTTGAAAAACAACCTGAGTACTCTTCTTAGTTTAAGGAGCTCAGCTTGACAAATTCCTGTTTTATAAGTTGCTATAAAGTCTACTGTCCCTTTATGTGCTTAGGCTGGAAAACTCAGCCCACTCCCACGGCCTCTAGGAGCTTTCCCACAAATAGAATGCCACCCAAGGTTTTACCCTAATGGCTGAAAGTCCAAATAACTTGCAGCATCACCATGACCTGGAGCTATTAGAAATGCAGAGTGACAGGTTCTACCCCAGATCTACTGAGTCAGAACCTGCATTTTGACAAGATGCCCAGGCGGTTCGTATGCACATTAAAGTTTGAATCACCCTGTGTAGGGCAGGTTCACACCGAGAGCTTCAAGGTTTAACCTCAGTTTCAAGCAGAAGCATTTGTTATTAATAGCATTTTCAAAATCATTTCTTTCTGTTTCAGCCTGCACTGGGAAGTAACTAACAAAGGAGAAGTGAAGACAACATCTTTTCTCTGGTTTCCTGTTTCTTGATTTCCCTGCACTGTACTGCGTGGTTCCTGAGCGTGATGAATCTGAGGCTTGCAAAGCTTGTAGTCTGAGTTGAAAGCCCATGGGTGTTGTTTTTTTCTTTTCTTAACCTCAAGATGAATGTTTCTCAGTTGCTTTGAACTCCCTTGAAGTTTCTCACTTTGCTCTCAGATCATTTTCTTCTTTTGCAAATAAGGCTTGCTTTAGTTTGTTCTAGACAAAATTCTGTAACAAGGAAGGAACTCATTTCTAAAAGGGTTCTCTTCCAGAACAAAACAAGGTTTATTTTAATTTTAAAAAATTAACCAAACCTTAAAACAGTTCTAGAGTGGGAAGCATGGCTGTGATGGTTATGGGGGTTTCTTTTTTATTCTTGGCCAGGGCTGTTAAAATTCCTGTACCAATTTTCCCTCTTTATTCTTATAGTTCTGGCTCCTCCATCCCACATCTCAAGGAAGGAATTATGAAGCTCTTCACTATCCCTCTCTTTACAAGTATGGCAACTGAAAGGGAAGAATAAAAGTCCAATTCTAAAGATAATACGCAGTGTACATAATTGAGAATTGGCTACAGAGCATTTATTACCTCAAAATTGATTGTGTATAGACAGACTTCTCATTTTTAATGTTCTTAGGAAAATTTTCAATAATTACTGAATTTTTGTGTGGAAAGGAAAAGAAACCTCAGGTATTCTGGTTTCTTTCTAATTGTCCGCATAGAAAAACTATAGCATACTTGTGTGAGTGAGTGGCAAATAGTTAATAAGCTCTTTCTGAATAATTATACTGAAAATTTGAACCAGATTCTCTCTAGGTAACAACTTTTCGAGAGTTGTTGGAATTTTCAAGACATTTACTCTTAAAATGTTTCCATAAAAATAAAAAAGCTTAACTTGGGCTATGTATGAATTTTTCTACCAAATCTTTAATTCTGGGAAAAAATGGAACCCAACCTTTAGGCACAGCTGGCAGACTTGTCCACCATTGGTTCCACTCATTCGAACTCTGATACCACCTTGATGAGACCTTCAAACTTTTTCTCTGGTTTAGAAGTCCTCAGGGTCTGCCTAGGGCCCTGGTATGAGTGAAGGGGGCATTCTGAAGACACTTCTCTTTCAGAGCCAATAAGAGTGCAGCAACACAGGAATTAGACATAAGGATGGCACATTCAAAAATTATATCTGAACTGAATTCAGATTCTCATTTAAAATATATTTTTGTAAATTCCTATCATGGTGATGATCATCCTGAATATCCAGAACATCCCCATCTTTGTAATCCTATGAAAAATCAAGAAGAAGACTTAAATAATAGAAACCATGGTAAATAAATGGTAATTTGCCATTAGGAAAACATCCTGACATCTTCAACAGTATATACCTTCCAGGTTCACGCCGTTTGGTGTGGCCCTAGCTTGGAAGGCCTAGGATGTTGCTTAGCAATAGAAGGGAAAGGAAGACAGAATCTGTAGAAAGTGTCACATGTTCATGGGTGTCTAAGAACTGTCTTCACACTTTCTACCTGTACATCAGGTATGGAGTTGTTTTTTAAGGTCTCTTATTACAAGTAAACAAACACATTTTATGTTTCTTTAGTTTAATACACAATTTTTACCTTGTGGACACACTGTTAAGAAACTCAGTCAAAGTCTTTGATTGTCCCAATGCCTCTTTTTCTTCTTCCAAAAATTCTCTTGGATAATATTGCGTAGTAGCATTTTTGGGATGTGTCCTGATAAATTAAAAGAAATTGAATACCAAAAATTAGATCAAAGACAAATATAGGTCATGGCAGGTCAAAGATTTTTCTCTGTGACTATATTAGGATATTATTTTATATTTAAAATCTATATGTTGAATTTTTCCTTTACCTTAGATACCAGCTGCCATTCAAAGTATTTGTGAATTTCTCTCTGATGTAATCAGCAAGTTCTTTATTTTTTAAAAATTTAGATACTATTTTAAACTTACAGAAAAGTTTTAAGAAGGGTATAAGAAATTCCCATACACTCTTCACCCAGATTCATCAATTATTAACATTTCTAAACATTTTTAATTGGAAGATAATTGCTTCACAATGTTGTATTGGTTTTTGCCATACAACAATGTGAATCAGCCATAAGTATATATATATATATCCCCTCCCTCCCACTGCCTCCCCATCCTGCCTCTCTAGGTCCTAACAGAGCTGCCAGGCTGGGTCCCTATATTATATATTAATAGCAGCTTCCCATTAGCTATTTATTTCACATATGCTAGTATATATATGTCAATGCTACTCTCTCAATTAGTCCCACTCTCTCCTTCCCACACTTCCCACAAGTCTGTTCTCAATTATTAACATTTTGTTACATTTGTTTTTCATTCTTTCTTCATTTCATTAAATCAGAGTTTCTAAACCAGTGAGATCCTACCCCATCGTCTCAATCCAGGAACATTTGGTAATGTCTGGAGACAATTTTGGTTGTCACAACTGGAAGTGCTTTTGGCACCCAGTGCATAGAGCCCAGAGATGTTGTTAAACACCCTAGAGAGTACAAGACGGCACCCCACTACCACCCCCCACAAGAGAGAATTATCCAGACAGTGGTGTTGAGGTTGAGAAACTCTGCTCTAAATATACAAAACCAGAAATAATTTACACTTTGGCAGTAATGACAGCAGGATTCTGGGAGAAATTATTCCAGCCAGTTTGCTCTCAGTATTCGCCTCTACCCCTGGACACTGGGCTTTGTCAGTCTCACCCACTAGACTGGGTGAGCTCCTTGATCTTAGGGTATGGGGCTGTAGAAAGATCATGTAATACAGTCCTGAAGAGAGTGCACTCTGGTGACAGGCTGCCTGGCTTTGAAGCTGGGTTCTGTCAGTTACTAGCTATGTGACCCTGAGCTAATTAATTACATGTTGGCCCAAAAGTTTGTTTGGGTTTTTCTGTTACATCATATGGAAAAACCCAAATGAACTTTTTTTGCCAACCCAATATTGAACCTCTCTGTGACTGTTTTTTAATCTCTAACTGAAGTTCTTAATGTCCCCTAGCTCACAGTGTCATGATAAGAATTGAATGATGCAATAGATGCAAATGAATAGATGCAAAGCTTGTAAAACAGTGCCTAGCACATTTTAAGTGCTCCCAAAATTTAGGTTGTATGTAATCTGTGTTTGTCGAACAAATGTCAGTAACATGTCTCTGAAAGGCAAGTATATATTAATGGATAGTGATCAAAAAGAGTGCTAAAGAGAGTTTTGTTCATATTTAATTGAACAGTAACTTTTTTCCCTGCCTAGATCAGTGTCCACAGCAGAAGACAGGATGATGGAGAGAAAGAATGTTGATGTTGGAACCAGAGACTTGGGTTCAGATAGATCTTAGCTTTACCTTTTGGTTTCTATCCACACTAGGGCCCTCTGGGTAGGATTATGTGGCTCCTGGTGGTTTCATCAAAGTAGCAACATGACTGAGTCACTCTCACTTTTTAACATGTGATTTGTTTTGTTGTTTCTCAGCAAATCTGTTCATTACTCGGAGAAGGCGATGGCACCCCACTCCAGTACTCTTGCCTGGAAAAATCCCATGGATGGAGGAGCCCGGTAGGCTGCAGTCCATGGGGCCGCTAAGAGTTGGACACGACTAGTGACTTCACTTTCACTTTTCACTTTCATGCATTGGAGAAGGAAATGGCAACCCACTCCAGTGTTCTTGCCTGGAGAATCCCGGGGACGGGGGTAGCCTGGTGGGCTTCCGTCTATGGGGTCGCATAGAGTTGGACACGACTGAAGCGACTTAGCAGCAGTAGCATTCGTTACTGCTTAAAATTTAAATTATGTTCTAAACATTGTGCTTTCGTTTTTAACCTCTTTGCTTTAGTTTCTTTATTTGTAAAATGGAAATACTGTCTACCTCAGATGGCAGTTGTGAGAATTAACTGAGTTGTGTGTGCAAAGTACTTAGAAAAATGCCTGGTAGGTCGTAAGAACACTGTAAACATTTATTTTCATAGTCATTAATCTTTGAACCTCATCTCTGATTTTTTTTTCTACTTCTTCCATCACAATCATATATCCCATCTTTTCCACCTAATTTCTGATCTTAGTAAATGGTACCACAATTCTCCTAAGTTACGTGGATGTGAACTGTTTGAATTCATTTTCATTCACTCCTCCACACTTTCCTCCACTTTGTGGGTCAAGATCTGCAGCTATTTTTCTTTTTTTCTCTCCATCTACATAGAAACAACTGTCCATCATAATCACTCAACATGCATGGAGAACCTACTAAATCTAAAGTCCTGTGGTTAGGGCCCCTGCTGTCATAAGTTCCTTCCTGGAGTCTACCCTGGCTGACTCATTCTTTTTATTTTTTTGGAGTATAATTGTCTTATAACGTTGCATTAGTTTCTTCTGTACAATGAAGTGAATCAGCTATATGTATACATATATCCCCTCCCTTTTGGACCTCCTCTCACTCCACCCACATCCCATCCATCTAGGTCATCACAGGGCACTGAGATGAGCTTCCTGTTCTTTATAGCAGGGTCCCACTATTTATCTATTTTACACATGATAGTGTCTATATGTCAATCCTAATCTCCCAATTCATCCCTTCCTTCTCTTCCCCTGCTCTGTCCACAAGTCCGTTTTCTATGTTTGCTTTTTTATTGCTGCCCTAGAAATAGGTTCATCTGTACCATTTTTCTAGATTCCACATATATGTGTTAATATACAGTATTTGTTTTTCTATTTCTGACTTACTTTACTCTGTATGACAGACTCTAGGTTCATCCACATCTCTACAAATGACCCAACTTCATTCCTTTTTATGGCTGAGTAAACAGAAATCTCTAGTTGGCTTGACTAAGAAATTTGCCTCAAAATCCAAGTTTCTTTTGTACTAATGAATCACCACTCTCCTTCTGGTCTTACCCTTACTTGTCAGTGTTTAATGATTTTTGATGTCCTAATTCTCTACCGAGACTTGACTACCAGTCCTTGTCTACCTATCCTTGTCTTTATCTTCATCTCTTTTGGTTTGGCCTGTCTGTCCATATGCTCCCTGACTTCTGACTCATCTTATCCTGACCCCTGGTATCAATGTACATGTGCTCTAACTTAAAAAATTCACCCAAGGATTAAGTGTAGTTAGAAAAAACATCAAAAGGAGTTAGATTTGGGGGTCCTTTAATGTTTAGAAGTTGGGAGGACAAGGATCCAGTAAAAGAGACTGAGAAGAAGCTACCAGTGAGTTAGAAAGAGTACATTGAATATTGCTCATAAGCCAAGAAGAAGAAACAGTCAACCATGTTAAATACTGCTGAAAAAAGGAGAGAGAGGGTATCTGAAAACTGGATTAGGCAATCAGACCACTGCAGGTCTTTGGGGACCTTGTTAAGACTTCAGTGGGCTTAAGACAGAATGGAAGAAGAGAAGGTAGAATTAGAAAATGTGGAAAACTTCTGTGAAGAGTTTTGTTGTTGTTAAGAAAAAAAAAAAAAAAAGCAGAGAAATTAGCTAATTATTTGTTGGTTCTAATGATGAGAGTTTTAGGATTTTGTATTTACACATGTCTCCTTTTCACTCTTTCTTGGTTTACTGCCACTACTTAATTTTAGACACTGGTCACATTTTACCTGTGACCAGGTTTAATTATAGAAGACTCTTATCTGGGCTTCTCAGGTGGCTCAGTGGGTAAAGAATCTGCCTGCAATGCAGGAGACATGGGGTTGATCCCTGGATCAGGAAGATCCCCTGGAGAAGGGCATGGCAGTTCACTTCAGTATTCTTGCCTGAAGAATCCCACGGACAGAGCTGCCTGGCAGGCTACAGTCCATAGGGCCGCAAATAATCAGACGTGACTAAGTGACTAACACACACACACACACACACACACACACACACCACCTCTGGCTAGTCTCTTCAACTACAGGCTTTTTTTTCCCCTCTGTACTCCAATATATACTGCCTTGCTCATCTTATTTTTTTTTGTAATTAAAATTTTTAATTATGAAAATATAATAACACATTTACAGGAGACGTGGAAAATACAGGATAAGGTTACATATTGTTCCATTATATATTCCAATATCTTTAAGTAGATAAATTAAGATTTTTAGTTGGAGTTTCAATACTAAGCTCTCAAAAATTAATCTGGCTCAACCTATTTAATAGCTCTAATCTTTCCTCTTCTTTGCTTCAGAACTTGAAAAAATTCCTTCCTGCCTGCCACAGAGAATCTGCTTGTCTTCTGCCTCTACTACTCCATCCACCCAACCTGGGCTAGTCCTTTGCGAACTCTGCTTATATCACCCCTTGGAACTGTTCAGGTCATTAAAAAAAATTCTGGGCAGTTTTCTCTTTCTCTAGGTCTCAAAATCATATCCAACATTTGTGGCTTATCTTCTATAGATCTAAAATTATTTCAAAATAAAAGTTTTTTAATCCTAAAAATAAGCCTGCATGCATGCTGTGGTGCTTTAGTCATGTCTGACTCTTTGCAAGCCCATGGACTGTAGCCCGCCAGGGTCCCCTGTCCATGAGATTCTCCAGGCAAGAATACTGGAGTGGGTTTCCATACACTGCTCCAGGGGGTCTTCCTAACCCAGGGATTGAACACGTGTCTCCTGCTTTACAGGCCCATTCTTCACCGCTGAGTCACTGGGGAAGCCCCTTTACACAGTCATATATATATACTTGTATTTCATTTTCCTAGTAAGATTTTTAAGAAGCATTGGTAATTATAATTAGTTTTTCTTGAGCTAGATTACTCTGTGGAGATGTGGCATCACTGTCAATTAGTTTCTATTATAAAGCTCTCTCACAGTAAGCACAGATACTGCCAGGTTTTATGATAGTTGCTTTTGAAAAAATATATATATATTCATTTCATACTTACCATCTTGTCTGAGTACTTGTTTCCTTGATTTGGGGGACTACTTGCATGCCAACATCTCTCTCAAGTTGCTTAAGGGTGAAATTTTTATCTGGGTAGGCTGTACATTCAATATAGGCATCTTTCACACTGGAAGCGTTCTGGTCACTGAACTTAATGGGGGCACCAAATTCACTTCGTTTCCGAGAAATCATATATGTAATCTGCAACACAGGTGAGCAGTAAAGGAGATAAAAGTCTCTGGAGAAGAAAAGACGTGTGGTCAACAGCACTGGTGCTCTGCACACATCCCCTTGGATGTAATTTCTGTGCACCTTTCCAGGTCTTGCGCTCTTGGTTCCCAAAGCCACCACCTATTGCTCCTCCATGGAGGATGCTCTAGGGCTACCAGGCCACTTTGCCTGACGGTACAAGGAACAGGCAGTGACTGGCAATTTATATCCTGATCAGGGATAGACAGTAGGAGACACAGGTAAGTCCATCTCTTTTGCTTCTGTTTGGGACAAGTCTGAGGTATAACTTACACTCCAGAGTTCCCTAGGGGTGCAGGCTGAAGCCTTCCCTCTGCTAGACTTTTGCCTAAGCCCTGCACACTTGCAGGGCTTCTGCCATGTCTCTGTCCTGCTACTCCCCCCATTCTTTTCTGAGACATTTTAATCACTTGTACACAATTGCTCCTTGCAGGGGCTGCTCTGGGAATGCCCTAGTTTCCTGCTGCTGCTGCTGCTAAGTCACTTCAGTCGTGTCTGACTCTGTGTGATCCCATAGACGGCAGCCCACCAGGCTCCCCCGTCCCTGGGATTCTCCAGGCAAGAACACCGGAGCAGGTTGCCATTTCCTTCTCCAACGCATGAAAGTGAAAAGTGAAAGTGAAGTCACTCAGTTGTGTCTTGACTCTTAGCGACTCCATGGGCTGCAGCCTACCAGGCTCCTCCACCCATGGGATTTTCCAGGCAAGAGTACTGGAGTGGGGTGCCATTGCCTTCTCCGCCCTAGTTTCCTAGGGCTGCCGTAATCACATACCACAGACTAGGTGGCTTAAAGCAACAGGAATTTATTCTCACTTGTTTGTGGAGGCTAGAAGTCTGGATGTGTGTTTATATAGCTGATTCATTTCCTTGTACAGCAGAAACTAACACAATATGGTAAAGCAACTATACCCCAACTTAAAAAAAAGAAAAGAACAGTTAGAGGGTTGGTTCCTTCTGAAGACTCTGTGGGAGAATGTGTTCCCTGCCTCTTTCCTTGCTTCTGCTGACACGGCCAGCAATCCTAGGTGTTCCCTGGGGGCAGATCCATCACTCCAACCTCTGCCCCCATCTTCCATGGTGTTCTCCTGGTGTCTCAGTCTTCACAACCCCATCCTCTTATAAAGGCCCCTGCCATAATGGATAAAACTCCTCTTATTTCCTTTCTAAAGTACTGGAGGGTAGGACTTCAACTTATCTTTCTGGAGGAGATATAATTCAACCCATAACACCCACCTAAAACTGACCATTCTTCTATCAAAAGAAAAACCATAACCCACAGCAAACATAGCAAAGCATATGGATTCCTCAGGAATAAGTGTTGCTCAGCTCCAGGGAGGTGATGACTGGAGATCATATTCAACCTGCTGACCTGTTTTGTAGATTCCTTAACTGATTCTTCTTCAATTTCTTTTTCACTGCCCAAAGAAACCCATGGTTTAGAAATAGGTGGCTTATAAATATATGTTTCTTCAGGAATATGATCTTTATATTCTTCTTGTTCTTCTGATAGTTCTGGGGGCTGGAATAAAATAAATAGCATTCTAAGATGTATTACCAGAAAACAAACTTACAGTTACCAAAGAGGAAAAGGGAAGAGAAATAAGTTAGAAGTTTGGGGTTAACATACACATACTAATGTGCGTGAATGTGCGCAAACTCGCTCAGTTGTATTCGATTCTTTGCAACCCTTTGGACTGTAGCCCACCAGGTTCCTCTGTCCATGGGATTTTCCAGGCAAGAGTACTGGAGTGGGTTGCCATTTCCTTCTCCAAGGGATCTTCTTAACCCAGGGATTGAACCCATGTCTCCTGTGTCTCCTGTATTGGAAGGTAGATTCTTTACCACTAGCGCTACCTGGGAAGCTCCATATACAAACTACTATTTATAAAATAGATAACCAACAAGACCTACTGTATAGCACGGAAACTACACTCAATATTTTGTTATAATCTATAAGGGAAAAGAATTTGAAAAAGAATATATATGTAAATATATGTGTGTATATATATATGTCTGAATCGCTTTGCTGTACACCTGAGACTAACACAACATTGTAAATCAACTATACTTCAATTTTTTAAAAGAGATAAGTTCAGCAAAAAATACACACATATATAACCAAATTTAGGTTATAATTATACATGTATATTTTCCAATAAACTTTACTTTTATATAAATTCATTAAGCTCTCCCTTATTATTTTTCTTCTTTGTTGGTTCATGCTGTTCAGTTATGAGAAGAAAATTAAGCAAAAAAGGGAAGAATAAAGGGCAAAAAAGGGAAGAATAAAGGGCAAAAAAGAAAGAATTTAAGGACAAAAAAGAAAACTAATTTTCTCTAATTTAATAATGTTTTTTGATAAGAGGATTACATGTATGAATAAACATGATATCCACTAAATTATAAAAAGTGAATGTATTTTTAAACCAAGATGTCTGCAAGAAAGAGGTGCAGAGAGATACAGATGTGGATATAAATACAGATATAGATCTATAGATGGTCATTGCTACCTTATTCACAATAGTGAAAAAAATGGGCAATTAAATGAATGTCAGTAGGGAAAGCGTTGATACACCGTGGAATAATCAGAAAATAAAATCTCATAAAACAATTGGAATGAACAAACTCAATCCATATGTAAATGATGTCTAAATGAATCAAAATGAATAGATCCTAGAATTTTACAATTCAGTGAAAAACAGAAGCTGCAAAACAAGTTGTATAATTTTATGTAAATTTTAAGCAATACGATATATTATCTGTAGAACATACATACATGGTATGTATGTATCATCTTGAACAAAAGATGACAACAACCTTAGAACAATAGTTCCTTATAGAGATGTTTAAACAATTGAATTAAGAAGGATGTGTAAGAGGGAGTGAAACATTATCTGTTATATTTTGTTTCAAAAGAATTTAAAGTAAATATGATAAAATACCAATATTAACATTTGTTAATTCTGTGTAGATATTTGTTTAATCATGTATACCTTTCTATACACTGGAAATATTCCACCATAATAAAAAACTAAAACACAGAGAAAAACAACCATAAAAATGAAATTGAAAATATTGACTAACAAATATATCAAATTTTAAAAGTCTTAGGTATTTTAAAACTCTATGGCTTTCTTTTATTTTTCTTGCTACTGGGCAACTATGCAAACTCCTCTGTCTCCCTCACTTTGACTACACTTCCTCATGAGGATGCTAGACTGGAAGGCAACTTGCTACCTTTCATGACCACTTTGAATGCAATACCCCAAAGGTGAATTGACTTCTTTTCCTTGGAAACTACCATTCTTTTATTTTTTGCTTATCTTTGACATCCCATTCCCTTCAACCTCCCAATGACCAAGTTGTCCTTTCCAATTTTTGCTTTTGAATAATCATAGCAAATATGTATGAAGCCCCAGCTTTGTGTCAGGCACTGTACAAAGGGCTTTTCCTGTCTTGGCTTATTTAATCTTCATGACAGCTCTACTGGTACCACCATTTTGCAGGTGAGAGGTTCAGTAACTTACCTGACGTCATGGAGATGGCAGGAGAAGAACCAGGAATATAGGCCAACGAATGGCTGAGAGCAGATTCACTGTTTCCACTCTCATTGGGCAAGTGAAGGGCAAAGAAGGAGATGTCTTAGCTGCCTCACTGCACACTTACTGCTCACCTCCTCTAGATCCCAGGGAATCAGAGCCGAACAAGAATAATCATGGACATGTCTGCTCCCCACCCCCAGAGGTAGTGCTTCCTTCTGACAATCCAAAGGTTGCACTGACTTAGGGTGCGCTTACATTTAAATAGTTTTCCTTGCCCTCTTCAGTTCCAATAATATAAAAGTTAAGTCCATACTTGAAGTCTCTATCGTAAACAAGGAGAAGCTCATCTCCAGGATATTCCTACAAAAATATAATCAAAAAAGAAGGTTAATGTTCAGCAGTCATTCAGTTTATTCAGATATTGACACAAAATTAATATTTCTCTAATCAATCAATCATAGAAGATAACCATAGTGCTAATCTATCGTTAATAACCCCAAATTGCAAAGTTATTTTATTAACTTACAAAAGCTCTTGAAACACAATGGGTGGATAATATATATGGCTGTGTCCCTTCACTGTTCACCTCAAACTATTACAACATTGTTAATTGACTATAACCCAATATAAAATAAAAAGTTTAAGAAAGAAAGGAAAAAAATAAAAACCACAATGGGTTAAGGGAAATTTACCATGCAATTTTATTTCTAACAAGTAAAGAAAGAAGTATTCCTTTTATCTGGTGTTGGACTCTTTAGCATGTTTGCAGACAAATTAGGACTAAAATTATGAATGTTTACAATCAAAGCAGTATGGGAAAATAGAGTAGGTTCCCTTTCTAGTTAAAATAGGGCAAGAACGAGCTTTTCTGGGTGTGGAATAAGACAATCTGTCACTGATAGGACACAAAGGGTCATTGAGAAGGATTCCCAAAGAGACATGGACAAGATAGCATTTGCCCAACGTAATGGGAAATGTCAGATTTGAGCTCAAGAATCTCTCCAACTTTTGTGATTATGTATCAGGAACCTCTTGAGGTAAGGCTGAAAAATAAAGAGGGGTAACATACCGACCTGAATAATTTTTTTGACTGGGTAGAAATCAGATACTGCAGCTCTGTTTGCAAAGTCTGCAAAAATATCTTCTTTCTTGATAAGTTTATAAGGTTGTTCTTCTGTGACATCTTCGTCTACTCTGCAGTTAAATATTTCTTGGGTCTTGGTAGTTAACACTAACGGATAAATTTCTGGATGACCTGGGAAAGGCAAAGTGAATTTAGACATTAAATATAACCACTTAAAATATGAACACTAAGAAATATGCAGTTGTTTGCTTTAAATAATTGTCTTGGTTAAAATTTGAAAAGACTTTAAAATCATTGTTCATATTTTAAAAGTTAAGTCTGTCCATTATAAAAAATGTCAGCAAATAAATTTATTTATAAAACAGCAACAGACTCACAGACTTAGAAGACAAACTTACGGTAAACAAAGGGGAAATGTGGTGGGGGAGAGGGATAAATTGGGAGTTTGGGATTGACATATACTCACTATTATATTTAAAATAGATAACAAACAAGGACCTACTGATTAACACAGGGAACACTACTCAACATTCTGTAAAAACCTAAATAGGAAAGAATCTGAAAAAGAATAGATATATGGATGTGTGTAACTGAATCACTTCCTTGTACAGAAGAAACTAACAACATTGTAAATCAACTATACTCCAAAATGAAATAAATTTTTTTAAATATCAAAAAGATAAAAAGGCAGAAATAACAATTACCCATAATACTGTCTCTCAAGAGAGAACCTATGTTAATTGTTTGTTTCATCCCAGTCACTCCCTACATATTAATAGTATCTTAAATGAAATGCTAAATCCTGCCTTTCGTACTTACCATTATATCAGTAGAATTTTACTATGACATTATATAATTTTTCTAATGCATCATTTTAAACTAGCATAATTCTGTAGCATAGTTTTTAATCACTCTGTTGTTGGTAAGCATTACCTTTATTTTTCTAATTTGTTTCTAATGATTATAAACAACTCTACAAACAAATATCTAGTTTATAAAGTTTTATTACATTTCAAATTCTTTTCTTAGGATAGGTTTTAAAAGTGAAATTTTGGTGTGAAGGTATTGCCACCCTTTTAGGCTCTAACCTAAACCTGTATTGCCTTCCTAAAACACCCCCTCCCTCCCTGTTCACCTGCTGCTCTCTCTCACCAGGTGACCTGGTTTCCCCGCACAGAGAAAATTCTGTCTGTACAGCAAAGAATCCTGCGACAGCCTGCAGCCATGCCCACCAGCTGATGAGCACAAGCCCTGACTTTCTGCCTTTCCCTCCAGTCTGAAGACCTGCCTGCCCCTCTTCGCCCTTCTCAGCCCATCAGTGCTTCCTCCCTACCGGCATTCCTACCTCCGTGCTGTTTGCCCTTAGCGTGCCCTTCAATAGGTACCTCTGCTCCCCAGAGCTCTTTTTCACAGTCAAACTTATTATTCAGTTCTTCACATCTTAAAGCTACTGACTTTCCAATTAGGTCATATTGGTAAACCTGGCAGTGAGGAGGAAGGTGGGATAGGGAGTTCCTTTTCCCCCTCTGGTCCCCCAATCCCAGAACTGCCCTCAGAAGAGGAGGAGGGGAGGTTCAGGAGGCTTCCACTCCTCTTCTTCCTGTCCCTTTGCCCCCACCCACCCCAGGTCAGTGCTGGGCAGCAGCAAGCCCTAGGACAGTGGATACCTGTTGCCATCTCCTCTCTCAAGCCTTCTTCTCATTTTCTTTTTTCTTTTTTTTTTATCATCACTAGCTTCTACCACCCTAGTCTCAGTTCTGCATTTACCCCCAGAACTCTGTCCCTAATTACAAGCTCCCAGAGTCCCAGAACCCACTCTTATCCTCTCCAGGCCCCACACCTGGGTGTCTGACATGCTCCCTCCACTGCTCAACAAGAGCATCATTGAGGGGAGAAGTGCACGTGGCCTTTCAAGTAGGAGTTGTGAGCTTTGTTTTTAGTCTCTAAAGGCATAACACTGACTATATATGGAAATATATTGCAAAGTACAGTCAGTTGGCATAATAAGCAAACATTTGGAAAGTAAGTTGTTGACGAATTAGAAACAAACTGCCAGTTTTTATCTCCTGAAAAATGCTAATCAGTGTTACGCCTATAGGGACTAAAACCCCCAAATCACCTGAATAATTATATCATTGAGCCACTAGGTCTAGAAGTCAGTGTTTCTGTGGTCGATACCAAAATCAGATTGATTATATTCTTTCCAACCAAAGATGGAGAAGCTCTATATAGTCAGCAAAAACAAGACTGGGAGCTGACTGTGGCTAAGATCATGAACTCCTTATTGCAAAATTCAAACTGAAATTGAAGAAAGTGGAGAAAACCACTAGAACATTCAGGTATGACCTAAGTCAAATCCCTTATGACTATACAGTGGGAGTGAGAAATAGACTTAAGGGAGTAGATCAGATAGATAGAGTGCCTGATGAACTATGGACGGAGGTTCGTGACATTTTACAGGAGACAGGAATCAACCATCCTCGAGAAAAAAAAATGCAAAAAAGCAAAATGGCTATCTGAGGAGGCCTTACAAATAGCTGTGAAAAGAAGGGAAGTTAAAAGCAAAGCGGAAATGGAAAGATATACCCATTTGAATGCAGAGTTCCAAAGAAAGGCAAGGAGAGATAAGAAAGCCTTCCTCAGTGATCAATGCAAAGAAATAGAGGAAAACAATAGAATAGGAAAGACTAGAGATCTCTTCAAGAAAATTATAGATACCAAGGGAACATTTTATGCAAAGATGGGCTCAATAAAGGACAGAAATGGTAGGGACCTAACAGAAGCAGAAGATATTAAGAAGAGGTGGCAAGAATACACAGAAGAACTGTACAAAAAAGATTTGCACGACCCAAATAATCACAATGGTGTGATCACTCACCTAGAGCCAGACATCCTGGAATGTAAAGTCAAGTGGGCCTTAGGAAGCATCACTACAAACAAAGCTAGTGGAGGTGATGGAATTCCAATTGAGCTATTTCAAATCCTGAAAGATGGTGCTGTGAAAGTGCTGCACTCAACATAACAGCAAAGTTGGAAAACTCAGCAGTGGCCACAGGACTGGAAAAGGTCAGTTTTCATTCCAACCCCAAAGAAAGGCAATGCCAAGGAATGCTCAAACTACTACACAATTGCACTTATCTCACACACTAGTAAAGGAATGCTCAAAATTCTCCAAGCCAGGCTTCAGCAATATGTGAACCGTGAACTTCCAGATATTCAAGCTGGTTTTAAAAAAGGCAGAGGAACCAGAGATCAAATTGCCAACATCCACTGGATCATCGAAAAAGCAAGAGAGTTCCAGAAAAACATCTATTTCTGCTTATTGACTATGCCAAAGTCTTTGACTGTGTGGATCACAATAAATTGTGGAGAATTCTGAAAGAGATGGGAATACAAGACCACTTGACCTGCCTCTTGAGAAACCTATATGCAGGTCAGGAAGCAACAGTTAGAACTGGACATGGAACAACAGACTGGTTCCAAATAGGTCGAGGAGTATGTCAAGGCTGAATATTGTCATCCTGCTTATTTAACTTATATAAAGAGTACATCAGGAGAAACGCTGGGCTGGAAGAAGCACAAGCTGGAATCAAGATTTCTGGGAGAAATATCAGTAACCTCAGATATGCAGATGACACCACCCTTATGGCAGAAAGTGAAGAGGAACTAAAAAGCTGCTTGATGAAAGTGAAAGTGGAGAGTGAAAAGGTTGGCTTAAAGCTCAACATTCAGAAAACTAAGATCATGGCATCCAGTCCCATCACTTCATGGCAAATAGATGGGGAAACAGTGGAAGCAGTGGCTGACTTTATTTGTTGGGGCTCCAAAATCACTGCAAATGGTGATTGCAGCCATGAAATTAAAAGACGCTTACTCCTTGGAAAGAAAGTTATGACCAACCTACACAGCATATTCAAAAGCAGAGACATTACTTTGCCAACAAAGGTCCGTCTAGTCAAGGCTATGGTTTTTCCAGTGGTCATGAATGGATGTGAGAGTTGGACTATGAAGAAAGCTGAGCGCCGAAGAATTGATGCTTTTGAACTGTGGTGTTGGAGAAGACCCTTGAGAGTCCCTTGAACTGCAAGGAGATCTAACCAGTCCATCCTAACAGAGATCAGTCCTGGGTGTTCATTGGAAGGACTGATGTTGAAGCTGAAATTCCAATACTTTGGCCATCTGATGCGAAGAGCTGGCTCATTGGAAAAGACCCTGATGCTGGGAAAGATTGAGGGCAGGAGGAGAAGAGGACGACAGAGGATGAGATGGTTGGATGGCATCACCGACTCAATGGACATGGGTTTGGGTGGACTCCAGGAGTTGGTGATGGACAGGGTGGCCTGGCATGCTGCGGTTCATGGGGTCTCAAAGAGTCGGACAAGACTGAGCGACTGAACTGAGCTGAACTGAACTGAATGCCTAGTAAGAGTTCTTGCAGTTTTGCCTTAGAAAACCACAAGGTGGAACTGTAAGACCCACACAGAGCTAGAGCTGGAAAGGAGGTGGCTGTCCTTCATGAACAGAGGTGCTCACAAAGGCCAGAAAGCTTCCTACCATCCAAGAAACTGGAAGGGCAGGGACCAAGATGTGTTCTATGTCACCCACTGCCACTAAACATACTTCAAATCCTACTGGCTAGATATTCTTCATAAGAATAATCCTTTCACACTAACTGAGCATTAAAAAAATATTTATTTGGTTGCACTGGGTCTTAGTGCAGCATATGAGATCTAGTACCCTGACCAGGGATTGAACCTGGGCTGCCCTGCATGGGAGTGCAGAGTCTCAGCCACTGGACCCCCAGAGAAGTCATTAACTTGTCTTTTTCAAGGCAACTTTAACATAGGATCTTACATTCCTTTATCTAGAAGTTACTAGTATTAGTAGCCTGTTTCTGGCTGGGATCTACAATCAGTAGTAACTATAGGCAACTGGCAGCCAGTAGAAGAGTAGAAGAGAAGGCAATGGCATCCCACTGCAGTACTCCTGCCTGGAAAATCCCATGGATGGAGGAGCCTGGAAGGCTGGAGTCCATGGGGTCGCTGAGGGTCGGACACGACTGAGCGCCTTCACTTTCACTTTTCACTTTCATGCATTGGAGAAGGAAATGGCAACCCACTCCAGTGCTCTTGCCTGGAGAATCCCAGGGACAGGGGAGCCTGGTGGGCTGCCGTCTATGGGGTCGCACAGAGTCGGACACGACTGAAGCGACTTAGCAGCAGCAGCCAATAGACCACACAGAACTACTATAGTCTAGTACCTCCATGTCCTACCTGAACAACAGCCAAACTAAACAGAGCAAGGTCTGACACTTCTGGACACCCCAAGGATCTCTGGCTAAATTTAATGAAAGAATTGTTTTTTTGTTATTTAGGCTTTGAGGCCTGCACTGAAGACAGCACTATAAGTGTATAACAATGAGGCTCTGGTGATTCGTGGTGAGAGGGGCTCTGGTCTCTGCTGTGCCTCTAGCAGAGTGGGAAAATGGTTGGTCCAGGAGTGTGAGAAAGATGCTGGAGCAGAGGAGAAGGCATGCAGGGCCTCCTGAAGCTTGTAGAGGTCAGAAGTGCTTCCATGGGGGCAAGACCTGCTGGACATTTTGCCAGCCCAGTGCAGTGAGTGAATGACAGCGAGTGAAAAACAGCCTGCCATATAGGAGCTTCTGGGAAGCACCTATTGCCAGGCACTGTTCCAAGCACATTACACAGATTATTAATTTATTTATTCTTTATAACAACGTTCTGAAGACATTACTGTAACTGCCTGCATTTTTTAGCTGAGAAAACTGAGGCCCGCAGAGTACAAGTAAAGTATCCAAGGTCAGGGGCTAGGAATTAGACACAGGGGACCTAGGTTCCCAACCAAATTCCCTGCACTGTATCTAGCATGCTGTACTTTCTCTCAAATGTGTGAACACAGCAGAGCACAGGAGAGGGTCCTGCTCCTCTTCACACACAGTCAGGGAGGTAACAAAGGTACACAGGATGCAGAGAGTGCAGTTATTCACCTAGTAGCCTAGCAGAGCAGAGGCCCAAGACAGACTCAAGCTCTTCACAACTAACTTGCTAGGGATCCTATGTGCACAAGGATGCCGGCTGTGCAGTACAAATCACAGGCCACACGGCAATTAGGCCAATCCTGCATACTGAGCCAGTATGTACATAAGTCCCATGCATTTCATCCATACCTTTCTTTGAACATCTTGGTTTACTTTTTAAAAAACAGTTCTGCTGCTGCTAAGTCACTTCAGTCGTGTCTGACTCTGTGCGACCCCATAGAGGGCAGCCCACCAGGCTTCCCCATTCCTGGGATTCTCCAGGCAAGAACACTGGAGTGGGTTGCCATTTCCTTCTCCAATGCATGAAAGTGAAAAGTGAAGTCGCTCAGTCGTGTCCGACTCTGGCGACCCCATGGACTGCAGCCCACCAGGCTCCTCCATCCATGGGATTTTCCAGGCAAGAGTACTGGAGTGGGGTGCCATTGCCTTCTCCAAAAAAAACCCAGTTCTAGTGAGATATAATTGATAAATAATAAACTGTAGATATTTAAAGTGTACGAATTGATAAATATACGCATTGACCCATGAAACTATTGCCACAATCGAGATAAAGAACACAACCATAATACACAAAAATTTCTTTCTGCCCCTTCTCCCAGCACCCCTCCTCACTCCCAGGCAATCAGTGATCTGCTTTCCATTTCTATAGATCAGTAGTTTGTTTTTTAATGGACTATTTATAAATGCACATTATATGCTTTTTGTTTGTCTTCTTTTGCTTAGCATGATTATTTTGAGATTCATTTATGTTGTTGCACATAGCAAGAGCTCATTCCTTTAGCTCATTCTGACTAGAATTTCATTAAAAAAACACCAGTTAGGCAAAGACTTCTTAGGATTTACAGTTTTGGGCGTTTTTTTCTAGGAAATTTTTGCCTAATCCAAAGTCACACATATTTTCTCCTATGTTTTCTTCCAGAAGTTTTATAATATCTTGTTTTACATTTAGGTCTATGATCCATTTTGAGATAATTTTTGTATGTGATGTGCAGTATGGGTTTAAGTTCACTTTTTTGTCTGTAGATATCCAGTTGTTTCAAAATTGTTTATTGAAAAGACTGTCTCTTCTCCACTGAATTGCCTTTGTACTTTTGTTGAAAATCAATCGACCATATATATGTGAGTTTATTTTTGACTCTTCATTCTCATTCATTAATCTATTTCCTTACCATTATAGTAACAACAGTTAACGCAAACCTTCTCTGTGACTGCCCTGTGTAAGGAAGCATGCGTGTACTACCTAATTCCCCTTCTGCCTCATGCTCATGAGATGAATGTCACTACCTCATTCTTCAGATGGGGAAGAAGCTCAAAAAGGTAAAGTCATTTGTGGCCACACAGTCATTAAGTGGCAGAATTATGATTCAAACCACATCTGTCTAATTCCAAAAGCTGTGCTCTTAATCTCTTGTGGTAAACAGAATAATGCTTCCCCCAAAGACAGCCATATCCTAATTCCCGAAACCTGTGAATGTGTTGCCTTATATGACAAAAGAGACTTGCAGGTGTGATTAAGGATCTTGAGATGAGAAGGTTATTGGGCCTCTGAGGTGGGTCACGTGAAATCACAAGGGTCCTTATAAGAGGAAGGCTGGAGGGTCAACATCAAGGAGGAGACGTGACAGGGAGGCAGAGGTCAAAGTCAGAGAGAGATTAGAAGATGATACACTGCTGGTTTTGAAGACAGAGCAAGGGGCCCAGAGTCAATTAACACTGGGAGCCTTCAGGTGGGAAAGGTAAGAGAACAGAGTATCCCTTCAGAGTCTCCAGAAGAACCAGCCCTACTGACAATTTGCTTTTACCCCCAGGGAAAGCAATTTCAGATTCCTAATTTCCAAAACTGTACAGTAATAAATTTGTGGTGACTTCTTACAGTGGCCATAAGCCATTAATATACCATGGATGTTCTAACCTGTATTAAAGTGTGACACACAATTTGGGTAAATTATTTAACTTTGGGGAGTCACAGCACCTCCATCTTCTAATGGCCACAGTAATGCTAACTTCCTAGGGTGAAAGGGATGAGAGAAGTATTTCTGACACAGAGCTCAATAAATGTTAATTATGTGGAAAAATCACACATCATCTCTAGAAACCTCCAGACATTGCCTGTTAGGGCCTTGGTGGTGGTGATTTAGTTGTTAAGTAGTGTCCAACTCTTGCAACCCCATAGATTGTAGCCTGCCACGCTCCTCTGTCCATGAGATTCTCCAGGCAAGAGTACTGGAGTGGCTTGCCATTTCCTTCTTCAGGGCATCTTCCCCACTCAGGGACTGAACCTATGTCTCCTGCATTGCAAGCAGATTCTTTACTGTCTGAGCCACCAAGGAAGGCTGTTAGAGCCTTAGGAGACATTTTTTAGCTAGTCTGTTGATCCCTTGTTCCTTGGTAGGAAACGGAATCCTACTCTCTAGCAGCATGACAGCCTCAAGCCTTGAGTGACACTTGGCAATTACAGGAGCCCACAGCAAGGGAGTCTGCGAGTAGAGAGTAGAGAGAGAGAGGTTGAAGGATAAAGGGATGCTAAATCAAACCCCTCAACTCTCACTACAAAGTGCTGAAATTTCTTTTTTTTTTCTTTAAAGAAACATGCGTGCATGCATACTAAGTCATGGATCTGCTTACTAGTTAATTATTTAGTCAGAAAATATTTACTGAGCATCTACTATGTGAAAAACATGGTGTTAGTGCTAGAGCATACAATCTAGAGGGGGAGACAGATGTTAAGCATATAAATACACTCAGAAACAAATAAAGACAAATGGCGACAAGTGCTACCTGGGAGAAAACTGGGTGAGAGATAGAACACAGGACCTATCTAGAAAGGAAGAATAGGGAAAGCAATTTACTCATTCACTGAATCAATCAACAAATATTTATTGACTGTTTATTCTGTATCAAGATAGGCATTGGGGTACAGGGGTAAACAAGAGTTTCTGTTCCCCTGAAGCTTATGGATGTGTAAGAAAGAAACAGAGAGAGAAAGAAAGGGAGAGATGGAGGAGAGAAGTGTAGGAGGGAGAGAGAAGAGAGAGGGTGAGAGGTAGCAAGCACACACAAGGGTGAGTCAGCATGGGTGTGTGTGTGAATAGGATATAAATGCACAAACAAATAAATATGCTCCGTCCTCATTATTCACACATTTTGTACTTGCAAATTCACTTTCTAAAATGCATTTGTAACCCAAGATCAATAGTTGTGGGACTTTCACGTTCACGAGTGGACATGCTTTAAGGTGGCAAAAAATGTGAGTTACCCAATGTGCACGTGGCCAAGGAGGCTCTACCATCTTCTCCCTGCTCTCAAACTGCAGTGTCCTTTCTACTGTTGATGTGGTGCCACATTTTTTGTGGTTTGTATTGATGATTTGCCTCTTTAAAATGGTCCCTGAGCTTACAGCTAAAGTGCTGTCTAATGTTCCTAAGTGCAAGAAGGCTGTGATGTACTTTATAAGAAAACATGTGTATTATTAGATAAACATCAGTGAGGCCTGAATTATATTGTTGTTGGCTGTGAGTTCAATGTTCGTGAACCAACAATATATGTTTCCATGTTTCTAAACATGAACTGCATCATCTAAGAAAACTCTTAAGAGAAAGTTTCAATAACGACAAAAATAAAAGTTGTTAGAATAAGATTATTTAGCCTCTAAAAGTAGGAACAACATCAGTTTGGTTGTTTGAGTTATACTTTATTTGCTTAAAAATCAGCTTCTTTCCTTGAAATAATAGAACCCTAACATGACAGTAGTCATGTATGGATATGAGAGCTGGACTGTGAAGAAAGCTGAGTGCCAAAGAATTGATGCTTTTCAACTGTGGTGTTGGAGAAGACTCTTGAGAGTCCCTTGGACTGCAAGGAGATGCAACCAGTCCATTCTGAAGGAGAACAGTTCTGGGTATTCTTTGGAAGGAATGATGTTAAAGCTGAAACTCCAGTACTTTGGCCACCTCATGCGAAGAATTGACTCATTGGAAAAGACCCTGATGCTGGGAGGGATTGGGGGCAGGAGAAGGGGACGGCAGAGGATGAGATGGCTGGATGGCATGACTGACTCGATGGACGTGAGTCTGAGTGAACTCTGGGAGTTGGTGATGGACAGGGAGGCCTGGTGTGCTGCAATTCATGGGGCCGTGAAGAATTGAACCCGACTGAGCAACTGAACTGAACTGAACTGAACATGACGTACAGATATATGTTGCCCATGAGCCAGAGTTTGAAAAATATTATTATAAAAAAGCAACAACTTTATTGTTAAAAAATAACACACTCCACAGTTACAAAAGGTCTCTCAATAATCATAGGATGTTAGATTTTTAAGAGACTCTTCAGTTTGAAATTCTCTCTTCCACTCTTTTAATCTTTCTTCAAAAAATTTTATTTTATATTCTAAATAACATGATGTACTTTTAGTACATGCACATTTTGTTCAATCATTTCAATTTATAGTATTCTCCCTTGCTTATTGCATATTAAAATGTTGCAGAACTGGGGACATGGATTCTGAATTGCATTTCCACTTACCCATGCTCTCCATATTCAAGGGTTCTGCTTCTTCACTAACTAGAATATAATAAAATGATGTTAAATTTACATTTTTGAATCAGATATGTATCTTAGTCTTCTATCAAGTCTTAAAACATAAAACATAAAAGCAAATACACAATGAAGACTTAAGCTATTTATTAATAATCAAATAGAAACTGAATAGTTATCTTTCTCACAGAATAATCTCATACTGATATATTTGCTATAACATTTATGTCATTTATTACATGATATTTAGTTGATAATATAATGATATGAATAAAAATAATAATAAATCCCCATATTTTGAATTCCACTTGTGTTTGACTTTATGACAACAAAAACTGTTTGAGAGATAATACCATGATTGTTTTGGCCGCTAACAGATGTACAAATACTAAATCCATAAAAATCCCATAAATTAAAAAACAGTCCTACCAGGTAATGTCATTTTGGTTTTGGCATGTTTTGTTCTCTTTCGTTTTTGAGGTTTTGGAGCCATGGCTCAGATTTTCAGCTGCATAAAGAGAGGATATCATTAGCATCATTTATAGTTTCAAATAATAAGTATTATCATCTAGTAAACATAAGAACATATTTCCTAAGTTTTGTCTTTGGCTAAATCATCATGTGGGTTTCTCTAGTGGTTCACTAGTAAAGAATCTGCCTGCCAGTACAGGAGACACAGATTCAATCTCTGGGTGGGGAAGATACCGTGGAGAAAGAAATGTCATCCCACTGTAGTATTCTTGCTTGGAGGATTCCAAGGACAAAGAATCCTGGTGGGTTACGGTCCATGGGGTCACAAGAGTTGGACATGACTTAGCAACTGCTGCTGCTAAGTCACTTCAGTCATATCCGACTCTGTGTGACCCCATAGACAGCAGCCCATCAGGCTTCCCCGTCCCTGGATTCTCCAGGCAACGACAGAAAATCAACATGTATCTTCACAGATGGGTGTTTTATGACCAAAAGTTTATTGCAACAACAGTCTTCCTAGTGAGATCTTGCCATTCCCGGGGAACCATTCAGCTGAAGCTGAAGTTTTGGCAAGAGACACTTCAAGGTTTCTGCCACAGATCCTGCCATGGAAGCACAAAAGAGGACACTGGACCCCATGCCTCCTGCTACTGTTTCCATTTCTAAAGCTGCTCTGTGCTGCCCTGTGCCTGGCAGGTGTCCCAGCTACAAACACAGGCTTAAAGTCCATAGGCAGGCACAGACTCACAATGTGTATATATATGCGTGATTTTTGAATAATATAAATAACCTAGACAGCATATTAAAAAGCAGAGATGTCACTTTGCCGACAAAGATCCATATAGTCAAAGCTATGATTTTTCCAGTGGTCAAGTATGGGTGTAAGAGATGAACCATAAAGAAGGCTGAGCACTGAAGAATTAATACTTTTCAACTGTGGTGTTGGAAAAGACTCTTGAGAGTGCCTTGAACTGCAAGGAGAGAAAGCCAGTTAATCCTAATGAATATTCACTGGAAGGACTGATGTTAAAACTGAAGCTACAATACTTTGGCCACCTGATGGAAAAAGCCAACTCATTGGAAAAAACTGTGATGCTGGGAAAGATTGAGGGCAGGAGGAGAAAGGGGAGACAGAGGATGAGATCATTGGTTGGCATCATTGACTCAATGGACATGAGACTGAGCAAACTCTGGGAGATGGTGAAGCCTGGTGTGCTGCAGTCTAGGGGATTGCAAAGTGCAGACATGACTTAGAGTGAAAAACAACCAAATTTAAATAGTACTTTTGTCCTAGAATGTGTACATGTAACCATTGTGTCTTTATTTGTACTCTCAGAAAATACCTCTAAAAGTTTTCTGTGGAATTACTCAACAATTTTGACAGGAAAATATAACATGTCCAAGGTCATTGCCATGACACTGAATCCCTGTCCTCTCAATAATCAGCTCTGATCCATCTTGTTAGATGGATAAGATGTGATTTCAGGAGTTTGACCAGCAGGGTTTAAAAACAGACCCTTCTACCAGCTTAGTGGCCTTAGGCAAATTATTGTGCAATGGATGGCTCTGACCCACTGTTTAAGCCTGTTGACTCATCCTCCATCCTACTTCTAGTGAAATTTCACATCTTGGACCTAGTCTTCTTCTCAGAAGATTCTTATCAATGTACCCATCTCTATATTCTATCTCAGCTATATTTGATTTAAAATACACAGAAACCTTGTGAAGGTCACCCAAACTCACCTGACATGTGCACACACCCCCCCCCCCACACACACACACACACTATTTATTTCACAAATATTTACTGAGTGACTATAATGTGAACTCCGGGAGTTGGTGATGGACAGAAAGGCTTGGCGTGCTGCGATTCATGGGGTCGCGAAGAGTTGGACACGACTGAGCGACTGAACTGAACTGAACTGATAATGTGCCAGATGCTTTCCTAAGTATTAGGAATATAGCTGTGAAAAAACAGGCAAAACTCCTGCCCTGATAGATCTTATGTTCTAGCGGGGAAAGAGGCAGCAAAGAAAGGAACAAAATAATCAGTCTCTCAAATGATGATAACTATTAAGGAGAAAAGGAAAAGCAGAGGAGGGTGTAGGAGGAGAGAGGGTGCACACAGGGAGACCTTACTTAGGCAACATTGGAGCAAAGTCCCAAGAGAAGGGAGGGAGTCAGAAATGCAGGTATCCTGGGAAGAAAGGGTATTTCCAGGTGGAGGAAATTGTAGGTGTAATGGTTCTGGGGCAAGTGTTTGTGTGGCGCTTTAGGAAAAGCCAAGAAAGTCATGATGGTTGAAGCAGAGAGACTGAGGGGAAGACTAGGACCTGAAGTTGGTTGGAGAGGTAATGGAGCTATATTAACAGTCAGTTTTGCTGCAGAAACAAATGCCCTTTACTGCTCAGTAACGTGCAACAGCAAACATTTCTTTCTTCCCATGTTCTGTATTATGGCTGTGGGTGAGATGCTGCTTCCAGTCTTTTTCTGGGACACAGGCTGAAGGAGCAGTGCCTATTTGACACATACTACTTTTGCAGCAGAAGAAAAAGTGAGAGCTAATAAAATCGAGTAATGCTTTCTAACTCTTCTCCTTGGCACTGGTACACTGTCCTTTTTTCTGCTTACATTCCATTGGCTCAAGCAAATCACACAGTCAATCCCGATAAGGGGGTGAGAATGTATGCTTGCCTAGGAATGGGTCGGAGAGTATGATCCTCCTACAAGGGAGGTGGATGCTGCTGCTGCTGCTGCTAAGTCCCTTCAGTCGTGTCCGACTCTGTGCGACCCCACAGACAGAAGCCCACCAGGCTCCCCTGTCCCTGGGATTCTCCAGGCAAGAATACTGGAGTGGGTTGCCATTTCCTTCTCCAACGTATGAAAGTGAAAAGCGAAAGTGAAGTCGCTCAGTCGTGTCTGACTCTTAGCGACCCCATGGACTGGAGCCTACCAGGCTCCTCCGTCCATGGGATTTTCCAGGCAAAAGTACTGGGGTGGGGTGCCATTGCCTTCCCCGAGGGAGGTGGATAGTTGGGGGCAATTATACAATGTACCACAAGAGGGCTAGGTCATGGAGAAGGACTTTGGGTTTCACTGTGAACGAGATGGGGAGCTTTGGATGGTTTTGAGCTGGAGAGTTACTTCACTTGACTTGATTCACATTTTGAGAATCACTGTGGCTGCTGTGATGCCAAGACTATAGCAAGGAAAGAACTGAAGTAGAGAATCCAATTAAAAGACAGTCAATTATCCAAGAAAGAGATGGTGGCAGTTTAGATCAGGGAGGTGAGAGTGGCATGGAAAAAGTGACTGGATTCAGGAGAGATTTTGTAGAACCCATAGTATTTGCTGATGACTTGGATGCAGGTTCTGAGAGAAAGAAAGAGATCAAGGATGACTTCAGTGAGTTTTGCCTCAAGAACTGAAAGCATAGGTTTGCTGTTTATTGAGATGGGGATTCCCGGGAAGAGTAGTTTTGAAGGGAAGATTGGGAGTTCAATTTGGGGCATGTGAAATAGACTATATACTGGGAGGATGGAGGTTCATATTCTTTCCTATTGTGACCTCTGTAACTGGCACAGTATATGTACCAAGAAAAATTGTTAATGATTCCTTAGTCTTTCCTTCCCTTCTATTCTTAGTTTATGAAATTCCAACGTTAAAAAAAAAAAAAGGCTTTTGCCTAAACTGTAAATAACTTCCCTGGTGGCTCAGATGGTAAAGAATCTGCTTGCAAAGCAGGAGACCCATATTCGACCCCTGGGTTGGGAAGATCCCTTGGAGAAGGGAATAGCTATCCACTCCAGTATTCTTGCCTGGAGAATTCCATGGACAGAGGAGCCTTTCAGGCTACTGTCAATGGGGTGGACATGACTGAGCGACTAATGGTTTCACTTTTCTTTTTTTCTGTGAATAAGCTGTATGCATGCTGTATTAGTGTTCTATTGCTGCTAAAACAGTTATCACAAACTTAGTGTCTTAAAACAAAAAAAATTATCTCACAGTTCTATAGTTTCAAAGTCTGGCTAAAATCAATGTGTCAACAAGGAAATGCATCAACATTTCCATCCTTTCTAGAGGTTCTAGGGGAGAACTCATCTCCTTGCCTTTTCCTACTACTGGAGGACCCCAGCATTCCTTGGCTTGTGGGCCCTCTGCCTCCAACTTCAAAACCAGCGATGGTGGGTTTAAGTCCTTCTTGCATAGAATATTCTTACCTTCTCTTCCTCCTCCCTCTTCCACTTTTAAGAACCCTGGTGATTACCTTGGACTCACCTCAATAGTAAAGGATGATCTCTCTCTTTTAAGGTCAACTGATTAGCAATTTTAAGTTCACCTACAAATTTAATTCTTCTTTGCCACTGTAGTAAAATAATCACAGGTTCCAGGCAGGTGCTACTTGAATGTATAGGTCTCAGCTTAACATAAACCATCCCAAGAAATGTCAAATCAATTATATGTGCCCAGTTCTTTTCAAATGTTGCTATTAAATGTGCATGGGTGTGCTCAGTCGCTCAAGTCATGTCCAACTCTTTGTGACTCCACGGACTGTAGCCCTCCAGGCTCCTCTGTCCCTGGGACTTTCAGGCAAGAATACTGGAGTGGGTTGCCATTTCCTTGTCCAGGGTATTTTCCTGAAATAGGAATTGAACCTGTGTCTTCTGCATTGTAAGCAGAGTCTTTACTGTCTGAGCCACCAGAGAAGCCTGTTAAGGCCTTAGGAAACATTTTTTAGTTAGTCTGTTGATCCCTTGTGTCCTTGGTAGGAAAGAAAATACTAGTGTCTTGTATCTCCTGCATTGGCAGGCAGGTGCTTTACCACTGAGCCACCTGGGAAGCCCTAAATTACAGCAGGTCTTACTAAATTTTTTCATAAAACTAACAGCATATTTTGTGTAGTGAATGTGCTATATTATATTTTCCAAAATTCTCTCATTAAATTGACTACTTCAAGGTCATGAAAAACTTTCAATACAGATATCACTTAACTAAAATTACTCTGAAATGCTCACCATATTTTTCCTGTTCCCAACAGAAGTAAATTCATCATGATTAAGAGTAGAAGAAGAGCTTGTACTACAATTGGTTTTCAAAGCCACCATAGCTGATTGAATTTAAAAACAGAATTTATGAAAGATAATACTTATAAATATTTAAGAATTCCATTTAAGTATTTTTGATATTAAAACTATCAATTTTCTTTGTAAATTAACTCACTCATTCCAGAATGCCTTTTTGCTACCAGTGTACCAAAGGACACACTTTCTACCTTCCATAATGACAGCAAAAGACAATTGGGAGTGACAAAAGAAGTGAGTACAGTGGACCCTCCTCCATAGCTGCGGGTTCCACAATCTTGTATTCAACCCAACTCAGATCAACAACATTGAGGAAAGAAATTTCAGAAAGTTCCAAAAAGCAAAACTTGAATTTGCCATGCACTGACACCTGACCTGCCTCTTGAGAAACCTGTATGCAGGTCAGGAAGCAACAATTAGAACTGGACATGGAACAACAGACTGGTTCCAAATAGGAAAAGAAGTTCGTCAAGGCTGTATATTGTCACTCTGCTTAGTTAACTTATATGCAGAGTATATCATGAGAAACGCTGGGCTAGAAGAAGCACAAGCTGGAATCAAGATTGCCGGGAGAAATATCAATAACCTCAGATATGCAGATGACACCACCCTTATGGCAGAAAGTGAAGAGGAACTAAAAAGCCTCTTGATGAAAGTGAAAGAGGAGAGTGAAAAAGTTGACTTAAAGCTCAGCATTCAGAAAACTAAGGTCATGGCATCTGGTCCCATCACTTTATGGCAAATAGATGGGGAAACAGTGGAAATAGTGTCAGACTTTATTTTGGGGAGGCTCCAAAATCACTGCAGATGGTGATTACAGCCATGAAATTCAAAGACGCTTACTCCTTGGAAGGAAAGTTATGACCAACCTAGATAGCATAGTTAAAAGCAGAGACATTACTTTGCCAACAGAGGTCCATCTAGTCAAGGCTATGGTTTTTCCAGTGGTCATGTATGGATGTGAGAGCTGGACTGTGAAGAAAGCTGAGCCCCAAAGAATTGATGCTTTTGAAATGTGGTGTTGGAGAAGACTCTTGAGAGTCCCTTGGACTGCAAGGAGATCTAACCAGTCCATTCTAAAGAAGATCAGTCCTGGGTGTTCATTGGAAGGACTGATGCTAAAGCTGAAACTCCAATACTTTGGCCACCTGATGCGAAGAGTTGACTCATTGGAAAAGACTCTGATGCTGGGAGGGATTGGGGGCAGGAGGAGAAGGGAACGACAGAGGATGAGATGGCTGGATGGCATCACCGACTTGATGGACATGAGTTTGAGTGAACTCTGGGAGTTGGTGATGGACAGGGAGGCCTGGCGTGCTGTGATTCATGGGGTCACAAAGAGTCGGACATGACTGAGCTACTGAACTGAACTGAACTATTATTTACATTAGGTATTAGATATTAAAAGTAATTTAGAGATGATTTAAAGTATACAGGAGGATGTGTTTAGATTTTGCAAATAATACACCATTTTATAAAAGCACCCTTGGATTTTGGTATCTATGTGGGAACCTGAAAAAAAAAACCAAAAACCCTGCCATAGATACTGAGGGACAAATGTACCGGGTAAATGCTCTGTGCAACAGTTCACGTTCAAAACCTGTGATAGCACTCCAATGATAATGAGCATTGCATTCAGAGCTGTCCATGACTTGGTTCCAAACTAAAGATTTGCCCAGGACTGTGCTTTTCCTATGAGGCTTCAGGAAGGTAACTACTGCAAATGAAGGGATAAATGACATGAATTATAACTGACATAATACAGTGATGTAAACAGTTATTAGCTTCCTCTCTTCAGTTTATTCTGCTGTATTGCACATACCTGTTTACACATTCCCATCTGTTACATGTATGCCTGTGTGGCTCACATCCATTCACGAGATTTTTAATTCCAAGAAAACCTGTAGCACTGGAACCTCATCTTCACCTAGTGTCTTTCTATGAAAGTATTACTTCCTTAAGACTTCTTCAATTATCTGACCTTGTCTAGATGACCATCAGCCTCTTTATCCTCTTTTATCTTCCCAAAGTATATGTAAGTTCATCATGTTTGCCTCCATCACTTTCATTGTTAAAAAATAGAGATTTAGAATAAGATCCAAGACTAACATCTTGGGAGTCTTGTAAGTATGTCTCCAAGAACTGCTGCTTCTTGGTCAGTCTCTACCAAGATCCTGATGATTAAGCTTCACGGTTTTCCTGGGCTCTTCTGCCATCTTCAGAGAAGTGCAACCCACCCTCCAGAGATAACCGTTTCTATAATATTTGTTAGTCTTCTCGTTTCTCCCCTTCTAACTTACTTCCATTTATTTCCAAGATCAGATATTTACTTATTTAAGTAGATGCTAACTCATGACTTCTCCCTCTGATATATCTCCTGAATTCCAAGCTTTCTTCTCCCATAGCATCCTCTGGTTTAGGCCTTCAACATGTCCTCCTATATCAGGAGTTCCTGTCTTGTGCCATAAACCCCTTTGGCAGCCTGGTGAAGCCCATGCATCAAACAAAAACATGGGATTGCAAGGAATACATTATACTGAAATACAGTTATCAAACTATTTTAAAAATTATGATATAATAATTTATGTGCTTTATTAATATATTAAATAAGATCTAGCAGTGGTTCTAATGACTGCCTTAATTTTGAAGAAGTGGTGAGCATAAATAATATAACATCCATGATATTCAATGAAAAGGTGTATAATATCTTTTGATGACAAAGTCACAGGTCCCGTGAATACTACTGTGGTTTGTTACCAATGAATGCATTTCAATTAGTGGTTAGTCAAAATAAACATGCAATTTTTTTTTTCTGTCCACAGGTTCCTCTTCCCCTACCCTGCCACTAGACCAAGTAGATCATGAACATTTAACTTACTCCCTGCCTCTGTTCCAATCAGAACAGTCCCACAGGGCAGGCCTTCAGAGTGCTCTTTCTAAAATGCAGATCTTTTTTTTTTTCTGAGCTTTTTTATTGATCATTTCATTTGTTCCTCACAATTAATTTGTAAGGTTGTAAATTTTTTAAATATAAATTTATTTTTTAATTGGAGGCTAATTACTTTACAATATTGTATTTGTTTTGTCTAAAATGCAGATCTTAACAAGCCACTTCCCTGTATACTAGGGAATATAAAGTGGGTTTCTATCAGCTACAGAGGCATTCTCCTCCAGTGAAAGTGAAGTCGCTTAGTCATGTCTGACTCTTTGGAACCCCATGGACTGTAGCCTACCAGGCTCCTCCATCCATGGGATTTTCCAGGCAAGAATACTGGAGTGGGTTGCCATTTCCTTCTCCAATTCTCCTCCAGTAGTATAAAAATATAATTCATTTGAAATGCAAGTTTCCTGGACTCCCACGTGATTCTGAAGATCTGGGTGAGCCTGGGACTCTGCATTTTAAAAATTACCATGAGGCAGTCTTACACTCGTGGTCTGAAGACCAGATTTAGCAAAACAGGAGGGAGTCCAAACTGTAAGCATCACTTTTAATACCCTTTGAAATCAGCCTCACTACATCTATTCTTCTAGTTCTACTCTGGCCTCATAGAATTACTATCCATTCTCTAAACAGAGAGTGAAAACACCCTGTCCTCTCCACTCCCCATCTTCCATAGATGTACATTTCTGCTTGCTGAAATCTTACTCATTCTTAAAGGCTCAATTCAACCTTCTCTCTGAAGCCTCTGCAACTTTCTCACTCAGGCTAATACAATCCTGTTTTCCTTGATACTTTCTAATTACTGCTGCAGCCCAGTTAATTATACCAGGCTTCTGCAAAGCCAAGAGTCTCAAACTCAGAGCTGCCTGAAGGATTGCTGTAAGTTCGTTCAGCATTCAGAATACACTGTGGGGAAAGAGAAATTATTGAACATCAATCAGGTTCTGGAAGTCAACAGAGGAGTAAGACAAGGCCTTACTTTCAAAGAGCTAATGTTCATCTGTTTACCTTCTTCATGCCATCTGCTACACCCCTTTCTTAAGTCCTGAAGACATCTAATCACTTCAATCCACATTAATCATTTCTTCTTTGATCTGATATACCAGGATCATGCTGTTTTCCTTTTCATCCATCTATCCATCCATCCAGTAATTACTGGGTTTCTACTATGTTCCAGGCAATGTGAAAGCACTGGGAATATAAAACCTGTGTACAGGTACCGGCCCTCAAAGTTCTGAGTGTCGTTAACTGCTCTCTCATTATAATTTCTGTCCCTTGGCTAGGCTGGAAGTTCTTTGAAAGCAGAAAAAGTTTTGTAGATTTATGTAGTCTTCACCATGTCTGGTACATCGCTGGCACAGCGAGTGTTCCTAATGCCCTTGAAAGAGTGAGTAAAACACTGACTTCTTTTCAAAACCTCCTTTCCCACTCAGAGCTTCCCTTACCTGATACTGCTAAACTGAAGGGAAAAGAAGCCTCTTCGCAATACCCTGGAGAAAAATTTCTTCGGGAGCTGGAGATGAGAGTTTGACTCTCCTCTCTCAGAAAAACAAGTCCCAAGAACACAAAGTCTAATTCCTCCACAAAGTCTAATTCCTCCAACAAACTGTTACCCTGACGCATCCGTTGCTAAGAGAAAAGAGGCTGGTCCTCTGCTGAGATAGACAAAACAGCCTCACCAATACAATGCCCGCTCCCTCCGGGCTCTTTCAGAACAGATTTATGATTGGTTGCTATGATGATGACGTCACTCAACCTGATCCAAAGGGAGGCCCGATTGGAGACGGCGATGGCACCCAACTCCGGTACTCTGGCCTGGAAACTCCCATGGATGGAGGAACCTGGTGGGCTGCAGTCCATGGGGTCGCTAAGGGTCAGACACGACAGAGCGACTTCATTTTCACTTTTCACTTTCATGCGTTGGAGAAGAAAATGGCAACCCACTCCAGTGTTTTTACCTGGAGAATCCCAGGGACGGGGGAGCCTGGTGGGCTGCCGTCTATGGGGTCGCACAGAGTCGGACACGACTGAAGCGACTTAGCAGCAGCAGCAAGGAAGGAGATGTGCAGTTTGAGTGTAGAGAGCTGCGACGTGGCCTGACTCCAGGACTGCCAGGCTTGATCCATGCCTCGTCGTGCCCAGAGCCAGCCGTACCCAAAGGAGAACCGTTCTAGGGTGAGGTCTCTAGCATCAGGGAACGAAGGACGATGTGAAGATTTAGGGCTGCTGCTCTGCCTCCCCAGCTGCGACCTGGGGCCCTCCCTGGAACTTGCCTAGATTTCCGTCTGAAGGAAAGAAAATACGGCTTGATCGGGTTTCGAGCGATGTCCTGGAACTTTTCACGTTTTACATTTACTTCTTGCCAAAACAACTTTTGTACAGAGTGTTAGCCAAAATAAAAGTATGAATCTCCAGGGGAAGTTGATTAAATCACTCAGCAACACCAAGGTTCATTTTATCTATAATTATGGCTCCAAAGGGATCCATACAGTAAAGTTCATCGGTTACTCGCTCTCCCTTCCTTTAGAAAAATAATTAAAACTGCCTCATTTCTAAGCTGGCGGAATTTAATAAAGTAATTCAATTGATTTCTGTAACTGGTCTAAATTACTATTTTACACCCAATTAAAACGAAAATATTTGACAACCGCTTATAGATTCATAACATATCTGAAATTTAGTAACCCTGAACAAGATGACTTTATATGGTGTGTAGGAAGATCATGTACATTCTTTCAAATACCTGAAGAATTTATGTTTTTCAAAATGCAAAAATGCAAATAAATTTTACTAAATCAGTCATTAAAAAACAAAACTAGGAGGAAGTCTTATCATTGTGACTGCGAAAACTTTTTCCCAGGCTCTTCCACTTTCTTACGCTGAAAGGTTCTCCCCTGGACTCAGTCCTGAAAAATCTTCTTTTCCTACTCTGCACTCTCCTGGTGGCATCATAACCCTGCTGCTTAGCCTCAACCATCCCTCCAAACACATCAGTGACTTCCATTTTATACTCTCAGCCTAACACATCTTTTACATTCCAGACCTGAATTTCCACTACCTCTTGGATATTCCAAGTATATCTAGCTTAGTTCATGATGTTTAATGGTTGCTAAATAAAGATAATGAATAATTTCTGTGCCGGAGGCATCACATTTTAGCAGAAGCAAACATCAATCATTGTCTTTCATATGTCTTTCAGGTATCTTCAGGAACTTTTTTTTTAACTTCTTTATTGTCCATTAGTTTGCAAAGCAAGAAATCTGAGTCACCCCTGACTCCTACCTCCCATAGTCAATATCACTAAATCCTGTCATTTTCCTTTTCTAAATTATCTCTCAAATAATCTATCTCTTCTTAGCCATCTTCACTGCCTCTGACTTATTTTAGGTAGTAATGTTGACTTGTTCTGTTTCTTGCTCTCTAATTTTTTTGCCACAGTGCCACAGAGTGTTTTGAAACAGAAATTCAATCCTGTTAGCACCCTGATTACATATTCTCAATCTGGCATATGAAACCCTGTACAAATAAGGTTCTGAAGGATACCTTAAAGTTATCCAGAGGATAGTAAGTTATGTTTTTAACCTCACTTCCTGCCTCTCACCTTAATTTAATCCACATTTTAGTGCAGTTTTTTTTAGTTGACCCCTTTTAAGAGCTGAGAGGCATGGAACCATAAAGATTGCGGCTTGGTAAGAGACCGTTAGTTAGAGGTAAGGTTACAGCTTGAAATGGACTTCTGCAACTGAGAGATGTTTGTTTCATACAAAGAATTCATGAGGTTTTAGCATTCTGCTCCACAATGTGTTCATGCTTGCCTTTGTTTTTTAATATGCCTAAAATCCTTATTCATTTATATTTCAATAAACTGGGCAAACTATCCAAAATCATTATTAACTAAAATGGACATAACATTGAATAAACTCAAAAAAGCCCTGGGCAGCTGTGACATGCTCACCCTGGGGGTTTCCACAGCTCCTGGCGTACCACTGCCCAGGCCCGGGAGTCTGTGTGTTCCAGAATGAGAGGCGGAGCTCTGGTTATGCAGAGCCCTGGACTGCTCCCTAAATACGCCTTGCCCTTTAATAACTGTGCATCCACTTCTACCTCTACTCAACCTCTAATGCCTTCCTTCATCTGCATTATTCAGTAAACTATTTTTTCAAGACCAACTTAAATACCATATTCCCGGAAAGACACCCAGATATCCAACAGAATTAGTCACTGCTTCTTCTGTTTTTTGTTTATAGCAACTATTACATTGTGTGGCAATGGCTTGTTTGTATGGATATCTCCCCTGTTAGACTTTAGGGCTGGGACAGTGTTTTATTCCATTATATTGCCGTTGTTTAGCACAATATCTGACATGGGTATTTAATATATGTTGAATCATTTAATTGATTAACTCTTCTTCAGACCAAATCTAGATAAAGCTCTCTAACAAAAGTTTCTTTGTATTCTTCCAAAGAGTTTTCTTGTCTTAAAAAAATTCATACTTCATTGCAGTCAGATTTAAGGAAGTAAATATTATAACCTTGTGATTTGGATGACACATTAAGCCTTTGTGTCATCTTTACAGACATCCCAAATGGATGCTCATTTGGGGGAATGAGTCATAGATCCCAATACCAAGAAGGTTAAAAATCAAATGGAAAATGTTTAGTAATTTCTTCATGTTACAAAGTCAAATTATAAATGAATGTTCTTTCATGGATGTGGTCCCCAAGGTGGCTAGTGAACACTTCTATTCTCTCCCAGGGGATGCCGAGTGAAATCTGCCAGCAATTTGAAGATATTTAAAAATTAGTTTAGTTTTATTAGTTGCTTCCCTGATGGCTCAGACAGTAAAGAAGCTGCCTTCAATGCAGAAGACCCAGATTCGATCTTTGAGTTGGGGAAGATCACTTGGAGAAGGAAATGGCAACCCACTCCAGTATTCTTGCCTGGAGAATCCCATAGACAGAGGAGTCTGGAGGGCTACAGTCCATGGAATCATAAAGAATCAGACATGACTGAATGACTAAACTTATTAGTTGAGTGACAATGTAATGAGTCAAGAAGCTGTTACTAAAAATACTTCTCTGATGGTTTAAGGGCATCTTGATAACTTCAGATTGGGTTTACAGAGGGTAATCTCTTGGTGGCTCAGACAGTAAAGAATCTCCCCACAGTGTGGGAGACCCAGGTTTGATCCCTGGGTAGGGAAGAACCCCTGGAGAAGGGAGTGGCAACTCACTCCAGTATTCTGGCCTGGAAAATGCCATAGACAGAGGAGCCTGGCAGGCTACAGTCCAGAGAGTCTCAAAGAGTCAGACAAGACTAAGTGAATAACACTTTCACTTTCACAAATTTGATATGAGTTAGATTTTTGCTACTTTAGGACTCGATTTCCTCACCCCTACTCAGAATTTTGTTTAAGAGTTAGTTCAGCAACTAGAGCTTGAATACCCTTAATAGGAGTCATTACGTGTTTTGCTGGGCTTCCGTGGTGGTTCAGATTGTAAAGAATCCACCTGCAATGCGGGAGACCCAGGTTCCATCCCTAGGTCAGGAAAATGCTCTAGAGAGGGGAATGGCTATCCACTCCAGTATTCTGTTTGTCTGCATCAATATGCATGGGAGAGAGAAAGGGTGGGAGAGAAGGAAGTGTCTCTGTTTGAGCCCCAAGTTGCTGGGACTCTGACACGTTTGCACAGTGCTTGGGAAAACTATCATAATCTACTACCTGAGGAACTGAAGGGTATCCCAGAAGAGTACTCAGATTCAGAAATGAGAAAAGACCAAAAAAAAAAAAATCTGACCTAGGAACAAAGCTTTATCTATTGGGGAGAAGACCAATTGTGGCAATTCTAGGGGGGAAAATGACTGGAAACTTCTATAAGAAATGAGAATATGTACAACACTAAAGTGAGATGATAGGCTTTCTTATGACTTCTGCACAGAAAGCCTTGAGTCTAATGGTGACTAAAGAGAGCACAACCCTCACTCCCATCAAAACTGTTGGTACTTCCCACAAACGAAGGTGGGCGCCCATGGACTGTCTATAGGCTGTGGGCAGCCTGAGTCTCCAGAGGGACCAATACAGGAGTTGAGGAGGAGAACACAGGGCCATATGGTAGCAGAGTGAACTTATTTGTGAGTATAGATGAGACTCTACTCTTAACACCAGAAACAGTTGGTGAGTGAGAGAGTCGTACAGAGCTGATAGTCCCACAGTATCAACAGGCATCAGGAACCAATTCTACATGCATACTTATTAATGCTATCAAGGTACTTTAAATTCTACTTTTTTAAGTGGATCATTCAAATAATACATTGTATAAAGCTAAAAAATTATGTTAGAGCCTAAATTTGTCACTTTCTGGATAAATGACCTCAGTCAAGCGGTTGAACTCCCTCTAACTCAGTTTTACTCCGCAAAATCTGGGATAATAATGCTTTCCTCGGAGCCAAGTCACATAAAGAGTGAGAACGCCCACACTGCTGCTGAAAATGGCTTTCTTCAAAAAAGATAACTCTTCACAGTATGAACTGGAAACAGGCAGTCAGTTCAGGTTTCCACAGGGGACTTCTTACATTCCAGGAGAGAGATAAAATTGATTCTTCTCTCCATCAAGTAGCTTCAGATTTGAAACAAAATCATGTTAATATTTTTGCCATATGAGGGTACAAATCACAAAGTTTTTTAAAAAAGGGTAAAGTTCCCATTCCTGAGTTTAGCCAGTTTTCATATTTAAAGTTTGAACAGTTAGGTATGTCCCCAGTAAAAACCTATTTAGAAGCAACTAGTTTAGAAAATTGTGTTTAATATATTTATTTTCAGTTTAAAGAAACCATATACATGTTTGTTAGCAGAAATCAGTTTTTCCGTATTCCCACTAGATATATAGTAAAAATAAAATTTTAAAGAATATTCGTATAAAAGGATACCAGATACCTTGTCCAGATTACTCACAGATCTTAATCTGTTCCTCTCTCATAGCACTGCCATTAAAAAGACCAACATAGAGCCTCAAACATGGTATATGCTCAAAACTACCACAATATTGTAAAGTAATTAGCCTCCAATTAAAATTATATATATACAATATAAAAATTTTTCAAAATGTGGCATATGCTCAATGGTGATTGTTGCATCAAAATTAATTTCAAACTGTTCAGTGTCTGTTCAGACATTGCCTTTGCCTTTTGATGACAGTTGAAGGTAAATGTGAATATTCAACAGTCTACTAGACATTTCCATTTGGATGTCTAATACAGGGTTATCCAAAGTGTGACCCTAAGATCACAATCAGTCAGGAAATATTTGTTACCAGTCCAGGAAATATTTGTTAACAATCTACAACAAAAGAAGTACTGAAATCAAAGTTGCTTAAAACCTGTCTAGCATTTTGATAGAATTACTGCTTTTTATCACATATGAAAAAAATTGGTTTGTACTCTAAATGTCTTTATTCCATTTTCTAGGAATATATTTGTATTGTATTTCACAGAAATATCAGTCTGTGAGATAAATGGACACAAAACCAAATCACATTGCTTCCAACAGATAGTTAGAGAAGCACTTAACTGACATCTCAAACACATGTTCAAAACTAACTCCTGATTCTCTGCTGAACTGATGAACTACCTGCTCATCCTGCAGTCTTCTTCACCTCAAGTGATGGCCACTCCTTCTTTACAGTTATTTAGGCAAAGACCCAAGAATCATCCTCTGAGGCCTTTGCTTCCATCCTTCACCCTTTGGGGATGTATTTTTGACATGGCACTCAGAGGGATGCACTTGTAAAACATAGGTCATATCATCCCAGTCATCTGTTCAAAACTCTCCAAAGGCTCTCATTTCACTCTGTGTAAAAGCCTAAGTACGAAGTTCTCACAATGACCTGTAAGGCCCAGCTTAGCCTGGCCCCTGTTACTAGTCTCATTTCCTGCCATTCTTCCCTGTGGCTCACGCCTCTGCAGACACCCTGGCCTCCTTGGGGTTACTCGAACACACCAGGCATGGTCCTGCTTTGCACTAGCTGTTCCCTCTGACCGGAACACTTAAACCAGATCTCTTTCATGTTTCTGCCAAAATGCTAACTTCTCAGTTAGGCCTGGTGGCGGTTTAGTCGCTAACTCGTGTCCAACTCTTGTGACCCCATGGACTGTAGACTGTCAGGCTTCTCTGTCCATGAGATTCTCCAGGCAAGAACACTGGAGTGGGTTGCCATTTCCTTATCAATTGGGCCTCCCCCCACCATATTTAAAATGGCAACTTCTCAATACTCTTCCCTCCCCATTCTCTGCTTGATTTTTTTCTGACAATATTTATCACCTTCTAAAACACTCTATCGGGGAAGGCAATGGCACCCCACCCCAGTACTTTGGCCTGGAAAATCCCATGGATGGAGGATCCTGGTAGGCTCCAGTCCATGGGGTCACTAAGAGTCGGACACGACTAAGCGACTTCACTTTGACTTTTCACTTTCATGCATTGGAGAAGGAAATGGCAACCCACTCCAGTGTTCTTGCCTGGAGAATCCCAGGGACGGGGGAGCCTGGTGGGCTGCCATCCATGGGGTCACACAGAGTCGGACACGACTGAAATGACTTAGCTTAGCTTAGCTTAAAATACTCTATGGGCTTCCTGGGTGGTGCTAGTAGTAAGGAACCTGCGAATCAATGCAGGAGACAGAGACACAGGTTCGATTCCTGGGTTGAGAAGATCTCCTGGAGAAGTGCATGACAACCCCCTCCAGTATTCTTGCCTGGAGAATCCAAGGGACAGAGAAGCCTGGCAGACTACAGTCCAAAGGGTTGCAAAGAGTTAGACACTACTCAAGTGACCTGGCACACAGGCACTCAAGACGCTCTATAAATTCCTTATTATACTTGTTGCCTCTCTTTGCCACTAAATTATGAACTCAATAAGGGCCAAAGATTTTGTCTTTTTTACTATACTGCTGCATCCCCAGTGCCGGAATCTGTTTGTCAGATAGAAAGTGCAGCATACAATGTTCATTAAATGATCTGGAACAACCACTTTGGGGAGTTATTTGGCAGTATCTAGTAAAACTGAAAATGTATATATCCTATAATCCAGCAATTCCACTCCTGGATATTTATCCTAGAGGAATTCTTACACGTGAAGAAATGGTTCATATATGTTCACTGTAAAATTTTTGTAATGGCAAAAGATGGAAACAATCTAAATGTCCATTAGTAGGGAAATGGATCGAATGTTATGGTACAGTTAATAAATTACCATAAAACTGCTAAAATAAATAAACTTGCCTAGATATAACTCAGACCCAAAATGGTGAGGTGAATGTTGAAGACTTATGAACAGAACAATGCCATTATTGACAAAAACATGTATGAGCTATTTCTGTTTATTATGGGCACATGTATGTGAGAAAAACATTACAAGTGAACTACTGAGATGATTCATACCCATTCATGACAGAAAGTTCCATTTCGGGAGGGATTGTTAATTTTAGAATGTTTTATTTCTCATTAGATAAAAAGACTGGAAATGGAATAAAATGTAAAATTTGTTGCATTTGAGGTTGTAAATATTGAGTGAGATTAATGGTTTTTTTGTACTTTTCTGTATTTAAATTTTTCTTAATTAAAAAAAATTATGTTCTAGACTGTAAGATTTTTAAGAGCTGGAAATATGTTTTATTCATATTCCTATCCATAGTACCTAATACTCTTACCAGAATATAGGCAATTCTCAAGATATACTTGAATATATATGTATTGTATAAATAAACATTTTAATTTTAAAAAGGATAAGGAACTAAGAGGTAAATAAGATGAGTAGTGCAGATATAAAAAGAAAGGTAGGAAATATTTTGGATGGACTATGCATGACCTGGACTTCTCTGGTGGCTCAGCTGGTAAAGAATCCACCTACAAGGTGGGAGACCTGGGTTTGATCCCTGGGTTGAGAAGATCCACTGGAGAAGGGGACGGCTACCCACTCCAGTATTTTGGCCTGGAGAATTTCATGGGCCTGGGCCTGGAGAATTACATGGGTTGTAAAGAGTCGGACATGACTGAGCAACTTCCACTTCACTATGCATGACTTAATACTCACGCTTACTAAGGCTCTCAGCTGACCTGGGTTACTCTGAAACAGACAGGATTTTTGAGAAGAAGATAAAGTTGTGAAAAAAGCTCTTTTCCATGGGTGAGTTACCAAGAAGGCTATAGGGGATTCACTGGTTATTGCAATAGTGTTTCCAAATTCCCCAAAGAAATCAATCTTTGAGATTCAGACACAACAACAGCAAAAAAAAACTCCTGAAATAATGACTTATTTTATATTTTTCATAACCCTTTTTCACTTGTTTTTAAAATATAATGGTAACCATGATAATAAGCAACTATTTTACTGTGATAGGGTTATGCTAAAAGTTCCAGAGACTTCCTTTTGTTTTAAAAAGTAGTAATAAAAGTGTCATTTATTATTATGATGAAACAATATATTGGACAAGATGGTATATTTCAGCTGTATGCTACCTGTTATAGATATTTCATAATAAAATCATTAAAAGAGGTAGGCATTAATGCAAAATAAATTCTAAATAAAAATAATTCTTACAGATAAAAAGTAAAATATTTAATATTTAAAAACTTATTCTTCAAATGACAACTTAAAACACATAAACATTAATTGTCTTATCCAATAGATTTGATCTTTGTTTTGCGACAAATGTTCCAGGTGAGAGAAAATTCCTCTTACTTTGTTTGATGTTGGTTCAGAGATTAAAAGTGCTTTCAAAAGTATTATCAGATTGGTCATTAGAGTATCTGTTGCTTTTTATAAGTTCAATTACTTTTTTTACTATGAAAATATGTGGTTTGTTGTATAAAGAACTGTATCTTTTAGTGAATATTCAAATTCAGAAAAATGCAGCAAACATGTTCAAACCATGTAACACTGGGATTTCCTAGCAAGAGCAATAGTATTACATATAAATATGTTGAAATCACCAATTTATGAAGTTATTTTGCTTACAAAATGTTATTCCTCGGAATACCATCCACTGGATTAGCACATTTTTGTATTCTATGTATATAAATTATTAATTATATACATATATATTAAACATTAATTATATACTATATATTAAGCATATTACTATTTATGTTATTTGTAAGAAGTGCTCAACAGCAAAGCCAGGAATACAGTTTAAAATATGACAACAGTTACAAGCAAGACAGACTTCTTAGATATTAACCTTTCTAATATGTACCTGACATGCTTCCAGAAATGTTTACCTTAATTTTTGACTCTGTATGTAAATATTTCCTGTCTTCCTTTAGTCTTGACGTCAGTACTGTTCCTGCTGACTCAGCAGTAAAGAACAAGCCTGTCAATGCAAGAGACGCTGGTTCCATCCCTGAGCCGAGAAGATCCCCTGAAGGAAATGGCAAATGCACCAATATTCTTGCCTGGGAAATCCCACTGGCAGAGGAGCCTGGTCACAAGTCAGACTCGTTTTAAGAGACTAAACCACCACCATCAGTATATATTGTATTGTATATATTGCTCTGAGCCAATAATATCACTATGTTGATTGCAAAAGCTTAATTTTCCCTTTTACATTGTTTTAGCACCTTTGTTAGAAATCAATTGACTGTATGCGTAGGAATTTATTTCTGGAATCGATAGTCTGTTCCATTCTGTTTTATTTTTATATATCTTTTTTCATAAACTCCAAACTGTCATGCTTATAGAGCTTTATAAGTCTTGAAATCAAGTAAGGCAAGTCTTCCAATTTTGCCCTTATTTTAATATATTGCTTTGGCTATTCTAGGTTCTTTGTATTTCCACTGAATTGGGATGACCCAGAGGGATGGGATGGGGAGGGAGGTGGGAGGGGAGTTCAGGATGGGGAACACATGTACATTCATGGCGGATTCAAGTCAATGTATGGCAAAACCAATACAATATTGTAAAATAAATACATTAATTTCAAAAAGAAAAAAAAAAGAAATATCCTATCAGTTTGTATAAAATTTTGATTGAGATTGGATTGAATCTATCAATGAACTTGGTGAGAACTGACATCTTAATAATACTGAGTCTTGCAATCTATGAACATAGTTGATTTTTTTCACTAATTTAGATTTTTCAAAAATAAAAATTTAAAAAGGATTAATATTTGCAAGTGTATAAAATAGGCCAGGCACAATAATGGGTGCTTTGTATGCATCTAATTAATTAAAATTTGTTATTCCTTTTAGTCAAATTATATGTGGAAGAAAATGGGAAGGTGGAGAGCTTAAGCAATTCCCTGATGCCAGGCAGTAGGTGGCTTAGAAGGGAATTTGGGCCCCTAGGTGCCTGACACCATGGGCTTCCCTGGTGGCTCAGTCGGTAGAGAATGTGCCTGCAATGTAGGGCACCCCAGTGTAAGGCGAGTGCAGGGGAAAAAGAGAATGAGCTGAGCAGTCAGGCAAAGAAAAGGAAATTTATTAAAGAGAATGAAAGGGAGAATGGCCCTTGAGAAGAACCAGCAGCCCACCGTTCTGGTGGAACCCTCTTATACCCCGTAGATGGAAATCAGGTCCCCTGAAGTGAGGTGTTTAGTTTAGTCTGCAACTGGAGTCTGGCCACAATGTAGTCTCGGGAGAGCCTCAAGTGTCCCATGGCAGGGTGGTCACATAAAGTTAAGAAAGTAAGTGCCAGCGAAAACAGGATGTCGCTTAAGCAATGTGGTCAGTTTCATGGGTCACTGTGACTTTATCTTTTGTTTTCGAGGTCCGCACAATGAGCCATTTTAACAACGGGCGCCATGCAGACCCTATCACCAGGTTTGATCCTTTTGGTGGGAAGATCCCCTGGAGAAGGGAATGGCTACCCAGTCCAGTGTTCTTGCCTGGAGAATTCCATGGACAGGGGACCCTGGCAGGCTACAGTTCATGGGGTCACAGAGAGTCAGACATGACTTACTAAGTTATTTCATCTGCCTGACACCAAAGCCTAGCTCTTTCTATTCACTAGCCTACTTAATTCAGCTCTAACTAGGGCTAGCACTTAGGCCTGCAAAACCCTCTAAAGTTCAGATTGTTCCTGAACAATCAAGCATTTCAAACTCCCACCATCACTGTTATGGTGGAGAAAGTGCAAAACGTGGAGGCATAGGGGCATAAAAGATTAAATTACATCTTCCAAATTGCACTTGAGAATTGAATGTGCCAATTAGACCCTTGTGACTACCTTGTTCACAGCACTTGGAATTCGAGTTCACGAACAGCATAAAATTCTTGTACCCTATTGCAAGAAAAGATATTCCCATTTATAAACTACCTATGCAAATTATTCTGGTTTAGGATTTGGAAAAGTTTTTGTAAAATATCTAAAAGCTCTTGATATGATTCGAGGAACGACCGGTTATGGAAATTCAGTGACCTTTACAAACTAGCTCAAAGCCAAAAAAAGAAAGAAATCAATGAAAACAAACCCAAATTGGTGTCATTAAAAGTAATCTAAGTTCCTGATTCATTATTCCTGATGAGTTTAATTTAAAAAAAAAGAAGAAGAATTCATGAAGAAGAAGGTTACGGTTGGAGATCTATTCTCAAAAAAATTAATTAAAAAAACAGATTAAAGTGTCCACCCAGATAGTTATAGGGACCACTGCAATGGGATTTTACAGTGGAGGGAGAAATGGAACTCAACTCCTAATACAGCGTGGGCACATGGAAATTTGCAGGGTAGGGGGTCAGTGGATGGAAAATTATTAAGAGAAAATAGGGCTAAGGGGAGTTCTGGTTAAATTAACCTAGCAGGATTCTTGTTGAAAAAGAGCCAGGATGATCAGACATCACCTGGGGAATGGTGGAAGATGACGAACCTGATCATATATTGAGGATCATCAAATACTGCGGTAGAGGGAAGTGTTCCTAGTTAAACTGAGTAAAGTTCTTGCTAAAACTGGATTTTACAAGGAAGTGCACAGATGAACCTAGGAGAAGGTTTCAGGAATCTGACTGAAGTCTGGCCAAGCAAAGACTCTTTACTTCAAGTATTTCCAGTCACATTTCTTTTAAGAGCTTTTCAGGGCTCTTTCAGACTCGACATCCAGTTTAGAAGAGTCTAGTCAACATCCACTAATTTTACAGCAATTCCCTCAAACCGAAAGGCCTCGAGAGGGTACAAAGCTTAAGTGTGAAAGATCTTCCCCTTCCCAGTTTCTTTTGTCTACAAAAATTAGAATAGAAGGCGGCTAGAGAGGACTGGGTACTCACATGCCTCCAGGCATTTGACATCCTGCCTGGCTCTTTTACGCACCCACCCTTCCCGGCAGCCCCACTTAGAGCAAGCCGGGAGCCCACGCCCTCGCACCCGGGCAGCGCAACTCTGGAGCAACCTGAGAAACCCGAGGAGAGCGGAGAGGATCGTTTACGCAGACAGGGTGGGGCGCGAAGGGAGTGAGGCGCCCAGAGACCCGGGTGGCCCTGGGCTAGTTCAGACGGCCTCCTGCGCCCCAGGTTCAGAAAGACCGCTGCAGAAAGAGGCGTGGAAGAGAGCAGAGCTGCGGAGGCGGGTCACGGGTTCACCCGGCCGGCGGAGGATGACACCGCCGCTGGGCTCACGTCGAACCCCGGGCTGAGCTGGGCTTTAGAGGCTTCTAGAGCGGGCTGACCTGTCTCGGCCCTGGCCGCGGAGAAGTAGGCCCCCACCGGCCCTCTTTGGCGCCCAGCTTCCCGCGCCGCGGCCGCAGGTGAGCCGAGCCCAGCAGCACCTCAAGGCATCAGGTGTCGTGGGAACGGCGCCCGCGGCGCGAAGGGGAGAGCCCGCCGCGTCTCCAGCCATCCGTGATACACGGCGGGAGGGTCGGGTCCGACAGCGAAGCTATGGAGGGGACACAGGAGGGAGCGGGGTGCGAGCTGCAGCGGTTCGGCCCCCCGGCTGCTCTGCAGCCCGCACAAGGTCAGTGGCGCGCCCGCAGTTGCGGGGACTCGGGCTGTGGAGCGCAACCGTCGGGAAGCCTGGCCTCACCCGCCAGGCCTGGGTAGGGGGCAGCCTTCCGCGTGGTGCTCGGGGCTCGGTGGCGGTCTGCTGATTGCACAGCCAACTTCTCTGCACTCGGAGTGCTGTTTTATTAGAAGGAAGGGGGAGGATGTACTTAGGACCAAAGCCGGCGTCCCCGCGCGGGGAGAAAGCAGTCTTTAGTCGGTCGTGAAAGGAGCTCGCGTCCTTGTTATCAACTACGTATTCTTCGGCTTTAACTTTCTGCAGTTCACTACAATTAAGCCTCTCCTCGTCCTGAGTAAAGAACCTCAGGGTGTTCGTTTGTAGATTTTAAGAGCAAACCCAGTATTGCGGATCGACTCTCCTGACCCACGTCTCCACGGACCCTTCATCCTGCGCGGCGCCCGGGTGGGTGTGCACGGTTTGGGGCAACTCGCCCTCAGCGGCGAGGGGTTCGGACAGTCTCCGTTTTTAAAGTGCGCCTTCTGACGGGCTTCTGTGACAGTAAAGCGAAGGTCTGCAGCGAGTTCAGCAGTCAGTCCTTGTGAATGGAACATCTTCTTTTGCGTAAGCTTGGTGCGCGATGTGCTGAGTAAGTTAATTGTGCTTGGCTTCTTTTTCACTTTGTTCCTATGGGTTACCGTTAACAGGGCGTGTGACTACTTTGTTTATAGTTTAATTTTCCCTGTATCAGAAATAGAAAGGGCTGAATGTGAGCTCAAATCTGTCATTCACTAACAGAGGCTAAATTATTAACAGTTCCATTATTTTGTTACTGTTCATCAGTGAGTTTCCATGAACTGGCATGAATCAGCTTCCTTATAAACCCCATAGATACAGTGTCTTTAAATGCTGATGAAAATATTAATATACCCTTTTGAAGAAGTAAATAAAATGTTCTTGACTGAAAATCCTAAGGGATTATCTTTATTCTCTCCCTATGTCTTTATCTAGGAGTTACTGTACTCAGACTTCGACAGGCATTTAAATACACACAGCAGCCATACTTTAATGAATTCTATCATAATTAGTTCACTTTGAAAGCATGCATATGCTATTGTAAATACATGTGTGCTCTATTGCCTCAGCAGTATCTTAATCTCTTCATTCATCAAAAATTTAAAAACCTTCCTCATGGATAGTTTTACAGTCAGTATCTACTATTTGGAGATGGTGGGTTTGCTAACAATGTTTGACTCAGAACTAAATGTTGGATTCTAGACTTAGAAAGCACCTAAACAGTGACTTGTTAAATATTGTATTAGTACACTTTGACTCTTCCCCACATCCCAATCTCTGAGTAGAATTTTCAGTAAAAATATCACACAGAATCAGCCTTTCTATTCTGTAAAAAAGAACTGTACTGTCCACAGTGGTTTGTGGTATTTTGAAGAAGTTTCCATAATATCAAGATTAGTCTGAGGGACAGGCCAGGATAGGTTCCAGTTTACAAAGTGACTTCTTTATCACTTTGGATAAGCTGACTATGAAGACAGTAAAACCAGCCCTATCCCTTTCAAAGGGACAAAAAAAAGTATGAAGTGCTTTGAAAAGTAAAATGTGCTATGTAAATATAAAGGCCCTCAATAAAAAGCTTAATGCAAGTGATGTTGCTGATTGGGATTTGAACTTAAATTGAGATTCTGAGTTCTTTGCAGACCTCCTTTGTAAGTCCCCTGAAGCTCACACTGCCTCTTTTTTTTTTTTTTTTTTTTTCATGCATCGGACTTGGACTGGCAATTTATTTCATATACGATATTATACATGTTTCAATGCCATTCTCCCAAGTTGGCTGTTTAGGAAGCTGCTGTGTCTGCTGGGGCTGTAGGCAAAGTAAGGCTGATGGTTTAGAGTTAGACCCTGTGCAAGAGCTTTATTTTCATTTTCTCACTAGAAACACATGAAGGTGTAGATATTCTTATTTCCATTTTGCAGAAGAGAAGACTGAGGCTCAGGCTGAATGACTTGCATAAGGTCACATAAGTGTCTCAATGTAGAACCAGGATTAGAAACAAAACAGAATCTTTGTTCTCTGCATCACATTTTTTACCTTTAACTCAGTGGTTTAAAAAAATTTTTTTGTGTAATCTGATAAAACTATGTCTCCCCAGGAAAATTGCCCATATCCGTATATATACAAAATTTTGCACATAATTTCAGAGTCCAGCCTGCTTTCTGAAACCTTTCCAGTGCTTTCAGGGCACCTTACTCTAACTATGTCTGTTACTGAATGAGGCAAAAAGCATATACATACTATATATTGGTACCATAATCTATTAACAGCAGCCCTTTGAACTTGGTAGTTTTCAACTGGGTAAAAATTCATTCAGTGACTGAAATAAAAAGAAAAATGACTTGCTATATTCTAATTGATTCTGTAAACACCAAAATGCAGTTTATTTTTTTACAATTGTAATCACATTCTTTTTATTTCAAAAAAAATTTTTTTAATTTGTTTTATATTATAGTTGACTTAAAATGTTGTGTTAGTTACCGGTGCACAGCGAATTGATTGTCGTCCATAAACATATATCTATTGTTTTTTCAGATTCTTTTCTCATACACATTATTGCACAATATTGAGTGGAGTTCCCTGTGCTATGCAGTAGGTCCTTGTTGATTATTTTATATATAGCAGTGTATGTATGTTGGGGCTTCCCTGGTAGCTCAGTGGTAAAAGAATCTGCCTGCAATGCAGGAGACTTCGGTTTCCTGAGTTGGGGAGATCCCCTGGAGGAGGAAATGGCAAGCTACTCCAGTACTCTTGCCTGGAGAATTCCATGGAAAAAGGAGCCTGGTGGACTGCAGGCCATAGCGTCGCACAAAGTAGAATAAAGTGACTAAGCGGCAGCAGTAGCAGTATGTGTGTGTTAATCCCAACCTCCTAATTTAACTCTTTCTCACCTTTCCCCTTTGGTAACCATAAGTTTGTTTTCTGTGACTGGGAGTCTGTTTCTGCTTTATAAATAAGTTCATTGTATGACTTTTTTTTTTAGATTCCACATATAAACGATATCACATGATATTTGTCTTTCTCTGATGTCGTTTAGCATGATCATCTGTGGGTCCATCCATATTGCTGCAAATGGAATAATTTCTCTTTTATGACTAATATTCCATATATGTATTCATACCACGTCTTCTTTGCCTGTTCACATGTTGATGGTCGTTTAGGTTGCTTCTATGTCTTGGGGATTGTAAACAGCACTGCAGTGAACATTGGGGTGCATGTATCCATTCTAACCATGTTTTTTCTCCAGATATATGCCCAGTACTTGGATGGCTGGGTCATATGGTAGCTCTGTTTTTAGTTTTTGAAGGTACCTCCATCCTGTTCTCCATAATGACTGTGCCAAATTACATTCCCTTCAGTAGTGTAAGAGGGTTCTTTCTCTTCACACCCAGCACTGATGTTTGTAGATTTTTTGATGATGGCCATTCTGATTGGTGTGAGGTAATATCTTCATTGTAGTTTTTTTTTTAATTGGAGGATAATTGCTTTACAATATTGTGTCGGTTTCTGCTGTACAACAACATGAATCAGTCATAAGTATACATATATCCCCTCCCTCTTGAGCCGCCCTCCCAACCCCCCGACAATCCCACCCCCCGACAATCCCACCCCTCTAGATAGTCACATGGCCCTGGGCTGAGCTCCTTATGTTATACAGCAGCTTCCCACTAGCTATGCATTTTACACATGATAATGTGTATATTTCAATGCTACTTTCTCAGTTCATCCCACCCTCTCTTTACCCCACTCTGTCCACAAGTCTGTTCTGTATGTCTGCATCTTTATCTCTGCCCTGCAAATAGGTTCATCAGTACCATTTTTCTGGATTCCATATATATGCATTAATATGTAATATTTGTTTTCTCTTTCTGACTTATTTCACTCTGTATAACAGGCTCTAGGTTTTGTCCTCAGTTCAACTGACTCAAATCCGTACCTTTTTATGGCTGAGTAATATTCCATTGTATATTTGTACCACTTCTTTATCCTTCATCTGTCAGTGGACATTTAGATTGCTTCCATGTCTTGGCTGTTATAAATGCAATGAACATTGGGGTACATGTGTTTTTTGAATTACGGTTTTTTTAAGGGTATATACCCATTAGTGGGCTTCCCTGGTGACTCGGTAAAGAACCCTCCCTCCAATGCAGGAGATGCTGGTTCTGTCCCTAAGTTGGGAACATCCCTTGGAGAAGGAAATGGTAACTCACTCCAGTATTTTTGTCTGGAAAATCCCACAGACAGAGGAGCCTGGTGGGCTGCAGTCCTCGGGGTTGCAAAAGAGTCGGACACAACTTAGTGACTAAAAAACAACATGTTGGGGTTGCTGGGTCATATGGTAGTTTTATTCCTAGTTTTTTAAGGCATCTCTGTACTATTCTCCGTAGTGACTGTATCAGTTTACATTCCCATCAACAGTATAGGAGGGTTCACTTTTCTCCACACCCAGCATTTATTGTTTGTAGATTTTTTGATGATGGCCATTCTGACTGATGTGAGGTGATACTTCATTGTAGTTTTGCTTTGCATTTCTCTAATAATTAGTGATGTTGAGCTTCTTTTCACATGCCTCTTGATTATCTGCAAGTCTTTGGAGAAATGTCTATTTAGATCTTTGCCCATTTTTGATTAGGGTTGTTTGATTTTTTATATTGAGCCACATGAGCTGCTTATAAACTTTGGAGACTAATCCCTTGTCAGTCACATCATTTGCAAATATTTTCTCCTATATATTTTTAATATTTGTCCATGGGTTGTCTTTTCATTTTGTTTGTGGTTTACTTTGCTGTGCAAAAGCTTTTGAGTTTAATTAGGTCTCATATGTTTATTCGGAGAGGGCAGTGGCACCCCACTCCAGTACTCTTGCCTGGAAAGTCCCATGGATGGAGGAGCCTGGTAGGCTGTAGTCCATGGGACTGCTAAGAGTTGGACACAACTGAGCGACTTCACTTTCACTTTTCACTTTCATGCTTTGGAGAAGGAAATGGCAACCCACTCCAGTGTTCTTGCCTGGAGAATCCCAGGGACGGGGGAGCCTGGTGGGCTGCCGTCCATGGGGTCGCACAGAGTTGGACACGACTGAAGTGACTTAGCAGCATATGTTTATTTTCGTTTTTATTTCCGTTACTCTCAGAGACAGATCAAAAAAGATACTGTGGTGATTTATGTCGAAGAGTATTCTGCCTATGTTTTCCTCTAAGAGTTTAATAGTATCCAGTCTTACTTTTCGGAGAAGGCAATGGCAACCCACTCCAGTACTCTTGCCTGGAGAATCCCAGGGACCGGGAGCCTGGTGGGCTGCCGTCTATGGGGTCATGCTGAGTTGGACACGACTGAAGTGACTTAGCAGCAGCAGCAGTCTTATCTTTAGGTCTTCAATCCATTTAGAGTTAATTTTTGTATATCGTGTTAGAGAATGTTCTAATTTCATTCTTTTACAGGTAGCTACCCAGTTTTCCTGGGGGAAGGCAATGGCACCCCACTCCAGTACTCTTGCCTGGAAAGTCCCATGGATGGAGGAGCCTGGTAGGCTGTAGTCCATGGGATTGCTAAGAGTCGGACACAACTGAGCCACTTCACTTTCTCTTTTCACTTTCATGCATTGGAGAAGGAAATGGCAACCCACTCCAGTGTTCTTGCCTGAAGAATCCCAGGGACAGGGGAGCCTGGTGGGCTTCTGTCTATGGGATCGCACAGAGTCGGACACGACTGAAGCGACTTAGCAGCAGCAGCAGCAACCCAGTTTTCCCAGCACTGCTTATCAAAGAGACTGTCTTTTCTCCATTGTATATTCTTGCCTCCTTGTGATGGATTAATTGACCATAGGGTTTACTTCTCGGGCTTTCTGTCCTGTTCCTTGATCTTTGAAGGTTCAGTTTAGAACAATGGTGCTTATTTGAAAGCAGATCTTTTCTTTGGACTCCATCAACCAAACTGCAAAAACAAAGAACATAGATGTTGCCTTTACTTACAGTTTTATTTTTTGTTTTTCCTCCTAGAGATGGCAAATCCTGAGGCTGCTATAAGTAGCTGCAGCTCTCATGAAGAGGAAAATCGCTGCACTTTTAACCAGCATACATCTCCCTCTGAGGAACTTCTATTAGAAGACCAGATGAGACAAAAACTCAAATTTTTTTTCATGAATCCTTGTGAGAAGTTCTGGGCTCGAGGTAGAAAACCCTGGAAACTTGCCATACAAATTCTAAAAATTGCCATGGTGACCATACAGGTAGGCACCTCAGATCATGAGTTTAGCAAAGTCTTCTTTTACTAACAAAGATGACTATGTGTTTTCTTTTGTTTTTAAATAACTTTTTAACTGTATGCCTCATAACAATAAATTAGGAGATCCACAATCTTAAATCCTCTCTCTTCCATATTTGTGAAAGAAGACTTTTTTCCCCTAACTTGTTTCTTTTCATCTTTCATTAAATTGTAATTTTACTCACATAGTGTAACTAGATTTCAGGAAAATAAAATTTTAATATTTTGCTTCCAGTCAAGAAGTTTAGCTGAAGGTTTCTGAATCAACTTTGGAAGCTAGCTGTTGCCCAAGTAGAGAATTCTTTTTTTCCTAGTTAGCTGCCTGAAAATTTCTCTCTCTTCATAATTATTTGGATTCTCACATCTCTGTGATTGTGGGATCGTGAAGTAGAAGAATGTGGAGCTGATTAAAAGGAGTAACATAGGTAGTGAAATATGAGACTTCATTTTAGGAGATGTTGAATCTCATTTCCTTGGCTTCTCTTAACATTTTGGGGAGAAATTATGTTTTGTGATTCTTTATATATATTTATAATTTACTCTTGTGAAGGTATGTTTCTGCTAGTGAGAGTAATTATCTCTTGTTTAAAGCAAAAGAGCAAAAATAAAAGCATATTTCAATAGGAAAAATAGGTGATAGGTTTATTTTTTCTTTTTAAAAAATTATTATTTTTTTTACTTTATATTTTTTCTTAATTTGGTGAAAAATGCATATGTAAATAAATGACTGGATTAAGGAGAATTTTTTAAACTCTGAAATCATGCATTTTAACTGATTATTGAGCACAATTCTTCTCGATTGTTAGAAGCTGGCAATCATATGAAGTTGGTGAAATTCTTTTATTTATTTATGTTTTAATTGGAGGATAATTGCTTTACAATTTTGTGGTGGTTTCTGCCATACAGCAATGCAGATGAACCGTAATTACATACTCTCCCTCTTAAACCTCCCTCCCTTCTCTTTCCTCTAGGTCATCAGAGCGCCAGACTGAACTCCCTGTGTTATATACTTTTCAGCAGCTATCTGTTTTACACATGATAGTGTATATATGTTGATGTTACTCTCCATTCATTGAAGTTGATGAGATTCTTGCCTAAGTTTCTTTCTGATGCTAGATGTTGTGTAAAGGAAACTGACATTTGAGTGATTGTCTTGTTCCAAGACATTATTTTGTTTAATTTCAGCAATACTTCTATTGGATAAATACTGGACTCCTTCAGTTTACAGAATGAGGGGTGATATTTATAAAGTTTTTTGAATGCCACATGACGAGTACTGACTAGTACAGCCGGTGGCAGAATTAATACTTTAGAGACACGTGCTCTTTCTAATTATCAACATAAAAATGGTTGTTTGATTCCCAATATACTTGGCAAGTTGGAATTGAAATTCTTAATTTCCAAGTGATAATGTATGTCACAATCAGATCAGATCAGATCAGATCAATTGCTCAGTCGTGTCCGACTCTTTGCGACCCCATGAACCACAGCATGCCAGGCCTCCCTGTCTATCACCAACTCCCGGAGGTACTCAGACTCACACCCATCAAGTCAGTGATGCCATCCAGCCATCTCATCCTCTGTCGTCCCCTTCTCCTCCTGCCTCCAATCCCTCCCAGCATCAGTCTTCTCCAATGAGTCAACTCTTCGCATGAGGTGGCCAAAATACTGGAGTTTCAGCTTTAGCATCATTCCTTCCAAAGAAATTCCAGGGCTAATCTCCTTCAGAATGGACTGGTTGGATCTCCTTGCAGTCCAAGGGACTCTCAAGAGTCTTCTCCAACACCACACTTCAAAAGCATCAATTCTTCGGCGCTCAGCCTTCTTCACAGTCCAGCTCTCACATCCATACATGACCACAGGAAAGACCATAGCCTTGACTAGGCAAACCTTTGTTGGCAAAGTGATATCTCAATAGTGAAAGTATTTCTCTATGTTGTTTCCGAGTAGTCAGACGGGAAGCCTGTATCAGTTCAGTTCAGTCACTCAGTCGTGTCTGACTCTTTGTGACCCGATGAATCGCAGCACGCCAGGCCTCCCTGTCCATTACCAACTCCCGGAGTTCACTCAAACTCACATCCATCGAGTCGGTGATGCCATCCAGCCATCTCATCCTCTGTCATCTCCGTCTCCTCCTGCCCCCAATCCCTCCCAGCATCAGAGTCTTTTCCAATGAGTCAACTCTTTGCATCAGGTGGCCAAAGTCCTGGAGTTTCAGCTTTAGCATCATTCCTTCCAGAGAACACCCAGGACCGATCCCCTTTAGAATGGACTGGTTGGATCTCCTTGCAGTCCAAGGGACTCTCAAGAGTCTTCTCCAACACCACAGTTCAAAAGCATCAATTCTTTGGCGCTCAGCTTTCTTCACAGTCCAGCTCTCACATCCATACATGACCACTGGAAAAACCATAGCCTTGACTAGACGGACCTTTGTTGGCAAAGTAATGTCTCTGCTTTTGAATATGCTATCTAGGTTGGTCATAATTTTCCTTCCAAGGAGTAAGCGTCTTTTAATTTCATGGCTGCAATTACCATCTACAGTGATTTTGGAGCCCCCCAAAATAAAGTCAGCCACTGTTTCCACTGTTTCCCCATCTATTTGCCATCAAGTGATGGGACCAGATGCCATGATCTTCATTTTCTGAATGTTGAGCTTTAAGCCAACTTTTTCACTCTCCTCTTTCAGTCTCATCAAGAGCCTTTTAGTTCCTCTTCACTTTCTGCCATAAGAGTGGTGTCATCTGCATATCTGAGGTTATTGATATTTCTCCCAGCAATCTTGATTCCAGCTTGTGCTTCTTCCAGCCCAGCATTTCTCGTGATGTACTCTGCATAGAAGTTAAATAAGCAGGGTGACAATATAGAGCCTTGATGTACTCCTTTTCCTATTTAGAACCAGTCTGTTGTTCCATGTCCAGTTTTAACTGTTGCTTCCTGACCTGCATATAGGTTTCTCAAAAGACAGGTCAATGCTCTGGTATTCCCATCTCTTGAAGAATTTTCCACAGTTTATTGTGATCCACACAGTCAAAGGCATTGGAATATATGTTAATATACTTAAATTTAGAGATGAGTTGAAAGAATATTTTTATTTTTGTTCTTGTTGTCACAGTTTTGGTAATTAGTCCTAGAAATATAGCTTGATTATAAGACTTAAACTTATATATTTCTTCTTATATAGTTGTTTAAGAAGAGCTTAAACTTATATATTTCTTCTTCTTATAATTTCTTTTATTGTACACCTGCTTCAAGCCTTCTTGATGTCCTGAAGAATTCATTTTGAAATCTTCTACTTGCCCTTCAAGCTCCTGCGCCATCTGACTTCAGTGTTTCTGCTCACATTTTTCCTGTTTCTCTAATTGACTTAATGCTGGTGTTCTCAGTGTCCCCCTCAAAGTGCTAAGTTCAACTCGACCTTCTTAGCTTTCTCCACATGCTCCTCAAATGTCCCCTGCCCCAAGTTATGCACTTACTACAGGGCTTCTATTATTCTTTCTTCCCTTAGGAAACCTTCCAACTTCCATAGTGAAAGTTATCTTGCTCCTCTGAGCTAAAGAACTCCTAAAGGACTTCTCAGAGCTCCTAAAGTTTTTACTGGTGGGGACAATGTCATAAGTGAGATTGTACATGAAAATAAATGTTAAAAGTAGGCAAAGTCAGTTTCTTTTAGTTTAAAACTAGAAACCCACCTTATCTTTAAGGACAAATTAGTTCCCAAATGCCAAATGTTTAATTTCTATAGAATATATTAGGAATTAATTAGGTATTGAATCTTGAATAGGTGAATTAATCATTTAGTGGACACCTTTATTTCATGCTGTTTCACCCTCTTTTTCTTTCTTTTAAGCTGATCTTTTTTGGCTTGAGTAACCAGATGGTGGTAGCTTTCAAGGAAGAGAACACTATAGCATTCAAGCACCTCTTCCTAAAAGGATATACAGACAGAATGGATGACACATATGCAGTGTATACACAAAGAGATGTGTACGATCAGATCATCTTTGCAGTGAACCAGGTAAGTCAGGCACATGCATTCTTTACTTTGGAGAAAGATTAGACTGGAGAATTGTTAGTAATGTGCAAAATAGAAGCTGACATTCAAGGGTACAAGGGTGAGCATCTTTTAATGAAATTATAAATGTCATGTATGGAACCATTAATTTTTTTTTAACTTTGCCAACAAACTTTTACAAAACTATAAGTTGAGAAGAGCTTTTGTTTAGTAACAGAGAGACAGAAACTTTAAAGACTTAATTAAAAGAGTCAGATCTAGGGCTTGGCATAAGAACTTCAAAGATTTAAAATTATTAACTATGACCTTGGTTGTAAGTAGTCATTAAGTTTTCAGAGTTTATATGTTCAGGGACCCTTAAAAAATAATGAGATTATTAACCTTGAAGAATGTGTAGAGTAACCAAGACCTGAAATTCATTTAAAAGATAAGAAAGGCCTTTATGTCACATAAAGGCAATGGTTTCATTGTAACACTGATTAACTGCTTCAAAAAGGAATCTTGTTTTTTATACACGTGGGTCAAATTTCTACTCTGAGTTACTAATCAATTTGTTTTTGCTACAAACAGTACTTTCTCAAATCCGAAAATCTCCTATTTTGTAGGAATCTTTGGCAGCTTTCTTGAAGTCAGCATTTCCAACCTGAGTTAGAACTGCAGACAACATTTCTGCAATACTAACTGCAGTATATATAAAAATTATAACTCTTCTTCGAAAATTGTTATAGTGTAATTAGGGCTTTTCATTTTCCCAGAGACAAACTATGGGATAAAATACATATTTGTGACACTAAGGCTTTATGATAGCATTCAGATGACAAAAATTATCCAGAAATCTATAATAATAGAAGTAAGCTACATGCGTTGTTAAATAGAATTATGTCCTACAGTTTGTAAGGTCAAATAGTAGTAAAATTCTGGAGATATTAAGTTTTGAAATCCTTGTTTTAAGATTACTAAGTTTATCTAAATTACTCTGAAGCAAATTAGTAATTTCTTTTTGACAGGAGGGGTGGGTAGAGGCAAGAGATAAACAGTTCAATAAATTCATCCCAGAACATTTTTACCTTTATTATTAAGGATAAAAGCAGTCTTAAGTATATAGGACTTGGCATTCAGGCAGTTCTGTTTGTCACATTTCTTTTTTCTTTATAGAATTGCATGTAGGTAGATTCCTTGTGCTAGTAAATAGGTATATAGTATTTGGGGTAGAGTTTACCCGATTTGGAGCAAGTGACTCCCTACCATCTTCCAAGCACTATCATGCATTTTCAACTGAAGGTAAAAAAGTATCTTAATCACAATATTAGTGAATAAAGTTTTTGTGGTTAATAAGGTCAGTTATTCTACATGATTCCAGGGAAGTGAATAGGGAAAACATGGACTGATATGAAAGGAACATCTTTGTCTGCTGTAAGGAAATATGTGGATAGTTGAGGTGATAATCACCAAGAACTGACAGGTAAGACAGTAGCTTCTCAGCCCTTACAGTTATTTCCATCACTAGTTTTCCTGAAGATTGGAGCCCTAAAATGTCATCTAACTGAATAATCTCTAGGGCTTATCCTGATTTAACACTGGTTGTAACAGCATCACTCTTGTTTAGTATGTCTATTTATGTATTGGAATAAACCTAGTTATTTTAATACTTTATCCTGGCTTTTATCAATCATGTTTGGGTTGTCTTTACTGGGTTCCTTCTTTGAGCTGCCTCTTAACTTAGGGCAGTCCTCAAAGGTCTGTCCTTTTCCTGAAGAATTCCCCCCACTGTCACCCATCACCTAGACAGATGTTTCCAAAACAGTTGCTCACACTATTTTGTGAAGAGAGCTCACAAGCACCTCAGAATCACTCTGTTCAAAGCAGATACATATTCTCTTCCCACCTACTTCTCAGAGCTGCTTCTCTTTCTGATCAGTTGCTTACATTAAAAGGTCTCAGGATCTTGGAACCACTTACTTTTTTGCAGCTCAAACACAATCTATAAATCCCTACTTCTAGTTGGCTACCCTCTTCCCCCTCCCACCTGTCCTCCACTTCTTGGCAGTTTATTCTAAATGATTCACCTGAAGTCACAGATTTGACTGCATGGTATTCCTCATTTTATAATAGTATTCAGTGCTGCATATTAATATATTTATTCCATGAAGATGAAGGTACATACCAGGCACTCAAATGGTTGTGAATGAAAGAATGAGCTCAAAAGATTCATGTGTTCAGATAAAGTAATCACAGGGAGACCACAAAAAAAAAAAAATGCATCTGTAATCAAGGAACAAGCTGTTTAATCTGCTTTACCTTGGGTGCCACATTTCTCAGGTAAGGATTTTTATATAGCTTCCCAAAGGATGCCATAGAACCCATGAATCCGTGTGAAAAACTGGTTCTTTCAAGGTGGAGCTGCAGAGGCAAGTGGGGACAGATGCCAGCCTCATTAGAGCCTGACACAAGTCATAGCCACTTAGGTGCCCCATTAGTCAGTCCTACTGGTCACCTGCCTTTCAGTGGTAGCCCTATACCACCTTCCGCTTCCAGAGGCATCTGACTCAGGCTCCAGATTGGCCCTTTAGCTGGCCACAGTTCTGCTACTTGCCCCTGACCATTGTTGACTGGGAAAAAAAGCATAACCTAAAAGTTGAGAATTATGTTTTATTCAAAGACATCACCGAGGACTGTAGCCCAGGAAGGCAGCCTCTCAGATAGCTCTGAGAGACTATTCCAAAGAGGGTTTTTGCAGAAAACAAAATAAAAACCATGTATGGAACATGAAAAGATTACTGCTAATCACAAAAAAACAGATATGTTGGGAAGATGAATCTGGCCTAATGGCAGTTATTCCTTTGATATACATCTTAGCAATCCAGGGCAAGTATCCTGTTTTCTTCCATCCTGAATTTCCCTCAGGGCATACCCTCAGCACCACTATAGTGGCTGAATGCTTGATGGCTGGCAACACTTGGTGTTTATGGGAATGGCAGCAACACTCTTTGTCCACACCATCGAGCTCTACAGGTGCTCAGACCTCACATGCTAAGTCACTTCAGTCATATCAAATTCTTTGTGACCCTATGGACAGTAGCCCACCAGCTCCTCTGTCCATGGGATTCTCCAGGCAGCAATCCTGGAGTGGGTTTCCATTTCCTCCTCCAGGGGATCTTCCCAACCTAGGGATCAAACCTGAGTCTCTTACATTGGCAGGCAGGCTCTTTACTGCCTCTTTACTGCCTCAGCCCTCAGACTCCACAAGGAGCCTTATTAAGACAGTGAGGAAGTCTGGCTGAAGAATCACTTATAAAAATATTGTGTACCTGAAGGCCTACAGCTTGGATCTTTGTGTTTCAAGATCTTATAAGGTTTAAGACACAAGTTTCTTTGATAGGAGGTTCAGATCTTTAAGTAATTCCTGTCTGAACTGCTTCACAGGGAGTGGGCACTCAGAAGGGCTACAAGGGCCCATACAGGTGTGACCCCTGCCTACCTTTCTGGCTTTACCTCCTGTTACAGTCAGGAGGTACCTCACATTTCAGGCATATTGGTCTCCGTGGTACCTTACCACATTCAATATCTTTTACTTCTTTTTTCGTTTAATTATATTGTATTCCTCTTTGTCCCCCATACCCCAATATAAAACTACCAATTGGACTCTGAGTAGCTTTAGAAAGACTTAAGGCATTTATTTCCTTTTATGGGAAGTATCTCAAAACTAAATATGTCTGCTGCTGCTGCTGCTGCTAGGTCACTTCAGTCGTGTCCTACTCTGTGCGACCCCATAGACAGCGGCCTACCAGGCTCTCCCGTCCCTGGGATTCTCCAGGCAGGAACACTAGAGTAGGTTGCCATTTCCTTCTCCAATGCATGAAAGTGAAAAGTGAAAGTGAAGTCGCTCGGTCATGTCTGACTCTTCGCAGCCCCATGGACTGCAGCCTACCAGGCTCCTCGTCCATGGGATTTTCCAGGCAAGAGTACTGGAGTGGGGCGCCATTGCCTTCTAAATATGTCTTCCATTATACTGTTTCCTCTAGATGCAGAACATAATACTATTTAATGATTTATACAGCTTAATTATATTACTGTAGATTTCTGGCACATTTTCCCAGTCCCAGTGCTAGAAGAAATGTTGGTGCCGTAACAAATCCTATCCTAGCAGTTTACCATCTTACTGTATGTAGATGAGCTCTAGTGGATGAAGATCCTCTATCATATTATAATAGTTTTTCACCTCACCATTAACTTGACAAATATTTGAGCATGTACTCTGTGTACTCTTACCTGAAAGCTGGGTTTGCCTCTTGGTGGATGTCAAGCCAAAAGAACCAACCAAGCCAAAAATCAGAAAGAAGGATTAATTATTTGCAGCAAATAAGGAGAATACCAGGGATCCTTCCTAAAGCACATGTCTCCTGGGACAGTAAAATTGGGAAACTTTTAAGTTAAGGCACCTGCATATTTCTGAAGGGGCTTGGGCAGTCGACAGAGTCCAAGTTTTAGTTGATTGAAGTCATGAGGGTCAGAAAAGGTTAAGGGTTACGGGCTAATCTTTACCACTGAAACAGAACTGGGAATCTTTACAATGGCTGTGTGATCTATGCTGTTGTTATCTATTTGTTTGTACATTCATTTGTTCCCTTAATATTATTAATTACTGAGACCTGTTCAAGGACCAGCATTTGATCCAAAAACGCTGAGGCCAAAAATGGCTTCTCTTACTACAAAGTCACACATTCTCTTTCTCCAGGGACCCACCCCCTGCCCAGCCTATCTGCTTACAATATGGTTCTAAATGCTAAGGTTAGTGCAGTGGGCTTGATAAATTCCTTGCCCTGTGGAACTTAGATTCTAATGGAAGAGATGGATTTTAAACAAATTTAGCAAAATAATTTGACTTCCAAATATGAAAAAAAAATTAGGTGGCATAAAACATGAACAGTGGTCTCAAGATGGTCAGAAAAGGCCTCTCTGGGGACTTGAAGTCTGAGGAAGGATATTTCAGGCTAAAGGAGTGGCAACAGCAAAGGCCCTGGAGGCTGGAAAACACTTGGTATGTTTAAGGCAAGTGTGCAAAGGAGTGAGGGAAGAGCCAGAGGTAGGGCTTTCCAGGCCCTGGAAAAGAGTTTTTAAGTTTATCCTGAGACACAGGAAATCATGGGAGGACTTTCATTAGGGAAATATTGCTTAAAAGTGACTAAGCTGTATATCTTGCAAAGATAAAGATTAAAAAAAATTTTAAAAACTTATCTTTAGACAATGCTTTGCTGGTTAGTCTGAAACAGTTTTATCCCACTTTCTATATTATAGTAAAGCAGAACTCCTGACTATAGAAAATAGTCCAAAGATAAAGTTTGTTAATACTTTAAATGTAAAGTATTAACAAACTTTAAATGTAAAGGCACTTACATTTAAATGTAAGTAAATACTCACATTAAATGTAAAAGGCACTTCCTAAAGATAGTTCTTTAAAGGAAGAAAGAACTTGAAATGTTATTTAAGGTTAAATTCAGCCTTTAATTTTCCAGGGTGGGGGGAGGGTTCAGGATGGGGAACACATGTATACTTGTGACGGATCCATCTTGATGTATGGCAAAAGCAATACAATATTGTAAAGTTAAGCAAAATGAAATTTAATTTAAAAAAATAAATAAATTAAAAAAAAAAAAAAAAAAAAAAAAAAAAAAAGAAAGCAGAGGCTGATACAGTTTGTGACTTGCTCACAATCACAGAAATGAGACTTGAACCCAAAACTCTAATTCACAAGTGCTCTTTGCCCTCTGCCATCCCAGTGCACAGTAACATGTCAATTACTTTCCAGTCTCCACCTGGACAGGAGGTGGGAACCTACCGTTTCAAAGGCAGGGAGGGAGGGGAATCATGGCTTCACTTCTGCCTGGCTGGGTGCTCTCATTTTCTGTTTCTCTTTTTGGTTGAAGTATTTGCAGCTGTGCAGCATCTCAGTTGGGAATCACGCATTTGAGAACAAGGGCACGGAGCAGTCGGCCATGGCAGTCTGTTGGCACTTCTACAAGCAAGGAAACGTCTATCCTGGAAATGATACCTTTGACATTGACCCAGAAATTGAAACTGGTGATATTCTTCTATAAGCTAGAACTTCCATTTTTAACTCCTTGATTTACAGTCAGTAATTTCATCTCTGAAAATATTGATTTGGCCTGTGCTATTAGGTCATAGTAAGAACTGTATCAGTTATGCCAGGTACTTCACTATACCTCATAATTCTTAAACAAACCAACAAACAAAAAATCAACGAGACAAGTTTATTATTATCCTCATTTTACAGAAGACTAAAATGTGGCTCAGAAGCTTTAGTAATCTGCTCAAGGTGAACCTAGTAAGAGATAGTGCTGAAATTTGACCCAGGCTGTGCTCTTAGCCATTTTATTCCACAACCTCTCTTCTGGATAAGCCAGTTTAATAGATAGATATTCCCCTTATAAAACAAATGTTTGCAAATTCTTGAATACATAAAACTTTTTTTCCCTCAATAGTACTTCACTATTCAGTATCTTTGGGGGTAAGTTGAGGAGTAATGAGATTCCCTCGTAGCTCAGTCAGTTAGAGATATGCCTGCAGTTTAGGAGACCTGGGTTCAATTCCTAGGTCAGGAAGATCCCCTAGAGAAGGAAATGGCAACCCACTCCAGTATTCTTGCCTGGGAAATCCCATGAACAGAGGAGCCTGGCGGGCTCCAGTCCATGGAGTCGCAAAGAATCAGACACAACTTAGGAATTAAACCACCACCAGTGAGAAGCAGAATTTAGAATAGCATAGCTTATTCCTATAAGCAAAATTCTATTTATAATTTGTACCTAAAACATTAGCTCGGAGAACACAATGGCACCCCACTCCAGTACTCTTGTTTGGAAAATCCCATGGATGGAGGAGCCTGATAGGCTACAGTCCATGGGGTCCGCTAAGGGTTGGACACGACTGAGCGACTTCACTTTCACTTTTCACTTTCATGCGTTGGAGAAGGAAATGGCAAGCCACTCCAGTGTTCTTGCCTGGAGAATCCCAGGGACGGGGAAGCCTGGTGGGCTGCCGTCCATGGGGTCGCACAGAGTCGGACATGACTGAAGTGACTTAGCATAGCATAGCAAAACATTAGCTTAGGTCATTGAGTTAAAAAGTAAGTACTTTTAGCAGTAGCTGCTGGGACTTTTTCTTTGAGAAAAATAATAAAGGATTATAGTACTGACTAGTAAAAACCTTCTAAGATGCTGTCTTCCCCTTTTTTTTTTAAAGTGTTTATTGAGGGAGAATTGTCAGCACATAATATTTTTTAAAAATAGATACTTTAAACATAGAAAATTTTATCTTAAACGCTCTAGGTGCTTCAAATGTATGCATAGGATACAAAAAGGGAGAGGGGCCTCAAAATTTAGGCTGAAAAAGGCAGAAAGGAAGATGGCCTTTTATACAAGATTAGTGAAATAGAGTTCAGATCTTTCTCTACCTCCATCCACTGAAGAAATGTTATAATCACGTCTTACAAACAAATAAAAGTCATTGTAACCATGTGGTATGGATGTTTAGATTTAAAAATCTTAATTCACAAAAATACCAGAATCTGAATATCCAGTTTTCATTATATGATCCTTTCAGGATGCAGTTTTCTATGTTTATTTCAGGTGCTATATTATGTTTTGCTCCTTTCTATGGCAGAATGTTTATTTGTGGAACCAAATGAACCTTTTCACATTGGAACACTAGAAGAAAATAAACTCAACTTAACACTGGACTTTCACAGGTGAGGGAAGCAGGTGGGAGGGTAACTCCTGTTTGTGTGTCCATGTTTTCACTGCACTAAAGTCTCCTGTTTTCCAGACTCATAACAGTGGAGCTGCGGTTTAAACTGAAGGCCATTAACCTGCAGACTATTCGTCATCATGAGCTCCCGGACTGTTACGACTTCACTCTGACTGTGAGTGTGGGCTGGGCTAATTTGATTCCTGTCTGGAGAAAAATGGTTTTATCTAGTTATATGTTCCATCTACTTGTGTCGAGGGTTGATCAAATGTATAGGGTGTTCTTGTCCTAATTGGATATGCACAGAGGAGACATTGGTTCAGCTAGCTCTGTTAGTCCTTTCTTAACTGCATTTTCACTTTCCGAGGTTTTAGTTATCATGATCAACCTCTGTCTGAAAATATTAAGTGGAATATTCCAGAAATAAACCATTCATATATTTTAAACTGTGTGTCATTCTCAGTAGCATAATGAAAACTTTCTGACCCTCCTCAGTATGAATCATCCTTTGGTCCAGTGTATACCATCCATTAGTCACTCAGTAACCCTCTCAGTTATCTACATATCACAGTGCTTGTGTTCAGATAAGCTGTATTTTACTTAAGAATGGCCCCAAAGCTGGTGATTCCAATATGCCAAAGTATTTCTTTAGGTGAAAAACTGAAAGCTTTTAACTTAATGAAGACAGAAAACCAACTGTATGTTGAGATTGCTTAAGCTACAAGAAGAAGAAATCTAGAGGTGACATTGTGAAGAAGGAAAAAGAAATCCATGCTAGTTTTACTGTTGCAGCTCAAACTGCAAAAATTATGGCCACAGTGTGATAAGTGTGTGGTTAAGATGGAAAAAGGCATTTAATTTGTACAAGATACTTAGAGAGACCACATTCATGTAACTTTTATTATAGTATATGTTATAATTTTCCTATTTTATTATTGTTGTTTAGTCGCTAAGTCATGTCTGACTCTTTTGTGACCCCGTGGACTGTAGGCTCCTCTGTCCATGGATTTCCCAGGCAAGAATACTGAAGTGGGTTGCCATTTCCTCCTCCAGGGGATCTTCCCGACCCAGGGATCGAACCTGCGTCTCCTGCATTGCAGGTGGATTCTTTACCACTGTGCAACCAGGGAAGCCCACTTTTAAAAAATTATTATTGTTTTTATTCTCCTGTGCCTAATTTATAAACTTGATCAAAGGTGTGTATGTATAGGAAAAATATTATATGTGAAGTTTGGTATTATCTGTGATTTCAGGCATCCGCTGGGGATCTTGGATAAAGGGGAGGGTCTCTTGTACCCACTTGTTTGGTTGTTAATCATCAGTCTTCTGCTCTTCAGTGTAAGTTCTCTGAGGGCAGGGACCTTGTCTTGTTCACTGCTAAGTCTTCAGGACCAAGAACAGCACCTGGCAAATAACAAAAAGAACAGAGGTTTGTAGGTTTGTATGGTTAGCTCTCAGCAGTTGGTGGCAGTCTGCTTAAGGTCATTGCCAAGGGTTCTTGCTGCTGAGCCTCACTGAGGATGTTTGCAGCCTATGGAAGTTATTGCTCACAGGGCCTCTTGCATGCTGCCTCTGAAAGTTCTGGTTGGTTTCCTCTTCTCTGTATTCCAGTTGCAGATGGAGCTTTGCTGCTCTCTATGGAGCACAACATGCCTCTCATGCTGGTTCATCACCTCACAAGGATCAGAGTCAGTAACGCAATGCTGAGAGGCATATGCAGGACAGCATTTGATAACGGCTTGCCTTCCTTGCCTTGCCTGGAGTAACAGGCAAATTTGGCCTTGGAATACGGAATGAAGCAGGGCAAAGACTAATAGAGTTCTGCCAAGAAAATGCACTGGTCATAGCAAATACCCTCTTCCAACAACACAAGAGAAGACTCTATACATGGACATCACCAGATGGTCAACACCGAAATCAGATCGATTATATTCTTTGCAGCCAAAGATGGAGAAGCTCTATACAGTCAGCAAAAACAAGACCAGGAGCTGACTGTGGCTCAGATAATGAACTCCTTATTGCCAAATTCAGACTGAAATTGAAGAAAGTAGGGAAAACCACTAGACCATTCAGATAGGACCTAAATCAAATCCCTTATGATTATACAGTGGAAGTGAGAAATAGATTTAAGGGCCTAGATCTGATAGATAGAGTGCCTGATGAACTATGGAATAAGGTTTGTGACACTGTACAGGAGACAGGGATCAAGACCATCCCCATGGAAAAGAAATGCAAAAAAGCAAAATGGCTGTCTGGGGAGGCCTTGCAAATAGCTGGGAAAAGAAGAGAAGCGAAAAGCAAAGGAGAAAAGGAAAGATATAAACATCTGAATGCAGAGTTCCAAAGAATAGCAAGAAGAGATAAGAAAGCCTTCTTCAGCGATCAATGCAAAGAAATAGAGGAAAACAACAGAATGGGAAAGACTAAGGATCTCTTCAAGAAAATCAGAGATACCAAAGGAACATTTCATGCAAAAATGGGCTCGATAAAGGACAGAAATGGTATGGACCTAACGGAAGCAGAAGATATTAAGAAGAGGTGGCAAGAATACACAGAAGAACTGTACAAAAAAGAGCTTCACGACCCAGATAATCATGATGGTGTGATCACTGACCTAGAGCCAGACATCTTGGAATGTGAAGTTAAGTGGGCCTTAGAAAGCATCACTATGAACAAAGCTAGTGGAGGTGATGGAATTCCAGTGGAGCTATTCCAAATCCTGAAAGATGATGCTGTGAAAGTGCTACACTCAATATGCCAGCAAATTTGGAAAACTCAGCAGTGGCCACAAGATTGGAAAAGGTCAGTTTTCATCCCAATCCCAAAGAAAGGCAATGCCAAAGAGTGCTCAAACTACCGCACAATTGCACTCATCTCACACGCTAGTAAAGTAATGCTCAAAATTCTCCAAGCCAGGCTTCAGCAATATGTGAACTGTGAACTTCCTGATGTTCAAGCTGGATTTAGAAAAGGCAGAGGAACCAGAGATCAAATTGCCAACATCCGCTGGATCATGGAAAAAGCAAAAGAGTTCCAGAAAAACATCTATTTCTGCTTTATTGACTATGCCAAAGCCTTTGACTGTGTAGATCACAATAAACTGTGGAAAATTCTGAGAGAGATGGGAATACCAGACCACCTGATCTGCCTCTTGAGAAATCTGTATTCAGGTCAGGAAGCAACAGTTAGAACTGGTCATGGAACAACAGACTGGTTCCAAATAGGAAAAGGAGTACATCAAGGCTGTATATTGTCACCATGTTTATTTAACTTATATGCAGAGTACATCATGAGAAATGCTGGACTGGAAGAAACACAAGCTGGAATCAAGATTGCCGGGAGAAATATCAATAACCTCAGATATGCAGATGATACCACCCTTATGGCAGAAAGTGAAGAGGAACTAAAAAGCCTCTTGATGAAAGTGAAAGTGGAGAGTGAAAAGGTTGGCTTAAAGCTCAACATTCAGAAAACGAAGATCATGGCATCTGGTCCCATCACTACATGGTAAATAGATGGGGAAACAGTGGAAACAGTGTCAGACTTTTTTTTTTCTGGGCTCCAAAATCACTGCAGATGGTGACTGCAGCCATGAAATTAAAAGACGCTTACTCCTTGGAAGGAAAGTTATGACTAACCTAGATAGCATATTCAAAAGCAGAGACATCACTTTGCCAACAAAGGTTCGCCTAGTCAAGGCTATGGTCTTTCCTGTGGTCATGTATGGATGTGAGAGCTGGGCTGTGAAGAAGGCTGAGCACCGAAGAATTGATGCTTTTGAACTGTGGTGTTGGAGAAGACTCTTGAGAGTCCCTTGGACTGCTAGGAGATCCAACCGGTCCATTCTGAAGGAGATGAGCCCTGGGATTTCTTTGGAAGGAATGATGCTAAAGCTGAAATTCCAGTATTTTGGCCACCTCATGCGAAGAGTTGACTCATTGGAGAAGACTCTGATGCTGGGAGGGATTGAGGGCAGGAGGAGAAGGGGACGACAGAGGATGAGATGGCTGGATGGCATCACTGACTCGATGAATGTGAGTCTGGGTGACCTCCGAGAGCTGGTGATGGACAGGGAGGCCTGGCGTGCTGGGGTTCATGGGGTCGCAAAGAGTCGGACACAACTGAGTGACTGATCTGATCTGATCTGATCTGATCTGCCTTCCTATGGTACAGATTTCTAGTAGTACAGTAGCAGTTTGTATCAAAAGTTATGTCCATGATACTCAACTAATTGGCTGTTAGAAATCAAATTTTCAGAAATTGAGATTAAAAATATGTTAGGATGTAGTATAATATAATAATTATGCCTATTGTTTAATAAGAAAAAGCACTAATTCTGTAAGACTGTATTTGGGCTACACATTTTGATCCTAATAGTAACCAGCAAGTTGTGAATTTTTAAAATTACATGATTTTTAAAAAATGGAGTTGTTATCCACAGTCTTCTCTCTCTGTGTCTGTCTGTCTGCCTCTCTCTTATAGAGAAATGATACTTTTTTTAAAGTCTTATAATCTTTTAAGGCTTTGGTCAACTGAAACCTTCTTCATGGACCTCTTTGTGATTTCTCAGTTAAAAATGCATTCTGTGCTCTGAAGCCCTAGATTTTGTTTTTGTTTTGTATTGTATGTCTTACCACCTTCTCTTTTAAGTTTTTTTAGATGTTTATCATCAGCTCCACTAGAATGAAAGTTCCCTGAAGGCAGGAACTGTTTTATCTTTTCATCTCTCAGAAAATATAGTAGGTGACTCAGATATTTGTTGAATGAGCAAGCAAAACACTAGTAAAATGCAGATCTTTTCCCATGACACATTACAACATAAAAGCATCCTGGCCTTTAGCCACATGCAGATGTTATATTTTTGGCATTCTTGGAGATTTATCCCCAGCTATGTGTGTTCATTGTGTATTTAGCAGTACATCTCATAGAACTGTGGTGGAAACTATATCCTATCAGGTAATTTGACAATAAAAGCCATTAGTGTGACTTTTGCCATAAATAAACATGAACTGTGGCAGTATATCCCTGATGTAACATACAAGGATTTTCAGTTCAGTTCAGTCGCTCAGTCGTGTCCGACTCTTTGCGACCCCATGAATCACAGCACGCCAGGCCTCCCTGTCCATCATCATCTCCCGGAGTTCATTCACACTCATGTGCATCGAGTCAGTGATGCCATCCAGCCATCTTATCCTCTTTCGTCCCCTTCTCCTCTTGCCCCCAATCCTTCCCAGCATCAGACTCTTTTCCAATGAGTCAACTCTTTGCATGAGGTGGCCAAAGTAGTTGGAGTCAGACAAATCTAGATTTTAATGTTAGCTTACCAGTTAGTAGCTATGTAATTTTAGGCAAATTATTTAATTGGTGTAAGCCTCAGTTTTCTCATTTGTAAAACCAAATTAATGCCCACCTACCTGAAAAAATTGTTGTGAAGATAAAATATAGCACATATGAAGGACCTACCAAATTATCTGGTATGTGGTAATGTTTGATTCAATAGCTATTTATTAAGGTTATCTTGTGTGTGCCCAGTTGGGTTCATAATATAAAAGTAGTGCATTATCAGTCATTCATAGTAGTTTGATAAATTCTTGCAACTTGTATTTTGAAGCTCTTTATTAAGTGTATAGACATCTAGGGTTTTTTGTATTCACTTGAACTGACTTTTTCATCATTGTGAAATGGCACTTTTTAACCCTTATCATAGTCTTTGCTCTAAAATTTACTTTAATGTTAATATAACCATTCCAACTTTCTTATAACTAGTGTTAACATGGCATATCTTTTTCATCCTTTTAAATTATTTGTATCTTATATTTAAAGTAGGTTTCTTGTTACACAGCATTTAGTTAGTCTTGCTTTTTTAATCCAACCTAACAATCTCTACCTTTTAATTAAGGTGCTTATATCATTTAAATTGCATGAAATTATTAATATGGTTTCTTTCTTTTTCTGCCTTCTTTTGGATTAACTGTTTTTTTAGGATTCCAGTCTATCTCATATGTTAGCTTATTAGCTATAACTTGTTGTGTTATTTTATGGTTTATGCTGCTGCTGCTGCTGCTAAGTCACTCCAGTCATGTCCGACTCTGTGCAACCCCACAGTACACATATTTAACTTATTACAACCTACTTTCAAGTGATGGTGTGACAGTTACATGTATAACATAAAAACCACCTGGCATGGTTTTCCTTCTGCATAAAGGGCTTCCTTTAATATTTCTTATAATACAGATCTGCTGGTAATAAGTTCTTTCTGCTTCTGTATGTCTGAAAAAGTATTTCACCTTCGTTTTTTAAAGGTAGTTTCACGAGGTATAGACTTCTAGCTTGGCTGTTTTTACCCTGGAACTTTAAAGATTTTTCTCTTTTGTTTATATTGTTTCTGATGAGAAATCTGCTGTCTTCTTCATCTTTGTTCTTCTGTATGGGATGTATTTCCCCCCTTCTGGGTGCTTTTAAAATTTTTCTCTTCATCTGTGGTTTCAGTGGTTTGATTCTGATATACCTTTATGTAGTTTTCTTGTATTTAGGGTTCATTGACTATCTTGAATCTGTGGGTTTATAGCTTTTATTATGTTTGACATTTACTTAGTGTTATTTCTTCAAATATTTTTTCTATCTCTTTCCCCCTACTTTTCAGAGATTCCAATAATATGTATATTTGGGCACTTGAAGTTGTCCTCTTTCTTTGATTTAATTTTCTAATATTTTCTGTATGCTTCACTTTGAGTAGTTTTACTGCTATGACTTCAAATCACTAATCTTTTTTCCTGTATTATCTAATCTGTTATTAGTTACACTCAGTATTTTTTCTTTTTCATTTAAAGATTTCAGTTTCTTCTAAACCTTGCTTAGATGTGATTGACAGTAAGTCAGAGTTTATTAGATATTTAATGAGCACCTACTATTTGAAAGACCCTGAGGCTCTTTGTGTGGGCAAAGCATGGTTTATTCTTGGCAAAGATTTCTGACTCATTCTAATAGTACTGAGCATCTTCCTTGTGTGAGGCAGGATCTCTGCAATGATAAAGATGAGCATACATTATCAATAAATATCCTTGGTTGCTTGTCATGCTGTGCTATGCTAAGTCACTTCAGTCATGTCCAACTCTGTGTGACCCCATAGACGGCAGCCCACCAGGCTTCCCCATCCCTGGGATTCTCCAGGCAAGAACACTGGAGTGGGTTGCCATTTCCTTCTCCAATGCTTGTCATGGGAAGAAACTTATAGTCTAACATGAGTGGAAACAGAGTAACTAGACTTACTAAGTTTATTTGTAATCTTTTGTCTGAAGTGGTATCTGATTACACCACATGAAGATTTTCAATTAAACTCATCTAAAAGAATCCACCTGCAATGTAGAAGACCCAAGTTTGATCCTTGGGTCTGGAAGATCCCATGGAGAAGGGAATGGCAACCCACTCCAGAATTCTTGCCTAGAGAAGTCTATGGACAGAGGAGCCTGACAGGCTACAGTCGATGGGGTCACAAAGAGTGAGGCACAGTTGAATGACTAACACAACACATGGCAGACTTGAAAAGAACTTTCCTTTTACTTTAGGACTTGAGAGAAGAGGCACCAAAAATGAAAGCAAAACCCCCAAACCAGACTAATTTCCTTAGTTTGCCTTCCAGGTGTCTGCAAGGAGAAGGTGGTGGGAGAGTGAAGGGGGAGACAGTGGAAGAGCTATGAAAGGTGTTCGGGCATGGCTTTGTCCTGTTGGTGCCTGGTGTGTCCCCAGTTATCACTGAAGCCAGACATACTGTTGGTTCCCTGTGATCACATCCTTTGTAATATTGTACATACGGTTCCAGAGTGACAAAGAAAACGAATCTTAGAAGGAAAATTGAAGGAGCTCCACCTGAAATGTTTCAAGACAGAAATAACAAGCACCTGTGTTAGTAAGAATATTAAAAATCTATCCCTAGCCAAGGCTCTGCTGGAAGAAGGGGGGAAATGTGCTTGTACTTGCTCAGGAGGACATCTAGAGGTGCTGAGAATGAGAGGAGGGGGAAGTTCTCTTGTTTTACAAGTGGTTCAGGGCTTGAATACTATTCTAGAAACTTAGGATTTTTAGAGACTAAACATTCTTTATGGAAGGTCTAACTCAATTTTCTCAGCTCACAGAGGAATAAAGGAAACTTCCTGAGGCTGAACGGAGTTAGCATCAGGTGAGAGTTGAGGGTCTGGGTTTCCTGTAACTTTGGGAGAATTGTTTCCTAATTAATGCATAGTGGCACCTTGACTTTAAAAGTAGTAGGTATGTTTTTGACCCTTTTCCTGTTCTTCACAGATAACTTTTGACAACAAAGCCCACAGTGGAAGAATTAAGATAAGTTTAGATAATGACATCTCTATCAGAGAATGTAAAGACTGGCATGTATCTGGATCAAGTAAGTAATGAATTTTACTAGTTTTCAAAATGGTTGTTAAATAACATTAAATGGTTATTAAATTACTGATCCCAAGGATATGTGGAACATCAAATGAAAGAATTGGATCATGTCCAAGTCCCTAATTCATTTTAGTTATCTAATGTTCCAAGTAATTCATAAGTTATCAGTAATTTAAATGGTTTTTCTTGCCTTTTCCATGAACCTTCACTGGCTAGTCCTTACTAAAAAAAGTGCTTATAATTCCCCCAACAACAACAACAAAAAATCACATCTACACAAACCAGTATTTATTGAGTGTTTATTGCATAAGTACTTTGAGCTACACTTTCCTTACTTGAGTGTTTTAAAATATCTTTGAGATAGGTAGCATCCCTGTTTTTACAGATGAAGAAACTAAGGCTCAGAAGTGAATTTTGGTGTCTTTGGTTCATATATCCAGGGAGAATTCAGGTAGGATTTGACCCTGAAATATCCCACACATTATAATTATCTTCTATCCAGGTCAAAAAGTAGATGAAATAAGGACAGAGTACGGTCCTGGAAATATGGACACAAACTCGAGTATAAACTGAGTATCGCTGAGAATTTTGGAGCTAAACTTGATGAAACCGACTGGAAAGAATTGATCTCATTCCCTAGTTCCTTGAAGTGGTGTGTAATAGTGTGTTGTGCTTGACTTTAATGATTAGGTCAGAGGGTCTTGGATTGTAGTAAGCAGGAGCACCATTCCAAGTACCTGCTAAGATGCAGTTTTCCCAGCTTCACACGAGACAGTCAGTAGGTCTGGCGGTGACACCCAGGACTGTGCAGTGAGTCCTTATTCAGACCATACTTGGATAATAATTACTTTAGGGTTCCCTACTAATGGATTCCGGAGAAGGCAATGGCACCCCACTCCAGTACTTTTCCCTGGAAAATCCCATGCATGGAGGAGTCTGGTGGGCTGCAGTCCATGGGGTCGCTAGAGTCGGACATGACTGAGCGACTTCCCTTTCACTTTTCACTTTCATGCATTGGAGAAGGAAATGGCAACCCACTCCAGTATTCTTGCCTGGAGAATCCCAGGGATGGGGGAGCCTGGTGGGCTGCCGTCTATGGGGTCACACAGAGTCGGACACGACTGAAGTGACGCAGCAGCAGCAGCAGCAGCACTAATAGATTCACAAAGTTCAGAAATAGTAATAAGATAGCATGAATAAATGAAATAAAATGTCTTCATTTTAGTATTCTTTTCACTAATAGGTAACTTCAAATATATGAAGACTTGGACTACGAACTTCACTTATAAAATTTCAATCACAGAATTGTTTATTTGAAACACAAGCCTGTTTTTTCATCTGTAAACATCTTAATACTTCTCATACTTGGAAACAGGGAAAATGAGAGCATATGAAGGTGCCTGGGACATAAGCTTTCTCTCAAGTGTTTGTTTCTTGGATTTTAAGTTTTTCTGAAGTAAATTTAATCCTTCATATAATATTTAGATGCCTCTTGACAAAATTATGGGTTGCTTTATTACAGCGTAGTCTTGAGTTCTTTCCATCAGCAGAGAGCAGCCCAACTTGTTAAGTAAGACAAGCTCTGTAAGAGAGCATGTGACAGCCACCCTCTGCTCTTCACCTAGCTGTGCTTCTGCTGGGAGGACTGATTCCCAGAATCTCTGTGTGGTGGCTCTGCCTTGTCATTCAAGTCTCAGCTAAAAGCCACTGCCTCTGGTGAGGCCTTCCTTCACTGTGTGGTATGAACGAGCCTTTCTTCTCCCCCTTCCCTCTCCCAAAGCTCCCTCAGCAGTGGTGCTCAAATTTTAGTGTTACCTGGAGAAAACTGCTTAGGAAAGCAGTTTCTGATATACTAGGGCTAGGGTAAGGCCGGAGGATGTTCATTTCTAACAAGTTCCAAAGAGGTGTCGAGAACCACTGACAGAGTGACGGATGCTGGAAACAAACTGCAAAGATTTGAACGCTGACTCTGCACTTTGTGGCCATGGACTCTTAGGCAACTTCTGTGACCCCTCTGGGCTTCAGTTTTCTCACCTGCAAAGTGGGAAAGATCACACCTACCTCGTGGGGTTACTGTGAGGTGCAAATGAGTTAAATCTTCAAAAATGCTTGAAACTATGCCAAGTAGGAAATACACTTAGTAGCTGTTTGGATTTACTTTCTTCCCATCACTTACTCCTATCAGGAGGTATTTTGTTCATTTACTTGTTTACTTTTTTCTCTTATCTCACTGGAGTAGAAGTTCCACAAGGTCAGGGACTCTGTCTTGTTCACCATTGTATTCTCAGCACGTGAAAACACACATGATGCTTAATGAGTATTTTATACCTAGATAAGCATGTTTAAATAAGATATGTGGGAACCCTAACTGTATTAAGAACAAAAGATGACAGGTGATAGTTAAAGATCTTTGATACATGGTTTTGAGGACTTTTAAACTTCTTTAAATACTAACAGAAGAATCTGTATCAGAGCTTTTTCTGTTTGTTATCTTTGTGGAAAGAATACTTGAATTTTTAAAATTATTCTAAGCATGAGTGTGAAGAAGGATCCATATAAAACTTGAAAATGTTTCTGAAGGATGGAAAAAAAAAGACTTGACACATTATGTTTTTCCTCAACTGATTTAACATGAACATGTCAGTTCTCCCTAGATTAACCTATAAATTCAGCATGATTCCCCCCAAAAATTAACAGTAAGATTGTTACTGGAATTTGAAATTTTGGTCCTGAAGAAATATGGGAAAATAACAAGCAAGACTAGCCAGCAGAAATTCTAGGGAAGTAATGAGACATATTTTTCTTAGGCAGTAAAATACACAAAAAAGTTGGAAGGGGAAGATATGGTACTTGAATACATTCAACAGCCATTTGGTGCATGATGAAAATGGCATTTCACATCATTTGCTCCTTTTATGAACAAATTAATGAAGTGATGAAGAAGATGTGTGATGTGTGTAGGTATGTAAACTGGCATGATATTTTTGGAGAGCAATTTCTTAGATCTATTTTTAGAAAGATGCATATGCTTTAACCCAACAATTCCGTCTTTGGATATTCATCCACCTAAAGAATCACTTGAACCTGTGCACGAAAAGGACCTGGAGAATGGATTGTAGTAGTGAAATCAGATTTCAGCCTGAACATCCTTACAAATAAAGTATTGTATATCTGTACTGAAATTACTCAATGCAGCTGTTAAATGAGGCTAAAAATGGGGGAAAAAAGAAGTAGAAGTAAATGTCACCACATTGATGTTCCAGTACATAAGCAGGTAACCTTCTTTCCTCCAGTTCAGAAGAACACTCATTACATGATGGTCTTTGATGTCTTCATTATTCTGACATGCTTGGCTTCGTTAATACTGTGTATTCGATCTGTGGTGAGAGGACTTCAGCTTCAGCAGGTAGGAGTCACTGCTTTCTAGGAATGCACTGGTCATTTTGATTGACAGAAATTCACCATGCCTCCCCTCTTTTCCCTAAAGGAATTTGTCAATTTTTTCCTCCTCCATTATAAGAAGGAAGTTTCTGTTTCTGATCGAATGGAATTCGTCAATGGATGGTATATTATGATTATTATTAGTGACGTATTGACCATCATTGGATCAATTCTGAAAATGGAAATTCACGCTAAGGTAAAATTTTTTCCTATTTATGTCATTGTTAGTATCAGATTTGCCTCAACTGTCATTTGTTTTTCCAAAATGTAAGGATTCACAGAGTACAAGATTTTTTTCAAACATTGTATTGAGTAAACCTGAAATAACAGTAATTTGTAAGAATCTAGTCAGGAAATATTTTAGGCTGTTTTTCAAAGTGTGATTTGAGTCCTCTGAATCAGGGTCATTTGGGTATCTAATAAAATACCCCACGTTAGACCTACTGAATGTGAACTCTGGGGTTGGGGCCTATGAATTCTTGCACACACGGAAAGTCATACACACACCAAGATAACTAAGATAAAAGATTTTTCTTGTTGTTCTTAGAAGGAATGCCAGAATCTTCAATAGAAGGAGTTGGACTGTGGGCAGGAGATGGGGAGTGAGGCCAAAGTACTATTGTGCGAGTCCTTGCAGTTATTCCTTTGTCCATTCAAATTGAGAATATTCCCATTTTCTTACTGTTACCACTGATGTACTACAAGGTTTTCCATTTTAAGTTAGGGCTAATCCAGCTTGTATATCAACCCTCCCCCAAAGCCAAAAAAAAAAAAACAACTAATACTGTTCAAACTAATCTTGTTCAGATTTATGTTTTTCTGTCCTCTACTGCAATTAAGGATGAGTATGAACCACATGGGGAGCCTGTTTTGTTTCAGATTCCTGGGCAGAGATCTCAAATGCAATAGCTCAGATATGATAAGAGCTTATTTCTCCCTCATGTAATTGTCAGGGTGGGTTTTCCAGCCTGGCAAGTCACTCAGCTCCACACAGTCATTCAGGAATCTAAGTTTCTCCCATCTTTTTCTCTGATGACCATTGAAGGCTCACCCAGACTGCATGATTGATGCTGGATTGTCTCATGAACAGGTTGCAGCCCATGGAAGGGAAAACCTGGTGTGGTAGGTAGTAGGTCTCTTACAGTCTTATGCCTTGGCTCAGAATGGCAGCCTTCTTCTGTCCAGTCCTGCTGGAGAAAATTTAGTCACATCTGACTGCAGGGAAGCTGGGGAGACAGCCCGCGCGTGTACCTCAGAAAGAGTGAGTTTAGAAACCATGAGCAGCTGTCACCACATGCCAGGGTAATATATATCATTGAAATAGATATTTAACTTTAGGGAACAAATAAAGAGAAGTAGGAGGAGATTTGCAGCAAATCTTCACTTTTACTGATCCCACCTGCCATTAACTTCAGTGAGCCCTTAATGGTGTCCAGCAGTCTTTCTACATTTTTCTAGACCATGCATTCCCCCTGCCTTCTAGCTGATCATTTCATATTTTTTCTCTCTTGAAACTTCTAATACCTCTTTTCTATCCTTTGTTTCAGCTGATGACCTCACTCTGTTTCACAAATAATAAACAGAATTGAAATCTACAATTTCCCACTTCATTTATCTATCCATCAGCATCAATGCCCATACACTTGGCATTTTCTCTTACTGTGGGTATAATGTGTAGATTACTATCCAGGGCCAACTCCTCCACGTGCCTATCAGATGCTGTCCCTACTTGCTTGTTCCAGAGCATGGCTCCAGCTATTCTTCCTCTGTTTCTTATGCATCCTTAGTTTCCTGTTCTCTGCCATGGCGTTTCCATGAGCATGTATTTTTTTTTTTTTTTTCCTTCTAAAAAGACAAAATCTCAACCTGTTCTCTCTTCAGCTACTTCCCCATTTCTCTGCTCTCCTTTACATAGCGAAAGACCTCAAAAGAGTATTTAATACTGTTTCTGGCTCTGTTCATCCAGTTCTATCTTGTATCTGTTCTCATCAGGCTGCACGGAAAGTGTATTTTCCAATGACCTGTAACTGTTGGCTGTGTCTAATATTCAGTTATTTATCCTCATTTTGACCCATTAGCAGCTTTTTAACACTGCAAGCACTTTCTTTGTTGATGAGTTTTTTCACTGGCTGTCACTTAACCTAATTTTTCTCTTGAATCATGGCTGGTCTTCACTTCCCTTTGCTGTTCCCTCTGCCTTCACCAAGCTATTTAAGTAACAGAGCTGCAAGGTACCGTGCTTAGACACCTCTTTTTTTCTGCCTTTGTTTTGTGATCTTATCCTGTCCTATTGCCTTAAAGGGTACCTATTTTCCAATGATTCTCAAATCTGCTTCTCCAGTTTGGAATTATTCCCTGAACTCCAGTCTCAAATATCCACCTGTTTCTTCCACATCTTCATTTGAATGTCTACTCAGCTTCACAAATTTAACATACCTAAAACAATCATTGTCTCAATGGACATGAGTTTGCACAAACTCCAGGAGTTGGTGATGGACAGGGAAGCCTGGCGTGCTGCAGTCCATGGGGTCGCAAAGAGCTGGACATGACTGAGCGACTGAACAACAAAAAACTCCGCCTCCATAGTCCAAACTCCCTTCTCTGTGGCCTTTCACATTTCAGTCAATGGCAGCTCTTTTCAGTTGTTCAAGGAAAAAACACATAGATTCATCCTTGACTCCTCTTTTTTACTAATTCCCTCTGCTCCATATCTCATCCAAGAGAAAATCCTATTTGTCTACCTTCAGAAATCACCTCATCACCTCCACCATTCCCAGCCTGGTCCAAAGCACCGTTAGCTCTCATCTGCAGTATTGCAGTAGCCATCTCTCTCTTCCACAGTCTGCTCTCAACCATAGAGCCAACACTGGATTACAGCACTCGTGTTCAGAGCTCTCAATCTCCACCATCTATTCAGAGTAAAAGGCAAAGTTGTTAAGTTATAATTGTGAAACTCTAAACTACCTGTTCCCTCACCTCGGTGACTCCTTACTCTCCCTTGTCGTTCTCTAGCCCGACCCACTACCTTGCCAGATGCCCTCCTGCTTTTGGGCCTCTGCTGATACTGGTCCCTCTGCCTGGAAAGCTCTTCCCCTAGACTCTTGCTTGGTTTGCTCCCTCACTCCCTTCATGTCTTTGCTCAAATGCTACCTTTTCAGTGAGACCTTCCCTGGTCACCCTTTCAAAATGCAGTGCACAGCCATCCTTTGTCCCCTCTGCTGAATTTTCTCCTCACCACTTACCATCAGTCCATGTATGAAGGGTTTCGCTAATTAACTTCTATCATCTCTCTCTACACCCACTAGAATGTAAACCTCGTGAGGGCAGGGAATTTTGTCTGTTCACTACTTTGTCCTTAGCACCTAGAATGGTGCCCAACTCTTTGCTACTCAATAAATAATTTTTGCCCCAATGAATTTCTGCTATGTAACTGATCATTTTTTTCCACTGTGTTTTAGAGTCTAACAAGTTATGATGTCTGTAGCATACTTCTTGGAACCTCTACCATGCTTGTGTGGCTTGGAGTTATCCGGTACTTTGGTTTTTTTCAGAAATACAATGTAAGGAATTCCACAGATCTCCAAGCTCTTTCAAAGTTACTGCACTGCTTTGTTTGAAGGACAAAGGGATTCTAATGACCTCGTTTACTTTCCCAGCTCCTCATTCTCACCCTCCAGGCGGCACTGCCCAATGTCATCAGGTTCTGCTGCTGTGCAGCCATGATTTATTTAGGCTATTGCTTCTGTGGATGGATTGTGCTGGGGCCTTATCATGATAAGGTACTGGTAAACAATTTTCTCTATTGCTATTAAGCTCTCAGGGTAGTACCAGTGGCTTGTTATTCTTTTAAAATAAGCTCACTTTACTTTGTGACTCAGCCTTAAACATTGAAGGTATTGTGTCTGTTGCCATGTTTTTAAACTGGTGAGGTAAGACCAGGTGGCACTAATGGTAAAGAACCCGCCTACCAGTGCAAGACATGTAAAAGATGTGGATTCGATCCCTGGGTTGGGAAGATCCCCTGGAGGAGGGCAGGGCAACCCACTCCAGTATTATTGCCTGGAGAATCCCATGGACAGAGGAGCCTGGCAGGCTGTAGCGCATAGGGTCACAAAGAGTTGGACACGACTGAAGCGACTGAGCACACACACGAGGTAAGACCAACTTGAGAGGATGGTTGATTTACTTGGTTGCCTCGGTTCCTTTTGTGAGTGTGTCAGATAGTTAAGTCCTTCTTACCATCAGTGAAGCCAGGTTTGACAGTTCGATTCATCAATATATATTTATGGGCTATTTAGGTAATTTTTATTGAAGTGTGACTTTATTTTAAAAGTAGTATAGGGAGAAACTTGTAGAAATATTTGACAATTTTGTTTACTAGAGTTATAGTCTTGACTATAATACCATCATCTTAAATGGAATGAACTTTGGAACAGAAGCATGAGCATTTGTATTCGAGACCTGAATGTTCTGCAGACGCATTTCAAGGATCTCTTTCTACAGAAAAGTAAAGGAGAGGGTAAAGGCTTGACTCAGAGGAGCTGGTCTGTACCTTCAGTGTTTTTCTTCTTCAGTTCAGGCTCCTCCTATGAAGAGGAACATCAAGAAGGAGCTCCTTGTTCCAAGAAATACAGTAGGCATGTACATACTATGTAGATCACAAAACAAATGGCTATAGGAATGACTTTTCTTGTTTGTCTCCATTGTATACATGTTATTAAACTTTTGTTTGATTTTATCTTGTTTAAAAAAAAAATGCCTGTGGTTACCTGAGGGTATTTGTTTGAAAGGGTAACTTGGGATATCTGGTTCCACTATTTTTATTATGGAATCATGATCGAAGTCTCCAGTGGGAGGGAACATGAAATAAAATGAATATTTTTTTTTTTTTTGCAGTTCCGTTCTCTGAACATGGTCTCTGAGTGTCTTTTCTCATTGATAAATGGAGATGATATGTTTGCCACATTTGCGAAAATGCAGCAAAAAAGTTACCTGGTCTGGCTGTTTAGCAGAATTTACCTCTACTCATTCATCAGCCTTTTTATATACATGATTTTAAGTCTTTTCATTGCACTGATCACTGATACGTATGAAACAATTAAGGTAGGTTCGTCAAGAACTGCGAGGAGTGACATTTTCCTAGAACTTGTAGAGAGTCAATAAAATACAGTACCTAACAGGGAGATCAGTGGAATAGTAATTTCTTCCGAGTAGAGAAAAAGGACTTCAATTTTAGATCCCGAGAAATAGAATTTCTAGAATGTTGAAAGTTTTGTCTTTGAGTAACTGTATGTTTTCAGACAAGCTTTCTAATCTTTTATTAGCATTATAAGGATCATTAGGTATTGGGTGAGTGAAACATGACATTTCAGGTGGTCAAAATTTTGTGGGGAGCTTTTAAAATCCAATTTTCATGAAGAAAAATTGACCTCTTTATTTGAAGTGTGCTATAACTGAATGCATCATTCTGCTAGGCCCTTCTTGGGACCACCCCAGAGGTCTAGTCTCCAGAACAGTCAAGGAACTGATAGGTCAAGAACTCGCCATGTCTGTGTTCCACATTTAGGAGCATGATTTGAAAAGCTGTTATCATTTAGTAAGTCCGTTGTGTCTGACTCAATGACTAATATTGTTATTCACACTGGATTTTAAAAATCAGTTTGAGCCCTTTAAAATATGGAAAGGCAGAATAAATATCCATATCTATTCAAATTTCTAATGATCTTCTCACATGGCGCTAGTGCCTCAAGAACCCATCTGCCAATGCAGGAGATGTAGGAGACTTGGGTTCGATCCCTGGGTTGGGAAGATCCCCTGGAGAAAGAAATGGTAACCCACTCCAGTATTCTTGCCTGTAGAATCTCATGGACAGAAGAGCCTGGTGGGCTACAGTCCATAGGGTTGCAAAGAGTCGGACACGAGTGAAGCAACTTGGTCTGCACATACATGTTAGTAGTAGCACGTTAGGTATATTATTGGCATGCTGCTGCTGCTGCTGCTAAGTCGCTTCAGTCGTGTCCGACTCTGTGCGACCCCATAGACGGAAGCTCATCAGGCTCCCCTGTCCCTGGGATTCTCCAGGCAAGAACACTGGAGTGGGTTGCCATTTCCTTCTCCAATGCATGAAAGTGTAAAGTGAAAGTGAAGTCGCTCAGTCGTGTCCAACTCTCAGCGACCCCATGGACTGGAGCCCACCAGGCTCCTCCGTCCATGGGATTCTCCAGGCAAAAGTCCTGGGGTGGGGGTGCCATTGCCTTCCCCTAGACCCTTCCATTTGGGGACTTCTGTTTCTGAACATGAGAGGGGTAGTGAAACATGATGCCATGTGAATAGATAAGGAGAAAGACGATCAAGAGTTTATGGCTTATATATTGGTAATTACAAATACCTTGTTCAGGCAACCAGGGCTGTGACTTCATTCTTACTGAATCAGGTGTCAAGAACTGACTGTCCTCAATGCTCACTTGACCAACTTGCTTAGAGTCACCAAGGAGACTGGAAAGAATGTAGTTGTACCTGTCCAAATCCCTTCCCACGGTGCTCTAAAAGTTTGCTGCCTTCACTTCTGCATGTAGAAAGCTATGTTATTCAAGGGTGATGATATCTGAGGTCTCAAAGAGTAACGTGAATGGACAGCTCTTGACACAAGCCTATGACTCTTAGTTTAGATGTTAACCTCTTTCCACAGACTCGGCACTTGTTACATGGGCAAGTCCTTTCTGATCCTTTCTGGCTCAGGGCCCATTCTTGGGATCTTAGATCCCCAAACTGAAATAAATATTAGACCCTTATATAAATCTGTCCATCTGGAAGAGAGACTCCAAAAGGGTGTGCAGGCTGGATTTTCCCTGGAAGGAGGTCTCAGATTCAGATTCAACATGTCCATTTCAGGTTGACTCGGACCCACAAAAGAGAGCCCGGGAGGGCACTGCAGAATCTTAGACCCACTTTTCCTTAGGCAAGCCTAAGAGTGGCTCTAGAGGCTCCATCACCATGAAAATACACGGAAGCAAGTGAACTATCCCTTTAGAAAAATCCCTACCTAACCCACCCCTGTGGGTTTCCCAAGTGGCACTAGTGGTAAAGAACCTGCCTGCCAGTGCAGGGAGATGTAAGAGATGCAAGTTCAATCCCTGGGTTGGGATGATCCTCTGGAGGAGGGCATGACAATCCACTCCAGTATTCCATGGAGAATCCCATGGATAGAGGCACGTGACCATAGGGTCACACAGAGTTGGACACAACTGAATTGACTTAGCATGCATCCCACCCCTGTAGCCAAATGATCCACTCTGAATTTGAAATAAAGCTGTTCTCAAGGGACTTATTAATGAAAACTTTTTCTTTTAAATTCTTCTGTATAGCATTACCAACAAGATGGCTTTCCTGAGACTGAACTTCGTATATTTATATCAGAGTGCAAAGATCTGCCTAATTCTGGAAAGTACCATTTAGAAGAAGACACTCCAGTACCTATATTCTGCTGTTGTAAAAAGTAGCCGTTAGGCTAATCTGTGCTCTGGAGAGAATATATTATGTAAATGAGTTGCGAGATAAAAATAGGTATTTTAGTATCAGATGTAGTATGTCTGGGGACTACTATTTTGAGCAACTGATGACTATAATTCATCAAGAGCTGTGTTTATATTTTTAAAGCAATATTTAATGTCTATAGCTTTGTGCTAGGTTTATTTTTTTTTTTAAACCCACTTCGATGAGGGAAACTGTTGGATTCTTTTCCAGTCTATTTTGCCACTTTTAGAGTATGTTTTCCATACCTTTCTTTACTCTTGCTTCCAGTTATTTTGACTGTGCTGACTGTGTCATCAGTAGAAACAGTGCCTGGTCTGATGTCAGCCAAGTCACTAACCCTGACCTGGACCATTCTCAGTGGTCATCTGAGAGACGGGATGGTTGCTATCTAGCCAGTAATCACTGGTGGCTCAGATGGTAAAGAATCTGCCTGCAGTGCAGACCTGCATGCAATGCCTGGGTGGGGAAGATGCCCTAGAGTAAGAAATGGCAATCCAGTCTAGTATTCTTACATGGAAAATTCCATGGACAGAGGAGCCTGGTGGGCTATAATCCATGGGCTCGCAAGAGTTAGACATGACTGAGTGACTTTAACTTTCAAAAGAATGAGAAAGAAAAAAATCACCAGCTAACAGTCACATGTTTGGTTCTGAATGACAACTGTTATTTGATACTGTTTTGATTTCTGGAGACAATCAGAGTTTTTAGTACTCACATATAGGTTTTCTCCTTTCCTATAGTGTTAAAGGACAAAGTTGAAAGAGTATTCTATATATCTGTGAAAATTAAAGTGCATACCAAATGCATATTCAATCCCACAAGGATTGATTTATTGGTACTTGCACAGCCTTGTGAAAAGTACATGATGCACCAGGTCCCTTGGGGGCACATTCATTCTCACAGAAAAGAGTAGCATTTCAGGGTCACTAATCGCAGTTTCATGGGGAGAAGTTCTACTGACATCAAAAATATTTTGTAAAACAGTTATGTTCAAAATTTAAAAATAAATGGGAAATGTATGCCTTAAAAAGACACAAAACCAAAGTCTCCACTCCTTGCAAACTGCCGATTAGAAGCTTCAGGGATTTTCACAATGTAAATCTTTGTTTTGTGTGCTATTTATCCAAACAGAAATTAATTCAATGATGTGGTGTGCAATAAAGGTTTTCTGAAAGCAAGCTCTTTTTTTTTTTTTTTCAAGGAAACTGATTTGTTAATTTTTTATTTTAAGGGCTAAATGAAGGTAACCTCAAGACACTGAAATCTTGTTTTAACACAATAACATTCATAATAATGACTCTAGGTGTCAAAATGTGAGATTCTGCAATGAATATAAGCTATTTTGTAGTACCTATGGCAATGGCAACCCATTCCAGTACTCTTGCCTGGAAAATCCCATGGACGGAGGAGCCTGGTAGGCTTCAGTCCATGGGGTTGCAAAGAGTCAGACACGACTGAGCGACTTCACTTTCACTTTTCACTTTCATGCATTGGAGAAGGAAATGGCAACCCACTCCAGTGTTCTTGCCCGGAGAATCCCAGGGACGGCAGAGCCTGGTGGGCTGCCATCTATGGGGTCACACAGAGTTGGACACAACTGAAGTGACTTAGCAGCAGCATGGCTTTAAAAAACTAGAAATCTAATCTCTAGGTGAATTTTTTTTATATCTTTGTTCTAATATTTGTGTCACAATCATTTTTGGAATTTGCTGGAATGCATTGAGTTTTGAGATTGTGTTCATTATCTGACTGGAAAAAGCAAGAGAGTTCCAGAAAAACATCTATTTCTGCTTTATTGACTATGCCAAAGCCTTTGACTGTGTGGATCACAATAAACTATGGAAAATTCTGAAAGAGATGGGAATACCAGACCACCTGATCTGCCTCTTAAGAAATCTATATTCAGGTCAGGAAGCAACAGTTAGAACTGGTCATGGAACAACAGACTGGTTCCAAATAGGAAAAGGAGTACGTCAAGGCTGCATATTGTCACCATGTTTATTTAACTTATATGCAGAGTACATCATGAGAAATGCTGGACTGGAAGAAACACAAGTTGGAATCAAGATTGCCGGGAGAAATATCAATAACCTCAGATATGCAGATGACACCACTCTTATGGCAGAAAGTGAAGAGGGGCTAAAAAGCCTCTTGATGAAAGTGAAAGTGGAGAGTGAAAGGGTTGGCTTAAAGCTCAACATTCAGAAAACGAAGATCATGGCATCTGGTCCCATCACTGCATGGGAAATAGATGGGGAAACAGTGGAAACAGTGTCAGACTTTGTTTTTCTGGGCTCCAAAATCACTGCAGATGGTGACTGCAGCCATGAAATTAAAAGACGCTTACTCCTTGGAAGGAAAGTTATGACCAACCTAGACAGCATATTCAAAAGCAGAGACATTACTTTACCAACAAAGGTTCGCCTAGTCAAGGCTATGGTCTTTCCTGTGGTCATGTATGGATGTGAGAGCTGGACTGTGAAGAAGGCTGAGCACCGAAGAATTGATGCTTTTGAACTGTGGTGTTGGAGAAGACTCTTGAGAGTCCCTTGGACTGCAAGGAGATCCAACCAGTCCATTCTGAAGGAGATCAATCCTGGAATTTCTTTGGAAGGAATGATGCTCAAGCTGAAACTCCAGTATTTTGGCCACCTCATGCGAAGAGTTGACTCATTGGAGAAGACTCTGATGCTGGGAGGGATTGAGGGCAGGAGGAGAAGGGGACTATAGAGGATGAGATGGCTGGATGGCATCACTGACTTGATGGGTGTGAGTCTGGGTGACCTCCGGGAGCTGGTGATGGACAGGGAGGCCTGGTGTGCTGCGGTTCATGGGGTCGCAAAGAGTCGGACACGACTGAGCGACTGATCTGATCTGATCTGATCATTATCTGACAAATACTTCTTTTTACCCCTTGAGAAGTTTTTGGATTAGCAGTAATATTTCAGTGGAAATGTGAGCCCGCTGACTTACTGCTCTGAGGTTTTGCTTTGCCCTGATGTCACTATGTTCCTCCTGTGGAAATACAGCCAATGACTTGGCACCTTCACATCTTTCTCCTGATTGTTCAAGCTTTCTTATTGTCAGGAATCCGTGATAAACTCCAAGGCCTAATTTTTAGTAATCATCCCCATGATCTTAGCTGGAATACTTCTAAGTTTCTCACCATTAGGTAGGATATGGGCTGTAGATTTTTCACAGGTGTTCTTAATCAAGTTGAAGATATTTCTTTCTGTTCCTAGTTTGCTGACAATTTTTAAAATCATGAATGAGTATTGGATTTTGTCAAATGAATTATTTGCATCTATTGATATTATTGTGATTTTTTTTTTTGAGCTCACTGATATGATGAATTACATTAGTTTGAGTTTAGAATGTTGAACTAACTTTGCATACCTGGAATAAATCCCACTTGGTTGTGGCGTTTGATTATTTTTATACATTGTTGCATTCAATTTGCTAATCTTTTTTGTTGAGGATTTTGCATCTATGTTCATGAGAGATATTGGTGTGTAGCTTTTTTGTTTGTAACGTCTTTATCTTTTTTTGTTCTCAGGGTAATGCTAGCTTCATAGAATAAATTAGGAAGTATGATCTCTGCTTCTGTCTTCTGGAAGAGATTATAGAGAACTGGTATAATTTCTTCCTTAAATGTTTGGTAGAATTTACCAGTGAACCCATCTGGATTGGTGCTTTCTGCTTCAGATTATTAATTATTGATTCAATTTCTTTAATAGACGTAGGCCTATTAGATTGTCTATTTCTTCTTGTAGGCCAGGAATAGATCCACATCAATATAGTCAACCGATCTTTGACAAGGAGCAAAGGCAATACAGTTGAGCAAAGACAGTCTTTTTCACAAATGAAACAACTGGATATACATACAAGAAAATGAACCTTGACATAGACTTTACATCTGTCACAAAAATTAACTCAAAATGGATCATAGTTGTATATGTAAAACTAAGATTCCTGAAAAAAAAAAATTGAAAAATCTGGATGACCTTGGATTTGGCAACAACTTTCTAAATATAACATCAAAGGTACAATCCATGACAGGAAAATGCCTTTTTGAAAGTGAAAAACAATGCCAATTGTGAATTAATTTACTAGTTTAGAATGGTCAAGATTGGGTGCCTAGAAACAATAATTTATATCTTAACATGTGTGATATTTATAGCTTTCAGCCATCTGGCTCCAGCTATCCTTCAGTCTCACACTGCCCGCTTCTTCTCCATCCCCAATTCCCTCAAACACTCAGTTTAAACATTTCCTAGAACCTTGCTACTTAAAGAGTGATGGGTGGACCAGCAGTATCAGCAGCATCTTCTAGTTAGAAACGCAAACCCTCAAGTCCTATTCCAGGCAGAACCACTGAATCAGAGTCTGTTTATATAAATTTGCTGATCTAAAAAAGTGTTATCCCAGTTTACGGTCCCTTTCTAAAGGGACTGTGGTTCCTAGTGGAGTCCTAACATTTTGAAGTGAAGGGTTGTCCCTTTATAGTGGCTTTGCTTGTTATAAATCTTTTTATTTTGTATTGGGGTATAGACGATTAACAAGTGATAGTTTCAGGTGAACAGTGAAGGGACTCAGCCATACATAGACATATCCATTCTCCTCCAAACCCCTCCCATCCAGGCTGCCTACAGTGGCTTTTGTTTTTAATTAAAAAGGCTTAAAAATTCTTTAGCATAAAAATTATATATATAGATACATATCTGTATAAGTATAATATTTCTTACAACATAAACTTCCTCCAACACTCTCCAACCAAGCTACAGTCTGCCTCTTTACACCAGCATCCACGTCCTTCCCACAAGAACGTGCTGCAACATTTCCTCTCCTTTTAAAAAGGAACCACACCACTGTTGCACCCACCTGCAGGGACTGTGAGTACACAAACAGGATCTTCCAAGTCTGTCTATACCCAGTGGGCACCTCTAATGAAACAGGCTCTAAACTAAGGCTTTTGCCCAATGGCCTATTGAAAGTGACTTTTAAAAGGGGTTGTAAAGAAACAGTGTTGCCTGCCATTTCAGTTCTACAAGGATCAAGCCATGCACAGTATACTTTGAGGGGAATTCAGGATGATGAAAGATAGCTTTCTGGGCTTGGATATACCTAGATAGTTAAGATATGTATCTAAATCAGTGACCCCAGATTCTTCTCATACATATAAAAGCACTAAAATCATTAACTTGTTTGTTCTTTATGATTAGCAGTGATCTTTGGATGTTCACCCACCCCAGCAAAAAATTCATGCACATTCTGGCTCTTTCCCTACCTCCTATTGAAATGAAGCACGATCCTAAGGAGATCCAAATAATGTAGCCATTAAGCAAAGTCGGGGACCTTTAGTTCCTTCTCAAGGGCTATAGATAATATTCTGAGCCATAGCCTGTGAGGTCTCTTATAGATGCTGAAACTCCTACCAGGTGGAAGAAGTTACCTCCATGATGACCAGACTGTATCCGTGACATAAGCTGACACAATTCCGAGAACTGGCCTCGAAGTAAAAACAAACCCACCCTGGAACTGAAGATTAACTGTACCTAAAACAATCAAGATGATGTTGGTCAGACCACTGATGACCAATTTCAAGATGACTATCAGAGCTGAGTGAACTGTTTTTGCATGTAGCCCCTTTCACTCTGTCTGGAAAAGCTCTTGCCGCTGATTATGTGGGGATGGGGGAGCTGGCCTTTGGACAGGTGTTCCCTTCCCCACCCAACACAGCATCAGAAATAAAGCAAACTTCCCACCATCCTGGCCTGTTTATTGGCTTTTGAGCTGTGAGCAGCCACATCCCGCTTTTGGTCACGCTGTTAGTCAGACACGACTGAGTGACTGAGCAGACACATAAGCCTTAGCTCCTCAGAGCTATCTGATGGGCTGTTTCCTGGACTATTGTCCTCAATAAAGTCCTCAAACAAAATTTAACTCCCAACTTTTGAGTCCTGTTCTTTTCTTTCCGTGGACAAGGGGGTCAATTACGTTTCCTTTTATATGCATTATGTGTGTTCAGTGCTTCAGTTGTGTTTCACTCTGCAACCCTATGGACTGTAGTCCACCAGGCTCCTCTGTCCATGGGATTTCCTGGCAAGAATACTGGAGTAGGTTACCATTTCCTTCTCTAGGGTATCTTCCCCATCCAGGGATCAAACCTGCCTCTCTTGCACTGCAGGCAGATTCTTTACGGGTGAGCCACCGGAGAGACCCTTTATGTATATTACTTACTTCCAACTGCTTCTGTCTGGAGATGCATATTGGCAGAATATTCTTTGCCCAAGGTAAACCCAAAGACCTTTTCAACAGTTACTAATTCGAACAGCCGGGACCTCTCGGACTTAGCCGCTCCTGCGGCTACCAATAGGAATAGGGTCCCTTGGGAAAGAAGCTATCGGCCGGTTGGGACTTCCAAGTCAACATAACCCTCAGCTGAAAGTGTCATTTGGGTAAGTAACCGTGACCCTCCTTTCCAAGATTCATGTCCCATTTCCAACAGGCATCCTCCTTAGAAGCTCTGGGAGGGTAGAGCAACAGTGGTTGCAGACTAGCACGTGGTCTTATCTGGGGGTCCTCAGTGCTCAGCCCTGGGCTTAGCATTCATTGAAAGTGTCCCTTGTCTTGAACGCATCAAAATACAAATGCCTTTTAAAATGGTCAAAGGACGGATGTCAGCATCAAAAGAAGGCAGAAATCAAGGAAGGATAGAGTCAGGAGCCCCGGAGGGCAGGGAGTGCGCAGCCCGGCCTCCCGGGGGGCGGTGTGGAGGGCACGGCGGCTGCCCAGCGTTCCTCCGCCCGCGCCGCTTTTGAAGGTGCTTCTCCGCGCTTCAGCCCGGCAGCCACTTAGGAGGCCTCTTTCTCTCTCCCGCCGCTCGGGGCAGCACCATGGCTCGCGACGTGGAGGCGCTGGACCTGCCGGCGTGGAGCAGGGCCTCAGGTCCATCCCAGGGGCCCCCGTGCAGGTCAGTACCCGGGGGGCGATCGCCGTGGGGGCCCCCCCTCCATCCTGCGGTCGCTCTTCGGGGGGTCCACAGCCACCCTTCCCCGGGCTGCTCTCCTGCTTGCGTCTCCTGGCGCTCGCACCTCTGCTCCGGGGGCTCGGAGGCCGGCTGGCGCGGAAAAAGTGCTCCAGGACACCAAGTTGAGACGTTCTCTGGACGTGCTCCAGCGTGGAGCTTGGAGACCAGGCGGAGGTGGGGATTCGCGGCGGGGCGAGACGCCTGGCCGCGCGCCCCTCTCCCCGAGGCGTACGCCGACCAGCCTGGTGACCCAGCCGCCGGAGCCGCCGGAGCGACCCCGCGACTCCGTGTGCCTGCTCTCCGACCAGGGTCCGGGCGCACCGGGCGGCTGGTGGAAGAGTAAGAGAGGGGCTAAAAGGAGGGGGCTCTCTAGGAGGGGTCTGACTTCAGGGGAGGCGGTCCCGCAAAGCCGAAATGCGTGCATTGAACTGTTTCGCCTACTCCAAACCCCTAGAGCCGTGGAAAGTTTTGAAGGTGCAGGCATGGGCGGGCAGCCCTATCCTTTTCCCCAGGTCAGAAAGCCAGAGAAAAGATCAGGTGTTTTCAGGTTAACCGTCAGATGAGGCGCCTGAGCTGTGTCTTTTTAGATACTGGACTCTGAAGAAATCCTCATCAAGTAGATGACTTTCCTGTTCTAGACTAGAGCTTTCTTGCTGGCTTGCTTATAGACTGCTTGCAGTTAGTTAAACCAGGCTGGGCTTTGCCTTCCGGAACAAACAGGCCTTTTCCTCAGGTGGGAGGGTTATAGTGTGGTTAACCCTAGTTCCTCTGCCTGTATGAAAAGACGTACAGTTCAGACCCGTGGCTCTGCCAGGGGGCCCCACCTTCTTGGTCAGAGTTCCAACCACCCAGCCGTGCAGCTGAGCCTGGGAGGTGCGGACAAACAGGCCTTCGCTCCCCTTTTAATGATCGCGAAACAAATACAGTGGTAGGTTGTTAAATTTTCTTAAAATAGTGCGGAGGCATTCCTGACTGTCCTGCGTGGCACTCTCCATATTATTACAAATGAACTTAATGCTAGCAAGGAAAGCAGAATTCGTGGGAAGGATTTACTTCATTTCTGGTCGCTGTCCAGATAAGTATTTACCTAATTTCAAGTAACTCTGGTATGTATTTTTTTAGACTTTGACAGACCAATTTTGAAGTAGATGACAAAATTTTGGTGCAGCTTTTCTTGACAGTTTGATACCTGTCAATGCCACATCGAAATAACTGAGTATCACGTAATTTATAGGGGCTTCAGAGGTGGTACTAGTGGTTAAGAACTAGCCTGCCAATGTAGAAAATGGTAGGTTTGTTCCCTGTGTTGGGAGGATCTCCTGGAGGAGTGCATGGCAACCCACTCCAGTATTCTTGAGAAGAATCCCCATAGACAGAGGAGTCTGGCCAGCTACAGTCCACAGGTCCACAAATGGTTGGACACAACTAAAGCAACTTTGCATGCACACATGTAATTTATAAACTATCTCTCTTAATGTTGAGTGTTTATTTTTAATAAAGCAGATGGATAGAAATTAAACACAGCTTCCATCTACCATAGCCCTAAAATCCCTGTTGTAAACGTAGGGAGCAAGTTGATCCTGGGTTTATTTACTATCTTTTGCTTGGGCTGATGAACAGACTTGTGCTTATGATGGGTATGTTGTGTATAACCTTTATTTCTTAAATTCCCTTTAGTTTTTTTCTTAGCATATATCCTTCAGGAATTAAATGGTTTTCTCATGTCCAGTGAGTATCTTCAGAAAGTCCCATTCTTAGAGAACACATACTTGGGTGCACACATAAATAGGTTTTGAAGGGATTCTAATTTGAAATATACATATGTCCGGTTGTGCAGTACCAGTGGTACAGAGGACTTTGTTTCATCTCAAACAGAATGAAAGGTGCAGTCAGTAAGAAAGAGGTGGGAAAGGCTGTCTATGGATGTTAGGATGCAAATTCTAATGTGTTATGTTGAGGGGATTAACTATATGGTTCTTGGAGAGGTGGGGTGTGAACTTCGCACGTCAGAAGTGTGTGTCCACAGAGATGCTAGTCATCTCTGTGATTGACTAACCACATAGCACAAGTTTGGGGGAACCTGGTATCTCCTTCTGATTGATGTTTTAGCTCATCTTCCTCTTCATACTTTAAGAGAAGTTAAACTCCCATTACTGTGAACTCTCGTTTCTACTTTAGAATTGTGCTCATTCACCCAGTCATGTCCAATTCTTGTCACCCTTTGGACTGTGGCCTGCCAGCCTCCTCTGTCCATGGGATTTTTCAGGCAAGAATACTGGAGTGGGTTGCCGTTTTATCCTTGGGGGGATCTTCTCACTCCAGGGATTGAACCCGCGTCTTCTGCATCTCCTGCGTTGCATGTGGATTCTTTACCTCCTGAGCCATTGGGGAAGCCCACTTTAGTAAACCTGCCATAAATCAGACCCTGTGGTTTGGACCCTTTAAAAACAGGCACATTTCCCACACATCTCCTGACCATTTTCATGCAGAGGCCATCATAATAGTGCAAATTTCTCCTGCACATAAAAGCTGGTAAATCCTGATGAAATGTTTGAGGAAGCCACATGCTCCTCTTTTTCTCCCAAGGAAGGGCATATCAAAAATGTTTTTAACAGTAAGATGATACATGTGAAATGTCTTAATGAAGCAAGTAGGAAGAATGGGGAGACAAGTAATGTACAAAGTGGTAGAGAATACAGAACTGAAAGTCAGGGTGATTATATATGTCAGCTAATCTCTGACTGGGTCTCTATCCATGAAGTGAAACTTAAAATAAGATAATTCTTGAAACTTAGTGGAAAAACAGGTTGGTTCTTGTGGCTACAATTTTTCTAGTGGCCAAAGAAAACCCTTTAGGCTCTGAAAGTTGAAAGTAGAATCTTCTTTGAGACTGGGCTGCTCTCTTTAGCTGAGGCTTGGAGTCCAAGCCCTATGTGTCTGTTCCTAAGAATGAGATCACCCTTCAGTGAGTTCTCACATCATGTGTTCTGAGCTTCACAGAGATAAGTAATTTTATTTCCAGACTTCGTTTTCTTTATCAAGTTGCAATACTCTTCTCAGTAACAAATGTGTAAAGCCATGTTTTGGTTTGTTTACCTATTTGTTTGATTTGGCAGTCACCCAGGGTTTTTCCTTCCCACTTTCCCCAGCCTGCCTCCAGCTGAGCTTTTACTCGGTTCTAAGCTTTGGCTCCACGTCCTTTTCTCTGTGTGAGGAGAGCTTTGCGAATATGTTGCCCATAGATATTTATTCCCCCTCAGCTGGGAAGATTGCTTCCTTTTTTGTCCTTTGAAGCTTGTATTTTGTTATCTCCCCTTGAATACATCTAGTGATTTTAGCCTAAAACATTTATCAGATAAAAGTTACTGACTACTGAGGCTAAAGACTCTGGAAAATTGTCCTCGGTATAATTCCAGAAGACCCACAGTTTAAAGGGTGGGCTTAAAAAAAATATCCTATCACCTAGAGCAACCAGAGGGAGTTCCTAAAGATAGCGTGAATCTAGGGTCTCCTCAACTGGCACTTAGGTGGGCTTGTCCAAAGATAAGGTAAACTCGTCCCATTGTTTGAGGAAAAATGATACATTATAACTTTGTTGTTGTTGCTGTTTGGTCATTGTGTCCGACTCTTTGTGACCCCATGGGCTGTAGCCCAACAGATTCCTCTATCCACAGGATTTCCCAGGCAAGACTACTAGAGTGGCTTGCCATTTCCTTCTCCAGGGGATCTTCCCAGCCCAGGGATCAAACCTGTGCCTCCTGTGTTGGCAGGCGGATTCTTTACTTCTGAACCACCAAGGAAGCCCAACTATAACTTTAGTTATAACTTTATTACTTCTTTTAATGTTCTTCTCCTTAGGGAGAGTCATCAGCATGACCCTGTTATATCAAGCACTTATTGAAAATGTTAGAGAAACCAAAATGTAGGCAATAGTGCAGTCATCTTTTCCAACGTTCACTGCGTCTGGAATCCTGTGGTGCCTCAGATAGTAAAGCGTCTGCCTGCAGTGCAGGAGACCCAGATTCGATCCCTGGGTTAGGAAGATCCTCTGGAGAAGGAAATGGCAACCCACTCCAGGACTCTTGCCTGGAAAATTCCATGGACTGAGGAGCCTGGTCTGCTGCAGTCCATGGGGTCACAAAGAGTCGGACACGACTGAGCGACTTCACTTTCACTTTCATTGCTTAGAAATGGAGTTTTGCTTTGCTTTTCTCTCTGACATGGAGAGCTGATTCTTCAGGCTGTGTTTTCAGAATACATGTTCAGAATCAGCACTTTGAAAATGCCAAGCCCCAGTTCTGCTTTCCTGCTGACCTGAGGCAGCAAAGTAATGATGGGAGATGATATTATGGGAACTTGGTGGCACAGTTGTCTTTAGGGGAATTCCTGAAAGTTGTAGCATGCTCATCTTTTATGGGTGACTCTACAGGAAAACGAAAAGCCCCTAGTCTTTTTTCCGGGTATTTCTCAGAATTAGAATGACCAAGTCATTTTTGTTTTGAGTGCTGTGCTGAGAAGGTAACTATGGTTTCTTTCTTTGACTTTTTTTTTTTTTTTTTTAAACTTACTTTAATTGGGGTCCAACTACCCTAGAGCCTGAGCTATCTGGACATCTTTTTCTTTTTCTCTCTTCTGAGGTTAGCAAATCTTGAGAAAATAAGTTCATTGTAGGAACTAGAGTGAAAAAACAAACAAACAAACAAACCCATGTGGAAGTTTGGGACTGGGTTAAAATCTTCCATCTGCCAGATTTCCTAGGACATTCACCCTAGGGTCAGCGTGATCATTGCTGTAGAAACCCCGAATTTTAGTCTGCATTTATTTCCCCTGATTCTCCTCCTCCTATCCACTGCTCACAAGCTAAGGGCAGGGAAATATTGGATTATCTAATATGTGTTATTAGGCTCTGTGAAATAGCTTATTTTAACTCAGAATGATAACTCAAAAATTCATGTTAATCACCCCAAATCAAGAAAATATGGAAAACTTGAAGAAGAAAATTAATATTACCTATCATACTACTTCACAGAGATTACTAAAAATTTTTTTTCTGGTTTATGCACTTTTAGACTTTTTAAATGTCTACATATAGCAATAAATGTTCACATTTTTGGAAAAATGAGATCTCAATATGTTTATTTTGTAACTTTGAAGAAATCTAACAGTATGTCATAGACATCTTTAAGTCAATACAGAGTTACAGAGAGGTTTGCAGTGAACATTTTTTGTAACCATGTTTTTGATCGGTTATTTAAACACTTGTAATATAAATCCATAGTTTTAATTCCAAGATCATAGATGCTCTTCTGATATCATTCTCTTCTACTTCCAAGTGTCCTTCTTTACATTTCCTTTCAATAGATGGTTTGTGTGTGTGACTGATAAATAAAATTGAAGGTAGATTTTAACCATTGTGACTGTTAGTAAGTTTGTTGTTAAATGACCATTGGCTTGTTCCAGTCCTTTATATGTAACAGGATAAATGTTGAATTGACCTTCTCTTATTAATAATTTGAAGCTCTCTACAGGTAATGGATAGTAAGCTTTTGCCTGTTTAAATATAATGTAGACATTTTTTCCCCTAGTCTTTTTAATTTCTTAAAGTCATAACTTTTTGTGTTAAGATCTGTCAGTTATTTTCATTGGCTTCTGAACTTTCTCATACTTAGGCATGTTAAATTATATTTTTAAAAATTCTATCTTTTGGTTCTATCAACTTTATTTTTTAAACGTGCCTAAGTTTTATTTTTGCATTTGGTTTGAGGGAGGACTCTAGCTTTCTCTCTTCCCAGTGGATCACAAATTTTCATAACAATTCATTGAATAATTCATTCTTTGGACAGACTTCAGGAATATTAATTGACACAAAATAGTTTTTTATCAGCAAACCAAGCAACTAAACTACCTAAACCCTCTAATATATCTTGGCTAAGATATTTTCAGTATATTTTAAATTTAATTTTTTGTATCAATGATTTTAGATTTTAGATTAGATTTTTAAAATTTGTTGTTATTTTATTATTATTATTTGATCTTAATGGGTGCTGGCCAAGGAAAAGTTCACACAATTAGTATTGTCATCTTTTTTCACTGACTCATTTCTTTTTTCCAAAAAATATTTACTGAGCATTAATCATGTGTTACCTACTCTGCAGTATTCTGAGAATATAGTCATAAGCAAGACCGGGTCTTTATGAAATTCTCTTGTAGGGAAGACCAAAACAAAGATTTCAAAGTCAGTTATGAAGGAAATTAACTGATGAAAGAGGCTGTGGAGAAGTCCTATTTTAACAAAGTGATCAAGGAGCCCACTCTGAAGAGGTGTCACTTGAGCTAAGAAGTGAAGGTGAGAAGGATCTGGATGTGTGGCGAGTTGAGGGATGGCAGTAGGGTAGGTGAAGTGACAAGTGCACATGCCCAGAGCCGGGAGGGAGGTGTAGTGGGCTGGTGAGGAAGGGAAGACAGGGTATGGGAAGGAATGGGCAGGAAACTTTTAGGCCATGGCAAGAGGGCTGGATTTCAGTCTGAGAGCAGGGGGAAGCCACTACAGGGTAGAGGAGTAATGTCTGCCTTACACTTTTAGACTTCCTCCTCTGGCTACTACATGGAAAATTGGGAAACTGGCATAGTTTTCTGGTGAGGGATGATGATGCTGGGACCAGGGAGTCTGCAGTGGGTGTAGAGAGAAGGGAGCCACTCCACGTCGTGTTTTGAAGGAAGACTTGCTCAAATAGGTGTGAGGGTTGAAGAAGAGGAAAAATCAAAGCGTGACTCTGGAGCAAAAGTTCCTGTATTTTGCTGCATGTTAGAATCGCCTGGAAAGCTTATCAAAATCTCTATGCCCAGTTTATACCTGTGTGTGTGCTAAGTTGCTTCATTCGTGTCTGACTCTTTGCGACCCTACGGACTATAACCCACTGGGCTCCTCTGTGGATGGGATTCTCCAGGCAAGAATACTGGAGTGAGTTGCCATACCCTCCTCCAGGGGATGTTCCCAACCCAGGGATTGAACCTGCATCCCTTAAGTCTCCTGCACTAGCAGGTGGGTTCTTTACCACTAGCTCCACCTGGCTTATACTTGGTCACCAATGAAATCAGAATGTCTTAGCACTGAAACCTTTAAAAAAAACCCCAGATGATGACTGTGCAGCCAGTGTGGAGGAACGCTGACTGAATGAGGGTTTGCAGCTGAAACATCTGGCTGGATGGATATAATCATGGTGCTGAGCACATGTGCAGAGAAGAGGGTGGAGGAACCTATTAGTCTTGTGGGTGGAGTTTCAAGGAAGAGATTGGCTAAGGGAGCCTGTTTGAGAGACATTTGCTGGAGATGCAGATGTGAAAGTCCACATCGTGTAGATAATATTTAAAGCCACAGGACTCCATGAACTCTTCTGGAAGAGAGGATAGAAGAGCTTTGGGCTGTGTGTCCCAAGGCACTCTGGCATCTGGAAATCAGAAGGAAGAGAAGCCAGTAAAGGAGAGTCAGAGAAGCTCAGTAAGGGAGGGAGAAAACTAGGGCAGTGGGATGGGATGTCCTAGAAGTGGAGAGATGAGGTTGTTCCAGGTGGTTAGCTGGATCAAGTGCTGCTGAGCCACCAAGCTGAGGCCTGAGAAGTGGCCATGGAATCTGCAGCAGGAGGTGGTTCCCTCTGAGCGGGTCCAGAATGGAAACCCAGTGTTTGCTCTAGAGAATCTGAAGCACAAAAGTACCTCGACAACATTAAATGCTGGGTTCATTCCATCACATGTCTTTATTTGTTTTTTCCTTCTCATTTCAATAACATGACCATTTAGAAGTTTCCTAAATTTATAGCATAGGGTGCTGTGGTCTGCCAAATTGGCGCATTTTTAAATAAGAGAAATTATGTTGGAAACATTAGTTTATTTGAATATGCCATTTTCCCCCTTCATTCCTGACCATCTTATAGGCCATTGCTCTTTAAGAAATACTAATTCAGGGATCAAGAAGGAACACTGGACAAGGATTCTTATGGTATTCTTGGATCTGATTCTTATTCTAAATTGGATTTTTATAGCTGGGGGCAAATTGCAGTCCCTGGGCACATTAGTTGCCTTGTTTGTGAAATGAAGAAATATGAACAGGTAATCTCTAAGGCAAGGAGTTGCACTTACCTTGGGTGCACATTAGAATCACTGGGGAGCTTTTTAAAAGCCCCAATGCCCAGGCTGGATCCACACCAATCAGGCCAGAATCTCTGAGGGGAGAAGCGGGGGTATCAGTACTTCTGAGGTGCCCCAGGTGACTTGGTGTGCAACCAGGTGTGGAAACAATAATCTAGCTCTAATACTGAATTATTCTGTCCTCGGTATACATGCATTCCTGCCCTCAATCAGGAAGAGGGGAGGAATGAATAGATAGTGGATGGCAACAAACAGTGTCTGTCCTGGGGGATCTCAGACTTCCTCACACAGGAAGGGATTGAAGGCTGCTCTCCACAAAAATGAGGGGGTAAAAAAAGAGGTAGAGATGGAATCCAGGAAATGTGGAATCCAATTTGGGAAGGAGGCAAAGGGAATTTCCAAATTGATGGCCCCTGAAAAGGGATTAGAAAGCAACCCATGTAGCTGGAGGGTTTCCCTGGTGGCTCAGACTTTGACTGCAGTGAAGGACACCGGGGTTCGATTCCTTAGTTGGGAAGATCCCCTGGAGAAGGAAATGACAACCCATTCCAGTATTCTTACCTGGAGACTCCCATGGACAGAGGAGCCTGGTAGGCCCCAGTCCATGGCATTGCAAAGAGTCAGACACGACTGAGCAACTAAAACACACGTAGTTGGAACAGGAGGATGAGGGCAACAAGAATGATATCTCTGGAGGAGAAGAGAGTTGACAGGACGCCCAGTTTGGCTGACTGTACTGAAAAGGAGCTGGAAGATTCATCAAAGTTTGATGCTAAAGCCCTGGTTGGTATGTGGAAAACTAGGCAAATGAGGAAAAAGACAGTTAACTCCAGAAAGAAAATTTTGTAAGTGAGAATGTAAAATCCCAGTGTACTGATGGCTCAACTCTAAAGAGTATTTGCATACTCACTTCATACGTTCTGAATGTTAATTTATCCAAAATTTTTATTAAAACTTTGTTGGGACGATGAGTAGGGAGGTAAACTGTGTATGTTGCCTGGTAGGGGGCAGCTATAAGAGCTATATCCTTATTTCCCTGAGATCAGATCAGATCAGATCAGTCGCTCAGTCGTGTCCGACTCTTTGTGACCCCATGAACCGCAGCACGCCAGGCCTCCCTGTCCATCACCAGCTCCCGGAGGTCACCCAGACTCACACCCATCAAGTCAGTGATGCCATCCAGCCATCTCATCCTCTATCGTCCCCTTCTCCTCCTGCCCTCAATCCCTCCCAGCATCAGAGTCTTCTCCAATGAGTCAACTCTTCGCATGAGGTGGCCAAAATACTGGAGTTTCAGCTTGAGCATCATTCCTTCCAAAGAAATTCCAGGATTGATCTCCTTCAGAATGGACTGGTTGGATCTTCTTGCAGTCCAAGGGACTCTCAAGAGTCTTCTCCAACACCACATTTCAAAAGCATCAATTCTTCGGCACTCAGCCTTCTTCACAGTCCAGCTCTCACATCCATACATGACCACGGTAGGATATAAATTGATAATATCCCAAAGAGAAAAAAATTATGGAATAATATTATTTAGAAATATTAAAGTAAATAGAAACAACAACAAAAAAAAACAAATAAAAGTGGTTGTCCCTGAGGGGCAGAACCAGGAATGTGGTTCATTGCAGTCCATTTAAAATTATGTACACAATTAAGTTGAGGGGGAAATGACTGGGACCAGATCCTGGAGAGCTACCCAGATGTCAGTTCCTGGAAGGCATCCTGGTAGTACTCTTCACTGTGAAGGGGATGCAGGAAGGACAGATTTGGGAAATGAGCTACAGAGATGTCAGTTCCTGGAAGGCAGCCTGGTAGTATTGTTCACTGTGATGAGGATGCAGGAAGAAGGATAGATTTGGAAACTTGGCTCACCCTGCTTCCCCTGCCCTATCCTCTGTGACTAGGAGGTACTAGTTGTGAGTTGGCAAGAACATTCTTCTCATACTGCTGCATGATACATGATACCTATATAGATATGATGAGAGAAGGGTTGCCTGTCAGTGTTATTTTCCATTTATTTGTTGGAGCCAGAGGAATAACATCAATTTCTCCCAACATCAGCTGGAATAACAAAGGAGCAACCACATCTCAGTGGGGCTGCAGTTCTGAAACACTAGAGAAATCCTCCCAAATATTTTTGATAACTTATCCCCATCAGTTAAAAAGAACATCTACTGTCTCTGAATGTATATTTACTTATATATTGTATGTAAAACTCTTGAGAGTCCCTTGAACTGCAAGGAGATCCAACCAGTCAATCCTAAAGGAAATCGGTTCTGAATATTCATTGAAAGGACTGGTGCTGAAGCTGAAACTCCAATACTTTGGCCAGCTGATGTGAAGAACTGACTCATTTGAAAAGACCCTGATGCTGGGAAAGACTGAAGGTGGGAAGAGAAGGGGACGACAGAGGATGAGATGGTTGATGATATCACTGACTCAATGGACATGAGTTTGAATAAACTCCGGGAGTTGGTGATGGACAGGGAAGTGTAGAGTGCTGCAGTCCATAAGGTCGCAAAGAGTTGGACACGACTGAGCAAGTCAGCTGAACTGAACTGAAAACCATATATACTATGTGACAGGTAAAACGAGCATTTTAAGGGATGCGACTGATGAGGGTGTTAAAAAGAATTGCTAAGTGCAGTGACTTTATGGTTTGATTATCATTCACAACATCATTATATAATGTCTTAGGGTACAATATATACATTTAGGGCCAGATTCATCATGTAACAATAGTAGATTTTGTTGGCATTTTAAATAATCTCTTGATAAATCTATTTATTTCCCGACTTTTTTTCAGATCAGATTTTCATTTCATCTTTTTTTAAACTCTTGGCCAACAAATGTGTTAGGGAAATGTTAGCTCTCCCATTTTATTGTTGTAAATTTCGATTTACATTAGTTTTACAAGGACTCTGATGTTTTTCAAGAATCTATTCCCTTGCTCATTTTACAAGGATTAACTAAAGTGGATAATATACTCCAACAAATGCTTAAGTGGGTTCATATAAACCCTAAGTTGTGGGAATGTGCTGCAACCAATTTAGGGCGCCACCTGCTCTAGGAACCTGCACTCTCCCCTCATATTGCCTCGTGTACTTAAGTGAAAAACATGCATCTGACTTTCTGTCCATGTGAGGGTATCTTAGGTGTATAATTCATACACTGAAACTTCTAAATCTTAACTTCTCTTTGCTTGGTTAATACAGTTAGAAGCCCTAGCCCTGTCTTCTCCACTGTTATCCCAGTGGACAGTCTTGCATACCTGCCTTGTGTGTCTACACCCCACTTTGGAGGTCACTGTAGTAGAAAACAAGCTTTCATATCTCTTTTTGAGTAGGGTAAGGGCCTTATACACAGAAGGCGGTGGCACCCCACTCCAGTACTCTTGCCTGGAAAATCCCATGGACGGAGGAGCCTGGTGGGCTGCAGTCCTTGGGGTCGCGAAGAGTCGGACATGACTGAGAGACTTCCCTTTCACTTTTCACTTTCATGCACTAGAGAAGGAAATGGCAACACACTCCAGTGTTCTTGCCTGGAGAATTCCCAGGGACGGGGGAGCCTGGCGGGCTGCTGTCTATGGGGTCGCACACTACTGAAGTGACTTAGCAGCAGTAGCAGCAGCAAGGGCCTTACAAGCTGAAAAGAAGTAGCAGTCTGAGCTGGTTAGCATATTTACTGAGCAAATTGTGCTCATGGGAACAAGGTACCATCACTGAAACTGGTATGTGTATTTTTCCAGGCAAAGGTCAAAAACCTTCACAGGTTCCTTGGGGGTTTACGATCCTAGCAAGGTTAAGAATTGCTGATAATTTGTTCTGTTTTGTTATTTTTCAAAACTTCAAGCTTCCATCAACTCTTTTGGCTGTTGATTTGCTAAAGTTGGGATTGCCCTTGGTCATATGATCGCCTTAAAATGTGGTCACATGCGTACCCTGTGTGCAAAACCCTTCACCTACTGGACAACTAGGGAAAATCCACAAATTGAGAAGAACAGGTCAAGAAAGAACCTTCAGAAATGTAGAGTTTAGAAAGCTTACACATTTGCATTTTCCTTGAGATACCAGAATTTTTTAACCTAAGTATCATTAGTATTCTTTTCTGTATTTCTATCATTCTGTCATTAGTTGATCACATTTGACTAATACTAGCTTTCAGGTGGCTCAGTAGTAAAGAATTCTCCTGCCAATGCAAGAGATGCAGAAGACGTGGGTTCAATGCCTGAGTCGGGAAGACCATCTGGAGGAAGAAATGGCAACTCACTCCAGTATTCTTGCCTGGAGAATCCCATGGACAGAGGAGCCTGGCAGGGTTGCAAAGAGTGGAACACGACTGAGAGACTAAGCACACATGTGCCTCTACCAGTGTACATTCTGTGCACATCCTGTACTTCAACTGTTGGCTCCTGTATGCTTGAGGGGAAAGGTTTTAATGCTGCCCTTTTCATTTTTCTTTTTCTTTTCCTTAGTGCTAAGAGTACTGCAGTTATTCTCTAAACATGTGTTCAGTTGCTGTGTCGTGTCCAACTTTTTTGCCACCCCATGGACTATAGCCCTCCAGCCTCCTCTATCCATAGGATTTTTCAGGCAAGAATACTGCAGTGGGTTGCATTTCCTTCTCCAGGGTATCTCCCCCACCCCCCACCTCAGGGACTGAACCCATGTCTCCTTCACCAGCAGGCAGATTCTTTACTGCTGAACCATCAGGAAAGCCCTATTGTCTACCTCCGTGAAAAACGTTGGGAAGGATACAGGAGTGTGAATAATTTAACACCACAAGTAATCCCCATGATCATTATCTGGTATTTTGCCCTTTTTCTCTTGCCCCAAACTTATCTTCTTTAATTAGTTTTCTTAGTTTAATATTAATGTCAATTACCATTTCTTGAACATTTAGTGGTCATATTAATTGAAACCAGCAGCTGGAAGAATTACCTGAAGCCTCTTGGAGCAGTTGGGGTGCATCAGTTTCCTTTTGTCTGTTCCAGGGCCCTCAATGCATACTTCAGTTTGAGCACTTAACACATTTTATTATACTCTTATCTCTTCACGTTTCTCCCTTCCACTGAACTGAGCTCCTGGCAGGCAGGAGAATGTCTCTGGCAGAGCTTGGCTCACAGCTATTCACCAAGCACTTGATCTACTGCCCCTGTATTTCCACCACTGTTTTCCAGAAAGCAACCTCCTGGACAGGGTTTCTCACACTGGGAGCTGGGGGTATGTTCTAGGGAGGAGCTTCCATGGCCTTATTTTCAGGGTGCTATCACAACTTTGCAGATACCCTTTTCATTCTATTAAGTGAAAAGACATTGTGAATCATCAGGATGAATACATTAACTGCGCGGATCCACTGAAGTGATGGTGGTAAATACTAAAGCCAACAAGGCTTCCACAGGCGTGTTCTCAGGGATCTGAAGTTTCCTCTTGGAGGCTGTGGCTCTCAGGCACAGTTAAGATGCCATGTTATTCTTAGAAATGCCTTCCTCAATGCTCCTTGTTGAGAGCCCTGTAGCATCTACCACTCCCTGTATTAGGACACGTAATAGGATTCCTTCTCTGGCTTTCTGAATCTGTCTCTCTAGCTTCCATGATACATTTTTTTTTCTTTTGAAAAAATTTATTATTTAATTGGAGGATAATTGCTTTATAATATTGTGTTGGCTTCTGCCATACAACAATGTGAATCAGCCATAAGTATATATATGTCTTTTGGAACCTTCCCCCACCCACCCCCTACCCCATCCCACCCTGTGCTGCTGCTGCTGCTGCTAAGTCGCTTCAGTCATGTCCGACTCTGTGCGACCCCATGGACTGCAGCATACCAGGCTCCTCTGTCCGTGGGATTTTCCAGGCAAGAGTACTGGAGTGGGGCGTCACTGCTTTCTCTGTCCCACCCTCTAGATTGTCACAAAGTACTGGGTTGAGCTCCTGTGTTGTAGAGCAACTTCCCATTGGCTATCTGTTTTACACATGGTAGTGTATTAATATCAGAGAAGGCAATGGCAAGCCACTCCAGTACTCTTGCCTGGAGAGTCCCATGGATGGAGGAGCCTAGTAGGCTGCAGTCCATGGGGTCGCTACGAGTCGGACGCGACTGAGCAACTTCACTTTCACACAATGGAGAAGGAAATGGCAACTTACTCCAGTGTTCTTGCCTGGAGAATCCCAGGGATGGCAGAGCCGGTTGGGTTGCCGTCTATGGGGTCGCACAGAGTTGGACAGGACTGAAGCGACTTAGCATAGCATAGCAGTGTATTAATATATGTTTCAATTCTACTCGCTCAGTTCATCCCCCTCTCTGCTTTCCTACCTTACTGTGTCCAAAGTCTGTTCTCTGTGTCTGCATCTCTATTTCTGTCCTGCAAATAAGCTCATCAGTACCATTTTTCTAGATTCCATATGGTACAGCATCCACTGAGCTAATTGATAACTTACACATTTGTATTAACAAGTCTGTCTCTCCTATTGGATGCTGAACATCTGAGCTTCAGGGAACCTATTTATCTTTATGTCCTAAGCACCCAGTACAGTTGCTCAGCACAGCAGGTGCTCAGTAATTTGGTTAGATGGAATCAGGAGGTAACTATAGCAGGTGCAGGGAAAACACATTTAAAAAGTCTTCTTATTCTTTTGAAATGAGACTCATTTTAGTCATTGATTTTTCATTTCTAAAAGGTTTTTTTCCCCCAAGATTTTCTTACAGATATTTTAACCTAAATGTGTTTTTGAATGTGGTAAGCATCGTTGTTTTCTAACCTGTGTCTGATTCTGATGTGCTTGGCTCTGTTTCTGCTGTTTCTAAGTTGACTGTTTCGTGTTGCTTGGTTTCCTCGTGGGCCTGCTATGTTTTAGTACCTGTTGGTCCATGTGTTTTATAAGGTATTTGTTGGAGCTCCCCAAGTCCCAGGATGAGCATCTGCTGCTGCTGCTAAGTCGCTTCAGTCGTATCCGACTCTGTGCGACCCCATAGATGGCAGCCCACCAGGCTCCCTGTCCCTGGGATTCTCCAAGCAAGAACACTGGAGTGGGTTGCCATTTCCTTCTCCAATGCGTGAAAGTGAAAAGTGAAAGTGAAGTCGCTTAGTTGTATCCGACTCCTAGCGACCCCATGGACTGCAGCCTACCGGGCCCCTCCATCCATGGGATTTTCCAGGCAAGAGTACTGGAGTGGGGTGCCATTGCCTTCTCCGAGGATGAGCATCTAGAGAAGTCTATATGTGTTTTCCAAGAGAGGGAGGGCAATTCCAGTCTGAAGTTCCCTGAACCAAGCAAGCTGACAGTTTGTCCGTGGGTCACCCAGGCACGAGGCTCAAAGGATTGGGTTTTGACCTTCATTTCTCAGTATGGGTCCCTACCCTCCTCCCTGTCTTCCTCTCTCCTTCCCTCCCCTACTCCCTCCCAACTTCCTTCCTTCTTCCCCTCTTCTTTCCAGCAAAATAACCTGGCCTATTAATTCTGGAAATAGGAGGTCTAAAAATCAACTTAAAAATAGAAAATCATTAGCAACCGAATATAAGCCTTAAAAAGTCTTAAAATAACTCTTAATATAGTTTTTTTTAGCATCTCTTTTTTTTTAGTTTCTTTTAAATTTGTTAGTCAAGCTACATAAGTCATAAGTCAACATAAAATATCATTACAGTATTTCAGGTGAAAAGATCCCCAAGAATGACCCCCAATTATAAACATTTTCTGAGAAATGAGTAGCTTGAATGATGGCTAAACTTAATAGAATTTATTAAACTTACCATCAAGACATTTCTTGTTTCAAGAAACAGAAATTGAACTTAAACAGGCCTAAGTCCCAAATTTGTTGGCTCAATTTGAAAGTCTTTGATGGCTTCAGGCACAGCTGGCTCCAGGAACTCAGACACTGTCATTAGGCAGTCTTGTCTGTTCTTTGTTAGCTCCACTCCTTGGCAAGCTCTCCTATGATGGCTTCCAGGAGAGATGGTTAAAATGGCTTCTAGGAATTCTAGACTCAGTCTATGCTTTAGGTCTATGATCCCCAGACTTTGCTGATTATGCATTCAACAGTAAAAGTTAAGCACATATCCCCATTGTGTATATATTTGTTTATATTAATAAAATATATGCTACTATATTACCACTGTTGCTTCCTGACCTGCATACAAATTTCTCAAGAGGCAGGTCAGGTGGTCTGGTATTTCCATCTCTTTCAGAATTTTCCACAGTTTATTGTGATCCACACAATCAAAGGCTTTGGCATAGTCAAGAAAGCAGAAATAGATGTTTATCTGGAACTCTCTTGCTTTTTCCATGATCCAGCGGATGTTGGCAATTTGATCTCTAGTTCCTCTGCCTTTTCTAAATCCAGCTTGAACATCAAGAAGTTCACAGTTCACATATTGCTGAAGCCTGGCTTGAAAATTTTGAGCACTACTTTACTAGTGTGTGAGATGAGTGCAATTGTGCAGTAGTTTGAGCATTCTTTGGCATTGCCTTTCTTTGGGATTGGAATGAAAACTGACCTTTTCCAGTCCTGTGGCCACTGCTGAGTTTTCCAAATTTGCTGGCATATTGAGTGCAGCACTTTCACAGCATCATCTTTCAGGATTTGGAATAGCTCAACTGGAATTCCATCACCTCCACTAGCTTTGTTCGTAGTGATGCTTTCTAAGGCCCACTTGACTTCACATTCCAGGATGTCTGGCTCTAGGTCAGTGATCACACCATCGTGATTGTCTGGGTCGTGAAGCTCTTTTTTGTACAGTTCTTCTGTGTATTCTTGCCACCTCTTCTTAATATCTTCTGCTTCCGTTAGGTCCATACCATTTCTGTCCTTTATCAAGCCCATCTTTGCATGAAATGTTCCTTTGGTATCTCTGATTTTCTTGAAGAGATCCCTAGTCTTTCCCATTCTGTTGTTTTCCTCTATTTCTTTGCATTGATCCCTGAAGAAGGCTTTCAGCTTTTATCTCTTCTTGCTATTCTTTGGAACTCTGCATTCAGATGTTTATATCTTTCCCTTTCTCCTTTGCTTTTCACTTCTCTTCTTTTCACAGCTTTTTGTAAGGCCTCCCCAGACAGCCTTGGAACAACAGACTGGTTCCAAATAGGAAAAGGAGTACATCAAGGCTGTATATTGTCACCGTGTTTATTTAACTTATATGCAGAGTACATCATGAGAAACGCTGGACTGGAAGAAACACAAATTGGAATCAAGATTGCTGGGAGAAATATCAATAACCTCAGATATGCAGATGACACCACCCTTATGGCAGAAAGTGAAGAGGAACTAAAAAGCTTCTTGATGAAAGTGAAAGTGGAGAGTGAAAAAATTGGCTTAAAGCTCAACATTCAGAAAACAAAGATCATGGCATCTGGTCCCATCACTTCATGGGAAATAGATAGGGGAACAGTGGAAACAGTGTCAGACTTTATTTTTCTGGGCTCCAAAATCACTACAGATAGTGACTGCAGCCATGAAATTAAAAGATGCTTACTCCTTGGAAGGAAAGTTATGACCAACCTAGATAGCATATTCAAAAGCAGAGACATCACTTTGCCAACAAAGGTTCGCCTAGTCAAGGCTATGGTCTTTCCTGTGGTCATGTATGGATGTGAGAGCTGGACTGTGAAGAAGGCTGAGCGCTGAAGAATTGATGCTTTTGAACTGTGGTGTTGGAGAAGACTCTTGAGAGTCCCTTGGACTGCAAGGAGATCCAACCGGTCCATTCTGAAGGAGATGAGCCCTGGGATTTCTTTGGAAGGAATGATGCTAAAGCTGAAACTCCAGTATTTTGGCCACCTCATGGGAAGAGTTGACTCATTGGAGAAGACTCTGATGCTGGGAGGGATTGGGGGCAGGAGGAGAAGGGGACGACAGAAGATGAGATGGCTGGATGGCATCACTGACTCGCTGGATGTGAGTCTGAGTGACCTCCGGGAGTTGGTGATGGACAGGGAGGCCTGGTGTGCTGCGATTCATGGGATCGCGAAGAGTCAGACACGACTGAGCGACTGATCTGATCTGATCTGATATTACCACTGTTATTTTATATATTGTCAGTAGATCTCAGTTTTTTTGTTTTTAAGATGAAGACTAAAATAGAAGTACTAATGTTTTCTGTTCTCCCATTGGATGTTTTGCACAGCCCTCTTTAGGGACTACTTAGTGGAAAGACTACATCTCTTCCGTTGGTTATAATTACAGTCCTGTGTCCACATCTCATTGATTCTCTTTGGCCTCAGTTTAGTCTTGTGCCCCATTTCTGAGTTCAGTCCTTAAAATAGTAAAAGCAAAATGTTTCTAATGTATGAGATGCCAGAAATATCTGACTAGGCATAAATAGAGAGATGATATATTAACTTTAAAGTGATTTATAGTTTGGAATCTTATAATCACTGAGGCTCCATGGTTCAGTCATGTCTGACTCTTTGTGACCCCATGCACTGTAGCCCACCAGGCTCCTCTCTCCATGGACTTTTCCAGGCAAGAATATTGGAATGGGTTGTCATTTCCTACTCCAAGGATGCCGGTATTTCTGACTCAGAAATTGAACCTGCATCTCTTGTACCTCCTGCCTTGGCAAGCAGATCTTTCCACTGTGCCATCTGGGAAGCCCCCATAATCACTGATATATCATGCAAGATACAGTCTTTTCAGAACAGAGTTACAAAACAGAGATTCTCTCTTTCCATAACAATTTAATTCTAGTAGTCTGTAGGGATTTCAAACCTAGAATATCATGAGAGTATCCCATTTAGTTATTGTTAATACTCTAGTAACATGTGAATGGTATATATTAAGATGTTGGAATTGACAAGTCTTGCAAATAAAATCCTGTTTTTATAATTTTGATAGTGGCTATTTGGAACAAGATGGATAGCTATATGTAAAGGCAAGTGATAGAGGATCCTGAATCATTTTCAGATTTCTAAAGTGAAAAGGATTTCACTGGCTAGAGAGAGTTTTGCTTTAAAGAATGGGTAAAATATGTGAATGGAAAGTATTCTTCAGGAGATTTCAGGCTGTTCAGTGTATTTAAAAATTGATCTTCTTTGCAGAGATGCAATGGCTCATCCTGATTCTGAGGTGAAAGAAGAATGTCTGAGAGAAGACCTGAGATTTTACTTCATGAACCCTTGTGAAAAATTCCGAGCCAGACAACAGATTCCATGGAAAATGGGTTTGCAGATTTTGAAGATAGTCATGGTCACCACACAGGTAAATGATATTATCAGTTCATTTGTTTTTTATTCTTCCCCTAAGTTGAAACTGTTTTTCCATGTTCTGTCTGCCACTTGACTTTTGTCCTGAAAAGGCCAACACTCATGTTCATAAACCTCTAAAATTATGTTGACTCTGGAGGGCAGATGGTAGGTTGAAGTTCAGTTTAGATGACGACTTTGTTTCAGTAAGGGACTCTGAGGTCATCTCTCATGGGTTGTGTAAATATAGATAGTGTTAGATCTGAAGTGGGTAGGGTTTCTATATCTGAATGAGGCACAAGGCTGGTGAAGGCTGCCTAGTCCAAAGTGATCTGTGTTCTTGAAATCTTTCATCTTTCTTCAAATATATCTTATTTAAATATACTTTTGAAGTCTGCATTTTCTACCGTTTTGATTTTGGATTTACAGAATGCTAATGCTAAGTTTTCTTTTCATCAGAAGCTAAATGCTTAAGTAAATGCTCCTCCACCTTACCCACGCCCCACCTACCTCCCCAGGCAGGTCTGGGTAAGGTGGGGGAGTGTTTGCTTAGGCACTTAGGAGTGCATCAGGAGTGTATAAAGGCTGCATTGGGACTTTTTGCTTAAATTGAAATTGTTAAGTATTTTATTATCAATATCACAACAGTCACCCAAGTTGTCATCTAGTTTTAGGGCCTGAACCAGTTTTAGGGAGGCTTCTCTTTTGTAATTACATTTGAAACATGTGTCCTTTAAAAAAACAGCACTGATTTGGAATATTAGGCTCCATGGGCAAATAATCATTCTGTCATCAGTGTAAGTGCTTTAAAAGATTTGATTTCTGGAACACAAAAATAAATAGCGTCCTAAAAATAGTTCCATATGCTTTAGAAATGAGAGAGGCGGTTCCTGCCATAACTGAAGTTGCATCTTTATTCTTTGTTCATAAAGAGGTCTTGTTACTGCATGACATGCCGCACCAGCTCGTCACATTTTAGGGTAAGCAAGCTACTTCCAAAGAAATAAAGATGAGAGGCAAGGTCACTCTTAAATGTACATGCTTAGATTTTTTTTCATTTTAATTCTTGGTTTTGAAGTTTTAATTTTGGCAGCCTATAAAGTAGTGCATTGTTAGTATTACTTGGAAGAAGAAATAATGTCCCCTTTTGCCATTTGGTTAATTTTAATTGTTCCCCAATTACTTCTCTTGCCAAACTAGCTTTCAAGTTTTTGATCTATTAATATTATTAATATTCTAACTCACCTAGGCATAAAATATCATCACCCTCTTTGACTTACCTTTTTGGTCCTAATAGCTATTGAATTCCATGGATGCTTCCTTCAAAACTGCATCTCCTTATGATTTGCCATATTCACTATCTTGTCTCCAGCATAGACTCTTACCTTGTTAGTTAATTTAAAATATTGGTGTGTATGAAGTACTTCATATACTCTGCACTGTCTTGGGAATATAGTTGTGAATGTGTTACGCCTGCTGACAGCTCACACATAGCCCAGCAGTTCCATGTGGTAGGCACAGTAAGTGCTTTATGTGTGTTAGCTCATTTCGGCCTCACTAGACTCCATGAAGTAGGTTCAATTTCTACTCCTTTTGAATAGATGAGAATACTGAGCCAAAGAGAGTTGAGTAATTTGCATGTGGCTATTCAGCCAGGAAGGGCTTCCCAGATGCTCAGTTCAGTCCTCAGTCGTGTCCAACTCTTTGAGACCCCATGAACTGCAGCACGCCAGGCCTCCCTTTCCATCACTAACTCCCAGAGTCCACCCAAACCCATGTCTATCAAGTTGGTGATGCCATCCAACCATCTCATCCTCTGTCGTCCCCTTCTCCTCCTGCCCTCAATCTTTCCCAGCATCAGAGTCTTTTCAAATGAGTCAGCTCTTGGCATGAGGTGGCCAAAGTATTGGAGTTTCAGCTTCAACATCAGTCCTTCCAATAAACACCCAGGACTGATCTCCTTTAGGATGGGCTGGTTGGATCTCCTTGCAGTCCAAGGGACTCTCAAGAGGCTTCTCCAACACCACAGTGCAAAAGCATCAATTCTTCTGTGCTCAGCTTTCTTTATAGTCCAACTCTCACATCCATACATCACTTCTGGAAAAACCATAGCCTTGACTACATGGACCTTTATTGACAAAGTAATGTCTAGAATTTCCTTCCAAGGAGTAAGCGTCTTTGAATTTCATGGCTGCAGTCACCATCTGCAGTGATTTTGGAGCCCAGAAAAACAAAGTCAGCTACTGTTGCCACTGTTTCCCCATCTATTCGCCATGATGGAGCTAGTAATAAAGAATCCTCCTGCCAATGCAGGAGATGTAAGAGATGTAGATTCAACCCCTGGGTCAAGAAGATCCCCTGGAGTAAGAAATGACAACCCACTTCAGTATTCTTGCCTGGAGAATCCCAGGGACAGAGGAACCTGGCAGGTTACAGTCCATGGGGTTGTGAAGAGTTGGACGTGACTGAAGCAACTTAGCATGCATATATTCAGCCAGGAAGAGGCAGATTCAGGATTGGAGCCCTGGTAGTCTGGCTCTAGAGTCTGCACTCATTTTCTCATATTGTTTCTTTCCAGATGTAGAGCCTCAGAGTTTGCACTTGAGAAATACACATAAGTTAACTAGGCTGCTTCTGGAATTCATCTTATGCCTACCTTTTTTTATCTCCAAGCCTACCAGTCCATTCAATTCGTATGTCAGATGAATTTTTCTTAGAATGCTCTTATTGTGTCTCTTCTCAGAAACTTCTGTGGAACCATATTTCCCATAGAACTAAATTTTGACTCTGTGGCCTGGGATTCACAGATTTCCATAGTCTCCTTCAACTTGCCTTTCCAACAGGTTTTCATCTCCTGTTTCTTCCCCATGTCCCAGCCAGGTGGACACACTCAATGATTCTGGCCCCTGCCTTGTTTTTCCTCCAAGTACAGAGGAGCTCTTTTCTCCCTCATATTTCAGCTGCTATTTGAAGTCCACCTCCCCTACCAGCCTTGCCTGATCACTCAACATGTGGTTTTTCTTGGTTCACTAGTACCCTGTGCTGGCTACATCACTAATTTCACTTTTAATAAAATATTTCTGGGACTTGATCATTTACTTTTTGGGTGGGTCTACCCTACCTCCCCTAATACAACTGAGGTGGTTAAACTTGTACTCCCCTGTAGGGTCATTCTAATAAATTTTGCTACTTGGGTAATATACAATTGGAATGGAATTCTCAAATATCTTTCTTTCCTTCAAATCCCATTTTCCCTCCTCCTCTTTTTCTGTCTCTTTTAGCACTCCATTCTCAAGTCTAATGGAATGGGTGGTGTTTTATAAAGGTTGATGGGAAAGAAACATCTTTTAAAAGACATTCCTACTCTGCATTCTGCAGTAATTTATAATCGTGAGAGGTTTCTACATTCTTTTGCTAGGTCTGCTCTTTTCCTCCCATATTCTTTGTATATTATTAGAGTGGTATCTTGTTTTTACCTGGCATAGAATATTTTCTCCTCCATTGATTTCATAATCAGGTCTTAAATTCACAAACTTTGCCAGGCTGCACTTAATGTGTGATTATTTTTCTGTCTTACAGTCTCAGCAAATCTTAAAATCTAGTTAGTGGGGTTAGAATGAATATTTTTGTCATTCCTTTCTTGAAAATAGAATCATTTGACCAACCCTTCATCATCTCTTCACCCTTGCTCTGTAGTGGACCAGCCCTCCATCATCTCTTCACTCTTGCTCTGTAGCATATGTTTCATTCTGCCACAGTAAGAAGGGGACCTCAGGATCTCCTCCCCAGGGTTTCCCTCTACTGAAATGCTTGGGGAATCCTACCTGGATCTGGTTTGAGGCTATACACGTGGATCTTGTCTTGTTCTATGAACAATAGTATGGAGGGAATTTCTTGTTCTTGATGCCGGATGGGAGTGGGTCCAAGCAGAGATTATATCTCCATATTCTCTCATTACCAAAGCTGAGGTACTGGGCTTTGAATCTAAATAAGGTGGTGTTAGTTGCTCAGTTGTGTCTGACTCTTTGCAACCCCGTGGACTATAGCCCGCCAGGCTCTTCTGTCCATGAAATTCTCCAGGCAGGAATACTGAGGTGGGTTGCCGTTTCCTACTCCAGGGAAATAAGATGGTAGCTGAAAATTTCAGTGCATTGAATGCTGCTGTCTTCATCAAGTTACTCACTCCCCATTCACTTTTCGGGTTTCTTTAGCTTAACTATGAGTGTGGGAAGAGGGACTCTCATGTCCCCTCTTCTAGAATTAAGTTGCCAGCTTTTCAGTTTGAGAGGTTGTATGGCCAAGTGGTCAAGAGAACTAACAGGTGAGTCAAACAGACTTGCTGTCACACTTCTAGCTGTTCCAACCTGGAAAAAGTACCCAACTTCAGGTTGCAAATGTATAAAACTGGATGGACAGACTCAGTACTTGACTCTGACATTGTGATGGCCACTATTCCAAGTCCTGAATATATGTGCATGTGTGTGTGTGCTCAGTTGTGTCCAACTCTTTGTGACTCCCATGCACTGTAGCCACCAGGAATTTTCCATGGAATTCTCCAGGCAAGAGTACTGGAGTGGGTTGCCATTCCCTACTCCAGGGGATCTTCCTGACCCAGGGATGGAACCTGAGTCTGCTGTGTCTCCTTCACTGGCAGGTGGATTCTTTACCACTAGCACCACCTGGGAAGCCCATTCATTTGTGTATCAGTACGTAATAAAACCCCCAGTCCTGTGTATATTGGTCCCCTGGTTTACTTTTATAGCTTTCGAAAAGCAACATGACCTTTCCTTTTCTATCATTTCCTTTCAGGCACCATTGATAGACATCACATGCTTGAAAGAACCTTTAGCCTTTGGTTGCTTGATTTTCAGCACAGGTTGGATGTTGTGGAACTTCTTATCTATCTTCCTTAGAACAGCTGGGTTTAGCAATCGCTCAATCTTTTGATTTGGTATTTGAGGAATGTGCTCTGGTGAGGCTCAGATACTAAAGAGTGTCATCTGTGTACATTCTTCAACAACAGTTGCAGTTCTGAAAAGCTAGCACCTAAATTCTTTCCTTGAAAGGGAGGCCCCAAATCAGAATTTTCTGCAGATGAAAAATCATACAGCATAATAGAAGTGACTTTGGAGTTAGACAGATGTGGCTTTCATTCTAGGTAGGTGACATGGGCAGTGTTATGAGACTAAATCTCAGTTTTTACATATGTAAAGTGGATGTAACAGTATTGACATTTTCATAGGGTGGTTGTGTTAGTAAATGAGAGAGTGCAGGTAAAGCGGTTAGTACAGTGCCTGGAGAATGATAATTGCTGAAAAGTGGTAACTATTTAAAATTATTTAGCCTTTTAAAAAAGTCAGACAAAATTTGAAAACTAAAAAACGTAAATCACTAAAAAGAGTATGTAAGTTTGCATGTGCAAATTAGCATCTGTTCATCGGAAAGGTCTAGTAATTAAACCGTGGAGTGACAGCAGGTAACAACAAATGTCAAGGTCATCTTATTGAATTTGCTGGTTTCACACGACAGCAGAGTCCCAAATTGTTTTGGTGACTTTAGCAGGGTGAAGTTTCAGGCAAATTCTCTGGACTCTCACTGTCTTAGAAAGCAGATGAAGAGGTAAAGTGGGGAGAGGGGGAAGAGTATGTGGGCCAGGGTTTATAAAGGTTTGACTTCTACATTTGCATATGTGTGTCTCTGTGTGTGCATGAGACAGAGAGAGAGAAGCAGAGCTCTTGTGAGGCTGTATGTATGAAATGTATGTGAGGTAGTATTTATGAGAGTGTGAGAGCAAGTGTGCGAGAGAGTGTGAGAGAGTGTCCATTTGAGTGTGAGTGGGGAGAGAAGCTGTTTGTGTGTGGAATGTCTTGGGTTTGGGGGTAAACAGTTAGTGCCTGCTAATTTCCCCTCCTTATTAGATTTTAAGAGGAAAACTTTAAAGCAGAAAGAATACACTCATTCCTGGTGAAGAGAGACTTTGGCATCTAACCCTGTGGTATGATACACTTTAAGGGGAATAAGTAGAAGTTCTATCACAAGAAGATGGGTGCTTGGTGACAATGAGTGGGTTTGACATCACGGGGGTAGAGTGAGCCCTGTTATTCTGTGTGGTGCTTTGAAGTTGTAGATCTTGGAGGCAGGAACGTTTAGGTGTAAATCTTATGTGAGTTCTTGCAGAGCTAGAGGAATTGAATTCCTTTGATGACAATTACCTCTTAGCTAGAGGAAGTATTATATAGGCCACTTTTCAAAAATGTTTTTAAAAAGTCGCGTGCAAAACAGTTATGATTTTTAAAAACAGTTGCAATTTCTAAATGTCAGATCATTTAGATTTGACTATCAAACAGTAAAGCACGAGAATTAGTGGTTTGCTAAGTATGGTTGAACATAGCAGGCTTGAATCACACAGATTCACTTTTACATAGATAGAGATATATTTCCGTAGTAAATACAACAGTGCTACATAGTCCATGATCCACAGTTGGTCGAGTCCTTGAACCCTCAGAGTGGACTATAAATCATACTTAGATTAACCCCTATATTGTTCAAGGGTCAGATATATATCAATTTTGAAAACCATTAATTTGAAATGCAAGTATAAGAAAAATGGATTCAAATTAGATAACCAAGGACCTACTGTATGTTATAGGAAAATATATTCAATATCTTGTAATAACCTATAATGGAAGAGAATATAAAAAATAATGTGTATATTTATATAGATGTATAATTGAATCACTTTGATGTACATCTGAAACTATTACAACATTATAAATCAGTTATATTCAATAAAAATTTTAAAAAGAAAAAATAGCATATCTATTTTAAAAAAAAGAAAAATGGATTCAGGCTTAACTTTGAATTTCTCCTTTCTCTTCTCCTTCTCTGTCATTAAAGGCCAGTAAGGGTATTAGTCACTGAGAGTGGTCACCTCTTAGAATTTTATACTACTTCAAGTTGCTAATGTAGCTTGATGACGTTGTTTCTAGAGAGAAAAATTCTTGTCTTTTGACATTGATATGATTAATAGAAACCAAAGCAGAGAGATTTTTCTTGCTGATGTTTATAGGTGAAGGTTAATGATAGTAAGAAGGCATTTGCCTTCCCTGGAAAATGGTAAAATACATATATTTTTATTTTATTTTCTTTCCTAGCTTGTTCGTTTTGGTTTAAGTAACCAGCTGGTCGTTGCTTTCAAAGAAGAAAACATTGCTGCTTTTAAGCACCTGTTTTTGAAAGGATATTCTGGTTCAGATGAAGATGATTACAGCTGCAGTGTGTATACCCAAGAGGACACATATGACAGCATCTTTTTTGCTATTAATCAGGCAAGTCTTTTTTTGTGAATTATTAAAATCTAAACTTGAAGAATATATTGATACTTGACCTTGACCTGTTGCTTAGCAAAAAAAAATTATGCGTATATTCTGGTATATATAACATATTAAGATATATAACATATTCTGATTTTAAAATTTTGCATCAGTTCAGTTCAGTCGCTCAGTTGTGTCTGACTCTTTATGACCCCATTAATCGCAGCATGCCAGGCCTCCCTGTCCATCACCAACTCCTGGAGTTCACTCAAACTCACGTCCATCGAGTCAGTGATGCCATCCAGCCATCTCATCCTCTGTCGCCCCCTTCTTCTTCTGCCCCCAATCCCTCCCAGCATCAGAGTCTTTTCCAATGAGTCAACTTTTTGCATGAGGTGGCCAAAATACTGGAGTTTCAGCTTTAGCATCATTCCTTCCAAAGAACACCCAGGACAAAAAGTGTTTATTACTATTTCTTTAGCTACATTTCCATACAATAGATTTTGCCGATTTAAATTTTTATTTTTTAAGATTTATATTTGTATTTATCCCTTCCCACCCACTTCTATTGGGAAATTACTTTATCCCAGATCAGATAGCCAAATAACTAAAAACAGTCTTATATTCTAAGAAGGTTTGATGAATGAGAGATCAAATCTAAGATTCTAAGTCTCAATTTTGGTGTTTTATCATTAGTAAGCCTAGCTGATCCCTGAGAATATGGAGTAGGACATGACATATTTAGACAGTACTGAGAAACCAGATTGGTAGGCCTGAAGAAAGTGTTTAAAGGAGAGAAATACTTATTCTTTCATTCATCCATTTACTCAATCCATAAATATTTTGTAACAGGTATTATATGTACCTGGTACTATTATGTACCAGGTACTATTCAACACACTGGTGATACATCATGAATAAAAGAGACAAAACCCCTGTCCTTATAGAACTTAATTCTAGAGGGGAGAGCCAAGCAAATGAAAAGAAGTGAAATAGTAATAGATGCTGATTCCTTGAAAACACCACCTCACCAAAAACAAACAAACAAAACAAAATATATTGAGAACAAAACTAAATTCACTGCTAATAGTAGTAACAGAGGTGCTCTGTTGACTTGACTAATAGTCAGGGTGCTCCTTGACTATTTTTCATAGGGTAGAGAAGGCAATGGCACCCCACTCCAGTACTCTTGCCTGGAAAATCCCATGGATGGAGAAGCCTGGTAGGCTGCAGTCCATGGGGTCGCAAAGAGTCGGACACAACTGCACGACTTCCCTTTCACTTTTCACTTTCATGCTTTGGAAAAGGAAATGGCAACCCACTCCAGTGTTCTTGCCTGGAGAATCCCAGGAACAGGGAAGCCTGGTGGGCTGCCATCTATGGGGTCGCACAGAGTCGAACACGACTGAAGCAACTTAGCAGTAGCAGTAGCAGTAGCAGCAAAGTGCAAACTCCAGATAAAGATTTTGAAGTCTGGTTTAAGGCAGGTCTTTCAGTGTGAGGGGAGCTTGATAAGAATTGGGTAAAGGTCCTCATAAAATAGTTTAGGATTGGTGGATATAGCAATCCTATATCCGCAAACCCCTGTGAGGGTTTGGGGAGGTATTCAAAGAGTCTTGGAAGTTGTTAGACTGAATCTTCAAATCGGTCATTTGTTTGAGGTTTTTCAATGTTTCTGAAATAAACAATACAGTTATTGTTTTTTAAGTTCCGGGGGAAAAGTTTCCTGGAATAATAAATCCATGTTAATAAAGATGGTTGCTGTTCAGTTGCAAAGTTGTATGTGACTCTTTGCAACCCCATGTACTGTAACAACACCAGGCTTCCCTGTCCTTGACCTATCTCCTGGAGTTTGCTCAAATTCTTGTCCATTGAGTTGGTGACACCATCTCATCCTTTGTCACCCCCTTCTCCTCCTGCCCTCAATCTTTCTTAGCATCAGGGTCTTTTCCAATGAGTTGGCTCTTCACATCAGGTGGCCAAAGTACTGAAGCTTCAGTTTCAGCATCAGTCCTTCCAATAAATATTCAGGGTTGATTTCCTTGATTCAGGGTTGACTGGTTTGATCTCCTTGCTGTCCAAGGGACTCTCAAGAGTCTTCTCCAAGACCACAATTCAAAAGCACCAGTTCTTTGGTGAGATGGGGGCCAGTAAAACTGTGTTACTGCAGATAGGCAGATGGGAAAGCTGTGTTAATGTAAGCTGTGAGTGTAGATGGCTTGGGTCCTCAGAGGTATGTAAAAAATGATAACTGGAATAAAGCAGGGGAGGAGACTGGACTGCCTGTAGATGCCTGTGTATTAGAGATAGATGTTTATAATTTTCATTGGGTGATAAGGACAGGCCTCCTGGAGGCAATAATATTCGCATAAGGTCTGAAGTGAACCTTGCAGATAGATAACCTGGGCTTCTAGGCAAAGGCCACATCAAAGGCCCCAGGCGGGAGTGTGCCTTGAGAGTTCCAGGAACTGCCTGGAGGCCCACATGGCTTGGGAGGTGGTGGGTGGAACCAGTGGCCCATAGTGGGCTAGGAGGTCAGAGAGATAGTAGTTGGCTCTGAGTAGTTGGGAACCTCTGTCCACATGTTTACTTCAGTTTCAGATACTGTGGGGCAGTATGTTTTTACTCAACCCAAGAAAATTACCTTGTAGTATTTTACTTTGGGAGACTTCTGTTGAGGAATATGAGACAAACAAACAAAAAAAAGTTAAATGTATGTTCCATGTGCTTTAACTTCTGATGAAACTTGTTAGGCTCATAAGTATTTTTATTTAACTATTTTTAATAGTTTCATCGGCTAAGGAACTTATCTCTGGGAACCCTTGGTTATGGAGAAAGCGAAGACAACAGGATTGCTTTAAAAGTCTGTAAGCAGCATTACAAGAAAGGGACCATGTTTCCTTCTAATGAGACACTGAATATTGACAGCGACATTGAAATAGGTAACGTAATGGTAATTTCATTCTATGCCTTTATCATCTTCTGTGTTAAGAGTGAAATACACCCTCGTGCATAGGCAACCCAAATGAAACTACTCAGCTAATCTATTCGAGGCTTTAACATTTGCCTGCCAAGAGCTTTGGCTCAGAAAACTGTGGGTCTGCTGTGATTGGACCAGGAACATTTCTGGATCTCTTTGGTGCAACTCAAGATTGTTGGGTTTAGGGTAAATGCACAGGTGTTTCCTGTTTAAGTTTTTCTGTCCATGATGGGGTGATTAGGCTTTTTGGAAAAAAAAAAAAGTCTGTATTTGTTAAATGACATATTATGGGTTAAAATGTTTGGTATGCTTGCTTTTGCATGCCCAGTCCTTCAGTCATGTCTGACTCTTTGAGATCCTATGGACTGTAGCCCTCCAGGCTCCTCTGTCCATGGGATTTTCCAGGCAAGAATACTGAAGTGGATCATTTGTTAAATATATTGCTGCTGCTGCTGCTAAGTTGCTTCAGTCGTGTCCGACTCTGTGCAGCTCCATAGATGGCAGCCCACAAGGCTCCCCCGTCCCTGGGATTCTCCAGGCAAGAACACTGGAGTGGGTTGCCATTTCCTTCTCCAATGCAGGAAAGTGAAAAGTGAAAGTGAAGTCTCTCAGTCCTGTCCAACTCTTAGCGACCCCATGGACTGCAGCCTACCAGGGTCCTCTGTCCATAGCATTTGCCAGGCAAGAGTACTGGAGTGGGGTGCCATTGCCTTCTCCAGTTAAATATATTAATGCTCATTAATGCTCTTAAAGGAGAATTGTGATTAATAACTCATTTTCTCTGGAGACCATTTGGCAAAAGTTAACATCTCATTAAGTAGAATTGTTTTGTGACATGCTGTTAAGGATTTAAAAGCATACCGTAGGTAACAATAACCCTGTATACAAGACAGCAAAAGAGACTCTGATGTATAGAACAGTCTTTTGGACTCTGGGAGAGGGAGAGGATGGGATGATTTGGGAGAATGGCATTGAAATAAGTATAATATCATATATGAAACGAGTCACCAGTCCAGGTTCGATGCCTAATACTGGATGCCTGGGGCTGGTGCACTGGGACGACCCAGAGGGATGGTGTGGGGAGGGAGGAGGGAGGAGAGTTCAGGATGGGGAACACATGTATACCTGTGGCACATTCATTTTGATACATGGCAAAACCAATACAATATTGTAAAGTTAAATAAAATAAAAAAAAATAAAAGCATACCATATATAAATGCAAAGTATTTGACTTGAGGCTCTGGAGATTTTGTCATTCATTCAACAAACCTCTGGTGCACAGCTTTCACACCTCAGGCATTCGTAGGGTTAGGGTTGTAGAGATAATCTGTCATGGCTCCTCAGTAAGCTAACAGGTCAGGAATCAGGGTCCTAGTAGCAGTGTAAATTTGGAGTGGTTTTATTAAAAAGAGAGCTTCATTGTTCATTTGCCCATATTTCCTGTAACTCAATTTCAAGGTGTCTTGGTAATATAATAGAGGGACATCCGTATAAAACAAAGGTTCTCATGCCTTTTTTTCAGCAGGCTATCTGTTTAGAATCTTTAATGAGGAAATGTGACCCTTCCTCTTGCCTCTAAAACAAACAGCCCCAAGCCAGCACTGTCACGTTGCTTCCAGAGACCCATCAATAGCTAGTTCTGTGGTCAGCAGCCTTATCTTATTGCCTCGCAGGATCTTCTTGGAGAAGGAAATGGCAACCTACTCCAGTGTTCTTGCTTGGAGAATCCCAGGGACAGAGGAGTCTGGTTGGCTGCTGTCTACGGGGTCACACAGAGTCGGACACAACTGAAGCGACCTAGCAGCAGCAGCAGCAGCAGCACAGGATCTATCCTGAGAGTGGTTTTGTAGGTTTTGTAGTCAGTCTGCAGGGAGGGGCTGATCCAGTTTCACCCTGAATTTTTTTCCTGAGCTCTCAGCTGTGCTCCCGCCTTGGGCAGTTCCTATAACTGTGCTGAGAGTACTGAGAGGTGGAGCTAAAAGCTTGTCCAGTGACCCTCTGCTTACAATAAACTACTAGCCACCTGTCCTTTTAAAAATGAGACTTAATTGGATCATATGACTGTTTTCCAGTGATTCATATGTTTTTTTCCTCAATTGATTTTTCTTGGAAAAATGATTAAAGAAATGTGGCCAAGTGGGTATCAGTGGCTAGGTGAGACATAGTGCAGAAAGCAGGATTTATTCCCAGACTATCAGACAGTGGTGTTCTTGGTCACTTCCTTTCTATCATATGGACCATTTTTAACCAAATAGAGAGAAGTTGATTATTAATTTGACTTTAAGAGACTGCTGAAGCCAGCCGATTGTATCTTTTGACTTATTGAAAATAACCTGTCAAAGATAACTTTTTGATGTATCTATTCAAAAGGTGTAAAAATATTCTTAAAAACACTTGATACTGGATTATAGATTTTCTGGTCTTAGACACATTGGAGGAAGCCTACAGACAGAATAAATAGGGATTGAGTTTGACTTGATTGATGCGGTGTTATAGTTTAAGTAGGTAAATTAGCAGAAGCTGTCCTAGATGACTTATTTATGAATTTTGCAGTATCTTTCCGATTAAGAGGAGCACGCTTTAGTGTGCTCAGTGCAGAGATCTGCTGTGCACTGCTTTCCTGGTGGGTTTATGTTTAATTGCATGACTGATCAAACAGTTCAAACTAAGGGTTTCCCTTAATTCATGCTGAGGGTATATACCCCTGTCTGCTCTAGACATAGTGTTTTACAGTTCAGCTTCACGGAGAATCCTGTTAAAATAACTATTTTTTTTTACAACATTTAGATGGGTGTCATTCTAATACGGTGCTTCACTTTCTATACTGCAAATTTTGAATTTCTTAAGTTGTCCTTTCCACATGTTCTCAGCATGAAACATTATGACCACTTCATCATTAGCCCCTGTCGTTTTAAGAACACATCCAGTCCACCCTCCCTTTGTCTCTGGGAGGGTTGTTGTTCCATCTGCTCGAGTGTTCTGCCCTGTAAATGAGAAGCATTTGAAAGATGAGGCTGCTACTCCAATATCAGTTTGTTCTGTTTGACGTTTGATTTTTTTTTTTACTTAGGGCTTTTGCCATTCTTAAAAAAAAAACCCCTCAGTTCTTAGGTTTTGCTGCCACCAAGTGTGTGACTACAGCATAAGGTAAGACAGATTCCAGAGTTCATTGTGTGTGAATAAAGTGTAACTCTATTATCACAATGAAAGAGTCTGAATAATCAAGTAGACTTTTATAAGGCAAATTTTACAGATAGTATAACACTGACTAACATATACTGCCACATTTCTCTGAATCTAAGATGTCATCAATTTAAAAAAAAGACTCATCAGTTTTAGAAACAATTGAAAGTGACAAAAATTTAAGTCTTAGAATGAATGAAATACAGGAGAAAAAGACCTAGGATAGTATATCTGGCACATAGATTTTAAACATATTACTCCTCCTTTCAGAATATTGTCATTTACTCAGATCAATTTAATTTAAATGTTATTTTTTCCTCTTCCTTTAGAATAAGAATGTTAGAGGTAGAAGGGCCTTAAATAGCCTCTGTTTGAACTTCACTTTACAGTTGAGGACACTGAGGCTCAGTCAGACTTGGTGATGCCGTGATTTAGTGACCAAGGGTCTTTGCTTCTCCAAACCCAGTGACATGGAGCTGACCTGGGAGCTTATGAGACAGGCAGAATCTCAGGGCCCCTTAGAGCTGCTGAGTCTACATTTCCATCTTAACAAGATCTCTGAATGATATGTATACACATCAAACTTGGGAAGTACAGGCTTCCTACTCCCCAGCTGAAGGCCTTTGACTTTGCACAGATCTCTCTCTTACCAGCTTCACACATTTTCTACCATCCATCACCATCAGCCTTCAGTGCAGCCTGCACACACTAGGACACCTCTGCCCCTCAGTATGCTCTGCTCTGCTGTGCTTAGTCTCCCAGTCATGTCTGACTCTTTGCGACACTATGGACCTCCAGGCTCCTCTGTCCATGGGGATTCTCCAGGCAGGAATACTGGAGTGGGTTGCCATGCCCTCCTCCAGGGGATCTTCCAGACCTAGGGATCTATCGCAGGTCTCCCACATTGAAGGCGGATTCTTTACCAGCTGCGCTAACGGGGAAGCCCGACCCATCAGCATGTTCTCTTACAAAAGCCGCTTGGGCTGGTGCTTGCCTTTCTCACTTCTTTCTCTCCTGGATCCTCCCAACCGTCACCAGGGTCTTCCATTGGTGAGCCCCACTGCCCCAGCTGCTGATGCCCCTGGAGAAACAGGCCAGAGCAGAACACACTCATGCTGCCACCATAATCTGCAAGCCTCCTGGCACAGCCCCTCTCCACTCCCTGTCGGCCTGGTGTTACAGAGGTAAGGCCATAGTCAAAGGCCCCCCCACAGCACCAGGGCCCACCCGTTTCAGCTTTCAGAAGTCACACCCCTCCTCTCTGAGCCCAGCTCCTCCCTGAACTCCAGACTCCTCTTCCATTCACCCCACTGTGACTCAACTACTAAGGATTTCAAACCTGTTACGTTCAAACAGAACATTTCAAACCTCCCCCGCTCCACCCCTGCCACCCTGTTCCTTTCTTACTCTTCCCCATCCCAGACAATGAAAGCAGTATTTTCATATCATGCCATCATATTTCTAGTTGCTCAAGCCCCAAACCTGAATGTGTTGATTTCTCCATTTCCATGGCCACCTCTGTACTCCAAACCTCTGTCATTCTTGCTTGGATCTTCAGCAATCAGAATGATATTTTTTAAAACTTGGGGAAATGAAGTCATATCATTCCCTGGCCCAAAATCTGTGAGTGGCTTCCTGTTCTGTTTAGAATAAAACCCTCAAGTCCCTATAGTACTGCCAACCGTCTGCCTTCCCTCAGGCCCTCATACCCACCCCTAGTTCATTGTTCCCACCTCTTTGCTGCTTGTTAAACAAGTCAAGATCTTTCTGACCTGGATCTTAGTGTCGGTCAGTCATGTCTGACTCTTTACAATCCCATGGACTATAGCCTGCTCAGCTCCTCCATCCATGGGATTTTCTAGGCAAGAATAATGGAGTGGGTTGCCATTTCCTTCTCCAGGGGATCTTCCTGACCCAGGGATTGAACCTGGGTCTCCCGCACTGCAAGCAGACTCTTTACTGTCTGAGCCACCAGGGAAGCCCCCAAACAAGTCAAGAGTTTTCTGACCTGGATCTTAGTGCTCACTTAAAATTATTCTGTTTTAATAGTTTAACAGAATAATTTTTATAGGCAGAATAATTTTAACAGAAAAATTTAAAAAACATAAAAATTTTAAAAAAGTTTTTTAATTGGTGGATAAATTGCTTTACGGTATTGTGATGGTTTCTTCCATCAACATCTTACATCATCATGAATCAGCCGTGGGTATACATATGTCTCCTCTATCTTGAGCCTCCTTCCTGTCTCCTACCCTGTCCCACCTCTCTTGTTGTCACAGAGCACTGGGTTGAGCACTGGGTTGAGCTCACCCAGCATATTCCCACTGGCTATCTATTTTACATATGGTAATGTACATGTTTCCATGCTACTGCCTCAATTCGTCCCAGCCTCTCCTTCCACCAATTGTGCTCACAAGTCCCTTCTCTGTGTTTGCATCTCCACTGCTGCCCTGCAGTGGAGGTTCATCAGTACCATCTTTCTAGATTCTATACACATGCCTTCATATACAATATTTGTCTTTCTCTTTCTGACTTACTTCACTCTGTAAAATAGGCTCTAGGCTCATCCACCTCATTCAGATTGACTCAAATGAGTTCTTTTTTATAGCTGAGTAATATCCCATTGTATATGTATGAACCACAAGGTCTGTTCTGTCTGGAGCACTCCCCTCGCATCTGTGCTCAGCTGGGGCTCCTTCCTCCTTCAGGTGTCAGTTCAAACAGCCCCAGTGCTTCAAAGCCCCTCCTCAGCAGTTCTCCCCAGGTAGGGCCACGCCACCCTCTGATCCCCCATCACTTCGCTCTGTCTTTGCAGGAATGTGCATACTGTGAAATTGTCTTGTGTGTATTTTTCATTCTTGGTTTATCTCCCCCGCTGCAGTGTAAGCTCCATATGGACCTTGTCTATCTTGTTCATTTGCTGTCTTCAGTGCTTGGCCTCTGAAAGCTTTCAGCAGATATTTACTGAACATCCGGTAGAAAGCCTGGGTCTCTGGAGTTTCTGAAATAGAAGCTCAGGCGTCAGCCTCATCAGTAATATCAGTGTACTGGGGAAAAGCTCAGGCTCTGGAACTGAGCACATGTGGACTTACATTCTAGTTGGCCGCCAGCTAGCTGTGTGACCTTGAGGAAGTTTCTTGGCCTGTCTGTGCGTTGGTTGGTCCATCTATAAAATGGCAGCAATAGTGTCCATCTCACAAGGTTGCTGCAGGAGTTAAACAAGATGATGCATTAAACAAGAGAACATATAAACCCCCAAGCACAATGCCTGGCAGAGAGTAAGTCCCCATATGTGTTTGCTATTTTCATCACCATGAGTCTTTTTCTATAAAAAGTGAGTTTCTTTTGATTATCTATCCTCACTGTATCAATCAAGGCCCAGTCAGGAAAACCAACACCGAATTGCTTCTCGACCCTAATGGTCCATTTGCCAAACACAGGGAGATACCCCCTATGACACCTGCCCTTAAATATTGTGGCTGGTGAATTGTCCATTCAGCTCCATGTCCTCTGTTTTGGACCAGAATACCTGATTTTCATAAAATGTAAGTGTATCCTCCATAGTTTGAGTGTCCTATATGCTAAGCAGTGTTTAACAGCCACAACAGTTATGCCCTTGCTCTCACAGACCTTGTCCTCTAGTTGAGGGAATAGATGAGCAAATAAAGAGTCAAATTGTGGCAGAAGATTCTCAGAGAACAGCTCATGGGCCCTACCCGGATTCTCGGGCACCTAGCTAGTGTCTGGCATTGCAGGAGGCCCTGACTTTCCTGTTTTTGAGGTGGGGCCAAGGTACAGCAACAGCCTGGATGAGAATCGGCCAGGCTGGTTCACATCAGTTCTAGCATCAGGGCTGGATGACCTCGAAAGGCAGGACCATGAAAGGTGTTCATCGTCTCCAGGCCTCCTCAGTTTCCTGCCAAGGTGTTGGGCTATAAAACAATGAGACTAATTTTTATGTGAAGGTCTTGGAATCATCCTTACTTAGTTTACAGCTCCTAATTTGTTTTTATTTGAATACGATCTAAGTTCCTTTCTTCTCTCTTAATATTTTTCTTTGGAAAAAGTATTGGACTAAACAGAAAGCTTGCCAGCTAGCACAAAGATGTCCTTGTATACCTTTCATCTAAACTTCCCAAATGCTAAACAAAGGTACTTAACCAAAAAAGTTAATTTTACCACATTTACTTTATCATTCTTCCTAGATGTAAAAATTTCTCCTGAAACATAAGAATAAGGGACAGACATGATGTCTCTGCCTCTAAATTCTTGTGTAAAGAAAGAAAAGTAAAAGTGTTAGTTGCTCAGTCGTGCCCTACTCTTTGCAACCCCATGGACTGCAGCCCACTAGGCTCCCTCTGCCAATGGGATTTTCCAGGCAAGAATACTGGTGTGAGTAGCCATTTCCTTCTCCAGGAGATCTTCCTGACCCAGGGATCAAAACTGGGTCTTCTGTATTTCAGGCAGACTCTACTGTCTGAAGCACCAGGGAAGCCCAAAATACTTGTGTGCCTCTCCCCAAACTGTACAGTGTTCAAAAACACGAGTTAACATGGTTACAACAGTATAATCTACAAAGCCTATTCACATTTCATCAATTGCCCTAATATTCTCTATTGCAAAAGCCACACCCAACTTTCTGGTCCAGCATCACATACTGTACTTACGTGTCATGTATCTTTAGTCTCCTGTAAGCTTGAGAAAAATGAAGTTTTTTTGGCTTTTTATGATCTTAACATTTTTAGGGAGTAGAATGTCCCTCCCTTGAGTTTTCCTGTTTCTTTGTGACTGGATTGAGGTTATGTATTTGGTGTGGAAATGCCACACAGATGGTACATTATTTCAGGAGGTGTATGATGTCTCTTTATCTCATTCCTGATGATGTTAACTTTGATCATGTGGCCAGGGTGGGACCTGCCAGGGTCTCCACTGTAAAGTTACTGGTCATCCTGTTGTGATTAATAAACATTTGAGATGCTTTGGAACTTGGTGAGCCTTGTGCTTCTCATCGCACTTTGGCCTTCTGGTTTTAGCATCTGATTCTTACCTGACAGTCACTGTGGTTCTTTCATGGCCCTAGACTGCATTCACCTAGACCTCGAGGCACTCTCCAAGGACCCTCAGGACTGGAAGAATTCATCATTCTTCAGACTGGAATTTTATCGGTAAATACATTTTTTAAAATTAAGTTTTTTGAAATTTACTTTTTTAATTGAAGGATAATTGCTTTACAGAATTTTGTTGTTTTCTGTCAAACTTTAGCATGAATCGGCCATAGGTATACATATGTCCTCTCCCGCTTGAACCTCCCTCCCATCTCCCTCCCCATCCCACGCCTCTGGGTTGATACAGAGCCCCTGTTTGAGTTCCCTGAGACATACAGCAACTAGAGAAACCCCGTGCAGCAGTGAAGACTCCACACTGCGCGGGCTTTCTCTAGTTGCGATGCGTGGGGTTACTCTCTAGTTGCGGCGTGAGGGCTTCTTACTGCAGTGAAAAGCAAGGGCTCTCGGGCGCGTGGGCTTCAGTTGTTGCAGCACGTGGGCTCAGTAGCTGTGGCTCACGGGCTCTAGAGCACAGGCTCAAGAGTTGTGGAGCACAGGCTTAGTTGCTCTGTGGGATCTTCCTAGATCACGGATCGAACCCACGTCTCCTGATTTGGCAGGTGGATTCTTTACCACTGAGCCACCAGGGAAGCCCCAGTAAACACATTTTTAAGTCTCATTACCCAGGAGACATGGATGGGGAAGGGAGAGGAGGGTAGGAAGACTGTGACAATGTATATCTTGTACTATGTTTTTATTCAGGCTCTTGCAGATTGACATCTCCTTTCAACTCAAAGGCATTGACCTGCAGACGATTCATTCCCGAGAGCTTCCAGACTGTTATGTCTTTCAGAATATGGCAAGTATCTATTTCACTAAGCCACTTTTTATTCTTTTTCTTGACTCCTTTTGGAGGTGCAGAGTGTACAGTGCACCTGCCTATAAATGTATTAGACAAAAGTGTGTTTAAAACAGTTTGAATGCCATGCTATAGCATCGTTGGTCCAGATGCTGTGGCTTCTAAAAATGAAGCAAGCCTGTTCCAACTTTTTAAAACTAGATTTCTGGGTTGAAAAGAGGAGTTTTCAAAGTGGACTTTGACTTCCTACTCTCCTAATACTTTTTTTTTTTTTTTAAGTTTATGACCAGTGCTTTGAGTGTCTATAATGTTTTTCCTTTTTTTCAAAGGAAGGTCTTTGCAAATGTTGTAGCAAATGTTTTCAAACCTCAGGGCAGAAACTGCCCCCTTGATCTGAAGTCCAGTCTGCAAAGCATCAATTGCCGCAGCTTTTATTTTTGGATGGGCGGCCGTGTGCCATGGAATCCTTCCTTCCTGCCTTCTTTCCTCCCTGCCTTCTTTCCTTCCTCCCTCCCTCTGTCCCCCTTCCTTCTCTCATGTTTAGTGATGGGCAAAACTGAATGCTAAACTGGCTGTTATGTGTTGTTGCTGTTTTAGCAGTTCAGAAGTGTGCTTCATTTAACAACAATTGCTAAGTGCTCTACAAGTCCCTACGAGGCAGCAGGCAGGTTGTCATGCTCTAGAGGTACCATGGCCCTCAGGAAGCTTATACCCTAGTGGGAAAGATAGATAGAAAAACAGGTCAACAAAGAAATAAAAGTAATTATAAATTGTGATGTGTAAGTAGGGAAGAATGTCTGGATCAGAAAGTAGCATGATTTATCTCCTGGGGTGACCCACACATTGCAAAATGCATTATGAAATCCAAGGCGAAGAGCTTGGAGAGCTGAACGTGTAGGTTCAGCTATGATTGAACCCATGATCAAATCTATGATTGAACCCACAAGTGAGCATTTTTGAGCACAAACCGCATGCATGCTGCACATTCTCAGGGTAATCCAAGACTATCTCTATGACCAACCAGAGGTTAGGGAATTAAGCTACACAAACCTCACTTCTATACCCATGAGCTAGGATGAAACTGCCACTAGTCCTGGCATTCAAAGCCTCATTCCCTCCAGGAAGGCCCCGAACATGCTTCTCTTAAGTCCTAACATACTCTGTATATGTCACTTATACACTTTAAACGCTTGCTATATAATGTGGAAGACTGAGGGCATTTGGAAATCTTAAATTCAACCCGTAACCTTGGAGCAATCTTTGCCCCATCTGAAAACATTGTATGTAACACTCCTGAAAACATTATATGTAGTGCTTGAAGCAAATAACAAAATAATCTCTAGCATAGTAAAAGCCTAGAATCTCATACCCAAAGGATGAAATTGAAGCAAATGCTTATAAATTGCACTCAGGGTAATAAATGACATCTTTGTGTTCTCTTATCAGAAATTGATGGTGAATTCTCATTTTCGTTCCTCGGACCATTTGGCTGTTTTGCATTAGGGTTTCTCTGAATCTGAATGTGGGTTTAGTAGAATTTCATATATACACCCCTTGAACCAGCATCTTTTTGGCACCAGGGACCAGTTTTGTGGAAAACAATTTTTTCACAGACTGGGGGAGGCAGCACTCGGGAAGGATGGTTTTGGGGTGATTCAAGTGCACTACATTTATTGTGTACTTTATTTTTATTATTATTACATCAATTCCACCTCAGATCATCAGACATTAGATCCTGGAGGGTGGGGACCCTTGCTTTGGACCACAGTTTTTCATTAATAATAGGAAGTTGTGAAGGAATCATGTGATGAGGACATTTTCATTGGCCTGATTCTTTTTGGATCAGCGCACCGTTTGGATGCCATTGATATTTTAAGCAGAACTGATCTAACACGTCATACTTTCTGCTGGGTTGTAACCTCTTCATCTGTTTGTGTCTCTAGATTATCTTTGACAATAAAGCTCACAGTGGCAAAATCAAAATCTATTTTAACAGTGATGCCAAAATCGAGGAATGTAGAGACTTGAAAATCTCTGGATCTAGTAAGTATGTTACGTACTTGCCCCTTGTGGATTGTGAATGATCTTTAACAGTTCATTTGGGGATTTGGGGTATATAAAGGGTTTACTTGGATGATAATAAGAAGAGCTCCAGAAAACCACACTTTGAATGTTTGCTTCTGTCAAGACTACTCTGAAGCTTTGCGTTTTTGTTCAGTTCAGCAAATGTGGATTATAGACCTCGTAGGAGAGGCTGTGTTGCCCCGGATTTAGGAGCAGTTTCTAGAGCCTGACTGCCTGGGCTTGGGTTTTGGTTCTATGTCCAGTGCCTGTGATCTTGGACAAATTCCTTCGGGTCTCCTCGTCTCAGTGTCTTTCTCTGAAAAGTGAGAGTAACAATAGTAGTTACTTTCTAGGATGTTGAGTAGTAAATGAATAACTATGTAAAGCGAGCACTGAGAGCCAGAGTTGGCAGGCAGTCATTGCTAGCACTCTGGGAAAGAAAGAGAACACCTTCGTGAGGGACACTGACATGCTTAGAAAATCTCTAGCTTGTCCTGGATCAGAGTAAGTGGTGCAGGCACAAGATATGATGTTCAACACAGCAAAGGTTCACTTTGACGGGCAGAGCAGAACATAGGGTAGAGCAACACTTCTGGGAAGAGATCTGATTTGCCCTGACCTTTGACAATGGAGCAGGATCAAGGCCTTCCGAGCCCAGAGAGCAGCCTGTACAAACCTGGGTCGGTTACTCAGTCATTACTCATAAAACACTTCTTGATCCACAGGCTAAAGTGGGCTCCTGAGACCCCTTTCTCATTGAGGGGGTTTGGATGATGTTAACAATGGGTGGTCAGTGTTTTTTCATTTACAAGTTTTGTTTAACTGAACTTGCCTTTGACCAAATCTTAGAACAAAATAAAATGTAAAATACTCGTGATTCCTAACTATTTTGTATTAGTTTTATTTATTTATTTTACTTTTATTTGCATTTATTTTTTGTGGCATTTATTCCTGGGCCATTAGTTTTTGTTCCTTTGTATCTTCCGGGATATCTTTTTCTTCTGTGCAAACCTCCTCTTCTGGTTTAGGAACAATCTGTTCTTTTTCAGTAAGGATCATGTCAATATGGCAGGGAGAGCTCCTGTAGGGATTGATCTGACCGTGATCTCTGTAAGTCCTGCGCCGCATCTTGGGCTTTGTTCACTTGGATGTGCTCAATGACCAGGGGATCTACATCTAAGCCCTTAAGTTCAGCGTTACTCTCTGCATTTTTGAGCATGTGTAGTTAAAATTCAGCACTCTTTTTGGGCCACTGACCCTGAGTCCAGCCCCACTGTTTGGCCTGGGCACACCTACCAACTCCACCATTGTAACGACGGAATGGGACACATTGCTTCTTTAAAGTGACATCCTTCAGATACTTGGTGGCTTTTCAGATATGCATACCCTTTATGGCCTGGGCAGTTTCACGAGTGTTCTTAAAGTGAACATGAAGATTTGAACCTCTTGATTTGCATGATTTTGTGGGGTTTTCTGGGTCGAGTGAATAGCGCACCATTTTTAGGGGTCACCTCAGGCCGCTTACCAGAAAAGCTATTTTGTATTAGTTTTAAATTAGACTAATTTTGTGGCTGTTCAGCTATATAATACATGTGTGTGCGTGCATGCGTGTGTGCGTGTGTGTGTGTGCGCGCGCGTGCACTCAGTCATGTCTAACTCTTTGCGATCCCATGGACTGTAGCCCACCATTCCTCTGTCCATGGAATTTTTCCAGGCAAGAATACTGGGGTGAGTTACCGTTTCCTCCTCCAGGGGATCTTCCCCACCGAGGGATCGAACTCACTCTCTTGTGTCTCCTGCATTGGCAGGTGGGCTCTTTACCATTAATGCCACCTGGGCTAATGATTCTGAAGTTTTAGCTTTGTAGTTCCATTTGCGGACTCAACCTCTGATCAGAATACACTTTTAGTTTCTGTTAGAAAGTGGTTACTACTCCTCAGCATTCTCCGTACAGAAAGGCACAGATCAGATGTGAATTTTCCAAGTCCAAGTGTAGGCTGCAACTATTTTATGTGAACAAAGCTAACCCTTGTCGTATAGGAAATGTGGTTTGGAATAGTCATTTGACCAAATAAGTGAGTTAAACAGGTTTGCCAGACCCGGATTTCCTTCCTCCCCACGGGCAGCCTGACCACACTGGCAAGTATTCCCTGAGCCTTTACTCAGAAGAGAGGAGCTCTAGCTCTCTCTTGTGGCCAGTGGGGAGGAACACAATCTCACAGCTAGAAATACTTCTTCCAAAGCCACACCCTATAAAACCAGATTCCATGACCAGGAGAGAGCAAATTTAAAATAATGTGACAAGTCTTAGAAAGCTGAAGTTTGGAAAACAGCTTAGAAAATGGATTTTTTTTTCCTTCTGTGTAGGAAGCTGTCTGGTGGATTGATTGCCCTGGTTTTTAGGGAGGGGGACAAAGGCAAGGGTGACATCTTGGGGGTTCCTTGTGCTATTTGCAAAACATTCTGAGATTCGTTCACATCCATGCACTTCCCTTGACACTTCTCTAGCTTTGTCGTTAATTGTTATCTCAAGGTGAAATAAAAGAGGATATCCCCCCCAAAAAAGAGAGGATGGCCATTTTCACATACAAACTCAAAGTCGCCTTTTATGACTTCTAATACCCATTCCCACTATATCACTAACCTTCATGCTAACTTGATTTTGTAAATGTAGCCATTTGAGCCTGGGAGCTGGAGTGGATGTGTACTGACAGACAGGAGTCCTCATCAATAGGTGGTGTAAATGCATGTCCCAGGGAAAGGGGTTCAGTAAGTGTGTGAAGCGTTAGTCAGGGTCACACAGGTGGCAGTGCTAGTGTGGGGGGTACTCTCAGGGCCCTGGAAAGACTGGGTGGTGGTGTAGGATTTCCCTAACCAGGTTGCCAGAAGCAACTCTCTGGACTAGAATTTTGCAAACCCAGTTTTGGGAACTGTTCTTGTGGGAATAACATAGTGTCAGTAGAATAAGAAAGCAGTTATGATGTTTGGGCTTCCCTCATAGCTCAAATGGTAAAGAATCTAACGGCAATGCAGGAGACCTGGGTTGGATCCCTGGGTCAGGAAGATCCCCTGGAGAAGGAAATAAAAACTCACTCCAGTATTCTTGTCTGGAGAATTCCATGGACAGAAGAGCCTGGTGGGCTGCAGTCCATGGGGTTGCAAAGAGTTGGACATGACTAAGCTACTAACACACACATGACATTTATAACATACTTTTTGTGACATGTCAAAGTAACATCAATAAATCAAATTTTAAAAATACAATACTTGTTTCTCTGTTATGAGGGATGATTTATCTTCTTAGTTCCAGGCCTCAGTTTTCTTAACTGTAAATAAGGCCCACTTCAAGTAGTCTTAGAGATTTTATTCTCGTTATAGGTCAGAAAAGAAGGTACTAGATGCTGTGCTTGCATTTTTAAAATTTCAGCCCCATCTTTCCAAGAACTGCCTATTCTCTCTGCCTCATTCATGGATCCAAAAAAAAAAAAAAAAAAATGGTGGTCTTGGATTTTGTTCAGGTTGTGTTCTTACCTACCTATTAGATAGTATCTCAAGATAACTTAAACTTGTGAAGTGGAAAATGCTAAAGAGGGAGGTAAGTGCTGCATGTGAGGCACTAACAAGCACTTGACAGGGATGGTTTGCCTGATTTCCTAACAGTGCATGAAACTGGTACAGCTGTGCCCCCATGTGGTACCCAAGGCACCCACAGCTGAGCAAGGCTGGACAACTTGCTCAGTGAATTATATTTACTAGTGGGCCACACACGTAACCCACTGGATGAGCTGCTCTCCGACACGTGCCAAGATTGCTCACTCCGTTATTATCTATAAATCTGTGGACACGCTCCCATCTTCCTCTTCAATGCCTTCTCTGCAGAGGTGTCTCTATGGAGCACCCTGACTTCAGACGTTCCTGAAGGTTGCCTGTCCCCAGTCCTGCTTCCTGCTTCCCTGGCCTTTCTCCATCTGGTTCCTGAGTGTGTCTCCTCTCCTAATACCCAGACATTGCCACCCTGCTGCCGTATCCCTCATCCTTCCTAGTCTGCATTCCTTTCTGTCATCTCTGATTGGCTGAAACCCATGGTTTCAGTTGCCACCAAGTCGTCCTCTCTTGTCATGAATGTCCAGACTGAGCCAGTGGACCCAAGACAGAACAGAGGTCATTCTTGATCAGTCCTTCCTTACTCCCTAAGTCCTACTGAATCTCTCCTTTTCATCTGCCTTATCCTGCCTTATCCTTCTGTGTCTTCTCTGCCTCTGAAGTTGCTCAAACCCTCACAGATTCCAACTTAGATTATCGTAGTCTTATGTTCGACCGGGGTCATTGTACTTATCTGTAAGCATGCTGAAGCATTATGCTAAGCACAGGCATTATAGTGTTGAACAAAATATATCCAGTCCCTGCTTCCCAGAACCAATCATGTAGTGGGGAAGATGAACATCGAATGGTATAGTAACTGCTCTGTTTGTTATTATGTGTACGGGGACGTTCTAGGTGCTTTCATATATGAACCTACTCGATCCTCATGACAGCTCTATAAAATAGGTGTTTTTTTTTTTTCATTGTACCCATTGTTTTGGATGAAGAAACTGAGGCAACTTCCCCAAGACTCCATAACTTGCAAGTGCAAAGTCGAGATTCAGAGCCAGGTCTCAGGCTCCAGAGATTGTCCTTTTTCTTTTTACACTGTCTCTGTGTGCCTTGCTGTGGTGTCTTTGAATATGCAAAGTCTGAATATGCAAAGTTCAGTGGCCATCAAGCAAAGGGGAGTAAATGAAGCTATAGGTATGTATACCTGTGGACAGGGCTATGATAGGATTTGGAGGGAACGGTTAATAGGGATGAGAATTTAGGGGATTCTGTTCTGAGGAGGAAAATACTCAAGGCTGAATAATCCCCTTGTGTGATGGGGAGGGTGCTGTTCCAGGCAGAGGTGCAATGTCCCTGCGGGGAGAAAGAGGGAGAGAGGGAGAGAAAGAGAGAGTGCACGCAAGCCCCTGGCAGGAGCAGGGAAGAAGGAAGACCAGAGTGGCCTCAGGGCAGAGGAGGTGGGGGCTGGGAGAGAACAACAAGCTGCCAGTGACGGGAACCATCGTTGGCTGGGGTTTGAGACAACACTGTAAAGTCTGAGAGAAGCTAAGCTTACAGTTTGGTCTTCCTTTCGTACATTCCCTGTGCTACTGTGTGTTCCAGGATCCAAATCTCAGTGCTCTTTGGTGACTAAATGTGAAGGAAATCTTTAAACAAAAAGGGATGTATGCATATGTGCAGCTGATTCACTTTGCTGTACACTTTGTAAAGCCACTGTACTCCAAAACAATAGAGACACAAATCTGGCTGTACTTTCATCCCAAGTGGTTGTTTTTCCCACATGTAAGAAGAGCTTATTGACTTGGCACTCTTTGCTGGAAAAGTGCATAGTAAGATTTAGAAGCAGAGATGGGGATTTTGAGTGGTGGATTTTAAGGTGTTTGTGCTGTGCTTAGTTAGTAGCTCAGTCTTGTCGGACTCTTTGTGACCCCATGGACCGTAGCCCTCTGTCCATGGGGATTCTCCAGGCAAGAATACGGAAGTGGATTGCCATGCCCTCCTCCAGGGGATCTTCACAACTTAGGGAAGCCCTTTAAAATGTTTGTTTCTTCATTAATGGAGAACTTATGATTTTGATTTTGTGTGAGAGAACTCAAGAGTATGTCAGTAGTTTTGCCTCTTTTGAATAGGGTCCAAATGGACCACCTTCTATTGAATTCTGCTGCTGCTGCTGCTGCTGCTAAGTCGCTTCAGTCATGTCTGACTCTATGCGACCCCATAGACTGCAGCCCACCAGGCTCCCCCGTCCCTGGGATTCTCCAGGCAAGAATATTGGAGTGGGTTGCCATTTCCTTCTCCAATGCATGAAAGTGTAAAGTGAAAGTGAAGTCGCTCAGTCGTGTCGGACTCTTAGCGACTCCACTGACTGCAGCCTGCCAGGCTCCTCCATCCATGGGATTTGCCAGGCAAGAGTACTGGAGTGGGTTGCTATTGCCTTCTCCGTATTGAATTCTGCTGCTAAGTCGCTTCAGTCATATCCGACTCTGTGCGACCCCGTAGACGGCAGCCCACCAGGCTCCCCTGTCCCTGGGATTCTCCAGGCAAGAACACTGGAGTGGGTTGCCATTTCCTTCTCCAATGTGTGAAAGTGAAGTTGTATTGAATTCTACTCTACAGTAAATATTTATAAATACATTTTAGTATATCTGTTAAGAATTTATATGTTTTTAATGTATAATTTGACATCAGGGAATGATTGGCTTGTTTGTGAACCTCTGAATGAATGCAGTGTAATTTGTTTACAATATTGAAGCATTTATCATTTGATCTTATTTTCCAGGTGCCATTTTGTTTGGAAATTATTCCCAAGTAAGGTGTGTTTGACGTTTGAATTCTGTTTTTGTTTCTCAGTTCAGAAAAACACTCAGTATGTCCTGGTGTTTGATGCATTTGTCATTGTGATTTGCTTGGCATCTCTTATCCTGTGCACAAGATCCATTGTTCTTGCGCTGAGGTTACGAAAGGTAAATGTGTGTTGGAATATTCCCCCTCCCTTCCTGACCTCCGCCTTCAGCTTGTCCAAACAGTGGGGACTTGACGAAGGGTTATCCTGCCCTATCTGGGGCCTTAACTAAATTAAATTCCTTTGAGTGATTGTCCTCCAACAGGGCATTAATCAACCTGGGGTGTAGCGAGTGAGTCCAAGCTCCTGGGATGTCAGGTAGAATCAGACAATTATCCTGCTTCAACTTGAGCCAGTAAGCACAGATGCACAGCAGTGAACTTCTCAAGATTTTGAATGTTTCTAGAATAAATGAGACCCTTTTAAATTCAAGAGTGATCTTAAGAACAAGGTAATAACATGTGTGGGTTTCATCTTTTGTCGTCAGATCAGAGTTCATTTTGACAGGAAGGCATGGTAAATGGGTTATAATGATGCAGAAAATATTTTATCCTATTTTTAAAAATAGTTTTAAAATTCTCCCCTGAGATTCCTTTTATCTTTTTACCCTTAGGACTCTTGCGACCATATACTCTAGCACAAATTTTATCCCAGTGTGTGGCATGTGTATAAACACAGACTAGGGTCAGTGGAAGTAGGAAGTCATCAGAATACCACACGTGGAGCAAGAAAACGGTCTTCATTCTATTTTCTACTTCTTGACCTGTGTCAATTTATTTTGTAAATACCCAATTCTCTTACCCGCCCACCCCCACCACAAGTCCCTTGATATTCTGAATCCAGTGTCAGGGGCTGGGTTCTGCACGAGAGCCCACACCCAGGAGCTGGACCGCCTGGACTCAAGTCCTGGCCCAGCTGCCCTGTGTCTCCATTCTTTCCTCTGGAAGGAAGGGTCCATTGTGCCTAGTTCGTAGGGTTGTTGTCTGGTTGAATGTGTTGAGAATATGTAAAGCGTTTGGAATGGACTCTGTGTTAGCTATTTCAACAAGAGTCTGTTGGAGGGAGAGCACGGCATTGGGTGTTGGAGTCACTCAGGTCACTGGTGTGCTCATCTCCAGCTGGGATAGATGGCGGGGAGGGTGTGGGCTGTTACCTGTACCCTCCAAGTGAGAATCCATCACGTTGGAAAAGGCAGTGTCATGCCATCCAATATGCAAGAGCTCTATTTTGCACTGTTTTCCTTCCAGAGGCCAGTGCAGTTTGTTAGAAATGCTTTTTTTTTTTTTTTTTTTTTGCTGCAGAGATTCCTGAAGTTCTTCCTGGAGAAGTACAAGCGCCATGTTTGTAATGCCGACCAGAGGAAGTTTATCAACCAATGGTATGTCCTGGTGATTATCAGCGACCTCCTGACAATAAGTGGATCCGTGTTAAAAATGGAAATTAAAGCCAAGGTGAGAGCAACCCATTTTAAATCTTATTCTTTCTATTCTTTTGGGTGGTCTCACATACTCTTAAGATATGCAGTGATTCTCATGTTTTCTCTTTTCTCACATCCATAAAACTGAAGCCTCCTTTGACCTGGTTTTTTTGTGGGCGGAAAATGAGGAGGTGGATGTTCTGTGGAAGGTGATATTCCTATGAATGTCCTCCTGGGAACTTGGCAGCATCTTCAGAATAAGAATTGAAGTGTGAGAGGATTGATTGCTTGGTCAGGATTTATTTATTTTTTTAAGTTGCAAAAAGCAGCCCCTGACCCTTGATCCAATCATGCTGTGAGCCAGGGGTACTCACCCATGACTGATGGCGGTTCTGAAGGATAGAGGTTTTATTTGAGGAAGATTTGAGTGCCTCTAGTTGCCTGGCTCTTGGGTAACTTAGTTGATTTGTCTCCCAAGTCTTGACTCCTCCCCTCCATGCTCTGCCGTCCGTTAGCAAATCTTACCAGCCTTCTCTCCTGACCTCTAACACCTCCCTCTCATCCATGGCAACTGCTCCGCTTCCTCCAGGACGCCTTCCTGTCTGGTCTAGATCTTCTCATTGTTGCGGCTCCTCCTGCCGCCACAGCAGTCTCATTGTTGCTTTGCCTTCAGCCTTGTGCCCCTTGGACCCATCCAGACAGCCATCAGAGTCATCTTTCTGGTGTCTGTCTTGCAGTGACAATCCTTTCTGCCTTAGAGACCCCTTTGTGATGAAGTGGCCTTTCTTCAGTGTGGTCTCCAGGGTCCTCATCATCCAGCTCTCCTTCCCTCTCCCGCCCTCGCTTTCTCTGGCCTGACTTGTGGGCTCCCAGCCTGAGGCCCTGGTTCAGCCTCTGCTGACTTGCAAGGCTCTCCCAGCCTGTCCACCAGGCTGGCACCACTCTGGGGTCATGCCCGTGGGAGCCCTATGTAAGAAGTCTGGCTTGTGCCTCCCACTGCACATAGCACGTTGTATTAGAATTGTGCTTGTGCACGTGTCTCTTCAGTTAGACCTGGAAGTCCTTGAGAGCACAAACTGTTAGCAGATCATTCTGGGGCTTTCTTTTAAAAGTGTTAACAGCTGGAAAGTATTGTTTGATATTTAGCAGACATCATTAGTTTATGTGCTTTAATGCCTAAGTCAGTGGTAAATGCAGTCTCTAGCTCAGAGTATTGTTTGAACAAAGATTTAGTTCAACAAATTGCAATACTAAAGGGAAATGAGAAACACATTCAGAATTGTGCACTCTTACACTCTTTATTATTTTCTTCTTCTGTTTAAAAACTCTTAGAATCACTGTAGAGAGGCAGGCAGACCATTCTTTTCCAGTCAGTTTCAAGGGAGGTTCCTGAGCAGAGTGGAATAGAAAATTTTACTAATACATCTTTTTTTTTCATTTCCTAGAATCTCACAAACTACAATCTGTGCAGCATTTTGCTTGGAACGTCTACACTTTTTGTCTGGGTTGGCGTCATCCGATACTTGGGTTACTTCCAAGCGTATAATGTAAGGATGTGGGCCCTGGACGGCACCACTGGGATTCAGGTCCATTTCTTTGGGATCTATTAGCTACTTTTTAATAACTCCCATTCTGCCATTTTGTGTGTGTGTGTGTGTGTGTGTTTTTTTTTCAGGTGCTCATTTTAACAATGCAAGCCTCGTTGCCAAAAGTTCTTCGCTTCTGCGCGTGTGCTGGTATGATCTATCTGGGTTACACCTTCTGCGGCTGGATTGTCTTAGGACCGTATCACAACAAGGTGTGTGGCCTAATTCTTCCTCCTGCACACGAGGCACTTGGGGCCCTTAAAAGTGGGTTTCGGGACTTCCCTGGCAGTCCAGTGGTTATGACTCCACACTTCCAATTCAGGGGACTCAGGCTGCATCCCTGGTCAGGGAACTAAGATCCCACAGTGCTGCACAGCATGGCCAAAAAAAAAAAAAAACAAGTGAAAAGTTTTTTTTTTTTAAAGTGGGTTTCTAGCACTGACCTTCATCCCACTTCTCTCCAGCACATACACTTGACATCAGTGAACACATATCTTTATTGTCTATTGTTTTGTTAGTTAGTTTTCCTTTTCTTTCCCTTTCCTGGATGCTGAAGTGACTTTAGAATATTGAAACAAGAACTGCAGGAAACCGGTTTCCTCCATGGACCTTTGGCAATTGGGACAATAGAAACAACAAAAATATAAATAATAGCAGCTAACACTTGAGGCGATGCTAAGCTTTCGCTCTTCTCTTTCATTTAATTTTGTCAACAGCCCAGGGTACAGTCATCTTGACTTAGGTGTCCTACAAGGAGAAAAGTAAAGATGTAGAGGATTGTATTGATACTGGTATACAGCTCAGCTTTAAGTTTTGACCTTGATAGTTTCATTTAAAAGAACCAGGATCAAATCTGGTTTATAAACTCTTCACAAAAATTGAGCAATCCATAAAACTCAAACTTTTGGTATTTTCCTACTAAAATAAATCCTAGTAACTTGGAATCTACCCAGACTTTCTCCTCTTTAAGCGTTACATTTAATTTGTCCAAAGAGAATTACCATTTTCCTATTTGAGAAACTGTATAGTCAAGGAGAAAAGGAAAGATATAAACATCTAAATGCAGAGTTCCAAAGAATAGCAAGAAGAGATAAGAAAGCCTTCTTCACTGATCAATGCAAAGAAATAGAGGAAAACAACAGAATGGGAAAGACTAGGGATCTCTTCAAGAAAATCAGAGATACCAAAGGAACATTTCATGCAAAGATGGGCACGATAAAGGACAGAGATGGTGTGGACCTAACAGAGGCAGAGGATATTAAGAGGAGGTGGCAAGAATACACAGAAGAACTGTACAAAAAAGAGCTTCAAGACCTAGATAATCATGATGATGTGATCACTGACCTAGAGCCAGACATCTTGGAATGTGAAGTCAAATGGGCCTTAGAAAGCATCACTACGAACAAAGCTAGTGGAGGTGATGGAATTCCAGTGGAGCTATTCCAAGTCCTGAAAGATGATGCTGTGAAAGTGCTACACTCAATATGCCAGCAAATTTGGAAAACTCAGCAGTGGCCACAAGATTGGAAAAGGTCAGTTTTCATCCCAATCCCAAAGAAAGGCAATGCCAAGGAGTGCTCAAACTACCGCACAATTGCACTCATCTCACACGCTAGTAAAGTAATGCTCAAAATTCTCCAAGCCAGGCTTCAGCAATATGTGAACCGTGAACTTCCTGATGTTCAAGCTGGTTTTAGAAAAGGCAGAGGAACCAGAGATCAAATTGCCAACATGCGCTGGATCATGGAAAAAGCAAGAGAGTTCCAGAAAAAACATCTATTTCTGCTTTATTGACTATGCCAAAGCCTTTGACTGTGTGGATCACAATAAACTATGGAAAATTCTGAAAGAGATGGGAATACCAGACCACCTGATCTGCCTCTTAAGAAATCTGTATGCAGGTCAGGAAGCAACAGTTAGAACTGGTCATGGAACAACAGACTGGTTCCAAATAGGAAAAGGAGTACGTCAAGGCTGCATATTGTCACCATGTTTATTTAACTTATATGCAGAGTACATCATGAGAAATGCTGGACTGGAAGAAACACAAGTTGGAATCAAGATTGCCGGGAGAAATATCAATAACCTCAGATATGCAGATGACACCACGCTTATGGCAGAAAGTGAAGAGGGGCTAAAAAGCCTCTTGATGAAAGTGAAAGTGGAGAGTGAAAAGGTTGGCTTAAAGCTCAACATTCAGAAAACGAAGATCATGGCATCTGGTCCCATTACTGCATGGCAAATAGATGGGGAAACAGTGGAAACAGTGTCAGACTTTGTTTTTCTGGGCTCCAAAATCACTGCAGATTGTGACTGCAGCCAAGAAATTAAAAGACGCTTGCTCCTTGGAAGGAAAGTTATGACCAACCTAGATAGCATATTCAAAAGCAGAGACATTACTTTACCAACAAAGGTTCGCCTAGTCAAGGCTATGGTCTTTCCTGTGGTCATGTATGGATGTGAGAGCTGGACTGTGAAGAAGGCTGAGCGCCGAAGAATTGATGCTTTTGAACTGTGGTGTTGGAGAAGACTCTTGAGAGTCCCTTGGACTGCAAGGAGATCCAACCAGTCCATTCTGAAGGAGATCAATCCTGGAATTTCTTTAGAAGGAATGATGCTAAAGCTGAAACTCCAGTATTTTGGCCACCTCATGCGAAGAGTTGACTCATTGGAGAAGACTCTGATGCTGGGAGGGATTGAGGGCAGGAGGAGAAGGGGACGACAGAGGATGAGATGGCTGGATGGCATCACTGACTCGATGGATGCGAGTCTGAGTGACCTCCGGGAGCTGGTGATGGACAGGGAGGCCTGGCGTGCTGCGGTTCATGGGGTCGCAAAGAGTCGGACACGACTGAGAGACTGATCTGATCTGATCTGATAGTCAACAAAGTGACTATCTCTGGATTATTAGCAAATCTTGATCATCTTACTGCTCTTCCAGTTCTAGCCCACTGATTTAAAGGTGACTCGTCAGTAAAAACTGTTCTTTGATATGATCTCTCTGATCTGGAGAATTTATTGTCTAAGTGCCCAGGAAAATTAACTTTTTTCTTCCTTTCTTGCCTTGTGGTCTGAATGCTTTGCCACATTTTTGTCACGAGAGGGCAGTGTTGCACCATGCGGAATAAATACTTCTCTTCCGCTGCTGCTGCTAAGTCGCTTCAGTCGTGTCCGACTCTGTGCGACCCCATAGATGGCAGCCCCCAGGCTCCTCTGTCCCTGGGATTCTCCAGGCAAGAATACTGGAGTGGGTTGCCATTTCCTTCTCCAATGCATGAAAGTGAAAAGTGAAAGTGAGGTCGCTCAGTCATGTTCGACTCTTAGCGACCTCATGGACTGGAGCCTACCAGGCTCCTCCGTCCATGAGATTTTCCAGACAAGAGTACTGGAGTGGGGTGCCATTGCCTTCTCTTCCGCGGCGGGTGAATTTATCCAGTGGTCCTGTGGCCATTAATGGTTCTCTACCTTCCCTGGTAGCACTAGTGGTAAAGAACCCGCCTGCCAATGCAGGAGACTTAAGAGACGTGGGGTGGACCCCTGGGTCTGGAAGATCCCCTGGAGAAGGGTATGATGGCCACCCACTCCAGTATTCTTTCCTGGAGAATCCCCGTGGACAGAGGAACCTGGCCAGTTACAGTCCATGGGGTTGCAAAGAGTCAGGCACACATCTTCCCTATCCCATCATTGTTCTGGAAGATGCTCAGAAATGTTTTAATTTTACCAAACTAGCTACCATTTTCACGTTCTATACTTTGTTTTTCTGGGCTCCAAAATCACTGCAGATGGTGACTGCAGCCATGAAATTAAAAGACGCTTACTCCTTGGAAGGAAAGTTATGACCAACCTAGATAGCATATTCAAAAGCAGAGACATTACTTTGCCAACAAAGGTTCGCCTAGTCAAGGCTATGGTCTTTCCTGTGGTCATGTATGGATGTGAGAGCTGGACTGTGAAGAAGGCTGAGCGCCGAAGAATTGATGCTTTTGAACTGTGGTGTTGGAGAAGACTCTTGAGAGTCCCTTGGACTGCAAGGAGATCCAACCAGTCCATTCTGAAGGAGATCAATCCTGGAATTTCTTTAGAAGGAATGATGCTAAAGCTGAAACTCCAGTATTTTGGCCACCTCATGCGAAGAGTTGACTCATTGGAGAAGACTCTGATGCTGGGAGGGATTGAGGGCAGGAGGAGAAGGGGACGACAGAGGATGAGATGGCTGGATGGCATCACTGACTCGATGGATGCGAGTCTGAGTGACCTCCGGGAGCTGGTGATGGACAGGGAGGCCTGGCGTGCTGCAGTTCATGGGGTCGCAAAGAGTCGGACACGACTGAGCGACTGATCTGATCTGATCTCTGATGTGCTAAATAGACTAGGTGCCCATGTTCTTTTCCTCCCTTGGTCTGTTAGCCCTCCCATTAACACTATGGGAAATACTATTATCTTTAGACAGAAAATAAGGATCTTAATAAGTTAGATTCCTGGCGTTGAATAGTTAGTGAATGGCTGAGATAGGATTCACACCCAGGTCACCTTTACCTTAATACACATCATTTGACCAAAAAGCTGAAGGCTTTTCTTCTTTTCTTTTCTTGGCATTACCTAAAACAAATCATTACAAAAGAGCATTTAGTCTGATTCAAGAGTGGATCGACCACGAGAGGAAAGCCGAGTCATCAGTCTTATTTCTTTCAATATGTGTCAAGGTTACCTTGTGAAAAATGGTGTTCTTTGCTTTGTGAGCCTTAACTGTATTTTCATTTCTTCAGTTCTGTCCTTTCAAAGAGTCCAGGGGATCAGCACTATCCAAGAAAAATATGAGAGCTACAAATGAGAGCCATGTCTGTACTTTTAAAATTTTTCTAGTAGCCACGTTAAAATTTTTTTCAGAGAAATGAATGAAATTGATTTTAATTATGCATTTTATTTAATCCAATATATTTCAAATATGACTTTAGCCTGTATTCAGTATAAAACGTTGAGGTAGTTTGCATTCCTTTTTAAGGCACCGAGTCTTTGAGATCTGGTGGGCATTTTGTCCTGCCAGCACACGTCAGCCTGGACTGGCTAGTCATCAGATGTTCCATAGTCACCGGGGCTGGTGCTGGCCATACTGGATGTTTCACCTCTTGACTTATGTCTCTTAGTTAACGCCAGTCTTAGTTAATCTCACTTCTCCCCCGGAGGAGTAGAGAGATAAGAACTGTATCTCTGGGGTTGTAGAGCAGGTCTGTTTACGGCTTCTATCTCCCATTCCTAACCAAGCTGATCTATTTGGAAAACACAGAGTTGAGTTAATTCAGTGGATGCACTGCTCAGTAGTTAGAAAAAACCTTCACTTTGGTTCTGGACTTCAGTTTTTTCTTCTCCATATTACTTCTTCTTTGAATCTAAAGTTAGAATTGTTTACTCCCCCTGCACATCTCTCTCCAAACCAATCCAAATGGTCAAAAATGTCAGGTTCTGCCAGTCAGTCACTATCTGTTGAATCAGAAGACCTTCAAGAGTTGCCTGAAAGCTGGACGGCACCATAGTGAGCATTTTCTAGAATTTCTAGAATCACAGCTAGCTTGGGTTTAGAAGCTCAATCGCTCTTTAAACAAACAAACAAAAAAACTCTAAAGAGAAAGTATTAGAAAAACCAGAATTTCACCCTGATGCTTGTCTGGCAGCAGGAGTCCCACATTTTAGCTTCTGGGTTTCCTGTTAGACGTCAGATTTCAATGGTTCAACTGAAAGAGAATAAAAATACAAGTGTCCTGCCAACGTTTACTAATGGACATTGGCACAACGCCCTTTCAAAATGTGTGAGCATGGCGGGCTGGAGCCTGTTGCTGTTGAATAATTCACGATGAGGACTGGAAGAACATAACTGGAACGTGGCTTTGACGTTTCCAGAGTACTTTCTGAGGAATATACCACAGTCTTGCATTTATTGTCCCCGTTTTGCAAATGAAAAGACAAAGCATTGAAAAAATCACTGGTCTTGGCTGACGCCATTGGTAAAATTTCAGTGGCACCAGAGTTACACCTTCTTGCTTTTAAGGCCTCTGGTTTTATCCAAGCACCTCTCTTATTCAAAACAACTATTAGCTGGTTAAAACATTTTATGTGAATGCTACATGAGACTCTCAGCACCAACTCTTGAAGCAAATTTTTATGTCACTCTCTGACATAAGCCAGAGAAAGTTCTTTTTGGCTCAATTGAAAAATCATCATTTGTGGAACAAATGCTTGGGTTTTCACTGTGGTAGCCTGGAGCCTGTGCAGACTCTTTGTGGAGATATCTGTTTGATATTTATTCAACATCTACTGTGCCCCCAACACTGTCAGATTCTTGTAGCCCAAATTCTTAGAGGACAGGGACCATGGATTATTGCGCTTTGCATTCCTCATGCCGAGTGTGGTACCTAGAACATGGGAAGGGCTCAGCACGTTTGCTGAATGACAAGAAACAGAAACACAGCAGTACCTGCTTTCTGGGGACTTACAAGCTTGTAAGAACCAAAGCAGTTTCCTAGGAATGCATCTGTAGCCTGGAAGCACATTAGGACCTTATTTCTCTTTACCTTGGGTATTTTTTTAATCTCTATTTTTTTAAAATTGAAGTATGGTTGTTTTGGAGAAGGAATGGCAACCCATTCCAGTATTCTTGCCTGGGAAATCCCATGGACAGAAGAGCCTGGCGAGTTACAGTCCATGGGGTCATAAAAGAGTTGGACACAACTTAGCAACTAAACAACATAATTGATTTACAATGTTTCAAGTGTACAGCAAAGTGATTCGGTTATACGTAGATACACATCTATATATTCTTTTTCAGATTCTTTTCCATCACACGTATCACAATATACTGAATACAGTTCAGTCTGACCCTCTGACCCTCAGTGACCCCATGGACTACAGCCTTCCAGGCTCCTCCATCCATGGGATTTTCTAGGCAGGAGTACTGGAGTGGGGTGCCATCACCTTCTCCAATATAGTAGTGTGTATCTGTTAATTCTAATTTCCTAATTTATCCTCCCCCCGCTTTTCCCTTTGGTAACCATCAGTTTATTTTCTATGTCTATGAGTCTATTTCTGTTTTGTAAATAAGATCATTTATATTGTATTTTAGGTTCCACATGTAAGTGGAATCCACATATAAGATATCATATGATATTTGTCTGTCTCTGTCCGACTTACTTAGTATGATAATCTCTAAGTCCATCCATGTTGTTGAAAATGGCATTATTTCATCTTTTTATTGCTGAATAATATTCCATTATATATATATATATATATATATATATCTTCTTTATCCATTCCTCTATTGACGACATTTGAGTCGCTTCCATGTTCCATGTTTGGGCTGTTGTAAATGCTACAAATATTGGAATGCATATATCTTTTTGAATTAGAGTTTTCTCTGGATATATGCCCAGGAGTGGGTTTCTGTATCAAATGGTAACTCTAGTTTTTAAAATACCCTCCATACTATTCTCCACATTAGGTATTTTTAGAGCTAACTTATACTGTAGATCTTGGCCACTGAAACTAGCTCACAGCCACTTCTTATGGTATGAAATGGTAGAGTATGTACCATTCACTTACCTTATTAGGTCTCTGTTTAACTTTTTGGTGGGTTAAAATAAATCTCACGTGCCCAGAGAAAAGGGAGATAAATAACTGAGGTGCATATTATGTCCAAACTGATTCTAAGTAACTGCACAGGAAACCAAGGGATGAATTTGCACTGTGCCCACCAACTCGCAGTTCTGGAACTTGAAACACAAACTGCTGGAGGTTCTTGACACTAAAGAAAGGAATTGGCCAGTTTCCAAGAGAAACTGAGAAATATGGATTAAAAAAAATTTTTTTAAGTAATTAATTTTTGGTTATGCTGGGCCTTCATTGCTTTTTGCGGACTTTCTTTAGCTGTAGCGAGTGGGGTCTGCTCTTCGTTGCAGTGCTCGGGCTTCTCCTTGTGGTGGTGTCCCCTGTTGCCTTGTGAGGGCTCTAGGGCATATGGGCTTCAGTAGTTGTGCACGTGGGCTTAGTTGCTCCTTGGCAAGTAGAGTCTTCCTGGACCAGGGATCAAACCCATGTCCCCTGCACTGGCAGGTGGATTCTAAACCACTGTGCCACCAGGGAAGTCCCGAGGAATATGGATCATTAATGGTGCTATCAGAGTTGTAATTGATGTTCATAGAAACCAACTTGAACCACATTGTCTTAAGGCCAGTGGTGGGGTGGAAACTAGTTACTCTGGGAACTGCCTGTCTAATTATTAAATTATCTGCATATTAATAAGTGATTTGCTCCAGTGGATGTTCCCTCCAGGTCTCTGTGGAGAGTGACTTTAGTCCAGGTCTTCAGAGTTGTTGCCGATGTAGCAAAGCCACGGGCATGATTCTTATTTGGAGTATGTCTGTATGCTCTCCCTTGGTTACAGAATTTACCCTGTGAATCTGTCATGGACTGGGAGTTTGCTAGCTGGTTGGGGTACAGAGAAGTATGCAGACAACATACTTCTTGGTTTCTTCTGTGGTTTCTTCTGTGGTTTCTTCTGTGGTTTCTTCTGTGGTTCTTACTGTTATAGAGAACAAACGAGAGCTGCCAGGGCAGTCTGTCTTGATGTAAGACTGAAATAGCCCTTCAACACTGGCTTCATTGGACAGAGACGATGACGGATGTGCCAGATGAAGAGAATAAATCCCAGAGAGGTGGCCCAGGTGTTGTGAGAGGAGGCAGACACACGATCTTGACACTGCCATTCAAGGGATGGCATGAGGCCCCATAAATGAGGAACTTACTCAAGGGTTCTTGGTTTAAATTTTTACTTTGCCTCCAGGCTTTGCATTATTGTTAAGCAAGAGAAACGATCTGAAGGCTATGTTCTTTGAAGTTTAGATTTTACTGCAGCTTGGACTGGAGGCCAAAGAAGTTGGAATGAGTAAGACTTCTCTGGGGTTTTCTGTAATAAATATTTTAGCGTGACATCAGAGAGGGATAGAAAGAGTGGGGTAGAAAGAGTGTTAAAGAAACACCATACAAACAGACAAACCTTATTAGCTAGTAGAGCAGGGAAAATAAATTCATTCAACACACTGCTTTTTTTTTTAATTGAACTATAGTTGATTTACAGTGTTAGTTAATTTCTGCTGTACAGCAACATGATTGTATCAGATCAGATCAGATCAGTCGCTCAGTCGTGTCCTACTCTTTGCGACCCCATGAATCACAGCACACCAGGCCTCCCTGTCCAACACCAACTCCCGGAGGTCACTCAGACTCACATCCATCGAGTCAGTGATGCCATCCAGCCATCTCATCCTTTATCGTCCCCTTCTCCTCTTGCCCTTAATCCCTCCCAGCATCAGAGTCTTCTCCAATGAGTCAACTCTTCGCATGAGGTGGCCAAAATACTGGAGTTTCACCTTTAGCGTCATTCCTTCCAAAGAAATCTCAGGGCTGATCTCCTTCAGAATGGACTGGTTGGATCTCCTTGCAGTCCAAGGGACTCTCAAGAGTCTTCTGCAACACCACAGTTCAAAAGCATCAATTCTTCGGCACTCAGCCTTCTTCACAGTCCAGCTCTCACATCCATACATGACCACAAGAAAAACCATAGCCTTGACTAGGCGAACCTTTGTTGGCAAAGTAATATCTCTGCTTTTCAATATGCTATCTAGGTTGGTCATAACTTTCCTTCCAAGGAGCAAGCGTCTTTTAATTTCATGGCTGCAGTCACCATCTGCAGTGATTTTGGAGCCCAGAAAAATAAAGTCTGACACCGTTTCCACTGTTTCCCCATCTATTTCCCATGAAGTGATGGTACCAGATGCCATGATCTTTGTTTTCTGAATGTTGAGCTTTAAACCAACTTTTTCACTCTCCACTTTCACTTTCATCAAGAGGCCTTTTAGTTTCTCTTCAATTTCTGCCATAAGGGTGGCATATTTGCATATCTGAGGTTATTGATATTTCTCCCAGCAATCTTGATTCCAACTTGTGTTTCTTCCAGTCCAGCATTTCTCATGATGTACTCTGCATATAAGTTAAATAAACAGGGTGACAATATACAGCCTTGACGTACTTCTTTTCCTATTTGGAACCAGTCTGTTGTTCCATGTCCAGTTCTAATTGTTGCTTCCTGACCTGCATACAAATTTCTCAAGAGGCAGATCATGATTGTATAGATTCTTTAAATATAATATTCTTTTCCATTGTGGTTTATTGAGGGTCCCTGTGCTATATAGTAGACTTTGTTGTTTATCCATTCTATATATAATTGCTTACACCTGCTAACCCCAACCTTCCACTCCAGCCCTCCTCCAGCCCCCTCCTCTTAGCAACCACAAATCTGTTCTCTATGTCAGTGAGTCTGTTTCTATTTCACAGATAGGTTTCTTTTGTGTTGTATTTTAGATTTCACATATAAACAACACATACTTTTAGGCACTTGATTATTTTGGAGTAATCTTTTTCTGGAGGCTGGAATGGCAGAGAGAGAGAGAGAAATTTGGAAGGGAAGCCCATTTTCTGGGCTCAGGCGGTGGGAGCTATTATTGTGTTGCATGTGAATCCATATTGATAACACAGCTCCCAACTGGAAATGTCCCAGAGACATTCACAGGGACTTGTCCCCACAGCCACACACGCTGGCCTGATGGATGTACTGGCCCCTCCTCCCGCTAAGGACAGAATAGGTTCTGTTACAGCTTTGCAGCAACCTGTTGTATCTGCATTTCTGAAAACTGTGCCGCCTTTTGCCTATTAAGTCATTATCATTCTTCACATAGACACTTTTCACACTCATCTAATGTTTAACCCTCTGACCTCAGAGACTTCATTCATTAAGCACTTGCTGTTTACTTTCTGTGGATATGGCAGCTGGTGGTCAAGCGCATAAGCCGCATAAGCCAGGTTGGGGCTGCGAGCCTCCTGGGGCATTCCACACCAGCCCTTGCTCAGCTCTGCCCCTAGGGCTTCAGGTGTTTAGTCAGCCTCTTGCTAATTACCTCCTGTCGCTGCCTCTACCTGCCCCTTAAACTGGCCTTGTCTGGAACAGAGTCCATCAGAGGTTCCTCCCCCACCCTCCTGGACTTACTTTCTCCCCACTTTCCTCTGGATTCCTTGCAGTCCTGGGCCCCTGCACTCTGTCCGACTGGCGCCCTGGCCCCTGAGCTTGTCTCATTCTAGGAGATCTTCACGTGCCATGGAAACAGAGAGCAGATGCTATCCCTCTTCTGTCCAAGTTTTCACTCTTCTCTGAGGAAGGCGGGATTAGTCTGAAATATTTAGAAGCCCAGACAAGGCTCTGTGAGCACAGCACACACTCACTCTCCAACCACTCCTTAGGCTCCGCACCTGTCCCCCCCCCCCCCCCCCCCCCCCCCCCCCCCCGCCATATTCAACTGAGCAAATTTCTCTTCCTCCTCTCACCGATGGGCACCTCGGCTTTCAGGCCTGACTTCTGAGGGCCACTCCTTAGGCAGCCCACCCAGCTCTGCCACAGGTGTTAGGTTTCTTGGCAGTGGCCAGTCCACTGTTAGCTGGGGAGCCCTCAGAAGACACACAATGATCATTCATCCTAATGCACTTTCCCATCTCTGGTAATCTTTAGCTTTTAAGGCTCCAAAATTATCTGAATCCATGGTTGGAAAGGCTACAAAGAAACCGATTTTCTTGAGCCTCTGTCTCTGGCCCTTCCACCTTTGCTGGTGCTCTGCCATTCTTTCAGAAAGCACTTTAGCAGATTTTAGCCTTAAAATGTTAATCGTGGGCTTCCCTGGTGGCTCAGTGATGAAGAAACTGCCTGCCAATGCAGGAGACACTGGTTTGATCCCTCATCTGGGAAGACCTCACCTGCTGCAGAGCAACTAAGCACATATACCACAACTACTAAGCCCCCCCACAATGGGGCCGCCACAAGAGAGGAGCCCCCGCTCCGCAATGAGAGGAGCCCCCACTCCAAAAGAGAAGAGCCCCTGCTCCGCAATGGGAGGAGCTCTCGCTCCACAAGAGAGGAGCCCCCGCTCCGCAAATGAGAGGAGCCCCTGCTCCGCAATGAGAGGAGCCCCCGCTCCACAAGAGGGGGAGCCCCCGCTCCGCAATGGGAGAAGCCCCCGCTCCGCAATGAGAGGAGCCACCTCAATGAGAAGCCTGCACATCGCAACTAGAGCGCAGCCCCTGCTCACTGCAACTAGAGAAAAGCCAGTGCAACAGTGAAGACCGCACATGGCCAAAAAAAAAAAAAAAAAAGTTGATACTGAGACCTAATAATAGGAAAAAACTCAGTGCCGAGAAATGTGCCTTGCATTGTTCTCTACAATAGCAAACATGATTAGGATGTCCAGTGAAAAGGAAATAGTTACAGTTGAAATTTCCAACAAATGATCTCTGGGTATGAATAATCCAAGACTATGTTAAGTAGAAAAGAAAAATCTGATCCAAAATTGTCAGGTGACATGACCACAAATACACGAAAAGTCATTGGAAAAAACCCTGATGCTGGGAAAGACTGAAGGCAGGAAGAGAAGGGGGGCGACAGAGGATGAGATGATTGGATGGCATTATTGACTCAATGGACATGAGTTTGAGCAGACTCTGAGAGAGAGGACAGGTAAGCATGGGTGCTACAGTCCATGGGGTTGCAAAGAGTCAAACATGACTTAGCATCTGAACAACAACAACAGAAAGAGTGCAAAGGAAAAAACTGAGAGAGGTGTCAAGAAATTATCTTTGTGAATGTAGAGGAGAGTTTTGAGTAACAATTTGCAATGCATGGTATTCCAGGTGCCCTAAAGTGAATGTTAATCGTAATAACAATGGCAGCAACAATGTCTTTAACAAAACCAGCTAACTAGATACTTCTCTACTTCCTGGGCTAGCATATCTCAGACTACTTTTGGTCTCCCTCCTCCACAGTTTGAAAATCTGAACACGGTTGCTGAGTGTCTGTTTTCTCTGGTCAACGGTGATGACATGTATGCGACCTTTGCTCACATCCAGCAGAAGAGCCATTTGGTGTGGCTGTTCAGTCGCCTGTATTTATATTCCTTCATCAGCCTTTTCATATACATGATTCTCAGCCTTTTCATTGCAATTATTACAGACTCTTATGACACCATTAAGGTAAGCAGTTATCATTATTTCCTACCAAAAACTATTGCAAATTCTGTATAGATTGGAATATAGGAAAATACTATAGTTTTTTACTTACTTAAAATACTATAGTTTTACTTAGATTTTTGAGATTTTATAGAAAAGAAACTTTTTAGATGCTGGAGGTTCATTTTAAATATGCAGTTAGGACATTGACCTTGGTGCCCAGATTGGGGTGGACTGGTTTGGAGGTATAGTGGGAAACAGAAAGGAAATGGGTAAAGATGGGCCTGCCTGCCTGCTAAATTGCTTCAGTTGTGTCTGACTCTAAGTGACACTATGCACTATAACCCGCCAGGCTCCTCTGTCCATGGGATTCTCCAGGCAAGAATACTGGAGTGGGCTGTCATACCCTCCTTCAGTGGATCTTCCCAACCCAGGGATCGAACCCCCATCTCCTGCATTGCAGGCAGATTCTTTACCACTGAGCCACAGGGGAAGCCCATAAGGATGGGCTGAATTTGGTAAATCAGGTAGTTGGGCTGTGGATCTTAGTGCTTACAGGCATACGTGCCTGTCCTGGAACTTCGGCTTTGAGTGCTAAGTTTCAGTGATAAGGGGTGACCATCTTCCTGACAACTGCCCAGATGTGGGCACACCTCAAACACTGGATGCCACTCGTGTGGTGCAGATTTCCTTTAAGTTACAAAATCTAAGGCTTTTGTGGCTGTTTAGCTTTCTACCTTCCTAAGCTACCCAGTGGACCCTGTGCCCTTTCAGACTGGGTCCATTTAACTGATCTGTAGCATGAAGGAAGTTCTGTAGCCTGGGGCGGTGATGTCTCCACAGCAGGTGGTCGTGCTTGGAGCCAGCACCCTGTTTGGGGTCAGCATCTGAGCAACCAGGGATTCCATGTCCATGTCCTATGGTGTCCTCTTCTTGAACCTTCTCAGACTATCCCAGAAGAAGCCAGTCCTTTGGAAATACTCCTGAGCATTTTGTGCGGGAGACACATGTTCCTGTAGGAATGAGTGGTTGGCTGCAGGGGGGCTGGCCGTGGGGAGAGGAGCCAGGCCTGTGCAGTGTGGGTGCTGTCCTTGGATGTGGCAGTGTCCCTATGAGGGTGCCAAGCCTTGGTGACCTGGTGGATGATCTCACTGAACACAAGGGTGTCTCAGAGTCTCTGTGTCTGCTTGTGCTTGGAGGAACCTACTGCCTTCTACCTCACTAAGCGACCAGCTTCTATAAAACTTCCCAGCCCAACTCCACATGGGCAGTGTGGGGAAGGGGAGGTTTCTCCTGGGCTTGCAGTGAACACAAAAGCTTTAGACTGCTATTTCCTTCACTCCTTTAATTAACACGCCTCTAGGCTTCCTTGGTGGCTCAATGGTAAAGAATCCGCCTGCCAGTGCAGGAGATGGGGTTTAGATCCCTGGGTCAGAAAGATCTCCTGGAGAAAGAAATGGCAACCCACTCCAGTATTTTTGCCTGGGAAACCCCATGAACAAAGGAGCCTGGCAGGCTACAGTCCATGGGGTTGCAAGAGTCAGGCACGGCTTAGCAACTAAACCATAACAACAACCCTTCCCCCACTAAGGCTTGCTTTCTGGAGTTTTCCTCCAAATGGCTCTCTGTTCCCATGGTGGCCCTGGCTTGGCTTTCAAGGGACCCAGAGATTGATTGATTATTGTTAATATCAGTTCTTAGATCCGAGCTTGCAACGTGGGAGAGTTTTATTTTAGCAGAGATAGGTTTGGTTCGTTGACAAAGGGAGCAATTTCTCATGCTGTATAAATAAGGTAACCACATTGTGTACTTTTTAAAGAAATACCAACAGAATGGGTTTCCTGCCACGGATCTTCAGGAATTCCTGAAGGAGTGTAGTAGCAAAGAGAAGTGTCAGGAAGAGTCACCAGCCTTCCTGTCCAGCATCTGCTGTCTGAGGAGGTCAGTATTGTGTTGAGTCAGGTCTCCATGCTCCCAGGATGAGATGCTCTGTTGCCTTAACAAAGAGTCCTCCCAGGGCAAATGCTGCACTCAGAAATCAGCTGATTGGAGGAAACAATGCAGCCCTCCTTTCTTTCCTCCCAATGCACTTGGCTTTAGAAATCTATTGTTTCTTATAAAACAAGGTACAAAGGTGCATGACATGGTTGGAAACTCTTGGGAATGTTAAAGCCTGTTATGAGAAGGCATGAACTATGTCCCTGAAGTCAAGAGGGTGGGCTGACCACAGGAAGAGGTCAGAATCCTTCATTTACAGGTGTAGCTCCAGGAATGTCAAAGATGTTTTCCCCTTTTCACAACTGGTGGTACAAGTAACCTTCCTTGAGCAGAGCAGAAAATCTGCTTGAGAGGGGCTCTGTGTGTCCTTGGCTGCAAACACAAATCAGTTGATCAATGGCTCTTTGCTCACTGTTAATTGGGGCATTTACATAGTCCGGACCTCAGTGGCAAAACCTCCATGGCAAAACCTCCAAGATTATCCTCATGTGTCCCCCAGAATGGGGGACACATGAGGATAATCTTCTTAACTGTGCCCATGTTTGTTTTCATCGCAAGTCAGGGATGGCGGTTGTTAGCTTGAAGTATCCCCGACTCGCGTCTTTTGAGAAGCATTCGCTAAACCAGAGTCCTGAAGGAAGAGGAAGAACATAATTGCTGCTTAAAATCACAGGATGTACTTTTTGTTAATCAATTCGTACTGCATCTTGGGATTTGAAATGGTATGATGAAGCACTTCTAAATAATGTCTAATAAATATGAAATGAGATCTTCTGAGAAGAGTTAAGTTTTTACAATCACATTTTATCCTCTCAGAGCATTAAAGTGTTGCCATGGAAGCAGGGATAAAGGGAAATTAATTTTCTTAATAGACAGCTGCCTCCTAAGGGGTACCTTACATAAGGTACCTTTTCTAATTAGAAAGTTGCTTTTCTAATCTGTAGTTAACCATAAATTTAAAAAAAAATCATCTCAGAATGTAAAATAGTTGTGAACACTGGACAGTAATGGATAGGCTTTTGGTGCTTGATTTTTGGACCTTGGTTTGTACCAGAAAAAGCCCCAGAGGGTTGTTAGATGATTTCTTGTGCAGCCATATGAGACAAGTGAAATATTTAAAGAGTGACCTACAGGATTGATTGATAAGATTGAGTCTGGCTGGTGAGAACAGAGCAACATCAGCAGGCAGTTTTCCCCAAGATGAACTAAGGCTTGTGGAGAAGGTGTGTCTGGTACAAAGAGTCTGCTCATTGTGAGCAATGAGAGAATTAGTAGAACAGGAGGGTCAACCAAAGGAAACCAAGTGAAGAACAGGATGTTGAAAGTTTTGAAAAAAGAGGAGATCAAAAATAGAAACAGAAGTGGCTGTTACCAAAGATGGCCATGGGTGAAGTCAGCTTGATCAGTTTTAGCTGAATAATCAGATCAAAGCCTGGAATCCAGGGGGATCTGGCTGGACCCTGCACAGAAACAATGAAGGTCATAGGGTCTAATGAGGGAAATGGATTGTACTGAGGCCTTGGAACAAGTGATGGTTTTGAAATCATTGAAAATTAAATATACCTGGATGTGTTTAATAGCTGGAAACTTAAGAATGAAATAAAATTGAGGAAGATGACTCAATTCTATGAGTCTAGGACTCATTTTATGACTGGAGAGTACATGTTGGAGAAGAACCATAAAGGCATCACAAGTGTTGGTGTCTGGGCCCCTCTCCAGTGCCCATGACATGCAACCCAAGTATCACAGCTCTGCCTCCTGCAGAGCACAGCCAGGTTGCTCTTCTTCAACCAAAGCGGCCCACCAACCACCACAGACTCACTCTCTCTTGAATAATTGACAGAACCTCTAGCCTGATGGTCAGAACACTGGGGTTTTCATTTTGGATCCTGCCAATTACTGAATGTGTCCCATGACCTTTCCTAAGCCTCTGGGTCCCTCTGTGGTATCATCAGGGTGGAACAAGTAGCTTTTGCATCCTCTTCTGGTTCTATGGGGAGGTATGCTTCTGGTCTGGTTCTCTGGAGGGGTGTGCTGGTTTGAGAAGATGTGGTTAATCTTTCCCCTTCTCTACCATAGTGAAGGAGGAAAATCTGCAGTTCTAGCCATGGAGATGGAGGGTGGAAAGCTCCTAAAAATTGCCAGAAGCATCTAGTCAAACCCCAAACAATGTAAATTGTCCTTAAGTTTTCTTCCACTTATATGTTGCACTCAGCATGTCAGTAACTTATGTATGCCTATATGATAGAGCATGTATTCCTGTTCCATCTCAAAGAGTTTTAAGTTATTGCTCTCTTTTCTCTACTTCTCCCCCTTTCTGTTACAGGAATAGAAGTGATGACCATTTGATACTTATTAACTAAAATCCTCCTGCTGACGATGATCAAGTTTAAGGTCTCCATATTGAATAACAATGTAGAGGGGCCCCAAATGGCTTGGAGCAGCACTTCCAAAAATACCGATTGTGGATGGGGAAAGAGGACTGACTGTCAGCTGGCTGAATAGAACTTAAGTTCCAAAGTTCCTTTGTATAAACTTGAATGATGAAGAATAGACCACAGTCACTTCCTGGGCATTAGTGTCATAGAGCAGTGATACTGAAATTCTGTCTTGGTGTTTTAAATTATGATGTCATATTTCAGAGTGTGTAAAACAATGGTATTTAAAGCCATGTATTTGAAGATGTGAGTTTATCATCAAATATGGGTTTGTCTTAAAAGTGATTCTTGGGTTAGAAAACAATTATTAATCCATGGTCTGCACAAGACAGAAATTGGTTGCAATACCAACTTAGAAACTCAACCCTGGAGAACTATTAAGCCATGTAAAGATTATACTTAAATCAACAAAAAAACCTCTTGCAGTGGACATTTCTTGGCCTATGTTTTCCTATGGGCTTCTCAGAGTGATCTGAAGAAACTGTTGGTAAAGTCAGTGGGAAGAATTGGAAACAAAGTCATTTGGACACCTTGTCACTTGTGCTCCTTGTTGATTGTACACCCAGGACATGTGGACATTATACTACAGCAGTGGTCACTCATTTTAACACCTGAACTCCACTGTGGCGGGAATTTACCCTTGTCAAGCAAGGAAGGTGGTATTTTTTTCCAAAATAAATTAAATTTATTTTTATCATAACATATGGAACTACTGTGCTTCGCTGGTGGCTCAGACAGTAAAGAATCTGCAATGTGAGAGAACTGGGTTCGATACCTGGGTTGGGAAGATCCCCTGGAGAAAGGAACAGCTACCCACTCCAGGATCCTTGCCTGGAGAATTCCATGGACATAGGAGCCTGGCAGGTTATAGTCCATGGGGTCACAAAGAGTCAGACACAACTGAGGTATATACACAAAATACTTTGCTAAACTTATCATTTTAGTTATAAACTTCTTTACTTACAAAAAAATGTTTTTTTACATTCAAGTTTTAAATTAAAGACTATTTAACCCGTATTTCTAGGGTCATTCCCATGCAGAATCATTGTGCAATTAGCTCACTTATTCACCCCGAATATACCCCCAGTACATCATTTATCTCTGAATAGAATTGCTATTAATGCCTTTTATACAATTTGAATTGAAGATTAATGATGGTCTTCCATGCTCATGTATTTCTTTCATTGGCTTTCATGTTTCCTTTTATTTCTTTTCCCTCCAGCTGAACAAAACACTTTCAGGAAGAAAAATCTTTTTTCAAGGTTACCCTGTGTCTGTGGAAACATTGTGTTCTCTCTTTTTAAAGCTTTTAAACAATTGTCACCTTGACAACTCTATTATCTATTTGGATTTTATTGAACAATATTTTCTTATAACTCTGCTAATAGACATATCTGGGACAAACCATTTTCTTTCCTGTCCTATGCTTCCACTTGGAGAGTTCACTGAAAGTTAGGAGACTCATTCTTTCTGCCTCTTGGTTTCATTATGGGATCACAGTTCTTATAGAACATACCTCCATGGCTTGCAGTGATTTCCTCGAAGCCTGATGTAACATTCTTAGGCCTATTGACTTGGGCTGGCAAGGAAAGGTCATGGGTGACTTTCACTTCATTGAACTACTACTAATTTTTTTTAAAATGTACTGTTTCTTAACATCTACCTAGTGAAAAATTCAGATCACATCTCTATCAACTTACTATCTGGTCTTCAAAAGGGATTGCTCACTTTCTTAAAAGCAAAGTGAAGGAGATAGAGGGGCTAATTTGTAGGAATTAATAAATATTTATGATAATGACTTGTGATTAAGATCACTTCATGCATAGATTTAGTTCATACCTGAACTATCTTAGGGGTCAACTATTTTAAAGTTACTGGTAAAGAGTTAGATTTTAACTAAGTAGGACGTTCATTACAGGACTCTCCCTCATTGTCTCCTGCTCCTCCCCATCAAGCCCCTCCCAGGACTTTTCTGGTCCCCCCACTTCTCTCTCCATGCACCCACACTTTCATCATGTGTCCATACCACATCTAGAGCGCTAAAATCCCAGCTTACCCTGTAGTTCGGTGCTTGGGCAAGTTACTTTCAGCTTCTAAGTGATGAAACCTCAACAAACTGTGGGATTAGCATTTAAGTCAGGTAATTCACGCAAAGCCTGACGTTGAACATTGAAACCTGAGCCTTTCTTAGTTTTTGTTTTCTGCCCCGTTTGATTTAATAAGTAGGTTCCATGGGATCATGGGGGAGTGAAAATGTTAAGCCATTTAGTTTGCCAGGGTACCTGTCCTCCTACTATCTGAGTCTCCTTGGACAGGTCACACCAGCCTTGGTTTCTTCACCTGTAAAGTGGGGATTGCAGGGACTAAATGAGTCAAATGTCAAGTGAGTAGAACTGGGCATGACTTATAAGTGCTCAGTGAATATTAGATCTTTCAAAAGCTTTTCTTGCGTGGTCTACACATGTACAAATCTATCACCTGGGTAAGCCAGGAAGATCTTTACTTTGAAGAGAGCTCACCACACAGTTTTGGTGAACTTTGTTAGGCCTCTAGGAGAGTAGATACCCACATCCATCTTTGTCCTGGGGGCAAAGATCAATTCAGTGTCTAAAGCTCAAGCAGTTGTGGAGGAGCCTGTGGATCTCAACAGCCTAAAGGCCCTGTCCTTGGGGCAAAGCTGTCAGTAGGATGGGTGGATAAAGGTCCCCAGGTACACAAGTGTCACAAATCCTCAGTCCTTCACCCTGAGACCCCACCCTCCCCCACCCCCGCACCCATCCTCAGCTAGGAGCCCACTGCCTTAACCAAATTTGTCAGAAGGTGTGCAGTACACATCAGCTATTGCTGATCTGATGTAACAAGTGTGAAAAGGCGAGAAAGGGTCTTCAGGAAAAGGTTTTCCTAAAAGCCTTTTAGGAAGGTTTTCCTTCCTTCAGCCCCTGCTGAAGGCTCACGGGCTTCCCTGGTGGCTCAGAGGTTAAAGCGTCTACTCGGAATGTGGGAGACCCGGGTTGAATCCCTGGGTTGGGAAGATCCCCTGGAGAAGGAATTGGCAACCCACTCCAGTATTCTTGCCTGGAGAATCCCATGGATGGAGGAGCCTGGTAGGCAACAGTCCTTGGGGTCACAAAAGCTCACATTGTAACAATCGTGGGAGGGGTGCCTGACTCACCCCTCACCCTCTCGCAAGGAGGCCTTAGCTCAGCATCTCAGGTTGATGAGAAGCACAGTGACCCAATCTCTTGATTACTAGCCAGACACCCTGTGGTTCCTGAGACCTCCCTGTAAAAACAGCCCAGCACTCTCTGAGGTTCAGGGTCCCTGGAGTCATTGGGAAAGTATGTTTCCCAAGTGCCTACTATGGTCTTGGCCATGGATCGCTCCAGCCAATATAAGGAACTGTGATGCTTAGAGGTCCGATTTCAGCTATCTGAATCACTCAATGTGTGGTGGCCGCTTTTTCCAGCAACATTGGATAACTAGATTGCATTTCGCTACTCTCTAGTTCCACATTTATTTTCATGTAATTTGAGCAAATTTTATTTTTCTACCCCTGACTTGAAGTTTAAATATCTCTACCACAGTACTCCAGTGGTGTGGAATCTTTCTCTGACAAATATCTAGAATTTCACATACTTGTGGAACGTACAGAAAGCAGCTCTTGTGTGACAGGGTGACTGAGGACCTCAAAGACAAAATCCTGAGCATGGCTTCTGGATCTTAGGCATTATAGGAAGGATAGTGAACTATGGCAATGAGAACTGGTACTAGAGGGGCACTGAACACTTCTGCCTCCACCCCCGTTTTCTTTTTTTTTCCTATTTGAGAGGTTCTGAGCCCTCAACACTGACAAAAGTCAGCTTCTTGGTTGTGTGATCTGTCCTTTTGAGAGGACTTCACGCTTGGTTTAATGTTCTTCCCTGATAGTCTTGAAATTCTCTATTTTTCTTTACAGATTTTTTTTATGTGCACCATCATTAAAGTCTTTATTGAATTTGTTACAGTATTGCTTCTGATTTATGTTTTGGTTTTTTGGCTACGAGCCATGTGGGATCTTAGCTCCCCAATCAGGGATTGAACCTGTACCCCCTGCATTGGGAGGTGATGTCTTAACCACTGAACCACCAGGGAAGTCCCACTTCAATATTTTTTGAACATGGGGCCTCACAAGTGATGCAGCGAATTCTGCTGATTGGACTGGGTAACTTAGTGACTAACAATGATTAAAGCATAGCCTTTTAGGAAAAGGCTAGCACTGTAGTTTTTCTTTAAAACAATTAAAATTTAATGAAAGGAATAAAGCTGAATGGGAATTAGTTCTTAATAGAATTTCAGATGCATCATTTTTTTCAGTCTCTGATTTTGCAAATAAGTGGCTATGGGGTGGCTCCTCATCTCATATCCTTGTTTCACAGATTAAACTTCTGTGGTTGGTGATATTGGCTAATATTATTTCCATGTCACACTGGCATTTTGGAACTAGACTTCTCACCTTGCCCCCTTTCTCTGTACACCCTCTTCTCCCCAGCAATGAAGAGTCTCATTTTCCAAATTTCCACTTCATGTTTTTCCCTTGACAAAGAATCGACTTAAGGTGGTTCTTCTAAACTCAAGCATGTTTGCCCAGTTGCTATATGACTTCCAACCTGGCTCAACAAAGTCCTCTGGGACCTGCTCCTCCCACTGGGCAATCAAGCACTTTCTCCAAGCTCTTTGCAGCCATTTATGTTTAGAATGAAAGACGGTCTTTGAATGGGAAGCTGTAGAATTGTTCAGCATGCTATGTATTGGAGAAAATAACATAATAGCACTGGGAAAACTTCAGGATGAACCAAATCTCAAAATAGACACTCAAGTTGTTAGGGAAAATAATACAACTCATGGCTGTTCTACCAGGGGCTTCTTTACAGGAAATGAGGCTGTGAACCAATGGAGGAAAATGATGGCCAGTGTTTTTCTTGCCATCTCTCTGCCAGAGAACCAGGAAGTGAATGAGAAAATAAATGGGCACACACGAATATTTCCACACCAGCTGACGTAACAAGGACAGCAAAACTCAGATTTTCCAAAGACCCCTGGGAGCTATCACCTGTGGTGGATGGAAGAGACAATTTGTTACCATGATAGGTTTCTTAGTTTCTAATGATACATAAATTATCCCATGAGCCATGATACATATGGTTCAGAGAGAATTTTAAATGAAAGCAATTTTTTTTTTCTAGAAGCACTAATTGCCTTGCAGCCGTAACTGACTCATCACCTGCTGCCTGTGGGCTGTGGTCATTACTGTCTCCTAGAGGTTGAGCCGATGTCCCCCAAGAGAAATGTTTGCTTTGACAAAACAAATTTACATCCTCACTTTGGAGCCTGCCAAGCCAGGTCTACAGAAGGAGAGAGTATTAACAGTGCCTTTCAGACTTATCTTTATGCATTTGTGTCATCCTGCACATGTTATTTATGAAACAGGACAGTGTCTTGGGTTGTCCTGCATGTGTTATCTATGAAACAGCACGTTGGGTCATAGCTCTTGACTGCCTTTGGGGAAAAGTCAGGGAACTGATACCAATGCTTAATCTCTAGCTTGGGGGGGTTGAAAGGTAGACTTAGATAAGAAACTTGGACTCTTCCTAATGACAGGTTAAGCAAGGCAAGTTGATAAGCACCATTAATTTGAAGAAATGTGAATAAATAACATGTGTTAATGAAAAATGGTGATGCTATTAATGACTAGAATTCAATACATGCTTGTTGATTTCGAACATTGTGCTGGGAACTACAGATGCAAGAATGAATGACATGATCCCTGCCTTCGTGAAGTGTGGTGTCCATTGGGAGGAACAATCATGTACCAAGATAAGACAAGGTCACCCACAGTACTGAATGACAGTGGAATGGCAGGAGCTCCTGACTGCCTGGAGTATAATTGGAGGCCTTTTAAGGAGACCTAGACAATGCTAGAACTAAGACTTGAATAATGTTTATTTGACCAGATGGCCATGATGTGGGGTAGGGTAGGGCTTTCTGGATAAAAGGAATGGCATGGCAATGGCTTAGACAGCTGAAAGAGAACCCAGCCAGTTGGGGAAACTATGTTTTCGGGTGGTCAGAATATAAGTCAATGTTGGGGAAAATTTTAGAAGATGAGACTCAAGCAACAATAAAGGAAAGCTTTAGACCTGGGAGCTACGTGACCAGAAAACATAGAACTGGTAGAACTGGGAAGGATGGATTGGGGTGGTGTGAGATGAGCAAGGAAATCAGTTAAAAAGCTGCTACAATCATCCAAATTAAATTTTTAAAAAGTGATGCTGTTATCATGTAATTAAACTCAAAACAAGCACAATAAGAAGCCTGCTTGAAACTGTCTCTAAGGAATGTACCTCTCTCATATACCTATTTTGTCTGCCAGCATATGTATATTTTTTGCTTTCTTAAAAGATTTCTCTGCTAAATGCTGTGTCATTTCCCTGGGAATTTATGCTTTTGGACTCTACATTGAGAGGGATGGTCTCTTTTCCTAACTTCTATTATTGAGAAATATACTTACTGGGAAGAATGGGTTGAATGCATATATCTATCATATGCTATTTCTTCTTCCAGACTGTCTCTGCATCATCCCTCCCACCTACTCCACACACACCACACACACATACACTTGAAACTTATCTATTCATGACTGTCTCCGCATCACCCTTACCCACCTCCTCCACACACACCACACTCACATATACTCTGAAGCACCCTGAACTTGACCAGCCACAGTTTATGTCTGTCAAGGTTGTGAGACTTGTGGGTGTGTGACTTCTAACAAAGCCAGCCTGACATCCATAGTCTGAAGCTTACAGTTGCACACAGACTTTCTGAAGTTTCTATCTCTCTGCCCCATACCCAGGACAACCATGAAGATCTGGGTGTGCGATCACAAAGGTCAGACCTGAGTGTGGCACCTGGGAAAGGAGGGTGTCGCAGGAAAGAGCTGGGAGGTCCTTGGGTCGATGGCTCCTTAGTCTGGGGCAGTTTGTGGAGTCGGGGTGCAGGGCGGTGCGGGGGAGGAGAGCTGATGGAGGGACTCTGAGGAGAAACTGTGGTGCTCACTCCCCACTGCCTTGGTTTGGAGGTCTGTAGTGAATGTAGTCATGTTAGAAGAATGTTCTTGGGCCCAGGGTGCCTGAGACTAGGGGGAGTAAGGGTGGGGGAGTTAAGGGCAGAACAGGGAGGGTGGCATGGCTTCCATCTCACAAATGGAGAAAACATAGCGTGTACCAGTGCCCGAGTGCACCACTGCCTTCCAGACCCTGCTGAGAAGGTCAGCAGTTTGTGGTGAGACCAGCCCCAGTCATGCCTCCTTCACAGTCTAGTGAACTCGCTTCCTGAGGACCAGAGGTGAAAGACTCAACACTTCCTTAATTTGTGGAGTGGATGAGGATGTTGGTGGGGTCAGAACCCTATCAAGGGTTTCCTCACCTCTCAGAGTTGGAGGTCAGGGGAGCCAACCTGGGTGTTGGAGGGGAGAGACAATTCTCGAAGCTCTACACTGACCACCCTGAGCGGCACAGTGGGCAGCCGGGCTCGGCCTTTAGGGGTTCACCTCTTCGCGTGCTCAGAGGGCCAAATTAAGGCCTTAAAGGTACTGGACGACCAGCAAGACACTGTGGGGCAAACCACCATGTCTACAACTGCTCCTGCACAGTGAGGCTACCTAGCCTGAGGCTGACACTGGGGAAAATGCATTGGTGTTTCTGGCCAAACTAACATGGAGACTGTTTGCTACATCTTTTCTCAAGAATGTCAAGTTTCTGGAACAGCATTTAAGGAACCACAGTAATGGACTGAGGCAGGGATGGGTGGATCAGTAATGATTCTTCTACTAGACTTTTAGCTCTCTTGCATAAGTGGCTCCAAGTCCATCCGGAAAAGCTGAGCATTTGGGAAGAGATGACAGGCAGATGAGGGAAGTTGGGGGGGGGAGGGGCATGGTTGTGGCCAATGGGTGATGACCTGGCTTGCCCTCTTATACACTTTTATCTGGGCTTCAGATCAGATCAGATCAGTCGCTCAGTCGTGTCCGACTCTTCGCGACCCCATGAACCGCAGCACGCCAGGCCTCCCTGTCCATCACCAGCTCCCGGATGTCACCCAGACTCACACCCATCAAGTTAGTGATGCCATCCAGCCATCTCATCCTCTGTCGTCCCCTTCTCCTCCTGCCCTCAATCCCTCCCAGCATCAGAGTCTTCTCCAATGAGTCAACTCTTTGCATGAGGTGGCCAAAATATCTGGGCTTAGGGAGGCACTAACTTTTAGCCCTTATGCAAAATACTGTGACACAGTTTCTACATTTATCTGATGGAGATAAAAGAGCTGACATTTATTATTCTGCACTAAAAGTAAATCAACTAAATGGGAAAACCCCATAGATACATATTTCTATCCTATGGGCCTTTTCAAAGTGGGACAGTTCAAGTGCACAGCAGGCAGCTCAGAGGGTAAGTTATTGAGATAGAAATGAGAATAAGTCAAATAAACTAGTCTCATCAACCAGCATCATTAGGAAGGTATCTTAAAAAGATAACTATTCAGCACCTTGCAACCATGTAGCCAAATAAATTCCAGGTGGATTAAAGATTTAAATGTGAAAAATGAAGACTGTAAAAGAACCAGAAAGAAACAGATATGAATATTGATCTGATTCAAGAAGTAGAGAAGGGCTTTCTGAGTTTAAAGCTGCAAATCAACCATACAAGAAAAATCAAGTAGATTTACTACACAAAAAGGAAAATTTGCAGAGAATTAAAAATGTAAACAAAAGATTTCAGTGCCCTGGGGAAAAAGAATCACAACATCCATGACTGGCTGATATCCTTACTTGGTGAAGAACCATTACAAATTTCTAGAGGGTGAGCCCCAACGAGAAGGAGTAAATTTTTTGCATTTCTGTATTTCATGGATAAGGAGCTTCCCACATGGTTCAGTGGTAAAGAATCTGCCTGCCCCTGCAGGAGATGCAGAGAATGCAGGTTCAGTCCCTGGGTTGGGAAGATAAACTGGATTAGGAAAGTGCAACCCACTTCAGTGCTCTTGCCTGGGAAAATTCCATGGACAGAGGACCCTGGCAGGTTCAGTCCATGGGGTCACAAAGAATCAGACACGACTGAGCAACTGAGAGCATTTCATGTATATAGCAAAGCTCCTGGTGAGTATCAAGCACAGAAAGAATAGTATATTTCTGAAAGGCTATATTAGGGTCAATGCCTAGTATGTTCAATGCCTAGCAACACATATTGTTGCTACTCATCCCAACAAACTTATAGCTTACACATCAGGATTTCCATTTTACTGAAGAGAAAACTGAGCACAGAGCAGGTAACAGAGCCTGGTTTCAAATATAAATCTTCTGATCCAAAGCCCTCTCCCACTCCCCTTTCTTCTGCCTACTTTCTAAATAATGCTTACTGAACAGAACTGAATGGCAGAAAAAATGTTTAACCTCCTTAAAGAGAAATGTGACTTCTATTTTCAAACAACACCCTGTTAAACAACATTCCTCCACTCACACAATACCAGTGCTTAGTGGAAACAAATCTGTTTTTTTGTAGGGGAGTTGAAATCTCCATGGAAGCTCCCAGTTCTTACACTAAATTGCCAAGTGATTTAAAACAAGATGCTTGAAACCTCAGAATCATTATCCGTACTACAGGGATAATAAAGCTGAGAATACAGAGAGGTCAAGCAACTTGTGCAAGGTCACACAACAGTAACCACCAGTGCTGGGACTCAGACTCAGGCAGTCCATCTTTAGAGCTGGCTAGCGCACAAGGTTGATGTAATGTCTAGAAGACAATGGATGTAAGTAAGCTTTGAAAAGGATAAACTGGACACATCGGATGAAAAGAGATAAAAATTAAAGCTACAAACCTGTTTTTGTGTGTGTGTGTATGTGCAAGAATTGTGAAAATAAGAGCTTGATAGGGATGTCTGGGTGTGTCCTTTTTGACCTTATATCTATTTTAAATTTCTTTCAACTTAAAATGCACACAGGCAGAGTGATCATCCCCTCCCTCCTACTCTCTTTATGTCAACCAGCATGGGAGTACTGGTTAATGGATCAAAGACAACATGCCCACACTTAGAAACATACTCAACTGGCTCTTTTAAAAAAAGAAAATGAAAATGAAACAGATAATTGCATCCACTGGGGTAGAGTTGCTGGCATGTGCAATAGTGAATCACTAGACAGTTGTAATTGAAAAAAGATAGCCACCCCATAAATCTCGACTCAGTACCTCTTTCATCTCACTGGCCAGAAGCCAGGAGAGCCAGTTTAAAATGTGTTTAATATTGCTCATGTACTTTTCATGCTTCGGTGCAATATTTAATCACTGGCAAAGTCAGGGAGGAGATTCAACCAGTCCATCCTAAAGGAAATCAGTCCTGAATATTCATTGGACGGACTGATGCTGAAGCTGAAACTCGAATACTTTGGCCATCTTTTGCAAAGAACTGATTCATTGGAAAAAACCCTGAAGCTGGGAAAAGATTGAAGGCAGGAGGAAAAGGGGACGACAGAGGATGAGATGATTGGATGGCATCACCGACTCAATGGACATGAGTTTGAGTAAACTCTGGGACTTGGTGATGGACAGAGAGGCCTGGCGTGCTGCCCTCAGTCCAAGGGGTCGCAAAGAGTCAGACACGACTGAGCGACTCAACTGAAGTGAACTCAAAGTCAGCAGTTGCATGTGCTCCTCTTTCAGCCTATCTTTTGGAAAACGTCCTTCATCTTCTGTCTCTCTCATTTATATAATTTATTTTTCTAAACCATTTGAGAAATGGTTATATATATATTATGCCTTAAAACTTTAGCGTGTATTTCCTAAGATCAAGAATAGCCTCTTATACACAAGGATATGGGCTTCCCAAGTGACTCAGTGGGTAAAGAATCTGCCTGCAATGCAGAAGATACAGGAGCTATGTGTTTGAGCCCTGGATCGGGAAGATCCCTTGGAGGAGGGCATGGCAACTCACTCCAGTATTCTTGCCTGGAGAATCCCATGGACAGAGGAACCTGGGGGGTACAGTCCATAGGGTTGCAAAGAGTTGGACACAACTGAAGCGACTGAGCATGTATGCACATGCATGCACGTGTACATGATATATTGTACAACACCAGGAATATAGCTAATATTTTGAAAAACTATAAATGGAGTATAACTTTAAAAATTGTGAGTCACTATGTTGTACACCTGAAATTTATATGTATTGTACATCAACTGTGTTTTTGTTGTCCTGTGTTACATATAGCCCCTTAATTTGGATTTACTGATGTTTCCTCATGATTACATATAGGTTAAATACTTTTGGCAGGAATGCCACAAAGGTATTGCAGTTTCATCCTCAAGGTATCTATCTAGAGATGCATGATACTGGTATGCTCTCATGGATGATATCTATTTGGACCACTCTGTCAAGATGTTGTCTTCTTTCTCCCTCATCATAGTGGCCATAAAAACACACAACTCAAATCTCCAGATGTGAGGAGCCTAACTGATGACTGTCCCGGCCGCTGTGCTCAGAATCCATTTGTGTGGAGGCCCCACTGACTGCTCTGGCCACTGAGTGAATCGAGCAACGATCACAAGGCAGGCCCATTGCTGCTAGATGGGCACCCCTCTGATAGTGTCCCATCAGTCTGACTGAATTCCTCCTAGAACTCGGCTGAATCTAAGACTCTCCCACATGACACTTTATCTTCTCCTCCCTCCTTCATGAGGTCAGACCGGCATTGTCTGACAGCTCTCCTTGCCTCCTCTGGCTCACTCCCATTTTCCCCTCACAGCCACAGCCCCTCACCCTCCCTACAAATTCTCTTGCATTTCCCATCTTGTCTTGGCATCTGCCTCCTGAAGGGTCCAAACTACACAGTAATATGGAAATAAGTGATTGAAAACAGGTAGTAAGGTAAAGATTTGGGACTGGGTTAAGTCATCCCTTGTGGGTGAAGAGGATATCATCCTGACACAAGGTGGTGGCCCAGATACCAAAGATTTCACTGTTGGTGACCTGGGGGTACATCCTGGTGATCATGAATGCCATTGCAGCTGAGATGATTCAGGATCCTTCAGGCATTTAGAAGATACGGGAGAAGGATGCTTATAAAGACAGATTGCTTCTAAATTGACTGACCGTCTGCAAAGGAGCGAGAAACCAAGGGCTGAGAAGAAGTGGTTAAAGGCCAAGTGTGAATCAGAGGAGTTGGTGGTAGCTTACAAAGAGGACCTGATCTCCTCAAGTGCAAGAGTAGATAGACTGAGCTGAGGATTGAAGACCTGTTTAGCAGACTTTCTTACCCTTATTCTACGAAAGAGGAGGCTCAGAGAGATGGAGCAACTTGTCTTTATCCACCCACCTCTCAACTTTTTGACAGGTCAGCATACCTTGTCTTTCTGCAGATCCATTTGTGTGAATCCATGGACTTTACAGAAAAAGAAGGTGGCCATTGGTTTTGGGGGAACAGTGCTGTATCATATGCACTGCATATCCCGTCTCACCCCTTCTTCACAACAATTTTGACTGCCCTGTTTTTCGTCTTTGTTTTTGCCAGATTCATGCTCTCCAGCTCAAGAATTTGGGGATACCTAAATAAGAGTGACATGATGGGTCAGATGTTTTAGTCAGGTTCATAAGAGCTACAAAACCAACAACTAAGAAAAAACACTTCTTTACACTAAACGCTGAAACAGGTTTTCCTTCTCTTTAGTGTATGTATAACTCCAGTGTATGTGTTTCCAGGGAGAGAAAGGTGAATGGTGAGAATTATTTTACTGGGCCATGATTCACTTACATTTTTGTAACTATATAAATGGGAGTAGTTTTACTCTTAAACATTAGTAAAAGCACATAATGAATAATTGAGATTTTTACAGACATGTTCAAGAAATGGTGGATAAAGCTTTTTAATACTAACAACCCGTCCCAGGACCATGGATTTATAAGACCTTACAGTTCCATAGTACTAAATGTTTACAAAGGGCTTTTACATACATTATTTAATTTCATTCTCACAACTATCTTGCACTAGATAGAGCAAGTTTTATTATCTCTATTTTAGATATGGAGAAATTATGTTCTTTCACAAATCAAAAAACTAAATAAAGTTAATTAAAATGCCCATGCATTGTAAGAAATGGATCTGAAACCTGGCATGAGAGGAACTCAGTTTCTGAAACTACCTACTGTTCTGCCTGGAAACTTTCATTTCTTTTATAATTTTTAATATTTAATATGTTAATATAATTGCTGATACACTAAACTCAGTGTCCCCAACCTGCAGAGAGCCCTCACTTAAATCTATATTTCCTTGTGCTGCTCTTTGCAATCGGGATTTAATAAATAAAACAGTACTAGCACTCAACATGATTTGCTTTTTTTTTTGACATTGCTGAAAATTGTAAGCAGCTTAAAATCTTTTAGATTGCTATGGTTTAATTTAAAAGGAGAGACAGAAGAACCAAACTTAGTAATTCTAGATCTGATTCATCTGGGAGATGGGATAGAAAGGGGTTATTATTTTTTTCTAGTACAAATACTTCTCTAAAGTTTGCACAGGAAGACCTTTTCATAGGCAAAACAGCCCTTGTTTTTTTAAGCAAAGTCTTTTCTTGGGCAATACATATGTGATGATTCTCTTTATTTCAAATAACACTTTTTGCCTTCAGGTCTCTTGCTGGGTATTGATAGAGTTACACAGTCTTTCTTTCCATTAATCTTTGCCTACCATATATTTCTTATCATTATGACTTAAATATTTCTCATTCAAATAGCATGTGGCTAGATTTGTTGGCTCAATCAAAGTATCTATATATAAACTGGATAGTTTATTTTGCTTATATTGCTGTGACAATACATATATTTGAACATATTTGTACAATCCTAATTTTTGTTTTTCATAAATTATGCTCTTTTTTTCCTTGTTTCTTTCCTTCTATTGGATTAATGGAGCTTTTCTTTATTCCCTTCTATTCCTTTTTACTCTTAACTTTTGAACCTTTTACCTGAGAACAGTCTCAAGTTAATCAAAATCTTAATGTGTCTCTTCAATAGTATAAGCACCTTGGATCTTTAGTTTCAGGTCACCTTCATTTTCCATTTACTATCTGCCTTACATGATTTTCTTGTCTAGTAATTTATTTCCTTTTTCTACCTCTCTTCCCTCATTAATTATTATTTTTACTTATTGTCTGGTACAGACAATGTTTCCATAGTAAAAATGTTCTTTGCAAACCACTTCCTCTGTCTGGGTTTAATTTCCTTCTTCCTTGAGTAGCTCTTTAATTGAGTCTCAATCTTCATTTGAAAAACATTTTTATGTTTTCATATGTAACTCAGTTTTCAATATGTAACTCTTTACTGGAAATTCAGTTAAATGGTAATGGTATTCCACTGTACTAGTCTCTTGTTATTGAGAACTGTTATCAGTCTAAGTAGTCTGTCTTTTCTCAATGGTGGCTTTTAAGATTTACTCATCTTTACTACTTCAGTGTGTGTGTGTGTTTGTGTGTGTTTAAAAATTTACTTGTTTGAGGAAGCTGAGATTCTTGAATCAAAAATGCATGTCTTTCTTCAACTGAAAAATACTGAATCATTAGTTTACAAACAATAGTATTTCTTTCTGCCCATTCTCTCTTATCTGCCTTTCTGATTACAAACCTGTTGAATTTTCTCTTTTTGGTATCTCCTAATCTTTCTTTAAAGGCTTTCCTGGTGGCTCAGTGGTAAAGAATCCGCCTACCAATGCAGGAGGTGTGATCCTCTGGAGAAGGAAATGTCAATCTACTCCAGTAATCTTGCCTGGGAAATTCCACATATAGAGGAGCCTGGTGGGCTACAGTACATGGGGTGACAAAGAGTAGGATACAACTTAGTGACTAAACAACAACGAACTGTCTTTCATATTTTAATCCCCTTTATTCTTTCTTCTACAGTGGTAGCTCAGCTGGTGAAGAATCCACCTGCAATGCAGGAGACCCCAGTTGGATTCCTGGGTTGGGAAGATCCCCTGGAGAAGGGATAGTCTACCCACTCCAGTGTTCTTGGGCTTCCCTGGTGGCTCAAACGGCCTTCTCTGATAGCTCTCAGTTGGTAAAAATCCACTTGCAATGCAGGAGACCCCAATTTGATTCCTGGGTTGGGAAGATCTGCTGGAGAAGGGATAGGCTACCCACTCCAGTATTCTTGGGCTTCCCTTGTAGCCCAGCTGGTAAAGAATCTGACTACAATGCAGGAGATCTGGGTTGGGAAGATCCTCTGGAAAGGGAAAGGCTACCCACTTCAGTATTCTGGCCTGGAGCATTCCAAGGACTGTATATTCCATGGGGTCACAAACAGTCACATATGACTGAGCGACTTTCACTTTGGTGGCTCAGATGGTAAAGAATCCTTCTGCAATGTGGGAGACCTGGGTTCCATCCCTGCATTGGGAAGATCCCCTAGAGGACGGCATGGCAACCCACTCCAGTAATCCTGCCTGGAGAATCTCCATGGATGGAGGAGCCTGGTGGGCCACAGTCCATGGGGTCATAAAGAGTCGGACATGACTGTGCACAGCACAGTATATAATGAATTTCTTTAGAAATATTTTTCAGTTCATTAATTCTCTTTTCAGTGGTTTTAAAATTTTTGTTCAAGTGGTTCATTGAGTTCTTTTTTTTTCCTATTGCAGGGACTCAGTTTTTCATTCTTAGAAGTTCTTTTTGGTTTTCTTTTTGTACTGATTTATTTTCCTTTTAAAGTGTCTTGCTATATGTTCAACATCTTGCATAAGCTGATCTCATAAGATATAAACAAAATATAAATGTAACATTTCCCTTAATTCCCATTTAAACCTGATGCATGCTGAGGCCTTTTCCCTGCCTTTGGGTGAAGTCATACGCAAGTCTCATAAATATTCTAGTTATCATTAGATAATTAGGCATCCTGTGATTACTTTTAGACATAAGAACAATGATAAAAAGACAATGCAATTTTAAGATGAGCACACTTGAACAGAAATTTTAAGAATATAAACAAATGCTAATAAGCACATGAAAAGATAATGAAAAGTCACCAGAGAAACATAAATTAAAACTGCCATGAGATATCACCACTTCACACACACTATAATGACTAAAATTAGAATGACAAAGAAAACCAATATTGGCAAAAAGTGAACCAATTGGGAATCTTATATATTGCCAAAAAGAGTATTAAATGGTACAGTCCTTTGAAAACCTATTTATTAATAGCTATTTAATATATATTTAAACATACAGCTGTTTCATGACTCAGCAATTCTACTTGTGGTTCTTTACACAAAAGAAATGAGAACATTTGTCCATAAAAGTCTTGTATGGCAGTATTCAGAGCAGTCTTATTTATAGTAGCCCCAAATTAGAAATAGCACAAATGTCCATTAACAGGTGAATGAATACATTCTTTTATATCTATACAGTGGAATGCTACTCAACAACAGCAAAAGCAATGAACTACTGATACAGCAACAACTGGGGTGAATGTCAAAAGGATTAAGCTGAATGAGAGAAGCCAGATATAGTATATGATTCTATTTATATGAAGTTCTAGAACAAAGAAAACTAAGACATAGTGATCAAAATCAGAATGTCAGGGATTCACTGGAAAGGGGCCCAAGAGAAGTTCTGCTCTTCTTTTTCTATCTTTTTTTAGTTAGATGTTTAGGTCATTGATTTTTGAACTTTATTTCTTTCTAATATCAGTACTTTAAGCTAAATATTGTTTTGGCTGCAGCCCACAAATTTTGGTATGTAACGTTTTCATTATTATTCAGTTCAAAATATTTTCTAAATCCTCTTGTGATTTCTTCTTTGACCAACAGGCTATTTTCTGCATGTTGCTTAATTTATAGATACTTGGGGATTTTCTAGGTATCTTTTTGTTACTGGCTTCTAATTTATTATCATTTTGTCCAGAGAATGATCTCAGTCCTCTTAGATTCACTGAAACTTGTTGTATGATTCAGAAAATGGTCTAACTGTGATGGTTACATGTGCACTTAAAAATACATGTATTTTGTAGTTGGAGGATATAATGTTTAATAAATGCCATTGGGTCAGGTTGGTTGAAAGTGTTGTCCAAATCATCTATAATCTAATTTTTTGTCTATCTATTATATAATTACAGAGAAACAGATGTTAAAATCTCCAATTATGAGTATGAATTTGTCTATTTCTCCTTTCAGTTCTGTTAAATTTTGTTTCATACATTTTGAAGTTCTGTTGTTTGATGAATGGATCCTTTTAACATCATGAAATAACCCTGCTTTATTTTTCTGGTAATAATCTCATCTTTAAAAAATTAGTATACTATCTCTTGCTAATTTTCACTTCCATTTGAGATATGTACATTATTACATTTATAGTTGTAAAGATTGAGTGAGACTGGCCAAGTTTGTATAACTAGTCAACACTAAAAGAAGAGCATACCAAAGTTAGTTGAGCATAGTAGAGCATACTAAAGTTTTTGAGTCTGACAGAAAGTCTTCAAAGTTATAGCTACTTTAATTAATATAGTCTCCTATGATAAAAGTTCTATAAAATGTCTTTTAAAAAATCTTTTTGGCTTTCACAATATTTAGCTATATAATATTTATTCCTACATACATAAATCATTATTCTTATTAATATTCATGCTTCTGTCATTGTTCTTTACCTCCACTGTATTCATTCCCACCACAATACAACATTGTCAAAGTAAGCTACATCCCAGAAATTAAGGAAGCCAAGAATTGAGCTTCTTAAAAAAAATATTCAATTATAGGAAAATAATTTATTGTGACATTTTCTTGTCTGTTAGGAAAAAATATTTATTAATGATTGCAAGCCCAAGTATAAAATTATGTGATGTGATTATTACAATGTGCTTCTTTCATAAAATCATAGAATCCTATTGTATTTTATATTAAATTCTTTGGTTTAAAACTTCTCCACATTGAAAATTTCTCTTGATCTTCTATTTTGAATGAATCAATCCTCTGTTTTAAATGGACTAAAGGTTAATCGCTCAAATCACTTCTGGAGTCCATTCATATCTTAGTCTTTTGTGTTATTATTCAAATTATACAAAAACATTAAATATTAACCCAGCCAGTGGCTATGAAATCCAGTTGAAACAATCAATCCTGGAGATAAGAATGTTAGGGTCATATTACAGCATTCTTTTGCAAAACAAGGAAAAATATTTAGTGCATGGAATGCAGAAAATTCTAACAAGATTTATTTACAACTGTTTGCTTTTCCTTTTTCAGGTTTACTAGATTAAATATTTGTGCAGCTGAAAGTGATGCTGGTAGCAGGTCCTTGATGGCTTCTCAGGGCAAATATGTAGTGGTAGCTTGAGTGTCAGGGTTGGGAGTAGAAGCTGGCCTATTACATAAGATGTTCTCATTGTCTATGCATGGCTTCAGCTTTGCCTGCCTCCACCCTTAGCACCTCACTGTGGCTGAATACATGCAACCTCCATGATGTACCCTTAAAGTTATCTTGGTGTCATATGTACACATTTCTCAGAATGCAAACTTAGGCAGGCAATCATGTACCTATTTTTTTTAAGTGTATCTAAAATCTACCTTGAACCTCCTACTTCTATCACTAACAGGCAGCTTCATCAGTCTTGGTCATTTGAAGTTAATACTTAGGTTTCTGCCCCTTCCATTTTCTCCCTACTGCAGCAAATAAGTCCCAAACAGACTTATTAGTGTCAAAGTGTTGGGGTAGAATGAGTGGGTGATGAACACATGGTCTACCTTCTCTTAAGAGGTAAGTCTTTGGATAATGGCTCAGTTCCTGGTATACCCACTGCCAGGATTCCCCTTCACATACTTCTCCATACAGAACTGACTTCAGTGTTGTTCTGTATCAGTCAGGGACCCACAAAAAGCTCAGACAGTGGGTTCAGTTCCGTCTATGTCTAGCTGTGCCACGTCACCAGTATTGCTGTTCCATCGTCACCACAGCATGGAGCACAGAGGCAAGAGTGTTTCTTACCCGAGTCTCAGATGCACAGCAGGGCACAGTATACATTTACTTGTATTAATGAGGATAAATTCAGTTATGCTGTGGTGGCAAATGCTCCCCACATCTCAGTGGCTTAAAAGGACAAAGGTTTATTTCTCTCTTGTATGTCACTCCTGGGTCAGGCATGGTATTGCTGGTTCTTGTCCTCTTTACTCCCGGATCCAGGTTGATGGAATTCACTCTGTCTGGGACACTGCTGATATCAGAGCAGAGGAAGAGAGAACAGGGTGAACTCGGTTGTGGCTAGTAGCACAGCTCACACTTTATTGACCAAAGAAGTCAAATGGATAAGCAGAGAAGTATAATTATTCCCCAGCAAGGGGCAGCTTATGTTTTAAAATAATACAATCTACCACTCTAATCCTGGGTTCATAACCAAAGGGAAGGATCTATCTTTCTCTAATAATTTAGCCTGAGGAATGGAGAGAAGTCAGCACCTTCATGCTCAAGGATATCAGTGTTACTTTTTATCAAGTTCTCCTCTCCAGTCAAGGAGGACCTTATCTAGTCTTCAGGGAGGATGGTCTGGTTCTTCATCTGTTTTCTTTTATTTGATTGCTTATGGGGAAATTTTTTTAAGTTCAGTTTCTTGAATCTGAAGCCAAGGGACATCCTAGTTATTATGGTTTTATATGTATTTTCATATCTGCTAAACCAATCTAATTACATGGACCACAGCCTTGTCTAACTCAATAAAACTATGAGCCATTCGTGTAGGGCCATCCAAGATGGACAGGTCATAATGGAGAATTCTGACAGAATGTGGTCCACTGGAGAAGGGAATGGCAAACCACTTCAGTATTCTTGCCTTGAGAACTCCATGAATGGTATGAAAAGAGAAAAAGATAGGACACTGAAAGATGAATTCCCCAAGTTGGTAGGTGCCAAATATGCTACTGGGGATCAGTGGAGAAATAACTCCAGAAAGAATGAAGAGACAGAACCAAAGCAAAAACAACACCCAGTTGTGGATGTGACTGGTGATGGAAGGAAAGTCTGATGCTATAAAGAACAATATTGCATAGGAACCTGGAATGTTAGGTCCATGAATCAAGGCAAATTGGAAGTGGTCAAACAGGAGATGGCAAGAGTGAACATTGATATTTTAGGAATCAGTGAACTAAAATGGACTGGCATGGGTGAATTTAACTCATGAACATTTTATCTACTACTATGGGCAGGAATCCCTTAGAAGAAATGGAATAGCCATCATAGTCAACAAAAGAGTCCGAAATGCAGTACTTGGATGCAATCTCTAAAACGACAGAATGATCTATGTTCATTTCCAAGGCAAACCATTCAATACCACAGTAATCCAAGTTTATGCCCCAACCAGTAATGCTGAAGAAGCTGAAGTTGAATGGTTCTATGAAGACCTACAAGACCTTCTAGAACTTGCACCAAAAAAAGATGTACTTTTCATTATAGGGGACTGGAATGCAAAAGTAGGAAGTCAAGAAATACCTGGAGTAACAGGCACATTTGACCTTGGAGTACAAAATGAAGTAGGTCAAAGGCTAACAGAGTTTTGCCAAGAGAATGCACTGGTCATAGCAAACACCCTCTTCCAACAAGACAAGAGAAGACTCTACACATGGACATCACCAGATGGTCAACACCAAAATCTGACTGATTATATTCTTTGCAGCCAAAGATGGAGAAGCTCTATATAGTCAGAAAAAACAAGACTGGGAGCTGACTGTGGCACAGTCGATGAACTCCTTATTGCCAAATTCAGACTTAAATTGAAGAGAGTAGACCGTTCAGGTATGACTTAAATCAAATCCCTTACAATTATAAAGTAGAAGTGACAAATAGATTCCAGGGATTAGATCTGATAGACAGAGTGCCTGAAGAACTATGAACAGAGGTTCATTACACTGTACAGGAGGCAGGAATCAAGACCATCCCCAAGAAAAAGAAATGCAAAAAGGCAAAATGGTTGTCTGAGGAGGCCTTACAAATAGCTGTGAATAGAAGAGAAGGAAAAGGCAAAGGAGAAAAAGAAAGATATACCCATTTGAATGCAGAGTTCCACAGAATAGCAGGGAGAGATAAGAAAGCCTTCCTCAGTGATCAATGCAAAGAAATAGAGGAAAACAATATAATGGGAAAGTCTAGAGATCTCTTCAAGAAAATTAGATATACCACGGGAAGGTTTCATGCAACGATGGGTACAATAAAGGACAGAAATGGTATGGACCTAACAGAAGCAGAAGATATTAAGAAAGGTGGCAAGAATACACAGAAGAACTATACAAAAAAGATCTTCAAGACCCAGATAATCACAATGGTATAATCACTCACCTAGAGCCAGACATCCTGAAATGCGAAGTCAAGTGGGCCTTAGGAAGTATCACTATGAACAAAGCTAGTTGGAGGTGATGGAATTCCATTTGAGTTATTTCAAATCCTAAAAGATGATGCTGTGAAAGTGCTACATTTAATATGCCAGCAAATTTGGAAAACTCAGCAGTGGCCACAGGACTGAAAAAGGTCAGTTTTCATTCCAATCCCAAAGAAAGGCAATGTCAAAGAATGCTCAAACTACCGCACAATTGCACTCTTCTCACACGCTAGTAAAGTAATGCTTAAAATTCTCCAAGCCAGGCTTGAACAGTACATGAACTGTGAACTTCCAGATGTCCAAGCTGGATTTAGAAAAGGCAGAGGAACCAGAGATCAAATTGCCAACATCTGCTGGATCATGGAAAAAGCAAGAGAGTTCCAGAAAAACATCTGTTTATGCTTTATTGACTATGCCAAAGCCTTTGACTGTGCGGATCACAACAAACTGAAAAATTCTGAAAGAGATGTGAATGCCAGACCACTTGACCTGCCTTCTGAGAAATCTGTATGCAGGTCAGGAAGCAACAGTTAGAACTAGACATGGAACAACTGACTTGTTCTGAATAGGGAAAGTAGTACGTCAAGGCTGTATATTGTCCCCCTGCTTATTTAACTTCTATGCAGAGTACATCATGAGAAACACTGGGCTGGAGATAGCACAAGCTGGAACCAAGATTGCCGGGAGAAATATCAATAATCTCAGATACACAGATGACAGCACTCTTACAGGAGAAAGCAAACAAGAACTAAAGAGCCTCTTGATGAAAGTGAAAGAGGAGAGTGAAAAAGTTGGCTTAAAACTCAATATTCAGAAAACGAAGATCATGGCATCTGGTCCCATCACTTCATGGCAAATAGATGGGGAAACAATGGAAACAGTGACAGACTTTATTTTTTTGGGTTACAAAATCACTGCAGATGGTGACTGCAGCCATGAAATTAAAAGATGCTTGCTCCTTAGAAGAAAAGTTACGACCAACCTAGACAGCATATTATAAAGCAGAGACATTACTTTGCCAACAAAAGTTCATCTAGTTAAAGCTATGGTTCTTCCAGTAGTCATGTATGGATGTGAGAGTTGGAATATAAAGAAAACTGAGCACTGAAGAATTGATGCTTTTGAACTGTGATGTTGAAGAAGACTCTTGAGAGTCCCTTGGACTGCAAGGAGATCCAACCAGTCCATCCTAAAGGAATTCAGTCCTGAATATTCATTGGAAGGACTGATGCTGAAGCTGATTCTCCAATAATTTGGCCACCTGATGTGGAGAACTGACTCACTGGAAAAGAGCCTGATGCTGGGAAAAATTGAAGGCGAGAGGATAAGGGGGCGACAGAGGATGAGATGGCTGGATGGCATCACCAACTCAATGCACATGAGTTTGAGTAAACTACGGGAGTTGGCGATGGACAGGGAGGTGTGGCATGCTGCAGTCCATGGGGTTGCAAAGAGTTGGACATGACTGTGCAACTGAACTGAACTGAAAGCAAGATCCCCTTTATGATTTTCAAAATTGGTCACTTGGTACAAGGATAAAAATATGCAGAAGTAAGTAGTGATGGGATCAAAATCTAAGAAGTACTGATATTTTTGAATGATTCATACATGTCATATGAGATGGCTTACTCAATTTAAACGAAGTTTAAATTAATGTTGATTTTTGATGTTTTGGTATTTCAGACTATTCCTGTGATTTTCATTATGGCTTTCCACTTGAAGTTACGTGCAGTTGAGAGAGACTCTACATGGCCATCACCTTCCTTGTGCCTTCTCTCTTTTCTTTTCATTTCTTTAGAAATGACCTTTTTTTCAGGCTTTCCTCAAAACCTTCCAGGTAAGTTATTTCGGGTACCACTGACATCTCACTTTGTAGCTTCCATTCTACTTCCTTATATCATTCACCTGCTTTAAGCATCATCATTGCTAATTAGGACAGATAAGCAAAATTGAACAGTGATTCAGTTCAGATACTTCCCAAAGGTAAGAAAGACAAATCTATGAGGCCCTGCCCTATACTTGGAGGTCTAAGCTGAGCTGGGGGCAGAGGAACAGGAGCCTCTTTTCATAAGTCCTGAGAGGAAGAAGTCCTGCCTGTGTCCTGTTTTGCTTCTCATCATGGCAGCTGGCTGACCTGGTTTTAGTTGTGTTTGCTTATTTATTTATTTTGCAGCACTTATTCCCTGCCAAGTAAATGCTGGCTGCCACAAGTTCTCCAAGGTCATAATTGTTCTTCCAGGCATCACTATTCCATTCTATCAAGTATTGTAGAATCCATCCCCTACACTGGCCTGCCTTTCCCCTCATAGAAACAATGTTATAAATCTTTGGGTCTCCAGGAACATAAACTAGACCAGTTTGTATACAGGAAGCTGATCAGCAAATGTTTGTTGAAAAAGTTTTGAATGATTTTCCAGCCAGTGATCTTTAAAGGCAAAGTATATCCTCAGGCTTTGTGTTTACCATTTTTTGCTGTTAATTTTAATTTGGTTTTACTGATTAAAATTTTTTTTTATTTTTTTAGAAAAGTGAGACACTGTAGGCCCTACAAGGATTTACAGAATCTGGTGGATAATCCCTCCAAAAAACTAGAATTTAGAGCCACATTTGTCTCTTTATTTGCCCTTTGTGTCCTGTCTCCTTTTTCCTGTTCCTGCCTACAGATCAATAAACTAGCTGTTCTTCCTGCCCCATCCCCTCTGCATATCTTTCTCGCATCACTTCCTTGTCTTCTGCTCAGATTTATTAAAAACCATCTAGTTACAATGTCTTTTTCCTTTTGCAACACAGTTCACCATCTTTCCTTCTCCTTTCTCCCTTTTAAGGATTCATACATCAAAGGTAATCACATCTGGCCTACAAGATCCCTGTTTCACTTTGTATTGCTCCAGTTCAGGAAGTTCCCAAGTTACAACATAATGAGTTGCCAAAATCTCTTTGCTAATAAGTTGTTTGGAACTTGGAACAAATTTCTCAGCAAAAAGAAGGCTCTAAGTGGTGTTTACAGTTCCCAGTCCAGCCTACAAGTTACTCACTCAACATACTACAGATTTATTGAGTCAAGCATTTGGTAAGTGCTGGTGGTTGAGAATTTTTGTGTTTACCACATTGCCCTTCAGCACTGTTATTTGAGTTGAGCTGTTCCCTCCCCTGGCCTCATTCTCATATATATCGTCTGCAGGAGTTTTGCTTGTTCCGGTAAACATGATCTTTAGCACTAGCTGCAAGTTGTATCTCTCTATACACAATTCATCTGTAAGACACCACAGTCATTTTCTGCACACCCAGAAGAAGCAACAGTATTTTGGGCACATGTTGATGAATGTATAACCCATTCTCTATGAAAGTTTGAAGCACACTAGGCTGTCATGGCCTACAAGATGAGATCCATTGCATAAAGAATAAAACATTATTTTCAGAGGGAGCAGAATTTCTGTAATGGTAAGAGGGACGTTATCATTCAGATTGTTTCCTGGGATATGGTTCCTACTTAGCATACAAAAGGGCCCGATATCAGCATCGAATGATGAGTCAAAGAATGGATGAATGAATGGCAAAGGGTTACAGGAAGACATCTCCGCTTCTGTCTGGGTTTCCCAAGGTTTTGAAGTATGAGGAGGAAGGATCTCACTTTACCGTATTTCCCTCCTGTGTGGTCACTGGGAAAACGCGACTCTCTGCACGTCTGTGCCCTTTTTGCTTTGCAGACTTTAGAGAGAACAAAGTCTTCATGACAAACATTGTTTTACTTTGCACCTTCCTTCTTTACCAAAGGTGGGTCAATGGAGGCTTTATATTTCAGCTTTGAGAAACAGTATCCAAGACTCTTGACCCCAAGAGGCCCAGAATTCTCTTAGAAGAAATATTTTTTGTTCCCTGTTGCAATAAACAGGTGCCTAGGAAAGGCCCCGAATCAAATGTCTGTAAACATCCTTGGCTTCTGGGACTGCCTGCTCCCTTAAAGGGCTTTGGGATTCGAGTTTTAAAGCAAGCGGCCAGCTGCCTCCCACGTGGGCTGTACTTTCCTGAAGCCACTTCAAAGGAATCTCTCCCCGCAGAATGAGGAGAGGTACAGGGGGACAGTGCTTTATACAGGGCTCCAAGGTATGGCTCTGTAGGGCCTGTGGGTGCTAGGGGTCCTTCAATGAGTGCCATCTCCTCCTGGAGGCGAGTCGCACTCCTGAAGACCAGTCCCAGGCAAAAGGGCAGCTGCAGAAGAGCCCCGAGCCCAGATCCGTGCCTCGCCGGTGGGGGGCGCTCTCCCGTGGGACCAGTCGGGCCGGGCGGAGCGGGGAGAGGCGGAGCAGGGCGGGACGCGGACCCTCCGCCCCTTGGGCACCGCCCTTCGCTCTGCCAAACTTTGGGTTCCCAGCGGGTCTCTGCGGCCACTGGAGAGGAGGCGCGCCGCCGCCCGCCCGCCCGCCCGCCGCGTCCTCCGCCGCTGCTAGCGCCCGGCCCCCGGTCGCCCGTCGCGCTCGGCCCCGAGGGCATGCGGCAGCAGCAGCGGTCCCGGTTCCCGGGCTCGGCGGCGCGGGCGAGCGTGAGCGGTGAGTGGGACGCGGAGCTCGGGGAGGGTTCCCGGAGCTGCAGCCGGCCGGGCCGCGTGGGGAGGTCGGGGCACATCTCTGCGGGGCCCAGCCCGCGGCTTTTTTGGGTTGCCTGGCGTCCAGCCCGGACCCCAAACCTATTCCACGTACCTTGGACAGACCTCTTTGGGCGACGTGGAGCACGTCTTGCCCTTTCCGCCTTCCTTTTTTCCGCTAGGAGTAAAAAGCCGTCGGGATGCAGAATCCGCGCTGCGTCCGTCCCTGCCGTGAGCTGGTGGGCTGGGCGCAGAGGAGCGGAGAGCAGGGCGCAGGTTCCGCTGCCTTTGCACAGGTGCTTCTTTTCCGAACTCGATCTTGCAGCCGTCGATGGGGAACTGAGGTTCTCTTGTAGAGCCCACAGATACAACATTCTCCAGCCATCAACACCTCCTGGGCTGGCGGTGTGTTAGGGAACAGTTCGAACCATTCGAGGTATCCAAATATTTGGGAAATGGTTATTATGAATTCGCTAGTAACTCTGTTAGGGGCAGTGCTTTGAGAGTAAATGAAGGTCCTGACGGTCCCCCTCACCACCGGCAGACAGAAGTGCTTTGTTCTGCAGCAGTGTTACTTTATTGCTTTCCTTCAACAAGTTACAACTACCTAAAATTGCTTAGAAATTTCTCAAGCAAGTACTTTGAGGAGTGACTGTGCTATTGGAAACAGTTTGGTTTTATTAAGGGAATCATTAAAACTGCCCCCAAAATATGTGGGTCATTTTTAAACGGCATTTTCCACTAAATGTTACTTATTACTGTCACTGCAGTGCAGTTCACCCCCCTCACTTCTTTGCTGCCCTGGGTATTTCCTACCTGGCTTTGGGATATTATTTAAGAAGTTAAGAGCTTCTTTCACCTTCTCGTGGTTCCTACTTTTGTAAGTCAGAGAATAAAGTAAATGCCAGTCACAGGCGATCCCTCTTTACCAGTCAGTTATTATTTCATGCACTGCACAGCATGTCATCAATGCATGAACTTTGTATTGCTAAGGAGAGTTATTGGGTTTTCCAGTGAACTACTTAATCAGGGGTTGCTAACCTTGCTTCCGATGAGGAATTTCATCCAATTTTGTGTGTTCTGATACAGTGAATAGAATTTTCCTTTTTTTGAACAGTAGTAATACAGTTAGAAACACACCATCTCTACTCTATTAACACCATGCTTGTCCAAACAAAGTGGGCTGTTCTAAAATACACCAGCAAGCAACCCCTGCCAGTGAGGTTTCTATACTTGAGATAAGCTTCTGGAGGTGTCTTTTGTACCATACGACTGTATGTATCATGTAGTGATATCCAGTCACCTGGACGTAACATATTCATTGTTATGTCAATGTACGTACCAAGTGCATGCATGCATGCTCAGTCATATCCGATTCTTTGCAGCTCCATGGACTGTTGCCTGCCAGGTTCCTCTGTCTGTCCGTGGGATTCTCCAGGCAAGAATACTGGAGTGGGTTGCCATTCCCTTCTCCAGGGGTTCCTCCTAACCCAGGGATCGAACCCATGTCTCTTATGTCTCCTGCATTGGCAGGTGGGTTCTTTACCACCAGCGCTCCCTAGGAAGTCCATATAAGTACCAAGTACCTAGAAAAACAGATTATTTGAATGCATATTTCAGGTTTTCTATTTTTGTCTTTAGAATTCAAAACTTTGTAGCTTTAACTCTAGTAACACATTTCTTTTCTAAATATTACAAATGCGTAAATAGTAGTTACCAGCCTCTTTATATTATTAGGTCAGGTCTAGTTAAATATCTAGGTTTCCCTGGTGGCTCAGTGGTAGAGTCTGTCTGCTAACACAGGAGACCTGGGTTCGATCCCTGGGTCAGGAAGAATCCCTGGAGAAGAAAATGGCAACCCACTGGGAAATCCTATGGACAGAGGAGCCTTGTAGGCTACAATCCATGGGGTCACAAAGAGTTGAATAGGACTTAGTGACTAAGGAACAATTTACGTATCTGGATGATTTACAAGATGTTTAATTGAACAGATCTACGTATGTTTTCTACAAATGAAGAGTAAAATGAAAACATTTCAAAATGGGATAATTTTCCATTTATATTCATCAGAACCTATTTGAAAATCTACATGCTAATCCTCTCTCATTTTTCCAAAACACATAGACACAGAGGAACCTCCATATACATAGCACCGTAGCCAGTTAGCAATCAAGGTACACACCCTCAAAGTGGTGCACACATGCCCGAGGCTGGCTGCCTCTCCACCAGGTTTTTCATCTTGGAGCAAAAATCCACCATAATCTAAGCCTAGCGTCTGATTTCTTCGGGCTGTGGCTGGGGGAATCATTGTAACTCGAATGGGAATTGCTATAACTCAAATTACCCATTAGCCATTCTCTGTGGAGTATACATTAGTTCAAAATGCTTTCTGGACTGTGATTATACCCAACAGAGTGGTTAAGTCTGATTGCAAGGTTCTAAATGGCAGAGGCCAGGCCCAGGGCATTATTACTGTGGTGTAAAGAGCTGGGCTTTGCAGTCAGACCAGCCTTTGTTCCAGGCCAGGCTTTGCGACTATGAATACTTCACTTCACCTCTCTAATTTCCTTGTCTGTAAAAATGAAGATTATATCCACCTCCCAAGATGAGAAGAGAAAGCACTTAGTGGGGTCTCGATGTATAGGAAGTACTCCTTAAATGTTGGCTGCCCCCTTTCCTCCTAGATAAACCCTAAAGTATTGACATTTCTATAAACATGCTGCTAATGTACATTGTACTGGTGAGAGTGCAAAGAGAGATTCCCAAGTCCTGGGTGACTTAGAGATGATGTTCTCACTTTTCTTACTCATTTTCCTGCTTCCTCGCCATGGCCCTTTTACTCTTCTATCCATCGTTTCTCCTGAAGGTACTGAGTTGCCCCCTCTCTGACCTTTGTCCCTCATCCTGGATTCTTTGTGTATGTGGAGGAGTCCCCTGGAACTTAGTCCTGCTGTGGCTGGGAAAGGTGGAGATGAGGGGTGCAGAGCTGAGTGAAAGCCCCAAGAGCTTGTGCCCTTACAGTGCTGGGTTAGAGAGGCAGTTTGACGTACAGGGGTCTGGGTTGTAGTCCCAGCCACACTTGAGTGAACTCTTGTGACCTTGAATAAATCGTGTATCATCTTTGAATCAGTTTTCTCATTTGCACAATGGGGATAATAATTCCTTTTCTAGCTACCTGCATTGGTTGTGTTGGGTTCCATTAAATCAGGTATGCAGAAGAGCTTTGTGCCTGGCTAGGGTCGCATAACAGAGAAGGCAATGGCAACCCACTCCAGTACTCTTGCCTGGAAAATCCCATGGACAGAGGAACCTGAAAGGCTGCAGTCCCTGGGGTCGCTGAGGGTTGGACATGACTGAGTGACTTTACTTTCACGCATTGGAGAAGGAAATGGCAAGCCACTCCAGTGTTCTTGCCTGGAGAATCCCAGGGACGGGGGAGCCTGGTGGGCTGCCGTCTATGGGGTCGCACAGAGTCGGACACGACTGAAGCGACTTAGCAGTAGCAGGGTCACATAAATGTTGGAATTAAAGAGGCAGGGCCTCCAGATATGGGGCAGACGTGCTGTAGGGGTGGAAGGATCTCCACATGGGTGCTGGACGTGCTGAGTGAAGTTTCCTCAAGGAGGAAATCCTGCCAAAGACTGCAAGATTGCTCCGTGGGAAATATGAGAGGAAGAGAAATTTCAGGACCAAGATTACCTAACATTGTGTGATCGAAGGCACAGGACAAAGGTCCAAAGAAGTTTTCATTCCATCTTAGAATTACCTGTGCTGTCTGCTCATCTCAGTTCTTAGTAGACAGAAACGTAACTAACCAGCCAGTGAGTCGGAGCAGAGTGGTACTGGCGATCATCAGACATTAAATTGGGGTGCCCTGTCCTGTCCCTGGGCTTCCCAGGTAGCACCGGTGGTGAAGGACCAGCCGGCCAACGAAGGAGACAGAAGAGATGTGGGTTGATCCCTGGGTCAGGAAGATTGTCTGGAGGAGGGCATGGCAACCCACTCCAGTGTTCTTGCCTGGAGAATTCCATGGACACAGGAACCTGGTGGGCTACAATCCATGGGGTCGCAAAGAGTTGGACACAACTGAAGCAACTTAGCAGGCATGCACAAGCCATCCTCACTGGCCTGTGCCTACTTGGTGACTTGAGTCTCCAAGGCTTACTCTGCAAAGCACTAAACTGACTCAAGGCATTCCCCCTCCTACCCCAAACAATTAAGCTTATTATTTAATTCAGTCTGAAAGGTGTGTGTTGCTCTCTGTCTGACTTGCCTGGTGAACCAGGAGAACAGAGCCCAGTGAAAGGAAAGTCTCAGTTCCTGGGTTGTACCCTCTCTTCCCTCTCCAGGCTGATGTCTTCATCCTTATTGCTCTTCATCTCCTGGTCTGGCCTCTGTGGCCCCGACCCCTAGCCTCTTGTCCCATTTGCCTTCTGCCTTGAACTCCTCGCTTGCCTGTTCCCCTCCCTGCTCCTGTGGACCTTGCCTCCCATCCTCAGATGTGAATTATTCATACAGCCAAGTCTGGGCCAGACTGAGTGTCACTCTGAAATACAGCCTGCCCCACCCCTTCCTAAGGATGTTAGTCAGCCCCTGAAATTACTCATTGGGTCTGCTGTGTCTTTATTATTCCCTGGATGTTTGGCTGGAGGACCTCCTAGCCCTGGTTGATTCAGTCTTGTGCAGCCTGATATGGTATCATCAGGGTGGCTTGGCAGCTGGCAAGGATGGGTTGGAAGGCATTTTATCTCCTCCATAAGTGCCACTAGTTTGCCCAAAGGCTCTCCAAACAAATATGCCATCTGAATAAAAGCAATGTGCTTGCTTTGTAAATGCACCTTTAAGGCAAGTCCCCTGGTCTCCCCTTTCAGTCATGCTGCCTCCAGACCCCTCTTTTTCAGAAAGGCTTGAGCTGTTGACTCAGAGCATGTAAATCAAAGGTGGGCAGTAGAGTCCATCACAGATGTTCACTTCCCAACTGCTGCCGCTACTGCTGCTAAGTTGCTTCAGTCGTGTCCGACTCTGTGCGACCCCAGAGATAGCAGCCCACCAGGCTCCCCCGTCCCTGGGATTCTCCAGGCAAGAACACTGAAGTGGGTTGCCATTTCCTTTTCCAATGCATGAAAGTTAAAAGTGAAAGTGAAGTCTCTCAGTCGTGTCTGACTCTTAGTGACCCAGTGGACTGCAGCCTACCAGGCTCCTCCGTCCATGGGATTTTCCAGGCAAGAATACTGGAGTGGGGTGCCATTGCCTTCTCCGTCACTTCCCAAAGGGAGCTAGAATCCAATGTTAAGGCTCAGAGCCCTTGAGAGTAACTAGTTCTTGAAAATCAAAGCAAGGCATTGGGTATAGAACATCCCTGAATAATTTGCCCCCTGCCCTGGTTGATTTCTAATAGGTCAATCCTTTGAATAGGAGCCCTTTCCCTGAACTAAACTGTCACATGGGTCTGGCAAGGAGAAAAGTGTAATCTTTTTCTATATCCCTATGGCATTAGGCAGAAAAGGCAATGGCACCCCACTCCAGTATTCTTGCCTGGAAAATCCCATGAATGGAGGAGCCTGGTGGGCTGCCGTCTGTGGGGTCACACAGAGTCAGACACTGAAGCAACTTAGCAGCAGCAGCAGCATGGCATTAGGATTAGTCAGGGTTCTCCAAAGAATGGAACCAATGGGATAGCTATTTATAAGAGGGTGTTTGTTTTAAGAATTGACTTAGGGTCATGGAGGCTGAGAAGTCACACAGTCTTGCCATCTGCAAACTAAAGAACCAGCAAAGCAAGTAGTGTAATTCAGTCTGAGTCTGAAGGCCTGGGAATAGAAGCTCTGATGTCTGAGGACAGGAGGAGATGTTATCCCAGCTCAGACAACAGGGAATATTGGCTCTTCTGCCTCCTTTTTGCTCTATTCAGTCTCTCAGCAGACTGGATGATACTCAGCCACTTTGCTTGAGGATCATCTTCTTTACTCAGTCTACAGATCCAAATGCTAATCTCTTCTAGAACCACCATCACGGCACACTTACTTACTAGCTACCTGGGCATCCCTTAACCCAGTCAAGTTGCACATAACAATAATCCTTGTACCACCAAACCAGGAAGTTGCCACTGTTACAACAGTACCATCCAATCCACAAAGCCCACCCTTATTTCATCAAGAGTCCCCCAGATGTCTCTTTTTTTCCTGCCTGATTTGGGATTCATGTTAAATTTGTCATGTTGTTTTCTAGAATAGTTCCTCAGACTTTCCCTTTCCTAAAGCCCTTGCAGTTATACAGGTCTTGCATACAGTCGATGACTCTCAGCCTGGATCTGGCAGGCATTTCTTCCAAACCAGACTTGAGCATATGTTCTTGGCAGGATGCTCTGCTCTTCTCTGCACATCACATCAGAAGGTACACAATATCAGCCTATCCACCACTGGAATTTTGGCCCTAATCACCTGATAATGTTGGTGTGTGCCACATCTCCCCACCTTCAATTCACCATTTTTCCCTTTGAAACATATTGGTGTTTGTGGCAAGGCATTCTGAGATTATTCTAATAGCCTGTTCCTCATTAAACCTCTACTTAAAGCCTTATTAGGATTCCCTGATAGCTCAGTTGGTAAGAATCCGCTTGCAACGCAGGAGACCCTGGTTTGATCCTTGGGTCAGGAAGATCCGCTGGAGAAGGGATAAGCTACCCACTCCAGTATTCTTGGGCTTCCCTTGTGGCTCAGCTTGTAAAGAATCTACCTGCAATGCAGGAGACCTGGGTTCAATCCCTGGATTGTGAAGATCCCCTGAAGAAGGGAAAGACTACCCACTCCAGTATTCTGGCTTGGAGAATTCCATGGACTGTAAAGTCCATGGGGTTGACGAACAGTCAGACATGACTTTTTATTCTTCCCTGGTGACTTCTGCCTGAATCAGCTACCTCTCTGAAGGTTGCCAAATGGTGATTCTTTAGTTCCATCACTCCTTTCACATTTGTTAGTTGGCATTCAATTATAAGGAAGAACTTTCTCCTTCATGCATTTATTCATTATATTAGGGCGTATTCGTGGATTCCTTTTGAATATAATATGTTGAGATCTCATACTATCATTATTTATTTTGATGCTCAAATTGTTCTAAGTTTGACCAGTTGAGAGTCCCTCTGAACTGGCTCCTTTGTCCTTTTGGCATCCTTACCATTCACTGAGCATTTTAAAGTTTTCTTTCATAACGAGATATCTCAGGCTTATCTTGTACTTTCCCTGACCTGGTTAGTCATCCCTTTTTGTAGAGAATGGTATTTAGAAAACAAGATATGGAAGGTTGGTGTGCCCATTGTTACTCGGGTATTGTTGCTTGAGATCTCTCAGAGGACAAAACTAGGAAATATATGTATGTATATACATTTATATATTGTCTACATTATAAGATCATGAGTTCATACTAAGACCTCCAATTCCAATCCAACACCCAAGGATCTTTCTAGTCTTACCTGTTTATATATTTCTACGTATCATCTCTGGCAGTTAGAAACTTGACTCCCATTGCCTTCAGTATTTTTAATTATTTGTTCAAAGTAGCTCATCTCTCAGCCACAAAGGCCATCCTGCTTCCCCTGTGTCCACCTCTCTTCCTACTGCTGCCTGTCTTTGACTGCCAGGCCTGTTAGCTCAGGCATGTGTGCAGCTTTATTACCAGCCTCCAATCCCTCCAGCTCCCTATGGTTCCCCAACTATAGCCCATTCTTCCTTGCAGCTCCCCAGATTCCCTTTCATCATAACTGCATTCTCAGCCACCTGCTGGCCCCTCAGTTCTGGGGAGGGGGTAAAGAAGAAGGCAGAGGAAGAGAGAAGATGAGAATGATAGAAAACAAAAAAAGAAATAGTATATGCATTTTAAAAAAGTTGCCATGGGTTGATACTAGGTCAACATTAGCCTTTCTTAGTTAAGTTCTAGTCTAACCTCGGTAGTCAGATAATTGATGTCTGTGGCCTAGTTCAGCTGGTAAACTCTGTTGAGTTGATGGGGAAGGTAAAATTTGTTAGGAGAAACTATTTCTTAAATTATATCATTCAACATGTTAGAAGGAAACTGGGTTGCTTGCTCTTCTGAGTTTTCTCTGAAGGAGGCAAACTAATTAATCATTGCTATTTTCTATCTGTACTTAGAGTTTTAGCCATTTTCATTTGATAATGGATTTTCCCCATGAACTCTTGTCAAAAATTCTAAGTAGAGATACATTTACAAATTTTATTGACATTTACCACAATCATATTATATTACTTCTAGAATCACTAAATGTTTGCAAAAGGCATTAATGTCATTATAAAAAACAAATCTCATATTTTATTTCTCATAGGGTTAGGGGATTAACTACTGAAAAAAAAGAGGCTGCAGTGGTCAGTGTGGTGGAAAGAGCCCTGGGCTTGAAGGATGAGAGCTGGTCAGAGTGAATCAGTGTCTCCTGGTTTTACTTTTCTCCTCTGTGAGAGGGAGAAAGCTATACTGCCCATCTCACCATGGGCTCAACGGGAAAAGAGACATGAACTCACCTCGAAAACTGCTCATTGGTCTTTTAATGAATATATTTTGATGGATTACTCCAAGATCCAGGTACAGTATTCTAGAGGAAGTGTAGTAAAATTATTAGAAGATTAAACATTGGGTTTAATTTCATTGGGTGAAGATTAAACACTCAATTAATCTTCACCCAATGAAATTAAACCCCCAGCTGGCTAAACTCCATTTATACTTTTTCTCTGGGGCTACATGTTTCCAACTGGTAGTGAGAAACACCAGTTAGTGGCCCTGGACAGGGTGGTAGAGGGGAGACGTCTTGAGGTTGTAACGCCAGTGACCCACCCAGCTTGGGGGAGGGATTTCCTCCTTTGATCTGCCTTCCATAGTAGTCTCTCTTGGGATCCCCTGCCCCCACCTGTTGGGAACAGACTTGCTCTGTTGCTTTACTGGACTTGTCTGACTCCTCTGGACCTGGAAGGGGGTTGAGAACTTTATACTGGCTTTTTCATTCACTTTGTCCCAATAACCCAATAACCTGACAAGTTAGTCTTGTCTCAGTTTCATAACAGAGAAAATTGAGACTCAAAGAGGATAAGTAACTGTCCTCATGTGTGTGTGCTCAGTTGTGTCCAACTCTCTGTGACCCCGTGGAATGCAGCCCGCCAGGCTCCTCTGTCCATGGGATTTCCCAGGCAAGAATACCGGGGTGAGTTGCCATTCCTTCTGCAGGGGATCTTCCTGACCCAGGGATGAAAACCCAGGTCTAGTGCCACCTGGGAAGCCCAACTGTCCTCAGGCCCCACTGACAATAACAATACAGCCTCTGTGTCAGAGACTACTCTGAATGCCTCATTAAATCTCCCAGTAGTCTTAGTAAGAGGGTACTGTTGTTATCCCCATTTTATAGATGACAAAATTAGGGCACAGAGAGGTTAAACCTGGTAAGCAAGGCTTTGGGTTTACCTGTTGGCTCAGTGGTAAAGAATCTGCCCACCCGTGCAGGAGACACAGGTTGGATCCCTGGGTCAGAAACATCCACACTCTAGTATTCCTGCCTGGGAAATCCCACGGACAGAGGAGCCTGTCAGGCTACAGTCCATGGGGTCACAAAGGGTCTGAGCGACTAAACAACAACAACAAAGCAAGGCTTTACACTCAGGCCAGTTATCACCAGAGGCCATGCTCTTTTTGGTCTTTTGATATCCAGTTTCCCCAACACCATATGTTGAAGAGACTGTCTTTTCTCCATTGCATATTCTTGACACCCTTGCCAAAGATCAGTTGATTATATACACATGAATTTATCCCTAGGCTCTCTATTCTGTTCCATTTGTCTGTGTGTGTCAGTTACTCAGTCGTGTTCGACTTTGTGACCCCATGGACTGTAGCATACCAGTATCCTTTGTGCATGGAATTCTCCAGGCAAGAATACTGCAGCAGATAGCCATTGCTTTCTCTAGGGGATCTTCCTGACTCAGGGATCAAACCCCAGGTCTCCCACATTGTAGGCAAATTTTTTACCATCTGAGCCACCAGTGAAGCCTCCATTTGTCTATACTACTACTACTACTACTAAGTCGCTTCAGTCGTGTCCGACTCTGTGCGACCCCACCACACCACGTCGCCTCTCCTCTGCTTCCTCACCTGCTTCTACCTGCCCCTTCCTGCTTCCCTGCTTTGTTTCAAGCAGCAGAAGAGGGAAGTGGCAGTGCCCTAGGCCTCATCACGGCAGTGCTGGGCCCATACTTTCAGGCAGGGGAAGAGTCTTTCCTGGACTGTAGGTAGTTTAGTGTAGGAAAAGGATGCTTTTGGTATTCGTCCTTGTTAAATTGAAGTGTTAGAGCATGAACAGTGATTCCAGAATACCAGTTGTATATTCCATTGAATTTGGGGGAAATTTTGAGTTAACTGACTTTCTTGAGAAGTATTATCTACCATTTATTGAGTACACCCTATGTGCTAAGCATCTTGCTAGGCGCTTTATAAATATTGCTTTCATTATCCTTTCAACAATCTATGTAGTTGTTGTAGTTATTGTGCTGTAGTTACTTTTAGAGAGGAAGGAAAATGCTCTGGCCAGATCGGCGATGTGCCCGGTTAGAGGTGTTGCTGACAGTGAAGAGCCTACATCTGATGCAGGGCTGCTGCCCCTAAAGCTTGTGCTGCTTTCTCCCTGCTCCCCAGCCTCCCCTGTGTCACAGCCTGCCATACTTTCCTTGAAAGGATTTAGATGACCAGAACTCCACAGGTCTGGCCTTCCCTTCTCTAAACCCCGTTTCAAATACTCATGGTAAAATGTCCATTTCATTGCTTATTCTGACCAACAAACATTCATTATACAATGGAGGGATAGAAACAAGCAGACCACAACAAAATAAAACTCCCATTCTGAAAAGTGGAAGACACCTAGCAGCCACAGGTGTGTGAAAATGATGAACTACTGCTGGGCAGGAATTATTAAGGTTTCCCTGCCTCAATCCCTGCTACTGCTCCCTGGGAGAGTCTTCCTAGTGGCCTTGACTTTGACTCTGTCACCTGGGAAGTTCTTCCTTGTCCATTACCCTCTATGGCCATATCTGAAATGGATGTTGGAAAGTGTGAGCTCCATGCCATGCTGTAGCTTCCATGGCAGTATGATTCCTTAAAAAGTTTACAGTCTTCTGATCTATTTGCTTCTGGTCAGTTCCATATACCAGTTACCATATCCAAGTTCTGTTCTGGACCAAATTCTTTAGCATTCCTTATTTCTCAGCTTCTGTCTGGGCCCATCTCTCTCTTCCTCTCCTCAGCGGTCACTACTCCGACTTCCTCTAAAACACGGACTTGGGCAGGAGGATACACGCTTACTCTGATCTTTCCTATCAGCCTGACTTCTTTGTTCCAATGCTATGTTTTACTGAGAGGCCTTTGAGAAAGGCTGTGAGCAACGATACTATTTTCTGGTCTTTGCAGTTGTAGAAGCAGTTAACTTTTCTGATCCTCCAAGGCCTCCAGCTTCTAGGTACTGCCCATTTTTCTCCACTTTTGCTTACAAATGATCCTTGCCTGAGCTCATCTCTTTCTCGGAATGCCTTTCTAAAAGCTAGGGCTTCCCAGCTGACTCAGGGGTGAAGAATCTGCCTGCTGATGCAGGAGATGCTGGTTTGATCCCTGGGTCAGGAAGATCCCCTGGAGAAGGACATGTCAATCCACTCCAGTATTCTTGCCAGGATAATCCCATGGACAGAGGATGCTGGTGGTCTGCAGTCCATAGGGTCACAAAGAGTCAGATGCGACTGAGTGACTGAGCACATACACACACACACACACACACTGAAAACTGTGAGGAACAGCCAATGCTTGCTCACAGTATGTTTCCTTCCAACACTTGCACCTAGAGCTGCAGGCTTCTTTGGCAGAGAGGCCCCCAAATACAGTGATTTGAAGATGACAGAAGCTTTTTTTTTTTCTTTCTTTAATAATCCTGAGGTTTGGATTTGAAGGGCTCTTTTTCTTTTGTTTCTCCACCATCTACCTGGGTAACGTTTCTCAAACTCCCTTTGTTTAAAGATAGGTTTCTTTACATCCAGTATGCTGAAGACCAGTATTTTGGTTTGGACTCCACAGATCATGCATTTGTATTTCATAACAATGTCAAATTGTGACAGACATTTCTATGTGTTTATTCATAATTTCTGTAATTTTTATCTGTTTATTAATGAAAAGTTGTCCCCAGATGACTTTTTGAGTTGTGCTTCTAGGGCTCTGCCTTGGTCTGAATGTTGGGTGCCGGATCACAGGCCTCTCTGAGCTCCAGCATGCAGGAAGGTGAAAGAGCATGAAGGTGTCGGGCTGCTCCAGGGCTAACCCAGGAGCTGTGATCTTCATTAATGCTCACAGTCCATTAGCAAGGAGTTAGCCGCACAACCACCCTGGTTGTAAGGAGGCTGGGAAATGGAGTGTATTACTCTGTAAGAAAAGGAAGACATGATCTAACAGTTTGTGCCATAGACCATAAGGCCAAGAATGACAAAATAAATAATTATGAGAGAAGTCACAGGGCAGCAGACAGTCATGGGCAAGTGAGTTGGAAGAACTTTCCTGAGCTCAGTGTCTTGTCACTCAGAACAGGACCTCTTGGAAGTGGAGTCTGGGCTTCTGCTGGTCCTTTTATGCAGCCTGAGGGCCACAGTCTGGTAGTGTGGTGAAGTTAACAAGTGGGAAGTTCACTCAAGAAGGGGCCAAGAACCATTCTCAGGAGAAAATCCAGAAATGAGATACACAGATTTGGCGTTGGAATCCACAAGGCTGTATTCAAAGTGCTGTGGCAGAGGTGGATCTGATTGCCTGAGATGCTGCAGTGATCAGGACCGGTGGAGCACCAGGAAAGGGGTTCTACTAATCTATCCTGAATCCAAGCAAAACCCTGGAAGAGGGAAAACAAAAGATCCTGGCCAGTGTGAGCTGGGAGAAGTCTCTCCAATCCCAAACTTCTCTGCCAGCTTGCAAATGCTATGCTACAATCAACCAGTAAAACCCAAGACCACCCTTGCTTTAGCCCCTGCGTTAAAACCTGGTGCTTAAGCCTCAGACTTTGTTCCTATTCCAACAGCTGAACTGAAGGAGGTTTCATCCCATCCTGCACAGATGCTACCCTCATGGTGACTTTCTTGTTTATCTTGGAGGCAGTTTGGGAGCTTAGCATGAGAGAGAGAGGACATGAGCAGTGTCAGGGCTTGAGCTAGTTCTAGAGTCACCATATAGAGGAAATAACTTAAGCAATCATAGCTCTGGCGCAAGAAAGTTTAAAGGGAAAAGAAGAGAGACCTGAGGGCCGAGTCTAGGAATATGTACACTCCAAGGCTGATGGAAGAAAGCATGACAGAAATATTAAGGACAGTGAAAAGAGAACCAGGAAAGAGTAGGGGCACAGAGGCTTGGAGGGGAGTTTCAAAAAGAAAGTAACTCTCTGTCCATATCCACAGTGAAACCAAAGAAAAAGAGAGACTGGAAATAAACGACTTGTTATAGAATTATTCAGTAAAATTGAGCGTATTTTTTATTGTGTGCTGATTACAGGCAAGTTTCTGTGTTTGTGCTTCAGAGAACAGGGAGACAGAAGGATACCAGCTCTGCCCAACAGGTCTGGATGTGAGGTGAAGACAAATAAATATTTAATATGGTGTGCTGAATGCCATAGGAGAGGTACCAAGTATTTCATAGCCGAATTTCTTGAAAGAATAGCCTATACTTTCTTTCTACTTCTGTATCACCCAGGCATCATTCAATAAAGTGTGATCAAGTTCTTGCCTCCTCTACTCCCAACCAGCAAACTAAAACTAACCAACACATGAACTAGACATGTGTTGTCCATGCCCATGGACATGCCCATGATGCCCACGTCCATTGGGCATCAGGTACACAAATCTAAGTAAGAAACTGGTGGCCTTTCAGAAGCTTGCAGTCTGGTGGTAAAGGCCAACACTGAGACAGAGGCTGCTTCTACAGTGCAGTTAAGAGGGGAGTTCCCTCCAGTGGCTAAAAGAATCTGAATTTAGTAAATAAAAGAGTCACCTTAGCAGAATGAATGTCTGAAAGTTCCAGGGGTATACATGTGTATAGGTTCCAGAGTTAAGGACTGCCTTTGATCTCCCCCAAGTGTGTTTGTATTCATTTTGGAAGAGTAGAGGTGAGGAATGCTGGAATAAAATGAGACTATTGATGGAATGGAGATGAGCTGATTCCTGAGCCTCTCCCTCTCCCTCAATGCCTTAAGCCCCCATGCTCTTTGTCTACTTAGGGACTAAGTCTGGTTGATGTCCGCAGAGCCTAAAAATCATCTGCCATTATAGCTTCACCACCATTATAGTATCTGCAGCATTTTAGCATCTCCACCAGCCTGCAGAGCTTCTGGGAGAACAGCACGCATCCAGAAGTTCCCATGGCTGGTCCTGCCACTGGAAATGCCACTGTGGAGGGTGGATCAGTGGTGCCACCAAAAGGCAGCCCTTGTGGGAATGTCTGCCTGGCCTCAAATCAGGTGGCAGTGCCCCTTGCTTCAGATTGTCATTACCCTGCCCCTCTCCACCCCGCCCTCTTCACAGCACCTTAAGGAAAAGTCTGCTGCTTCTTTCTCTCCACTTCTAGTTTCAGATCTGGCTAACCTGAGGCCCAAATGAACACCTCAACCCATGGCACTTATTTCCATGATATATAAGACCAGGAACTCAGAGCTGGGACTGATGCTGGAGTACACTGCAGGGCATCCATGAGGCAGACTCCAGCATGCAGGGATCTGTGGTGCATTCATCTTTCTTGTATATAACCCCTGATGCAGATGCGTGTGTGCTCAGTCGTGTCTGATTGTTGCCAACCCCATGGACTGTAGTCTGCCAGGCTCTTCTGTCCATGGGATCTCCCACGCAAGAATAGTAGAGGGGGTTGCCATTTCCTACTGCAGGGGATCTTCCTGACCCTGGGATTGAACCCATGTCTCCTGCATCTCCTGCATGGGCAGGCAGATTCTTTAGCACTGAACCACTAGCGAAGCCTGCATATAACCCCTAACTGTGGGCAAATCACTCATCGATTGAATCACTTAGTGTGTGTAGGGAAATTTGCTAGGGTTCTGGCATGACTAAGAGGACATAGAACACCTAAAGAATTGTAATACTGGCCATGCCTTTGAGAATACTGTTTATTCCTCTTTCCTTCTCTAAGAGTTGCTACATTTATAGCTAGGAAATATTATGTGTGCTTGATCATACTAAAAGACTTAAGAAAATCTATAACATATTAACACCTTTCAAATAACACTGTTGTATTATAATGTACTTGAAGATGATATGTTTCACTATGTGAGAGTTAATTTGGTATCTGAAGGAGGGGGTTGATCACTTGGTAACTGGGGGAGGGCAGAGTTCATGAAAATCAAGAGATGGTGCAATGACCCAGAGCTGGAAACAGCAAGGAGCTGTTAACACCCCTCAAGCTGAAAGCCAAGGAGAGGGGGAAGGGGAGGCTGCCAGTAATGAGAGGCTGCCTGCCAGGTACTAACCCGGCCAACTCAGAGCAATATGCCAGGGAGTGAGCAGGGGAAGTCAGTGTCTCAGCTCTGCCCCACCCCCTCCTCTTCATCTTTCACTGTACCCCTCAGGGTAGGAGCTGCAGGGCAAGGAAGCCAGTTGATGTGGTCCCAACAGAGTAAAAGAGCAAGTGGAGAGGGTCGGAGAGGGAGCTGGATGGGCGGATGGTTGAAATCTGGCACAGCATTCTCTTGTCTTTTATATGCACTTCTGTGACCTAATTACCTTCATACAGATGTGCTGTTTTACTTCTCGACGCGCATAAGATGGTAGAGGGGGATGGAATGGGGATGGCTATGAGACTCCTGCTTTAGTGACCAAACAGAGGTGCTCTCCTTTAGAGCCTCTGAAGCTTTCGTTAAAACAACCATTTCCCTCTAAGTCACATGCTTTGAAAGTGTGATTTTCCTTTCTGTATCAAATTTCAGGATTCAAATAGGCACTAACCTGGGCGGGCATGCTTTCTAGAAGCAAGGAGGGGTCACTGCAGGTCACTATTCACCTGTTACTGGGAACAGCGGGGGACTATTTGGAACACACCATGTAGAGTAGGAGATTCTTGAACATGCTTCTCAGTACCAGAGGCAGATTTAGTCACGAAATGGATTGAGCCAGGGAATGAATGCAGTATGTGGTTACGTTAAGACAAGTAGTTTGGACCAAAATTTTCTCTGTTGTGAATTTTATAACGAAAAGAAATCTGATTTTCTTCTTCTGAGAAGTCATTGGCTGTAAGTAGGAACTTTGAAATTTCTCAAAATATATCTTCACAGAGTGACAAAGTTCTTTGTACAAAAAATATCTCTTTCAGGGATGAATGTCCACATTTTAAATTTTGGCATTCTCTCCTCCTTCAAACATGTGATTACATGATGATCTAAGGATCATTCGCTACATAATAGAACATATGGAGTTATATGTAAATATTATTTATTTTAAGCATTCTGATTAGCATCTTTACTTTTAAGATGGCCGAAATGTATGTCATCTGTCCAGCCTAATGAATTAGAGGAGATTAAAATTGTATACAATTGACAGAGTAAACACAGTTTAAGATTTATATTACATTTGGATAAGCTGAGTCAGAGAATTTGCTGATCACATAAAATCCATGTCTCACCTCTTTTATTTGGTTTAGTTCAGTATGTTTTCAAGTTTGCTTTCCTGTTTAACCAAGAGGTTTAAGACAGTCCTCAGTCAGTCATCAGTGACATCTGGGGAACAATACGTTTGACTCTAGTTGTTTATTAAACAAGTCCTTGGGTAGAAGCTGTGTGTTTACAGCCTGTGCTTTCATAAATCCACCCACCTGATGGAGAGAGAAAGCAGTGATCGATCAGCTGACATGCAACAGGCGGTCCTCCCTACCTACAGGGCTTAGAAAGGAGCCCTGACACAGTCATCTGTTTATTCTGCTGAGCTCTCGCTGCCGTCTCCCCTGTATGTCACCACGCGGAGCTGAAGATGGCTCGAGGCACGGAAGTTTCTCATTTCCCAGGCGCACAGGGTTGTGCCTGCTCCTCCTGTGTGTCTGCTGCTTGGGGAACACCACCACCAGTAGCGTTTCTTGGTATACCGCGGGACCTGGATGCTATGTGGAGAACAGGGGTCGAGATCAGAACAACTTTATGTGCCTGAGTTTACCATTTGCTCTTAAACAGAGTAATGAAACTTTTTAACAGACTTGAGTTTAACTTGCTTAAGAGAAATGGTCTAGTGTATTGAGAGAGGGTAGCAGATTTGTAGTAGCCGTACGCTTAGCAGGTAGCCCTAATATAAATGTATGAGCTTTACCTGAGAATATCGAGGATCCCAGTCTTCTGTCATGGATGGTATCTGTTGAAGTTGAATCTCCAATAGATGGCTGCTCCTCTGTGTTATTTTGCTATCAGATCAGATCAGATCAGTCGCTCAGTTGTGTCCGACTCTTTGCGACCCCATGAACTGCTGCACGCCAGGCCTCCCTGTCCATCACCAACTCCCGGAGGTCACTCAGACTCACATCCATCGAGTCAGTGATGCTATTCAGCCATCTCATCCTCTGTCGTCCCCTTCTCCTCCTGCCCCCAATCCCTCCCACCATCAGAGTCTTTTCCAGTGAGTCAACTCTTCGCATGAGGTGGCCAAAATACTGGAGTTTCAGCTTTAGCATCATTCCTTCCAAAGAAATCCCAGGGCTGATCTCCTTCAGAATGGACTGGTTGGATCTCCTTGCAGTCCAAGGGACTCCCAATTGTCTTCTCCAACACCACAGTTCAAAAGCATCAATTCTTCGGCACTCAGCCTTCTTCACAGTCCAGCTCTCACATCCATACATGACCACAGGAAAGACCATAGCCTTGACTAGGCGAACCTTTGTTGGCAAAGTAATGTCTCTGCTTTTCAGTATGCTATCCAGGTTGGTCATAACTTTCCTTCCAAGGAGTAAGCGTCTTTTAATTTCATGGCTGCAGTCACCATCCGCAATGATTTTGGAGCCCAGAAAAATAAAGTCTGACCCTGTTTCCACTGTTTCTCCATCTATTTCCCATGTAGTGATGGGACCAGATGCCATGATCTTCGTTTTCTGAATGTTGAGCTTTAAGCCAACCTTTTCACTCTCCACTTTCACTTTCATCAAGAGGCTTTTTAGCCCCTCTTCACTTTCTGCCATAAGGGTGGTGTCATCTGCATATCTGAGGTTATTGATATTTCTCCCAGCAATCTTGATTCCAACTTGTGTTTCTTCCAGTCCAGCATTTCTCATGATGTACTCTGCATATAAGTTACATAAACATGGTGACAATATACAGCCTTGATGTACTCCTTTTCCTATTTGGGACCAGTCTGTTGTTCCATGACCAGTTCTAACTGTTGCTTCCTGACCTGCATACAGATTTCTCAAGAGGCAGATCAGGTGGTCTGGTATTCCCATCTCTCTCAGAATTTTCCACAGTTTATTGTGATCTACACAGTCAAAGGCTTTGGCATAGTCAATAAAGCAGAAATAGATGTTTTTCTGGAACTCTCTTGCTTTTTCCATGGTCCAGTGAATGTTGGCAATTTGATCTCTGGTTCCTCTGCCTTTTCTAAAACCAGCTTGAACATCAGGAAGTTCACAGTTCACATATTGCTGAAGCCTGGCTTGGAGAATTTTGAGCATTACTTTACTAGTGTGTGAGATGAGTGCAACTGTGCGGTAGTTTGAGCATTCTTTGGCATTGCCTTTCTTTGGGATTGGGATGAAAACTGACCTTTTCCAATCTTGTGGCCACTGCTGAGTTTTCCAAATTTGCTGGCATATTGAGTGCAGCACTTTCACAGCATCATCTTTCAGGATTTGGAAGAGCTCCACTGGAATTCCATCACCTCCACTAGCTTTGTTCGTAGTGATGCTTTCTAAGGCCCACTTGACTTCACATTCCAGGATGTCTGGCTCTAGGTCAGTGATCACACCATCATGATTATCTGGGTCGTGAAGCTCTTTTTTGTACAGTTCTTCTGTGTATTCTTGCCACCTCTTCTTAATATCTTCTGCTTCCGTTAGGTCCACACCATTTCTGTCCTTTATTGAGCCCATCTTTGCATGAAATGTTCCTTTGGTATCTCTGATTTTCTTGAAGAGATCCCTAGTCTTTCCCATTCTGTTGTTTTCCTCTATTTCTTTGCATTGATCGCTGAAGAAGGCTTTCTTATCTCTTCTTGCTATTCTTTGGAGCTCTGCATTCAGATGTTTATATCTTTCCTTTTCTCCTTTGCTTTTCGCTTCTCTTCTTTTCACAGCTATTTGTAAGGCCTCCCCAGACAGCCATTTTGCTTTTTTGCATTTCTTTTCCATGGGGATGGTCTTGATCCCTGTCTCCTGTACAATGTCACAAACCTCATTCCATAGTTCATCAGGCACTCTATCTATCAGATCTAGGCCCTTAAATCTATTTCTCACTTCCACTGTATTATCATAAGGGATTTGATTTAGGTCATACCTGAATGGTCTAGTGGTTTTCCCTACTTTCTTCAATTTCAATCTGAATTTGGCAATAAGGAGTTCGTGGTCTGAGCCACAGTCAGCTCCTGGTCTTGTTTTTGCTGATTGTATAGAGCTTCTCCATCTTTGGCTGCAAAGAATATAATCGATCTGATTTCGGTGTTGACCAAAAAGTAAAATTACTGCTTATGAAACCTATGGGCTTTATTTATTTTGAAATTGCTGCAGTATAGCAGAGATGACATCCTCTCCCCTCTCTTTTTAAAATCTATTTTAAATATTATTTGCTTATAGGACAATTTCATATTTACAGAAAAATTGACCAGATAGTATAGAGTTCCCATGTTATACCCCTACTCCTATTACTAACATCTCCCATTAATATGGTGCATTTGTTACACTTAATGAACTGATATGGAAATGTTATTAACTAAATATTTATTTAGTTATTCTCAGATATTAATAATATTATATAATTATAATAATTGAATATAATTATTATATACAATCACATATATAATTATATACTTAATATAAATTTATAAATTATATATTTATAAATATATAAATATACTGTTTATATTATAATTGTATATATTATATAACAATAAATATAATAATATTCATTCAAATATTCTCACTTTTTACATAATATTCCTTTTCTGTTCAAGGATCTGAGATACACATTATATTTAGATGTCATGTCTCCTTAGGTTCCTCTTAGCTTGAACAGTTTCTCAGATTTTCTTTGTTTTTGATGACTTTGATGATTTTTGAAAATGTCCTCCTGTTCGGATTTATCTGAGGTTTTTCTCAGATCAGGCTAGGATTATGGGTTTTGTGGGGGTTCCTTGGTAGCTCAGCTGATAAAGAATCTGCCTGCAAGGCAGGAGTCCCTGGTTCAATTCCTGGGTTGGGAAGATCCCCCAGAGAAGGGGTAGGCTACCCACTCCAGTATTTTTGGGCTTGGGCTTCCCTGGTGGCTTAGATGGTAAAGAGTCTGCCTGCAATACAGGAGAACTGGGTTGGAGAAATCCCCTGGAGAAAGGCATGGCAACCCATTCCAGTATTCTGGCCTGGAGAATCCCATGGACAGAGGAGCCTGGCAGGCTACAGTCCATGGGGTCATAGAGTGGACGTGACTGAGTAAGCAGCACGTAATTTTCTTTCTTTGGGAAAGAAAATTACAGAGTAAAGTGTCATTCTTAATGTATCTGATCAAGGTTACAGGCTAGCAGTGTGACTGGTCACTGTTGATGCTGACCTTGATTACCTGGCCGAAGTCATGTTTGTCAAGTTTCTGCACTGAAAAGCGGCCCACACCCTGTCGTGCTCTCTTTGGGAAGAAGCTACCATGCACAGTCCACATGTAAGGACTGGGAGAGATGTTCCCCTCCTGGGGAACATCTACATAATTTATTTGGATTTCTTCTGCATGGGAGATTCATCTCTTCTTTTTCATTTATTATATTTTTCAGTCTTTTATTTCCATCAGTATGACTAATAGATTTTTTTTAATACGTTGGGTAATAGTCCAATCCTACTTTACTTTGTTGCTCAATTGGCCTAGCTTTGGCCATTGAGTCCCCCTTTTCTTTGGAAGTTGTGTTCAAAGAGGAGTCATAATTTCTGATGTCCATACAGACCGGGAGGGGTCTCTACCATGGGACTACCCTTCAGACCACCCTGATTTGCCTGCTCTTGTGAAGTTTCTGTTCCAAGGTGGCAAACACCACTCCTCACACCTCTCATCTAGCAGGGCTGGGAGCCAAGTCTACAGAGGAAAGTGAAAGAGTTCTGAGACCCTAATTAGAGAGTATGCAGCAGTGGAAAGTAATAATGCTCAGTTTGGGTAAACAAGCAGGGTGCATGTGGGCACATGTGTGCTTCATTTAATTCTGCATTGGACTAGTATCTGTTGAGTGCCTACTATGTGCTTGGCATTGTTCCACGTGCTGGGAACATGCCACAATAGCACAAAGGCCCCAGCTTCCTAAGCACATGGGGAGACAGACCATAACCCCAAGTAGACAGTGTCAGATGGTGAGAAATGCTGTAAAGAATAATAAAGCAAGGGACAGGGTGACAGTGCAGTTGGCAAGGGGTCAGGTGGGGGTTTGGAGACGTGCTCTTTTACAAAGTGGCAGGGAAGGGACTCTCTGATGAAGTGATGTTTGGACAGAAATGAGGTGGCAGAGTGAGCCCTGAGAATATCTAGGGGAAGAGGCTTCTGAGCAGAGGAGCAGCAGTTTAAGGGCCTTGAAATTCATGGCTGAAATGAACCTCAGGGATCATATGTGGAGTTAAAATATCCCATGCTATCCCAATTTTGCCATTAACATGAATTAGTAAGAAGAATTCAGTGCACAAATGTGGTTGATTGGCAGGAGTGGTCTCTTTTCTGGTTGTTAGTGTACCAACTAACCTGATCTCCAGCTCCCATCTGGCTGGGGTTTCCAGAGAGGAGAGGAGAGTTCTACACTTGTGGACCACAGGAAACGAAAATGTGCACAGTACCAACAGATCTTGTTTTGGAGGTACCCTGTTTCATCCTAAGGGGAAAAAGAAAGTGTTGTTGAAAGCCAACTAAAAGGCCAGCAGCAACTTGTCTCCCAAGATGTAGTTTGAAATAAGCAGTTTGAGTGGTTTTCACATGTTTTAATTTTCATAATTGTTTCCACATTATGGGCTGGCTGGACAGTGTTTTAGAGAATCAAGTTTGGGAGAGTCTAAATGAAAGCTTTGCTCCTGAAGTTTTCATTTGGATTCCACATATAGACTTTCTAAACCATCATTTTCTGAAGTCTTAAATTACTGAAGTTTAAAGTTGTGGTAATACCTCCAGAGTTTAACATCTTTTGTTTCTGGGTCAAAACTGTTCAAACTTGGAAAGAATGATGCTAAAGCTGAAACTCCAGTACTTTAGCCACCTCATGTGAAGAGTTGACTCATTGGAAAAGACTCTGATGCTGGGAGGGATTTGGGGCAGGAGGAGAAGGGGACGACAGAGGATGAGATGGCTGGATGGCATCACTGACTCGATGGACGTGAGTCTGAGTGAACTCCGGGAGTTGGTGATGGACAGGGAGGCCTGGCGTGTTGCGATTCATGGTATCTCAGAGAGTTGGACACGACTGAGCGACTGAACTGAACTGAACTGAACTGAAAGTTGTTGTAATACCTCCAGAGTTTAACATCTTTTGTTTCCGGGTCAAAACTATTCAAACCCTCTAAACCTTTAGTATAGAAAAAAAAAAAAAGAAAAGAAGAAGAAGGAAGGAAGAAAAAGAAAAAAAAAAGCCAAGCTTGAGATTTGGCAGAATTCAAGTTGAACAACATTAGTCTTAAAATTGTATTGTGTGGCCTGCTTACTATGAAATTTGAAAGCGAATTTTCAGAAAAAAAAAGCCTTTTCCTATATTTCTCAGGGCTTTAAAAACAAAATAAAAAACCTAAAGGGTATTTCAGGCTGTCCCAATTTTTTCTTAATATGCGTATAACACAAGACAGTCTTTGAACGTGATTTGATGGGATCATTCTATTTTGGTAATTCTGTGGTTATTGTAAGTATGACTATAGTTCTCGGTCTGTATGGTATTTCATTTGTCTGTGGAGAGAAAATGTAGTGTTGTAGAGAAGCTTGCGAGCACAGCTGCCTCACGAGAAGCCAAGGTCTTCCACTTACTAGCTGTGTGACCTTAGGTGAGGATGCTTCAGTTTCCTTACCCGCACAATAGATCATATAATAGTATCTGCATCACTGTGAAAGTGAAAGTGAAGTGAAGTTGCTCAGTCCTGTTCGACTCTTCGTGACCCCATGGACCGTAGCCTACCAGGCTCCTCTGTCCATGGGATTTTCCAGGCAATAGTACTGGAGTGGATTGCCATTTCCTTCTCCAGGGGACAACCCAAGGATCGAACCCAGGTCTCCCACATTGTAGACAGACACTTTGCCGTCTGAGCCACCAGGGAAGTCCTTTAAATTGAAGAGGGTCACCTATCCCCTCTCTAGCGGATCTTCCCAACCCAGGGATCGAACCCAGGTCTCCCACATTGCAGGCGGATTCTTTACCGTCTGAGCCACCAGGGAGCTTAGTCCAGCATCAGGCACAGAATAATCACTCAAATATTAGCAATTAAAAATAGTAATAGTAAAGTTAAGATATTAAGTAACTAACCCAAGAACACGTAGTTAATCAGTGAAATTCTCGAATTGGCATAGTTAGTGGGTGATGTGTAAGTCATCAAAGGCATTTAACTGAACCTCTTCCTTTTAGTGGGGAAGAGAGAGTGTTAAATGGAAATTCATTTGCCCCCTCCACATATGCTAATGCTATAGATGTGAGCATAAAAGGCAAGGTCCCTGATCTCATGGAGCAGAGAGGTCTAGCAGAGGGGGATGTATAATAAAGACAAAACATGCACAAAAATATGTCATAACTGGTAGAAAAAGCAAGGCTCTCTGATAGTGGGAACTAAGGGTTACTTTGGATTGATTTAGTATCTCTGAGGAGGGGATGTTTAGAATTTATATTAGAATCATATTTTGAGGTTTGAGAGAGGTCAAGAAATGATAAGTCGATCATTTGTTATAAGCTCACTAAGTTTTTGGTAATTTCCAGCTAAGAGAATGTGGTGATCTGTTGTTAATATGTACTGAGGACTGTCAACAAGCTTGACAGCTTATGGCAGAGGAAAAAAAATCAGAAGTACTAGTTCACAAACTTCCATTATTCATTTTTGGGACTCTTGGGTGATTGTGGGAATGTTTTATAAGAGAGTTAGAGAACCTCTTGATTTGGCCTCTTGATGAGACCTCTTGATTTGGCCAGTTGTCAGCATTATAAGGTTTTGTTGTTTCATGAAGTTTTAAGTAGAAAACCATTTTATATTCATTATCACTGGAAAACTCTAAAGTGTGCTGTGCTGATAAGAGTAATAATAATGAACATAAGTGAATCCTTGAGGTTTTACCTTTGAGGATTAATTTTGATTTTTTCAGTGTCATAGTTTTCAAAGAAAGGCATACTAAGTAGAATGTGTTCTCCTAAAACAGAATTTGTAAACCAGCATTTAAGAGTCTATTTATTACAAAAAATGTAGACTGTAGAAAAAACTGGAAAGAATTAAAAAATAAAACCCCACAATTCTACCATTCTTTATTAACTATTTACACTGAGTTTTTTCCCTCTTCTTTTTTCTGTCTTTTAAAAGTAGTCAAGACACACACACACACGCATATTTGTGTGTGTTTATATGTTTATATTGTTTTAATTAAAATAAAGTATATGTATGTATATATATATATAAGTACACATATATTTATATATACACATACACATATATTTGTGTGTGTTTATATGTGTGTGTATGTATATATAAATATATGTGTACTTATATATATATATATACATACATATACTTTATTTTAATTAAAACAATGGCATATGCTTTTCTTCATATTAATACAGCTTCATAGTAAACATGATTTTCGATGGGTGCATAATATTCCATCTTGTGGAATCTTTTTCACTAATTCCCTATATTAATTTTTTAATAGTCTCATTGTCTACTTCTCCCGAAAGTAGAATTAGAGCCTGGGAGGTAGGAAACTGTGGTGGGAGTTCTGGTTAATCATGGTTTTCCTGTGGTTTTCAACTTTGTAAGACAAAACTACTTTGCATTCCCTGGACATATTTTGCTAAAATATGTCGAAGAATGTGCCATTTTGGTTTTGATGAGGGAAAGTTGAATTTGAAAATTTTTAAAGTTTTTAAGAATCATTGTAGTTTTAGGGCATGATATAATTACAAATTCAACCAAGTTTATGACCCCAATAAATGTTAAAAACCCATTTTAAATGAAATTAGGAAAATTTAGCTTTCTGCTAGTATGTTAATTCCTACATCTTTCTGACATTGATCTTGGTAAACTGATGAGTTAAAGATAAGATAATTTTAGGATTTCCCAAGAGGTTCAGTGGTGAAGAATCCACTTGCCAATGCAAGAGACTCAGTTTCGATCCCTGAGTTGGGAAGATCCCCCGGAGAAGGAAATGGCAACCCGCTCCAGTATTCTTGCCTGGGAAATCCGATGGACAAGAGGAACCTGGTGGGCTACAATCCATGGGGTCACAAAAAAGTCAGACACAACTTAGCAACTAAACAGCAATAAATATAATTTTTAAATCAGAACTGTGTTTCTCTGAGCTATCTAGAACATATAGCAAAATGAAATACATGAAATATTTTTCATTAGTAGAAGGACACATAGCAATTGCATACTAAAAAGACACATAATCATTAAAATTTCTCATGTGGTTTTTGGATTTTTTGTCCTGAATTTCAGTATACTTTCAGTACTGTTGAAAGCTACATTTTCTCTTTGGATATTAAAATTGAATTTTACTAGATTAGTATCTTCCATTCAACTCTCATCTGCTGCTGGTGGGATTAGAAATATCTGTCTTGAGGGTAGTTCGACAACATATACAAGAAACCTTTAAATAAGTTTATATTTGCTACTTCGTCAACTAAAATCTATGGATTAATCCTAAGGAAATAATTGGCCAAGTGTGTAAAGATTAATGCATAAGAAAGTAGTGTTTCTTGTCAAAGTAAAATATAGAAACAACTTAAATATCCAACAGTTAGGGATTAGTTAAGTAAATTATGGTATAGTCATACTGGAATATTGTGAAAATTATCATATAGATGCGTAGTTTTAATTTGGGAAAATTATCATGATATAATGTAGATATATTGACCTGTTTTATGAAGTTGTCTGATATTGGCAGTTAGTGCTTGGTGAATATCTTCCAAAGATAATAGTTTTTGTTTTTTTAATGACAAAATAGTTTTTGTCGTTAGTAAAAGGCACTTAGACCCATTTGTATCTTGAGATCATTCCCATTTGTTTATCTGAAGCATATAACATGATATTTTACCTTTCATTATTTATGGCAGAGACACATATATCTAATTCAGTAAAAATATCATTATACCATTATACATTAAAATAAAGACTGTCTACAATAAATATCTATTTTGTACTACTTTAGACTGATATTTGATCCCCTTATCCTGATTCTGGATGGGATATTGAGCTTTACAAGAGCCTTTAGAATTTATAAGAGCCTTAAAAGCTGGGGATTTCCATTAAGTTTTCACTCTTAGAGCCACTTCATTCCCACCAGTGGACTGCTCAATGCATGTGTCTACCAGGTATCCAGTTTCCCAGAAGAAATATTGTAGCCTCGTTTCTTAAGAGAGAGCCCTGGTCATTCTCTCCAGAAGGTAGATTTCCTGGTCTTCGACTCCATTCTCCGTTGATTGGACCCTTCACAGCAATGGCCAGATCACTCTGAGGCAAAACACCTGATCTTCCCAACAAGCACAGATGCGTGGGCATCGTTTGGGCCCCTGCCCAGCCCCTCCTTGGTCAGAACCCCTCACTTTCAGACTGCGAGAGACCTCATCCTGAGATTAGTATCTTACTTATCTTCCTGGTACCCCAGTGTGGGGTCTACTTTCAGACATGTGTCTGGACAACTTGTCCTTACGTGGCATTATCATACCCTCGGACTCCAGATTCTAGTCATACCCATGAAGGACTGGTCTTCTGCTACCAGCCATTAAACAGAGCCCAGGGAAGGAAACTGACTTGAAGTGACTGAGGTGGTTAATCAAATATGCAAATTCACATTGGTGCAGTTTGGCTTAGGAGAGTAAGAAAGAAGTGAACAAGAAGGTAAAAAAGGAGGATTGAGGACAAAGTCGCCAGCCCTGTACCACATGCTTAACCATGTCATCGTAGCTTGAAACTAAAACATGGCAAAGGTGGGATCAGAAGTCTTGGGAAAGGCATATGGTCATGTGGAGAGTAACTCAGCACCTGATATATTGGCAAGACTGCCTGGCATTACCAACTTGCCCTTGATTAGTGAACAGAACCTATAAATAAGAAAGGAGCTGGAAACCACCAGGAGAACTGTTAACATGCTATGCTGTAATTGTTACCAGTATAGAGTGGGTTATTGCAAGGTTCAGAATATTTGACTTAGTTTTGCCTCCTGATCATTCATTCAGCCAGCCAGCCAACCATTCAGTAAATATTGGTCTTGAGACAGCCAGGGCAGATGGGTCCCGGGGTTATCATGATGAACAAAGTAGATACAGACCCTCCCTCACTGAGCTTGCACCTAACCTGAGAAACAGACAACAGTGACTGATGCGAGATGAATGTTGTAATAGGAGGTCGAGGACCAGGGTCCTGGAGCAAGGGACATTTATACTGGGATCTGAAGGATTAACAGGAGTTGACTAGAATAAGAGGCTTAGCAATGGCAACTGGTGGTTTAGTGACTGATTTTTGCAAAGAGTGATATTTGTTTCTTCTTTAAATTTCTTTCTAGGATGTTCAGTTCTTCTCCACAATGAATGAGTGTTACTATGATAAGCGGATGGACTTTTTTTATAATAGGAGCAACACTGACACTGCTGATGAGTGGACAGGAACGAAGCTTTTAATTGTTTTGTGTTTTGGAACATTTTTCTGCCTGTTTATCTTTTTTTCTAATTCTCTAGTCATCGCAGCAGTGATCAAAAACAGAAAGTTTCATTTCCCCTTCTACTACCTGTTGGCTAACCTAGCTGCTGCAGACTTCTTTGCTGGAATTGCCTATGTGTACCTGATGTTTAACACTGGCCCAGTTTCAAAAACTCTGACTGTCAACCGGTGGTTTCTCCGCCAGGGACTTCTGGATGCTAGCTTAACAGCCTCCCTGACCAATTTGTTGGTTATTGCCGTGGAAAGGCACATGTCAATCATGAGGATGCGGGTCCACAGCAACCTGACCAAAAAGAGGGTGACGCTGCTCATCTTGTTCATCTGGGCCATCGCCATCTTCATGGGGGCTGTCCCCACGCTGGGCTGGAATTGCCTCTGTGACATCTCTGCCTGCTCTTCCCTGGCCCCCATTTATAGCAGGAGTTACCTCATTTTCTGGACTGTGTCCAACCTCATGGCCTTCTTCATTATGGTCGTGGTGTACCTGCGGATCTACATGTATGTAAAGAGGAAAACCAACGTCTTGTCTCCACATACGAGTGGGTCCATCAGCCGCCGGAGGACACCCATGAAGCTAATGAAGACGGTGATGACTGTCTTAGGTAAGAGGAACCAAGTCAGACATTATTCCCCTTCATTCAGCAAATATTTATTGAGTACCTGCTGTAAAACAAGGCACTTACTAGGTAGTAGGAATGCAGGAGTTAACATGAACAGACACAAACCCCCACCTGCCTGAAGCTTATACTCTAATAGGGGAAGGCAACGTAAGTACTCTGATGGGACAAACAAAATAATTTTATAGTAAATTTTATTATAAATTTTGTAAAATAAGATGTTGAGGAATCTAATGGGGAAAAATAGAGCAGGGAAGATAAGGAGTGTGCTAAACAGGTATAGTTTGCAATTTAAAAAAAGTGTTGTGAGGTACAGCTTCACCTAGAAGATGACCTTGTAGCCAAGATAGGAAAGTGGTGAGGGAGTGAATCATGTGGGTATGGGGGGGGATGGGTGTTCCAGGCAAAAGATGCAATGAGTTTTGGAGGCTGAACAGCAAGGAGGCCAGTATGGTTGGAGTGGAGTGAGCGAGGGGGGCGATGAGGTCAGACAGCTGAGCGGGTGGGGGTGGGGGAGACTCAGATTCAGTGGGGCTGTGCAGTTACCGTAAAGGCTTTGGCTTTTCTGAATGAGAGGAGAAGCCATTGGAAGGTTTTGAATGAGGGAGTGACATGATCTCACATTTTATTGGCATCTCTCTGGCTGCTGTTATGAGGAAATACTGTAGTGGGGCAAAAGCAGAGGCTTAAGAGGGCATTTCAGTGCCCAAGAGAGATGGTCCAGAGAGCAGGACCAGAGAGCAGTCTAGACATGGCTGGTTTCTGAATTTTTTTAGATGATAGCATCAATAGGATTTGCTGATGGGTAAGGTACAAAGGAAGATGGGAGGGCTAGGGGAAGGTGGAGATGGGGAAGACAGAAGAGGAGATTTGGGGAGAAGGTGGGGAGTTTGGCTTTGGTCTAGCTAAGTTTAGGGTGTTTTTTTTAGACATCTCATGGAATTATTGAATCAAGCTTTCAGGATTTAGGGGTGGACTGGAGATATATATTTGAAAGTCACTGGGGGGAAAAGTGGTATTTTAAACCAAAAAACTGGATGAGCCCACTGTGAAAGGGAGTGTGGATGGAGGAAAGAAGAGGACCAAGGAATGAGTCCCAGGACATTCCAATGTAGGGAAGGTGGAAAGGCAGGAGCAACCAGCATAAAACCAAGAAAAGGGTTAGCCAGAAAACCCAGAGGAATACAGTGGCCTGGAAACTGTGAAGAAGAAAGAGTGTATCAGCAATGTTCATACTCCTGAGAGGTAGAGTCAGACAACCCAGGTCTCACTGGGTTTAGCAGAGTGGTAGTTGTTTGGTGACCTAGGAAAGGTCAAAACTCAGGAGTTTTGACCAGCTCTCAGGAGTTTTGCTTTCCACTGTGATTCTTGGACCAAGAAGACTAATTTGGGTGAAGAATTTTACCTTTGTTTTGTATTCTCTCTGGCAGGAGGCCAGTTGTGCACCAATTCCAGTCCTGTGTCCAGGTGACAGGTAGACTTCGTGATGGGTGGACAAACAAAGACTTTTACGGTTTTGCAGGCCTTGACTTCTACATTAGAGAGGCCATTTCTCATCCTGTGTGGTGGCTGCAGCTGTGGGGACCATTGTTGAGGGAGATTCTGGAGTATAGTCTTTTTAATTCCCAATGTGAAGGAACTATAAAGTGAATTCCTGGGGAGCAATTCATAATGGAAGATGCAGGGGATATGTGGTCTGGAACGGGAACCATCAAGATATCAGTAGGTCCTGAAACTGCTAGTGTGGTTTGGAGGTCAGCAGACACGTAGTATGATTGTTAAAATAATTTCAAACTGAGAATTTGTTTTAGATAACAAATATTTATATAGGGTTTAATATGTGTCAAGCACTGTCCTAAGGGTTTTATAGATATTAGCTTATTTAATCCCCTTGGCAACCCTGTGAGGTCAGCTACTGTTATCCCTATATCAGATGAGGAAACTGAGTGGAGAGTTTAAGTACTATGGCCAAGGTCATTCATTGTTAATGGTGGAACCAACACTGACCAGTTGGCCATTGACGTCCACATGTTTATTACCACATTCTGTAACTAGTTTAGCTTTATTTGGACTTTTTACTGGCTTCTTTGTTCTGTCTTCAAGTTTGAATACCTCATTCTCCTTGTAGTGCCTTGACAAGAACATAGACAACAATAAGAAAAGGTGGAGTCATATTGATCCATGTTTCTACTCTTGAGCTAGAGCTATTGATGTTTTTGGTCTTTATTCTTAGTGTCAATAAACTCTACTTTTCCTACTTGCAAGCATAACCATTTGCTTTGTTGTTGTTGTTCAGCTGCTTAGTCACATCTGACTCTTTGCAACCCCATGGACTGCAGCACGCCAGGCTTCCCTGTCCTTTACCATCTCCCGGAGCTTGCTCAAACTCATGTCCATTGAGTCGGTGATACCATCCAAAAATATCATCATCTGTCATCCCCTTCTCTTGCCAACAGTCTTTCCCAGCCTCAGGGTCTTTTCCCAGTGAGTTGGCTCTTCGCATTAGGTGGCCAAAGTATTAGAGCTTTAGCTTCAGCATCAGTCCTTCAAATGAATACTCAGGGTTGATTTCCTTTAGGATTGACTGGTTTGATCGCCCTGCTGTCCAAAGGACTCTCAAGAGTCTTCTCCAACATGACAGTTTGAAAGAGTTAATTCTTTGATGCTCAGCCTTCTTTATGGTCCAACACTCACATCCCTACATACAAGAAAAACCATTGCTTTGCCTATACAAACCTTTGTCATTTTTAATACACTAAGTTTATGATAGCTTTCCTTCCAAGGAGTAAATGTCTTTTAATTTCATGGCTGCAGTCACTGTCTGCAGTGATTTTAGAGGCCAATAAAATCAAGCCTGTCACAGTTTCTATTGTTTCCCCATCTATTTGCCATGAAGTGATGAGACTGGATGCTATGGCTTAGTTTTTTGAATGTTGAGTTTTAAGCCAGCTTTTTCACTCTCTTCTTTCACTTTCATCAAGAAGCTCTTTTCTATTCACTTTCTGCCATGAGAGTGGTGTCATCTGCATATCTGTGGTTATTGTTATTTCTCCTGGTAATCTTGATTCCAGCTTGTGCTTCATCCAGCATGACATTTCACATGATGTACTCTGCATATAAGTTAAATAAGCAGGGTGACAAGATACAGCCTTGATGTACTCCTTTCCCAGTTTGGAACCAGTCCATTTTTCCATGTCCATTTCTAACTGTTGCTTCTTCAACTGTGTACAGTTTTCTCAGGAGGCATGTAAGGTGGTCTGGTATTCCCATCTCTTTAAGAATTTTCCAAAGTTTGTTGTGATCCACACAGTCAAAGGCTTTAGCATAATCAATGAAGCAGAAGTAGATGTTTTTCTGGAATTCTCTTGCTTTTTCTGTGATCCAGTGGATGTTGGCAATTTGATCTCTGATTCCCCTGCTTTTCTAAATTCAGCTTGTACATCTGAAAGTTTTCAGTTCGTATACTGTTGAAGCTTAGCTTGGAGAATTTTGAGCATGACCTTGCTAACATGCGAAATGAGTGCAATTGGACGGTAGTTCAAACATTCTTTGGCATTGCCTTTCTTTGGGATTGGAATGAAAAATGACCTTTTCCAGTCCTGTGGCCACTGCTGAGTTTTCCAAATTTTCTGGCTTATTGAGTGCAGCATTTTCACAGCAACATCTTTTAGAATTTGAATTAGCTCAACTGGAATTCCATCACCTCCACTAGCTTTGTTTGTAGTGATGCCTCCTGAGGCCCACTTGACTTCACACTCCAGGATGTTTGGCTCTAGGTGAGTGATCATACCATTGTGGTTATCTGGGTCATGAAGCTCTCTTTTGTATAGTTCTTTTGTGTATTCTTGCCACCTCTTCTTAATATCTTCTGCTTCTGTTAGGTCCATACCGTTCCTGTCCTTTATTGTGCCCATCTTTGCATGAAACGTTCCCTTGGTATCTCTAATTTTCTTGAAGAGATCTCTAGTCTTTCCCATTCTTTTGTTTTCCTGTTTATTGCATTGTTCACTGAGAAAGTCTTTCTCATCTGTCCCTGCTGTTCCTTGGAACTCTGCATTCAAGTGGGTTTATCTTTCCTTTTCTCCTTTGTTTTTCACTTCTTTTCTTTCAGCTATTTGTAAGGTTTCCTCAGACAACCATTTTCCCTTTTTGTTTCTTTTTAGGGGGATGGTTTTGATCACTGCCTTCTGTACAATATTTGAACCTCTGTCCTTAGTTCTTCAGGCACTCTGTCTATCAGATCTAATCCTTTGAATCTATTTGTCACTTCCACTATATAATCAACAGATTTGATTTAGGTCACACCTGAATGGCCTAGTGGTTTTCCCTACTTTTGTCAATTTAAGTCTGGGTTTTGCAGTTAGGAGTTCATGATCTGAGCCATAGTCAACTCTTGGTCATGTTTTTGCTAACTGTATAGAGCTTCTCCGTCTTTGGCTGTAAGGAATATGTCAATCTAATTTTGGTGTTGACCATCTCATGAGGTCCGTGTGTAGAGCTGTCCCTTGTGTTTTTAGAAGAGGGTGTTTACTATGACCAGCGTGTACTCTTGGCAAAACTTTGTTAGCCTTTGACCTGCTTGCTTCATTTTGTACTCCAAGGCCAAACTTCCCTGTTACTCCTGGTATCCCTTGACTTCCTACTTTTGCATTCCAGTCCCCTATAATGAAAAGGACATCTTTTTTTGGTGTTAGAAGGTCTTGCAGGTCTTCATAGAACCGTTTGACTTCAGGTTCTATGGCATTAGTGGTTGGGGCATAGATTTGGATTACTGTGATATTGAAGGTTTGCCTTAGCAACGAACCGAGATCATTCTGTCATTTTTGAGATTGCACCCGTGTACAGCATTTTGGAATCTTTTGCTGACTATGAGGGCTACTCCATTTTTTCTAAGGGATTCTTGCCCATTGTAGTAGGTATAACGGTCATATGAATTAAATTCACCCATTCCCATCCATTTTAGTTCACTGATTTCTAAAATGTTGATGTTTGACCAATTGCTGTCTCCTGTTTGACCACTTCCAATTTACCTTGATTCAGGTAAATTGACCTGTACCTAACATTCCTGGTTCCTATGCAATATCATTCTTTACAGCATCAGACTTTACTTTCACCACCATAAAGACACATCCACAATTGGGCTTTATTTCTACTTTGGCTCAGCCTCTTTCATTCCTTCCAGAGCTATTTCTCTGCTCTTTCTTCAGTAGCATATTGGGCATTTGCTTGGCTATGTACCTTCAGAAACTACTTGCCTGACTGAAGAGAAAATTTTTTCCAGCATGTTTTATATTTTACACAGCATGAGATGGAAAAGAACTCTGTCATCCTGTTCTGTCCTAGAATAGGACTCTTTGTGAGGTGGTCATCATGGTCACCAGCTTCAGTGTCATATGTAACTTTGTCTGGAACATATAACAGGTTTTTCTGGAAGGATTGTATAGTTTGGGCAGGTGTGGTGTTGGATTAGGGCCAAACCAGAAGAAACTGTGAAATAGCCAGGCAGGATAGGAGAAGTCATGGCATCAAGAGGAAACAGCATTGAGGAATTGGTTAACGGCAGGAAAATAGCTTGGTGTGGAGGACCTGGGGAAGTTCCTCAGTGGTGAGACAGAGGCATCTGGTGGAAGACAGGAAGTGTGGGGACAGAGGAAGTGAAACTGAAGAGCTCGGTGGTATGAGGTTTTTAGACTTACAGCTCCTGACTTCTTTGGATAACAGATTTAGGTTTTTAGCCCCACTTCTATGATTTTCTACAGAGATGATGTGAAGCTCACCTTTTCCTGGTTAAATTTCCTTATCAGAGGTTCAATAGGTAATCTTTAAATTCTTTTAAAGTTCTGAAATTCAGTAGTCTACCATGACAATAAATAACCAAAGCCCACACAAAGTTCAAGGATTCACTGAATATCAAAGCACAAAGTCTCCTTCCATGAGAGCATCTTCTATGGTGTTCCTTAAGAAGGGAGCCACTCAGTTGCTCTGTCTGATGCATGGAAGAATGCAGTTGCCTAACAGACAGGGTGTCTGTCATATGCTGCTGCTGCTGCCTAGTTGCTTCAGTCGTGTCCGACTCTGTGCGACCCCATAGACGGAAGCCCACCAGGCTCCCCCATCCCTGGGATTCTCCAGGCAAGAACACTGGAGTGGGTTGCCATTTCCTTCTCCAATGCATGAAAGTGAAAAGTGAAAGTGAAGTCGCTCAGTTGTGTCTGACTCCTGGAGACCCCATGGACTGCAGCCCACCAGGCCCCTCTGTCCATGGGATTTTCCAGGCAAGAGTACTGGAGTGGGGTGCCATTGCCTTCTCCGGTCTGTCATATGATAGTATATGTATTAGAAAAATCAAAGGACTGGCATCTATCACCACTATAGTCATGGGTTCTGAGTATGTTCAAATTAACAGCTTAATACTTATTTCTTTAATGATTACTTAATTTAAATAAATTCATGATAAAATACTAAATCCTAATGTTTACTCCTTGATGTGTACTTTGTAGAAAATTTTAGTTTAAAATTAAAGTTTCTTATAAACATAAATTCTTTTAAGTATTAGAAAATTAATAAATACATATCAACTGTCTGTTAAATAGTATCTAAGAGGCCAAAGGCTGTACAAATTCAGTGAGCTTAATCTCATTTCAAAGAAGGAAGAAGGGATAACAGGCCCATAGAATTTGGGGAAAGCTTCTTAGGGATCTGGAATGGTGGGTGGGATTTGTATTGGCAGGAGAGAAGGAATTCTAAGCCAGAGAAACAGTATAATCAGAAGTGTGATGGTAGAAACATCTCAAGCTTGTGCAGTAGGACAAGGAATGCCCTGTGAAACACAGATGGATGTTGAGGTACAAGGGGAAGTGACTATGAAGAAGAAAAGTTTAGTTGGCTATTCTCCTTGGAAGGAAAAGGGTAGATCCAGATGACCTTTATGTTTCTTTCCAGGTTTAGGATTTTGGTTGAACACAAAAAACATACAGAACTGGATGGGGAGCACTCTTTAGGCTTGAGGAGATAGATGATGGTAGCGACAATGGCAGTATGAATTTTAAGTCTGTGCGTGACTGGAAAGGCATCTAGGCAGTGTGTTCCTATTTCAGCTACCCTGAGGCAGAATGCTGCTCACATCTGGGTTATGATGTGTGATGATCCCTTTACGTGAAAGAAGTTGTTTGTTGAATGTTCTCATTGAAAAGACACTGGAGACATATGATCCTACTTTCCACAGGGCACAAAGGCCCCGCCTAAGAGAGACTCCTGTATTTTGAAATCTTACTGGTCAGCCAGCCTATGGCAACCAAACACACAAAATACCCTGTGTGGAAACCTCTAACTTACTGTCAACAGCAGCACCCTATGTGACCTGTGCACCCAGGGATGTCTTGTTTCCTAGGGAATGGCGTGGTCTTTCTTTTATTTTGGAATATCTGGAAATGCAAAAGAAAAGAAAGATTCAAAGGATTTGTGAACCATTCTTTTGAAATTTTTCATGTCTTCCTTGTCTCTTAGGATGGTGTTTTCAAGTTGCAAGTGTGACCTACTAGCAAGTAATGAAATCAGTTAGGAAATTGTAACTGACACTTTTTTAATGACATACAGTAGAATACAAGGGGAAGTATCAGAGTGAATTACTTATAGTAGATATAAATGTATTGTTTCATAGTGTGTATGTGTGTGTGAGAGAGAGGGAGGGACTGGTTTATGGTATAATTTTTTTTTTTTTTTACTATGGGTTATGGAGAAGAATGGGCTTCCCAGGTGATGCTAGTGTCAAAGAACCCGCCTGCCCATGCAGGAGATACTAGATACGCAGAGACGTGGTTTCAATCCTGGGGTCAGAAAGATCCCCTGGAGGAGGGCATGGCAACCTACTCCAGTATTTGTGCCTGGAGAATCCCATGGGTAGAGGAGCCTGGTGGGCCTATAGTCCACAGGGTCACAACGAGTCAGACACGACTGAAGCAACTTAGCACACAGACATGCACGCATGGAGAACATTTGAAAAGCCATGGTCTTAGGGTCAAGGTTAGTTTTTGCCCAGTACAGACTAATGTTTTTAAAAATATGGGCAGCATTAAGTTAAGGGACTTTTCAGTTTGTGGTCATTAAAACAAAGAGCTGAAAGTTTTTCTTATTTCTGCCTCCCACCTCTCCACTTAGATCAATGCTGAATCCTCCTTACCTTCTCTCAGTGGGGAGGGAAGGGTGGCAAAGTGGTGGTAAGAGAAGAAGAGCAGTACCTGGAATTCTCATGCTAGGAAATGGGTGAAAAGTTAGTGCCATATGAATCTTGCTAGAGTACTACTAATAATCATACACAACATTTCTGCGACACAGTGTCTTTTTCAGTGTTTTAATTGTTCTTGTTTGGGAGAACAAACAATAGAACAAAAAAGAAATCTATAGAATTTCTTGTGGAAATTCTATAGAGTAAGTGGGGAAGATTCTATTATCCTTTTTTTCCTGCCACTCCCCTAATTGCTCCCTGTTATTCGGTTATAAATCATTATTGAGTCCCTCAGTTGGCATCACTGAGCCTTTGCTCAGACTGGAACACCTTTCTTCTTGTTCTTCCTGGGAAACTCCTATTCAGTTTGTAAGGCTCAACCCAAGGGCCTCTATTCTCTGAATCTTGCCCTGCCTAGATACATCTGACTCCTATCTCCTTTGGGCCACTCTCTGACTTATCTATACCTCAATCAGCACACTTTATTTGTTTGCATGCCTTTAGTTTGAACTAAGGTTGGAAGTTGGGACCTGTACCCTGTTGGTCTGCCTTTGCGTATCTAACATGTAGCATGCTGTCTGGAATACATGTGCTGAAGTTACAACAGAAGGAATAGTGAGGAAACTGAGGTTTAGAGAAGTGGCTTTTCAAAAGCTAGAACTAAAAATAGAACCCAGGTTTCTTCACATGCAGCCCGACCTTCGGCAGGCTCTGGCTGTGACTTGCCAGTGAGGTAAGTGATGGCAGGGGAGTGGGTGGGTGGGTGTCCCCTGTCATACTGTGGGGGACTGAGGTCTTAGAAGGGCCAATGACAGTGATCTCTTGGGAAGAGGAAAACAAATGAATGTTTTCTGAGTGCTTACTCTGAGGTCTGCATCTTACACGCTTTTAGGATTTTATTTCACTTAACCCTCATGATGACTCTCTGCCAATCTGCTTTATAGATGAGGAAACTCAGATGGACTTAAGCATCTTGCCCAAAGGCCTATACTGGTAAAAATAATCGTAGTAATACTCGCTGTGTGCTACACATGGTTCTGAGACATGTTTTACTTCATTTAATCTTCATGACAACCCTGTGAGGGAGGTTCTGTTATTATAACCAGGCAGCTAAGGCCCTGAGATGTTCAATGTATTGCCTGCTGCTAAGTCGCTTCAGTCGTGTCCGACTCTGTGTGACCCCATAGACGGTAGCCTACCAGGCTCCCCTGTCCCTGGGATTCTCCAGGCAAGAACACTGGAGTGGGTTGCCATTTCCTTCTCCAATGCATGAAAGTGAAAAGTGAAAGGGAAGTCGCTCAGTCGTGTCCGACTCCTAGCGACCCCATGGACTGCAACCCACCAGGATCCTCCGTCCGTGGGATTCTCCAGGCAAAAGCACTGGGGTGGGGTGCCATTGTATTGCCTGAGATTAGTATTAATAACAGAGCTGACATTCAAATCTGAGCAGCTTGGCTCCAAGACCCAGTTTTTCAAGGTTACTTAGCAGCCTCTGGTAAGCGGTAGGGCTAGAGTAGCATTGATGCACGTAATGAGGTGTATGGGCTTCCCTAGTGGCTCAGATGGATAGGAATCTGCATGCAATGCAGGAGACACAGGTTCAGTCCCTGGGCTGGAAAGATCCCCTGGAGAAGAGAATGGCAGCCCCCTCCAGTATTCTCGCCTGGAAAATCCCACAGAGAGGAGCCTGGCAGGCTACAGTCCATGGGATCACAAAGAGCTGGACACAACTGAGCAACTAACACTACTAAGCTTTTACTTTGTATCTCCCTTCACTTCTAGTTCAGTTTATCTCAATAAAGGCCCTTGAAGCTGACATTTACTTTGCTCTTTGTCTTAAAGATTCTACAGCATGGTGACGGTGATGAACAGCATCTCCCAGGGGGTGACAGCACCACATCTTCAGACTTGATGTTCTTTAAAGTCAATGGCAAGAGTAGGGGCTTTGAAATAGGGAGGGAACCAGATTTAAATATGGCTTTGCTGCTTCCAAACTGCGTGACCTTGAGCAATTCACCTGACCTCTCTGTGACTTGGTTTCCCCATCTGTAAAATAGAGATAATATCAGTACCCCTGGCATGCCAAGGTTCTGAGGATGTAGTGAGACAATGCACATAAAGTGCCCATAGTAGTGCTTGACGCATGGAAAGTACTAAACTTAACATAGTTAAGTACTAAGAAGAGTAAGTTGCTCTGAAGAGCTCTGCCCAGCATTCAAGCCCTCTTATCCTCAGTAATGTTGCAGGTACTGTGGAGATGGGGACTGGGGGCCCACTGTTGGCACCATCGTGATGGCAGATTTTGTAACATGGGCAAGAAGCCAGAAAGAAGCTAACTGGGTGTGCTTTGCAGAGGCTGCCTGACAGCAGACACATAGCAGCAGTTCAGTTCCTGGAGACCCAGGCCAACCTGAAAACATGGCCACCATGGCCATGAAAGGCTCTGCGCTTGCATCGCTTGTCCCTATAAACCACCCTCTGCTGCCCCGTCAGCTCTAGTAAAATCCTGTCAATGGGTCCTGTCTTTAACAAATGATCTTTGCATTAATACTTCATTTTGCTTTTGCATCATTTATGAATCAAACATGGTAAGTGAGACCCTGACTATCAAGGGACGACCTGGAGGGATGGTGTGGGGAGGGGAGAGGGAGGAGAGTTCAGAATGGGGAACACGTGTATACTGGCAGCGGATCCATCTTGATGTATTGTAAAAGCAATACAATATTGTAAAGTTAAGCAAAATAAAAAAAATTAATAAATTAGAGATATTACTTTAAATTAAAAAAAAACACATTATTAACATATATTCACCTTAATTTAACCATAAAAAAAAAAGGGAATCCTGTAATATAGTACCAACATCTTACGTGTGGATCTATAAGATATTTCTCATAAGAAACTGTCCTCATCTTCTAATGAATTTTACCAGGATTCCTAGTTAGCACGTACTATTAACACCTTTACTAGGATTGGGAGATTTACCCTTTGAAAAGAATTGGGAACACACACAGACACACACACACACACACACACACACATGCACAGAAATCAGGACAAGAGAAACAAGCTATGGATCCCCAGGAAATGTGAAATGTTTCTTTCTAGCTTTTGTGACCTTGTAGTGGCTTCTGCATCATAAAAGCCTGCTTTCAGTGTTTGCTGCCTTGCATGCCTTCATAATCAAATATCTGTTTAAAAAAAAAAAGTTAAAGCTTTGCCTTAAGAAATGCTGAGTGAAATGATCAGATTTTTGGCACTCAAGAGTTCTCTTGTTGCTGTGCAGTTGTTTCAGAATGACTAATGCTTTTCAGAGTCAAGCCATCCAGGCACCAGTACTCAGTACATTTTGTCCAGGGGTGTTTGTACTTTTGTCTGGGAAACAGCTAATTAAAGGAGCACCTTTGTGGCAGACGCTTCTCCCATGGGCTTGTCACAGCAGCAGGGGCCTTTAGGACAGGGGCCTGGCTTCCAGACCAGCTGTAAATGAATGAGGGTGAAAATGCGGTCACTTCCCAAATGCTGCCCCCAGCAACACAGTGTCACAGACCCTTCCATTTTGAGGGGAAATGTGTAGATTGAGAAAACCTCAGCATCTGGATTTAGCTCTAAATTTTTAAAAAAGCATCATTGTTTGTCACCGTATCCCACCTTTTCAAATTGTCTGCACTTCTTAATACTTCTTATCCCACATTTTTAGGAGTCTGTCTCTCCCCATCTGCCTCTGCTGTATATGTCCTTTGTTTTATCGTCTCTGGCTCTTAGTTCTTTTTTTCCCCTGCTTTCGTGTTTTAGATACCTTCCTTTGCAAGTCAGTTCAAAAGTCGTCTTTCCAAATCTTTGTCCTTATTTCCGGTGTAATCACTTCTCTGCCTTCTTCCCACTTCCGTTTCCTCCATGCACCCCTTGAGTCCTGTTCGGTTTAAATTCATTCAGCTTCTTTCATTTCCTGATCACGTGCCCTCCTTCAGAACTGTTTTTTCTGGTTTTTCATCTTTTCAGAAACCTGAAACCTTTCTCTTCAGCTGGAACAATGACTGAATATTTCCTGAGTATAAGGTACAAGAACACGTCTCAAATTCTGCCTCTTTGCTTTTCCCCCCAACTTTATTAAGGAATAATATAGAATTGTATGTGTGTAAAGTACACAGCAGAAGAATTTGATAGACATATACCTTGTGGAATTAATGACCGAGATCAAGATAATGAACACATTCATCACTTCATATAGTTAACTCTGTTCCCTTTTTTTGTGGTGAGAACAAAAAGATACACGCTCAGAAACTTTCAAGTAAACAGTTATCAACTCCAGTCATCATACTGTATATTAGATCCTCAGAACTTACACTTCCTATAACTCAAACTGTGTGCCCTTTGATCTATTCCTCCCCTTTCTCCTCCCCTCCCTCTGGCAATCACCATTCTGTTTTCTCTGTGAAGTCAGCCTTTTTTTTTTTTTTTTTTTGGAGTTCACATATACACAGTGTGTGCAGCATATGTTTTTCTCTGTCTGGCTTATTTCATTTAGCACATTACTCAACTGTATCCCGCTCTCCTGCTGACACCTAGCCTCCTGGAAGGTTTAGTTCCAGAACTCAGTAATGCCCTCTCTCAGGGCCTTGGCATCTGCCAGAGGAGAATGTGCTTATTTCCTGTCATACCAGCTGAGTAGCTTAACACCTGGAAGAGCATGGTATATGTTGATCCATGGTAGAATTTACATCAAATCTGTGTTAACCATGTTTGTACTTTTAAAATTTCCACTGACTCCAAGCGGGGAAAGGAGGGGAGTGGGATAAATTGAGAGATTGGGATTGACATATATATTTATATATATACACACACACTATTTTTTGTTATGTATTCAGATATTACCTTTTTTTTTGGGGGGGTATAGTTGCTTTCCATATATATACTAATGATAGTATGTATAAAATAAATAACTAATAAGAAGCTAGTGTATAGCACAGGGAACTCGGTGCTCTGTGGTGACCTAAATGGGAAGGAAATCCAAAAAGAGGGGATATATGTAAACCTACAGTTAATTCACTTTGCTTTGCAGTAGAAACTAGCACAACATTGTAAAGCAACTAGACTCCAACAAAAATTAATTTAAAAAATAAAATTTCCACTGGAGACTGCACTCAGTGTGTAGCTAAAGCACACATTTTATGGGAGGGAATTGGTAATAAAGGGTGTTTGCTGGAATCACAGCTGCTCATAGACCTAGGGGTCAGCGTGGAAGCTGGGATAAAGGGAAACCAGGCAATCCTGGCAGGGAGGGGACACCACATGGGCAGCCCTCCCCCTGCTCTGATTGTCCCTCTAGTCCTTCTCTCTCCACAGGGTTGATATCATAGCTCTGCAGAGTGTAAGAAAGAAAGATCCCATTACCTATAAAAATCAGTATTGGTTGAGAGATTTATTCAGGTTCATCTTGTAAATCATCGTTAGCGAGGGGGCCAGAGCGTTGGGTTTCCTAGCCCCTGCCCATGGACAGAGGAGCCTGGTGGGCTGCAGTCCATGGGGTCACAAAGAGTTGGACACGACTGAGCAACTTCACTTTCAATTTTCACTTTCATGCATTGGAGAAAGAAATGGCAACCCACTCCAGTGTTCTTGCCCGGAGAATCCCAGGGATGGGGGAGCCTGGTGGGCTGCCATCTGTGGGGTTTCGCAGAGTCAGACACGACTGAAGTGACTTAGCAGCAGCAGCAGCAGCAGCTGCTTCCTTCGGGTCTTGCTTCTTGCCTTGGTGAAATACACCTGTCCTTGGGTGCCTGTGGGACAGTGATGAACAATAAAAGTTGTTTATTTCCATCGAGTCAGAGAGTTTACATAAACAGTAAAACAGATAAAACAGTGGGCCTGTTTTATCCTTTATGTTTTCTTAACAAGAAGAAATTTCTGCTTTTTATACTTCCCTATCATAAATGTCTATTGAGTACCTTCTTGATTTTAGACGGTATACTAACTGTAAGACATGGCTTCTGTTCTGAAGGTTACAAATCTGTGCTGCTCTGATGCTTTATGGTTGTCGGGGTATGGCCATGATTTGAGACAATGGTTGGGTGGTGTGTGAGATAGATTGTGTGAGTGACTTACAGGGAATCCTACTTATAGGCTTATCTGAGGAAATAAGCTTATTAAAAAAAGATAACTAAAGGAACAAAGAAATGTACACAAGAGCAAGTAAAGGGCCCAGGCAAAAAGTACCGAGGGTTTGGATGATCTGTGGAATCCTCCTTGAAAAGGGAGGAGAGATGATGGGGTCTGTGATGTATGAAGAGGAGAGGGCAAGGCCTTACTGATAGGGGAGAGGTAGGATGGGAGGAAGGCATATAAACATCTAGAGAGACATGCCGCGGTCAAGAGGGGGAGGACAGGACAGGGCAGGCGGGTCTCTGGAATAAGGGCTTTGCATGGTGATGACAGTTTGGTTTGAGAAGTGACTGGACCAGAGATTGAAAGGCCTTGAATCCCGAGATTGCATGGACTTTATTGTCAAATGTCTACAGAGACCGAGTAGAACACCTTGGTGTGTGAGTTGGGCCTGGGGTGGGAGTCAGGCCCTAGGGAGGGGTGGCACCTGTGGCTAAGCTGACAGTTCAGCTTTTGTTAAAAGCCTCTGTGCAGGCCAAGGGAAATAGGTCTGTGGCCAGTCTTCAGCCCATAGCTAAGCCGCCTCATCTGGCAGTGGAGAGCTCCTGTAGAATCTTGGGGTATTGATGGCTTGAGAAGAAGATGGGAACTGCAAGATGGGCTGGAGAAGGAGAGATCCCTGAGGAGACTGCTGGTATTGGCCCAGGACTCTGTGGGCAGTAGATAGCTCAGATACCAGAGAGAGACAGAGCTGGCTTGTCCTAGTGTTAGTTTGCCTGCAAAGGTCCGTCTAGTCAAGGCTGTGGTTTTTCCAGTGGTCATGTATGGATGTGAGAGTTGGACTATAAAGAAAGTTGAGCACTGAAGAACTGATGCTTTTAAACTGTGGTATTGGAGAAAACTCTTGAGAGTCCCTTGGACTGCAAGGAGATCCAACCAGTCCCATCTTAAAGGAGATGTTCATTGGAAGGACTGATGTTGAAGCTGAAACTCCAATACTTTGGCCACCTGATGCAAAGAGCTGACTCATTTGAAAAGACCCTGATGCTGGGAAAGATTGAGGGCAGGAGGAGAAGGGGATGACAGAGGATGAGATGGCTGGATGGTATCACAAACTCAATGGACATGAGTTTGGGTAAACTCCAGGAGTTAGTGATGGACAGGGAGGCCTGGCGTGCTGTGGTTCATGGGGTTGCAAAGAGTCGGACGCAATTGAGTGACTGAACTGAACTGAATGGGTGCTGCAGGAAAGCATGTCTGTCACCAGCAGTCCCAGTCTACACGGGGAGGCAAGAGCAGCCAGGGAGGCCCAGGAGACTGCAGAGGAGCAGAAGAGAAGCAGGCCAGTGGAGCATGAGCTGGTGGAAATCTGGCAGGAGAGGAGCTGGAATAAGCAGGTGGCCAAGGTCAGAGAGACCCGGCGGCAGGAAGCAGGGATCTATCATGGGGACTAGGATTTGGGGGTAGGGGGCTGGTAAAAACAAGATTGGACCTACTCAAAGTTCTCCCACTTTCCTTTAGGCTTTTGGGCTTTTCCCTTTTCCCCTCCCAGCTGACCTCTCCTTCCTTCTAACCAAGAAGACATAAGTTACCTGGCATGAATTCCCTAATTTCTTTCCCTTCACCAGCTTAGCCAACTGGAAAGGCCCCCATCCGTTGCCTTCTAGCTTTTCTGTGAGAGTGATTTCTCATCTCCCTAGATGAATCCTTATTTTTGCTCTCAGGTGCTCTATTTTTGGCCATTAAAAAATGTAACCCTTGATCTTAACCTCTCTTTTCTAACTACTGCTTTACCTCCTTCCATTTATTATTCTCTTTTCTTAATACCTCAGACCATGCTACCCTTGCCATTCCACTGAGACTGTACTGATGAAGCCACCATCACCATTTTGTTGCTTAACATTGCGTCTGTCTGGATTCCTTTTTCCCAGTCTTCTCTGCCCCAGGCCTTCCTCCATACCACCAGCTGAGGCATCGTCCTAAAAAGCACAGTTAACTCTGTCCAATCTTTTCTCATTCCTCCTACTTGCTAGGTAAAACTCATATTCCTTTGCTGGAATTGCAAGGCTCTTTTCACCTCTCTGTTTCCAGTCTTCTTTCCCATCTCTTGCCTCTATCCCAGTCCATGCTTCTGTGCGTCAGGCCTCTCACTGTCACCTTGCAGGAATGCAGCGATGGTTTAATGCACCTTGTGGTAATTCTTAAAAGGGCAAACTCCTATCCATCTTTCAAGATCTTTCCCTGCAATATTTTCTGACTCTCAGGCAGAGTTAATTATCCAGTGCTTCTGTAGCACACTGTTTATATGCATAAAAGTATTTAGTCCATTTTATTGTCATTCATTTGCATAATTTCTATATCTCTTACTAGATTGTGAAATTGTCAAGGATAGGAATAACAAAGAATATCTTCATTCTGCACAGATGTTTATAAAATGAACTAACAAACATATTTACTGGATGGGCCACTGGGAGGCAGCTTCCCTAACCTCTATCCTTGTCCTTGTCATAACCACAGGGATGGTCCTGCTGCCACTCAGGATCCTTCTTACTAACTCTAGGCTATCTTAATCCGATTGCTTTCTGGAATGCAGGTCCCCTATGTCCTGCTTTTCACTAGTGGCCTTGTTTTTTTGAGCTGGGGAAGTTTTGAAAAGGGTAGAAAGTAAAGCTGGGATGGGAACTGACTTGTGTGAGGAGTGACCCTAATCTCCTTCAAAGGAGATTTCTTTGGGAGGCATGGGACTAAAGGTTGAGGGAGCTCCAGAGAATACCTGGAGTTTTATTATGTTGCTTGGGAAGCAGTTATATCAGGGCTGCTGACAGGACCAGCTGCATAATTTGTGGACCTCTTTTAAAAGAAAGCAGGAAAGGGGGAGGACTGAGAGTTTGGAGTTAACAGATGCAGACTATCATATACAGACTGGATAAACAACAAGGTCCTACTATATAGCCTGTGTCTGTATGTGTGTGCGTGTGTGTGTGCACACATGCATGCTCAGTCGCCCAGTCATGTCTGACTCTTTGCAAACACATGAACTGTAGCCCACCAGGCTCCTCTGTCCATGGAATTCTCCAGGCAAGAATACTGGATGGAGCAGGTTGCCATTTCCTACTCCAGGGAATCTTTCTGACCCCGAGATCAAACCCATGTCTTTTGTGTCTCCTGCATGGGTAAGTGGATTCTTTACCACTATGTCACCTGGGAAGCCCCAATGTATAGCATAGGGAACTATATTCCATGCCATAATGGAAAAGAACATAAAGAAGAATATACATATATATATATATATATATATATATATATATATATATCTTAATCACTTTGGTATACAGCAGATTTAATAGAACACTATACTTCAATAAAAAAATTTTTTAATTACAAAATTACAGGGAAAAAAGTATCACTAAAGGTAGTAAGATATAAAGCTCTTTCTTTTCTTCTGCACATCTCCTGTGCTCACACTCATATTCATTGTCCTGTCAGACTTCACTTACAAAAAGTTAAGTTCAAAGATATACTTAGGATTTCAAGCAGTGCTGTAAGCCAAGCACAGGGCCCTTGTGTGAGCGACTTGTGGTCACAGTCTTCACGCCCACAAGGTTGGCCCTGGCTGCTCAGTTTGACCCCTTGGCCTTAAGTCACCCAGAACCCCACCGCTGTGATGCAGGGCACTTTGAATGAATTAAGTCTCACTGAATTTGTGCCATCAGTTTTATGAGGACCAGCCATATGCATTGTCTCATGATCAGTCTCCTCGACTACGAGAGGTGTTTTCTTAGAGGCTTCCTTGTCTTCACCAGGGCCTGTGCCTGTTTCCAGGGCGAGTCTCCTTATCACCAGTTTTGAGTACTGGTGGGAGGTGGAGTGGGGCTATGGGGCTGAGACAGACCTGGGGCTCCAGCTCAGAGCTCATGTGTTGCTGGGGTTTCAGAACTGGATTCACCGATGAGTCAGGGAACAGCCTGTTCCTGCTCTGAGCTGCCTCTCTGGGTTCAGGACAAGGCTTATGAGATAAAGGTTATATCCAGAACAGTCCCCCTCATGACTGGATCACCATGAGAACACTGCAGATGGGCCTTGTACAAAAGGTCAGGATTTTGCACACGACTTGAACAATCCCTCCCTTAGGAGGTCTGTTTTCCTCCTAAGGACACGTTCCAAGCTTCTCAATCCTGGGGCTCCTCATCACTAGGTCTGTCATTCTGTGGACAACTCTGGGCTCCAGAGAAGTTGTAGTGAGTTTGTTCTTGAGGGTCTGGATGCTGGAAAGCGTGTAGCCAAGTTCCTAGGACCTGCATGGCCCCTTTGATATCTTATTGTTACTCTAGGGACACATGGCAAGGCTTTTGTTTTAAAGGCTTACAAACACACATTTCTTTTCTCATAGTTTAGAGGCTGGAAGGCCAAGATCAAGCAGGGCTGGATTCATCTGAGCCCTGTCTCATTGTCCTGTATATGGATGTCTTCTTGCTGTGTCTTCACATGGCCTTTTTTCTATCTACCACGTGGCAGACTTTTGAATGCCATCTTGGTGTGGAGTCAGTGCTCTCACCAGATCTGGGGAGTCTAAGGATATTGAGGTCTCACAGCAGGCCTGAGTGGTGATGGGTGCTCCATTGGATCTCTCTGCAACTTAGAAGCTAAAATGGTGTCTCTTTGGTAGCACAGAATGGACCCTCAGAAGGACATAGAGGTGGTCCTACAAGAGGGGAATGTTAATTTCTGGGGTGATAACTGGACTTTCTTCATTTGTTCTGACTTGGAGGGGAAATATTGTTCCCCTGCTTTAAGGCAACTCACAGTTCAGGGCCTGGAGGATCTTTAGGTGTCCAGATTCTTCCTTGGGGCCTCTGTATAATAAGAGGCCATATAGACCCTTCTGACATGGGGAGTCTCTCCGAATGTGGTCCCCAGGGGCAAGGCCAAGAACCAGCCCCTGGATTCTGGATTTCTGCCATTCAGGAGAGATATTGGCCAGCCTGGGGGCCCTTCAGGGAAGTCTGGACATTCTTAAGTTGAGGGCTTTCATGGATTCCCTCAAACTCAGGGATGAGATAACACAGGCAACTTCACTCCTGGGTGTGAGAGTCAGGCCTAGGTCTGCCCCACATGGAAAACTGATGCTTGGGTTCAGCTTGGGGGGCCTCAGTGATTGTAGACTGGAGGAGCCATGGCCTTCGGATCTGGCCAAGAAGAATGGGGATCTCTAAACTGTGGAGTTCCCTGGCACCTGGCTCTGCAGCTTCTCTGCACCCCCCAGGGCTAGGCTCTGGGAATGTGGAATCAGAGCAGCCTGAAGAGGCATCAGGGCCCCAGGAGAGGGTGCCATCTTGAGTCATAAAGAGACTGGTTTAACTTGGCACTGGCAGGCAGATTCTGGTAGCTCAGACAGTAAAGAATCTGCCTGCAATGCAGGAGACTCGGATTAGATCCCTGGGTTGGGAAGATCCCCTGCAGAAGGGAATGGCAACCCACTCCAGTATTCTTGCATGGAGAATTCCATGGACAGAGGAGCTTGGCATGCTATAGTCCATGGGGTTGCAAAGAGTCAGATGTGACTAAGCAACTAACTTAAACTAGGCCCTGGTCTTCCAGAGAACACAGCCAAGCCAGGGTTCATTAGTTGGAGGCAGCCTTGGACAATGGAAAATAGAGTGGAGTAGGGTCCAAGGGCTCTTATAGGAGATGTCATATTCTCTTAAGGTCCCTTGGAGGCATACTGGAGGACACTAATGCCTGCCCCACATTTGTCAGTCAAGGGCATTGAATGAGATGACCCTTCCTATGCTGAACAAGAAAGATCAGATGCAAAGCTCACTGCACCCATGGGAGATGAAGTTCTCTAGCAGCTGTGGGCTCCTCTGGAGTTTCCTAGGGAGCTCTCTGGACGTTCCCTGGACATGGGAAATGGATGCCTGGAGATCTGGTAGGACAAATGGCCTTCTGGAGTCTGGTGGCCACCTACGTGGAGCTTTTCCCACACATCTAGACCAGGATCAGGTCACAGAGTGATGGCAGGATCCCCTGTAGGGTTAAGGAAGTAGTACGGATGGGGGCTCAGAGAAGGCAATGGCACCCCACTCCAGTACTCTTGCCTGGCAAATCCCATGGACCGAGGAGCCTGGTGGGCTGCAGTCCATTGGGTCACTAAGAGTCAGACACGACTGAGCAACTTCACTTTCACTTTTTGCTTTCATGCATTGGAGAAGGAAATGGCAACCCACTCTAGTGTTCTTGCCTGGAGAATCCCAGGGACAGTGGAGCCTGGTGGGCTGCCGTCTATGGGGTCGCACAGAGTCGGACACGACTGAAGCGACTTAGCAGCAGCAGCAGCAGCACAGATGGGGGCTGGCCACATTCAGGTGGAGAACGCTGTTCCCTTCAAGCTGCCACTGTCCAGTCTCTGCTGCAGATGAAGGTGGGATCAGCTGAGAGGAGGGGGCCAGGTTTTGGGACTGCTGTGGAGGGAAGGAGCTGGCTCCAGGCAGGCTCACAAATGCCTGTGCCTGCTGTCAGAGGTGGTGCTGAGGGAGTGCCACAGACAGATCAATGTAAGTGGTGAGTCCTCATTGACAGTAGGGGCCCGAGATTAGTGCCCAGGAGCCTCCAAGGAAGGGTTGGGATCCAGGCGGAAAAGCTGGGACAACAGATGCCACTTCTTGCAACAGTCAGGTGCAGGCAGCCCGCTTGGGAGCGGCAGTTGGAAGTGAGGGTCAGGGAAAGCTGGCTATGGGTACTGGGAACCGGTCATCAACCTAGGCCAGACTGGGATCAAAATGGGTGGATGAATTGTCTGCAGGGCTGGAAGGTCCCTGAGAGACTGACAGTCTCTGAGTCCCTGAGACAGGTCTCTGAGAGTCCAGGAGAGCCTCAGCCTCAGTGGACCTTGAGTATCAAGTTGCCATGGAGACCTTATTAGTGGGGTTGGAATATAAGGCAGATAACCAGGGTTAAAGCGGAACTGAGGCTTCAGGCTTCTCAGATTCCTCCCGATCAGAGATGGGCTCTAAGTGGCTCCAAGTGCTTGGTTTGGAGGGTTGAGAAAGGAGGAGTGCAGACAGTTCATTATAGAATGTGGTTTCAAGGTGGTGTGGTGATGCTTTGCATCAAGGTCGCCCTGGTGTTTTGCACATACTCAGAGCTCTCCTTCCCCTCCTACACATGCATACCAGTTTCTACTTCAGTGGTCTGCTGGCACAGCCCTGATGTGCATATTTTGAAAAAACTACCGAGGTGTTCTGAATGCCCTCATTCCGTGCATACACACTGCAGAAGCAAGAATTCCTGTGATGGCACTGAGAAAAGGAAAGGAAAGATAGAATTAAAAGACATTAACATGCTAGATGCCTCAGAAGGTGGAGACATATCAGACATGAGGGGAGCAGCCAAAGGATGACTCCAGCTTCCACATTTTAAATTTGGGTGACTGACAGAACAAAGAAAGTGGTATTTTAGAAATGGAAAAGTTCAGTGAAATAGAGAGGATCAAACCCAAATCTCTGGTATTCCTAGAAAACATAAAATATCATTTAAGGCCTTTGGAAAATACCTGCTTCCCCAACTCCAATCTCTAGGAGAATAACCTACAGGCTAGGTCCTCACAACTTCCAGGTAGCACATTGAAGCTGTATCATTTGCTCTGATAGACCTACCTATTTATATACATTTCTTCTCTTCTGCCTCTCTGTTATAGAGACTTAACACATTTTTCATCAATGTCTTATTCTTTTCATTATCAGATCAGATCAGATCAGTCACTCAGTCGTGTCCGACTCTTTGCGACCCCATGAACTGCAGCACGCCAGGCCTCCCTGTCCATCACCAACTCCCGGAGGTCACTCAGACTCACATCCATCGAGTCAGTGATGCCATCCAGCCATCTCATCCTCTGTCGTCCCCTTCTCCTCCTGCCCCCAATCCCTCCCAGCATCAGACTCTTCTCCAATGAGTCAACTCTTCTCATGAGGTGGCCAAAGTACTGAACTTTCAGCTTTAGCATCATTCCTTCCAAAGAAATCCCAGGGCTGATCTCCTTCAGAATGGACTGGTTGGATTTCCTAAACTATTTTGGTAGGCTGAAATTAGCTAGTGTGAATTTGTATCAGATCTCATTCACTCTGACACAAATAATTCCTTGGTGGGTAATGAAAACAATTTAAGGATGTGGTTTGAAGGAGAAAACAATATTACTCAAACTATTGACACCAGGGGACTTCTCACTGACCTCTCAAGATGCCCTGCAGACGTGCTTGCAGTATTACTGCACTCTTGAGGAAACATGCAGTGGAAGCTTGCCCCAAAATATTTTAGAGAATGCTTCATGTGGGCAAGTCGTAAAGGCAGAGAAGGGGAGATGGGACTTCTAAAATTAACCTGATGACAAGGCTGACTCGTTTTGAGAAACTTGTCTCAAACCAGTCTGTCTGAATTGGGCACAGGAGCCCTTTGCTATAGCATCTTGAAGATAAAAATTGCATAGAGTTCTGCAATATTGTGTTTTGAGATTCTCTAATAGGACCTAGAGCCAGACATCTTGGAATGTGAAGTCAAATGGGCCTTAGACAGCATCACTACGAACAAAGCTAGTGGAGGTGATGGAATTCCAGTGGAGCTATTCCAAGTCCTGAAAGATGATGCTGTGAAAGTGCTGCACTCAATATGCCAGCAAATTTGGAAAACTCAGCAGTGGCCACAAGATTGGAAAAGGTCAGTTTTCATCCCAATCCCAAAGAAAGGCAATGCCAAAGAATGCTCAAACTACCGCACAATTGCACTCATCTCACACGCTAGTAAAGTAATGCTCAAAATTCTCCAAGCCAGGCTTCAGCAATATGTGAACCGTGAACTTCCTGATGTTCAAGCTGGTTTTAGAAAAGGCAGAGGAACCAGAGATCAAATTGCCAACATCCGCTGGATCATGGAAAAAGCAAGAGAGTGCCAGAAAAACATCTATTTCTGCTTTATTGACTATGCCAAAGCCTTTGACTGTGTAGATCACAATAAACTATGGAAAATTCTGAAAGAGATGGGAATACCAGACCACCTGATCTGCCTCTTAAGAAATCTGTATGCAGGTCAGGAAGCAACAGTTAGAACTGGGCATGGAACAACAGACTGGTTCCAAATAGGAAAAGGAGTACGTCAAGGCTGCATATTGTCACCATGTTTATTTAACTTATATGCAGAGTACATCATGAGAAATGCTGGACTGGAAGAAACACAAGTTGGAATCAAGATTGCTGGGAGAAATATCAATAACCTTAGATATGCAGATGACACGACTCTTATGGCAGAAAGTGAAGAGGGGCTAAAAAGCCTCTTGATGAAAGTGAAAGGGAGTGAAAAGGTTGGCTTAAAGCTCAACATTCAGAAAACGAAGATCATGGCATCTGGTCCCATCACTACATGGGAAATAGATGGGGAAACAGTGGAAACAGTGTCAGACTTTGTTTTTCTGGGCTCCAAAATCACTGCAGATGGTGACTGTAGCCATGAAATTAAAAGACGCTTACTCCTTGGAAGGAAAGTTATGACCAACCTAGATAGCATATTCAAAAGCAGAGACATTACTTTACCAACAAAGGTTCGCCTAGTCAAGGCTATGGTCTTTCCTGTGGTCATGTATGGATGTGAGAGCTGGACTGTGAAGAAGGCTGAGCGCTGAAGAATTGATGCTTTTGAACTGTGGTGTTGGAGAAGACTCTTGAGAGTCCCTTGGACTGCAAGAAGATCCAACCAGTCCATTCTGAAGGAGATCAATCCTGGAATTTCTTTGGAAGGAATGATGCTAAAGCTGACACTCCAGTATTTTGGCCACCTCATGCGAAGAGTTGACTCATTGGAGAAGACTCTGATGCTGGGAGGGATTGGGGGCAAGAGGAGAAGGGGACGACAGAGGATGAAATGGCTGGATGGCATCACTGACTCGATGGGTGTGAGTCTGGGTGACCTCCGGGAGCTGGTGATGGACAGGGAGGCCTGGCGTGCTGCGGTTCATGGGGTCACAAAGAGTCGGACACGACTGAGCGACTGATCTGATCTGATCTGAATAGGACTGGAACTTTCAAGGAAATGCAAATTAGGCCTAGCATTTCTAGCCTTAATTCTGAGTGTCGGGTGAAGCCCTTTGAGGCAGAGACTGGTTTGTCTTTATATTGTACTGTGAACTACACACAGGAATTGAATTATCCAAACAAGGACATCTTTAAGAAGACAACCTTTTTGTGCCTTGAAGTATAGATGGAAGGAAGAGAGAATAATGATTATTATTTAAAATTAATGTCTACTGTTTCAGTTATATAAATGGGACATCTTTAAAATACCTGTTTTAACATAGAGGAAAATTTAGCTGGGAAGTTATTTTTAGTCTTTTATGATCAATAAAGGTGTTCCCAGGTGGCACTAGTGGTAAAGAACCCACCTGCTAATGCAGGAAACATATGAGACACGGGTTTGATCCCTGGGCCGGGAAGATCCCCTGGAGGAGGGTATGGGAACCCACTCCATTATTCTTGCCTGGAGAATCCCATGGACAGAGGAGCCTGGTAGACTACAGTCCATAGTGTCGCAAGGAGTTGGACCCTACTGAAGCAACTTAACATGCATGATGATCAATAAACATGCTATCTCGAATTTGGTTTTTAGATCCATAGTGCTGGGAAATTTATAGAACTTTGTAATATTGATTAAAAACTTGCTTGAAGCTGAAAGAATTGGAACATACCCACCTAATCTGGGAATGTGCCCTCTTATTCGAAGTCATGTCAAGAGTGAGAGGGGCTTCCCTGGTGACTCAGATGGTAAAGCATCTGCCTGCAATGCAGAAGACCCGGGTTCGATTCCTGGATCAGGAAGATCCCCTGGAGAAGGAAATGGCAATCCACTCCAGCACTCTTGCCTGGAAAATCCCATGGATGGAGGAGCCTGATAGGCTACAGTTCATGGGATCGCAAAGAATTGGACTAGACTGAGCGACTTCACTTTCACAAGAGTGAGAACTTCCAGGGTTATGGCTACTTGAAACAAGTAGAACATGTTGTGCCCTCGTTTGTACACTCTGCTTGTGTATAATGGTAGCTGTGCCCCAATGAACAAAACGTCCTTCATAAACTTCCCATCGGCTAAAACGTCCACCCCTTCATAGATCTTAGCCTTATGGTGGCAAAACGTCTTGCATAACTCAATGACGTTATTAATATCAGCCATGCTGTGCAGGGCCACCCATGGTAGACAGGTCATAGTGAAGAGTTCAAACCAGTCAATCTTGAATATTCTTTGGAAGGACTGATGCTGAAGCTGAAATTCCAGTACTTTGGCCACCTAATGTGAAGAGCTGACTCATTGGAAAAGACCCTGATGCTGGGAAAGATTGAGGGCAGAAGAGAAGGGGGCGACAGAGGATGAGATGGTTGGATGGCATCATCGTCTCAATGGACATGAATTTGAGCAAACTCTTGGAGATGGTGAAGGACGAAGAAGCCTGGTGTGCTGCAGGGCGTGGGTTCGCAAAGAGTCAGACACGACTTAGCAACTAAGCAACAACAGAGTATCCCTTTGTGCACTTTGGTGGAATTAGTGCCCCTCTTTTTTTCTAAGTCTCATTTTTCCTCCTGGTAAATGCATGTTTGTCTCATCAAAACGTACATTTTCTCTTCTTAAGTAAAATCCTGAATATTTATTCTGAAGAAGTTTTCCTAAACTGTTCTAGTTTTAAGTGCATTTATTTGAGCATAATTAAAAAGATTAATTGGCCTTTGTAAAGATGGACCAACACACTTTGCAGGAAAAGAAATGTACAAGCTTTTTTTTTTGCTGCAGTCATATTTTATTTTATAGTTCCTTACGTGCTTATTACTGCTCCTGACTATACCCAATCCCTTACATCTTAGAGGATTTCATAGTTTCCTGAGTCTATTCACCTCCCTTTTCTCTGGGTAATGTATGGGATGAAACGGGAGTTTAACGTCAAAGCACTTGATTCTAGTTGTACTATCCAAGGGAGAAATTTAATTTCTGTCTGCCCGAATTTCCTCACCTGTAAAAATCATAACACACATCCTTTCTAGAGTCTATTCTTAGGAATAAATGAAATATAATGCTAACAAGAAACTTAAACAATATACATAATGGGTTCTTGGAATGTAAAGTGTTTTGAAAACTCATCCCATGAATTTGATTTAGCTACCCAATAACCCTGAGCAGTAGACAGGACAAGAATTCCTAGCCTCATTTTATGAGTCAGGAATAAATAAAACCTAGAGTCGATAGAATTTGTTATTCTGAATGTCACGATGAGAGCTCAAAATGTAGGTAATTTTATAAATATTAAAGTTCTCTGGCTCCAGAATTTAAATGATGTTTAAAACCTTTATTGTTTTTTATTATTATGAACATGGCATTTGCTTGTTGCTGAAATGTACACATGACAGAAATGTATTATTTAGAAAGTGGAAGTCCCCCTCAGCCCTCTCTTTAGAGCCAGCACCACTGTTAATAGTTTCATGTGTCATCTTGGAGACATTTTCCCTGCAAATAAAATGTGTGCTACACACACATAGTGATGATTTTTGAACAGAGAGGTGGTCTTAATACTCGTAATAATTCTCTAGCTTGTTTTGTTCCCTTGCCATAATATCTTGGATTTTTTTTTGTCATATCAGTATCCACATATGTATCTAATTTTCTTCAGTGACCGTATATGATTATATTGTATTCCACACTGAATGATCGATATTTTATGGATTCCTTGGGCTTCCTAGGTGGCTCAATGGTATAGTATCCACCTGCCAGTACAGGAGACGCAGGAGATGTGGGTTCGAAACCTGGCTTGGGAAGATCCCCTGGAGGAGGAAATGGCAATCCCCTCCAGTTTTCTTGCTTGGAGAATCCCATGGACAGAGGAGCCTGGAGGGCTACAATCCATAGGGTTACACAGAGTTGGACACAACTGAGCATGCATGTACCTATGGGTTACTTCTGGTTTTTCACCGTTATCAATAATGCCGTGGTGATCATCCTTGTATATACATCTCTGGGATTTGTGGGTCTATTTTGCCCACTATATTATTTGAGAGTTAGTAGATCAAGAAAATGCCTGTTTAAAATTTTGTTAGGTATTTCTAAACTGTCCTCCAGCTGATTTTATCAAACCCCTATCCTACAAGCAGTGAAGTATTCTTTCTCCTCATGCTTTCCATCAATACCAGGTTTATATAATTCACATACCTTTAAATGAAGTGTTTCTGCTTTAGCACAAGACGTGCAAAAGAATGAGAGCTATCCATCTCCCGATTCCTGGCAGCAAACCAAGGGCAAAATGCATAGAGGAGTAAATCAGAGCTGACAGGGAGTTAGAAATGAGAGATCTGGCTTCTGTTCCTATTCATTCATTCTTTCTTAGCTTTCACTGAGGGCCCATATGGGCCAGGCCCAACTTAGGCCCCATGAATAGAGTGATACATAGTCCCTGTCTTCGTGAGCTTACATTCTAGTGGGTATGAACCTTAAATAAATTATAGTATCATCTCAAGTAGTGTGATGTTCTTTGATGGAAACATAAAGCAGAGGAAGAAATAGAGAGTGTGGCAGGGTAGAGGTGGGAGGAGAGGGGGTGGTCCTGGAATTTTCTCTGCAGACTCGATGCCTGAGTAGAACCCCAGATGCAGTGAGGGCAGAGCCCAGTGCTGTTCAGAGAGGGTCCCCCCAGAGCTGGCAGGAGCAAGAGCAAAAGCCTGAGAAAGGAGCAGTTTGGCGGGTTCCAAAAGTAGCCCCAAGGCGTCACTGACTTTTGATGTGTCTGACGAGGATAATGGGGCTACTTCCTTCCTTTATAGAAGGCCACGTGCAGGTGAGTGAACTTGGAAATAAATTAAGTGATAATTATTACTTAATAATTATCTTAGGGTAAACTAGGACTTTTAACCACTAAAATCCCTCAGCTAGTCCCAGCCAGGGTCTAGCCAGAGGTGGCGTTCTCACATTGTCTCTGTCACTAACAATACAGCTCCCTGTGTAGAAACACAAAAGTGTAAAACCACACCCACCACCCCTCCAGCCTGCAGGTTAGACCAGCATACTCATGACTGATGGGTCCTTCCCCCTGCTTCTTTGCTTCATGAGAAGGCAGTTCTTTATTGAAGTGTTTTAAAAACCACCAGAGAGAAGTCACAATTAAAAACCAAGTTTGTTTGGAAGGTGGTCACAGAAAGCAGCTTCCATTCTCCAGGTCTGGGAAGTTACTCCTGTGTCCAAAGATGGATCACCTGTCCCCTCATCTCTGACTTGGGGACTCAGGCAGAGGCTGAGGGCAGCAGCTAGGAGATTGAAGGGTAGCTGAGTGGAGCTTGAAAGAGGATGCACTGAAAGCAAAAAAGCAGCTTTAAATGTGAGGATGAAGGTAGGAGTTAGAATTTTCTGTGGGCCAGAGCCTCCATAGGCATTGAACTTCTGGCTCATCCCTGACAAGCACCCCAGCCTTGAGTTCCTTTTAATGATGTGAAGAGTGAGAAAGGAGTTTACTTTCTCTTCAGCACTTGGTCCCCTCCTTGTACAGCTCATCTTTTAAGGAAAGGATGAGATTGCCTGGCTATAAGGATTATAGAGGCCAAAGCATTGCATACTGGGTGGTTTATGCTGCTTGCACACCAGCTCCTTCATGTCTCAACATGTGGCGAGTCTTTTTTTTTCCTTCTCCAAGAGTCTTATGTAAGAAGGCTCAAACAAGAAAAACCTCCCTGTGAACCAAACAGTACCCCTGGAAGACTTTGATATCCATGCCAAGTGTGATATTGAACTTGAAATTCAAACATAGGACTGTTATTATCTTCTGCTTCTGAAAGGAGCTCTTGAGTCTACCCCCTTTACCTACATAAGGAAGAAATGTGCCTACTTAGAAGTGCTTTAATGGATGATTTTTTTTTTAGGTGACAGATTTATAAGAGTGCTATGAATAAACAGATGGATGCACACTTAAAGTCTGCACACTTTGCACTTTATCAAAATGAAAACTAATCTATTTAAGTGCACCTCTTTAATAGTGAATAGTGATAGTGAAGTTGCTCAGTCGTGTCCGACTCTTTGCAACCCCAAGGACTATAGACTGCCTGGCTCCTCTGACCATAGGATTTTCCAGGCAAGGATACTGGAGTGGGTTGCCATTTCCTTCTCCAGGAAGTCTTCCCGACCCAGGGATCGAACCCAGGTCTCCCGCTTTGCAGACAGTCTCTTTACCATCTGAACCACCAGGGAAGCCCTGACTTATGAAGCTAAGGGAAATGGAAGGAAAATAATTTCTAAAAGCTTATTTACATCATTAAAGCCACTTGTGTGGCAATACATGATGTTCTATGCCAGCCCTTCCCCCCAAACTCTTTGGGAACTCTTTGGCTTTTGACCAATGAATGACTCAACTTCTTTTTGTCTCAGACTCTAAAATTATAGCAGATGATTGATCTAATTGCAGTGGTTATGACACATCTGGAAGAAACTATACATTTCAGTTTCTGAAATATATGGAAATCTATGCTTACATTTAGAGTTCCATTCATTTATTAACTATACTCTTAATTGCAAAAACAGGAACCAACCACATCTGTCAGCTTAAGTGAAAAAGTTGAAGAACCAAGAGTGTATAGATCACCAGACCTAAGGAGTGGCCTGGAAGCAGGACGTGGAAAGTCCTGTGTTCTCCAGGAAATTCTACTCCCTTTTCATCTGAGTTTCCCCTATGTGCTTATTTTCTTCTTATCTCCCTCTGCAAACTGCTTTTTATTAGCCTTCCAGGCTCTTCTGTCCATGGAATTTTCCAGGCATGAGTACTGGAGTGGGTAGCCATTTCCTTCTCCAGGGGATCTTCCCAACCCAGGTATTGAACTGGGGTCTCTCTCATTGCAGGCAGATTCTTAACCATCTGAGCCACCAGAGAAGCCCTTTTATTTTCCAGCTACTTCTATCTAGATTGTGCAAAATGTGCAGCCAGTAGCTCCTGTGTGTATGTATCAAGGTCTCTCTCTCCCATTTACATATTCTCTGGGATGAGTCTTACCTGGCCCAGCCTGAAATCAGACCAAACCTTAGAACATTCACATCTGGCAAGAAGCTGGGGTCTAAGGATGGGATTTTGATTGGTCCAATTTGGGTCAGGTGTTTCAAAGGAACCAGTTTTGGTCAGGGGTAGTATCAGGTGTACCAGGAGCCTTACCTGTGTAACCAGGTGGATGGAGTGTCTGTATGTGTGAGGGAGAGAGACAGAGAGTGAGAGAGAGAGACAGAAGGATAAGGGATGTGATACTTAATTTCTACAAAGCTAAGACACAGAGAGATTAATTGAGGAGTATGCAATCACCAGAGAAGAGGGAACCTTTGACTTGTAGATGTCTGTTTTAACCTCCAAACATGATGCCCTACACACTGCATAATTTATAAGTACAGTGGTGGGTATTGACAAATGACAGAGCAGCCCCTGAGAATTTCCTAGGATCTCATGGAGGGCCTCATCCACTTATCTTTCCCACTAAAGAGCAAACTCCACTTCAGAGAAATCTAAAAACTCTCCAGATTTTTAGTTGGGGTTTTGTTGTTTCAAAAAATTTTATTAAATTCATGAATAAAACAAATATCATTTGTCATAAGGGACCATTAGTTGTCCTTACAAACTTCTCATGCAAATAAAGAATTTCATGATTATGCTACATTTTAAGGAGGATTTAATCTCCAGCACAGAAATGGGAAATGGAGTTTCAGGAATTCATTTTTGACCTGGGATCTAGAAAGAATAGACAGCCACAGCACCTCAATGAATACGGTTTTATTTTCTTTGCCAAGCATTGCCAAAGAATGGATCATTGTTGAAAACTGAAGGATAATGTTTATAGTAAAAGTTCTGGTTGCTGTTTCTTCACAGGGAAATTCCTGTGAGCATTTAAATGGGTCACAGACGAGAGGACCGAGGCTTTGGACTGCTTGGCAGAGGGTCTGCTGCTGCTGCTACTGAAACTTTCCTGTATTTCTATGTCTCTTTTGGTGAAAATCAGCCATTGTTTTCAGCAAATAGGGTCTCCATTCCAGTATTCTCTAAACAGAGAGTGTTCCTAGCAAGGGATGCAATACTCAGTGGCTCCACAGAATCCTGGCAGAGTGTCTGTCCGTTCGGTTATATCCTTTCTAAATTATTGTTTTAATAAGGAATCTGCTGTGTTTTTTTAGAGGACACAGCTAAATCCCTGTCAAAGTCTGAAGATGCAAGTTTTTTCACTGTCAGTGAATAAATTGTTCAGGGAATTTTCGCCATGAATTTTTCCCCATCAAATGGAACTTCTTTGGTCCTAACCCTTCTCACAAATCTGAGCTTGTCCTGTTAGTTAGTCTTAGGAAACATTTCTTGATAGCTCTCTTATTTAATCTGGTCCTTATATAGGGCTTCTCAGGTGATGCAGTGGTAAAGAATCTGCCTGCCAGTACGGGAGATGCAAAAGACATGGGTTCGTTCCCTGGGTCTGGAAGATCCCACTGGCAACCCACTCCAGTATTCTTGCCTGGAGAATCCGCCTGGAAAAGCCGAATGACAGAGGATCCTGATGGGTACAGTCCTTGGGTTGCAAAGGGTAGGACACAGGAGCATGCCGGAGTTTATTCTTTATGTGAGTAAGTGCTGTGCTCTGAAACTTTGAGGCCTTTTCCTCTTTAGAGTTGGTTAGAGCTGACTCATTCATCTGCTGTTTTTGTTAGTTTGTTGTTTTCGCTGTTCTTTAAAAAAAATCTGCTGACAGGATATTTTGTAAGGAATCCATCCTTAAGCTGTTTCTTTGATGCTTTGTAACAAGTATTTGGGCAATGGTGTTTAATTCAAGGACCAGCAGATGTTTGAGGATTGTCACTTTATCTTAGTTTCTCTTGCTTGAAAAATTGAACTAATGATATTCATTCCATTTTACAAGTGCTTTTAATTTCTTTGTTAACAGGAATGCTAATAATAGCAAACACTTGTATAGTCCTTATTTGTGCCAGGAATTCATCTAAGCACGCACAGATATCAACTTATTTAGCTTTTACATGAAATATGTATTATCATTATCCCCATTCTATGCAGAGAGGTAAATTGCTCATGGTTACACAGTCATGGGAAGATCTGAGATCTGAATGCAGAAAGCTCCTAGAATGTGCTGTGTGCCACCTGTGCTGTGCAAGTGGCTTCAGTCGTGCCTGACTCTTTGACCCCATGGACTGTAGCCCGCCAGGCTCCTCTGTCCATGGGATTCCCCAGGTAAGAATACTGGAGTGGGTTGCCGTGCCCTCCTCCAGGGGATCTTCCCGATCCAGGGATCAAACCCTCATCTCTTACATCTCCTGTATTGGCAGGCAGGTTCTTTACCACTAGCAACACCTGGGAAGCCCAAGAATATGCTACTAACCTTTATACCATTTGCCACCCTTTCTACCGTGTTGCCAAGCATTGCTGTCACTCCCATCAGTTATTAATTTATTGAGCTTCATCTCAGAGACCACCAAAAATCAGACATGTATTTTCCCTTTAAGACTGCACTCTGTGCAGAAAATTGGGAAAGTAGATAACTGTAAGTTTTATGATAAACACAGGAGCCTCTGGGAGGACTTTAGACATGGCACGTAATCCAGCTTTGAGAGATCATGTGAGCTCATCTGTAAAAGAGGAACATGATAATCCCTACCTCAGAGAGTTGATGAGGGGCCTCAGTGACTGGATGCATAAAAATGCCCTGAAAAGAACCACTCACATTAAGTGAAAGCTATTCTTTTTATTAAACTGAACACTGGAAGCTGCGGAGTGGTGTGAGGAACTGGCATGTGGTTCTTTAAAGTGTGCTGGAGACAGAGGGAGCTTCAGGGACAAAAACCTGGAAACGAAAGATGGCATGGCCTGTTCAGGGCACTGCAAATAACACAGAGGGTAGAAACAAGGGGTGAAGGGACAAGGAGACTGGTGGATCAGTCAGGGTGAGCTCATGAAGGACCTGCTTGCTGGTCAGGCTCTAGACTTTGGGCTCATCCTGAAGACTTCTAAGCTAAGAGGTAGTTTTGTCAGTCTTGACACATATAGAGACTGCTGACCACACTTTGCAGAATATAGGGGCAGAAAGACCATTTAGAAAGTTCTTAAATTAACCCAGGCTAACAATGATCTCGGGGAAGGCAATGGCACCCCACCCCAGTACTTTTGCCTGGAAAATCCCATGGATGGAGGAGCCTAGTAGGCTCCAGTCTGTGAGGTTGCTAAGAGTCGGACACGACTGAGCGACTTCACTTTGACTTTTCACTTTCATGCATTGGAGAAGGAAATGGCAACCCACTCCAGTGTTCTTGCCTGGAGAATCCCAGGGACAGGGGAGCCTGGTGAGCTTCCGTCTATGGGATCGCACAGAGTCGGACACGACTGAAGCGACTTAGCAGCAGCAGCAGCAGCAACAATGATCTACCATACAATTTCACTCATCTCACATGCTAGCAAGAAAGTTCCAGAAGAACATCTGCTTTATTTACTATGCCAAAGCCTTTGATTGTATGGATCACAACAAACTGTGGAAAATTCTTAAAGACATGAAAATAACAGACCACCTTACCTGCCTCCTGAGAAATCCATGTGCAGGTCAAGAAGCAACAGTTAGAACTGGACATGAAACAATGGACGGGTTCCAAATTGGGAAAGGAGTATGTCAAGGCTGTATCTTGTCACCCTTCTTATTTAACTTCTATGCAGAGTACATCATGCAAAATGCTGGGCTGGATGAAGGACAATCTGGAATCAAGATTTCTGGGAGAAATATCAATAACCTCAGATACACAGATGTCACCACTCTTATGGCAGAAAGTGAAGAGGAACTGAAGAGCCTCTTGATGAAAGTTAAAGAGTAAAGTGAAAAAGCTGGCTTAAAACTCAGCATTCAGAAAACTAAGATCATGGCATCTGGTCCCATCACTTCATGGGAAATAGACAGGGAAACAATGGAAACAGTGAGAGACTTTATTTTGGGGGCTCCAAAATCACTGCAGATGGTGATTGCAACCATTAAATTAAAAGATGCTTGATCCTTGGAAGAAAAGCTATGACCAACCTAGACAGTATATCAAAAAGCAGAGACATTACTTTGTCAACAAAGGTCTATCTAGTCAAAGCTATGGTTTTTGCAGTAGTCATGTATGGATGTGAGAGTTGGACTATAAAGAAAGCTGAGCACCAAGAACTGATGCTTTTGCACTGTGGTGTTGGAGAGGACTCTTGAGAGTCCCTTGGACTGCAAGGAGATCCAACCAGTCCATCCTAAAGGAAATCAGTCCTAAATATTCATTGGAAGGACTGATGCTGAAGCTGAAGCTCCAATATTTAGCACACCTGATATGAAGAACTGACTCACTGGAAAAGACCCTGATGCTAGGAAAGATTGAGGGCAGGAGGAGAAGGGGAAGACAGAGGATGAAATGGTTGGATGGCATCACTGACTCAATGGACATGAGTTTGAACAAGCTCTGGGAGTTGGTGATGGACAGAGAAGCTTGGCGTGCTGCAGTCCATGGGGTTGCAAAAAGTTGGACATGACTGAGCAACTGAACTGAACTGAACTGAGGGATGATGGTAATTCAATCTATGGGAAACATAGGGTAGTTGGAAAGAAACAAATGGATTAAAGAGATACTAAAGAGATACTTGAAAGTCCTTGGCAATTGTTTGCATGTGAAGGTGGGAGAAGGGACAAGTCAAGGGTGATATCCAAATTTTGGCCTGGACAGCTGAGTGGACAGTGATCCCATTTCCTTGAACTCATAGCATGTAACCCATATATAAGAGCGTAGGTTCTAGCAGCACTGAGGAACGTGAAAGATGGTAGAGCACACAGTGAAAGAGGGTGACCTATGAAAGAATCCACCTTGGAGACGGCGCAGTCAGTACTGGGTGGCACAGACTTCTCAACATTTGTGCAGAGAGGCTAGTAATCAGACTATATTAGCACAGAGTTGCAGGGGAAAATGGTTCTCACCCTCAGATTTCCTTTGTTCTGAGAATACCTGCTGGCCCCTTAGCCTCCAGGGCGCTCCCTGGCAGGAGGGGAGTGCACCTTGTTTCTCAAGGAGTTGGCCTGATGCTCTTTATGCCCCAATACAGGATATACCTGTGTTTTATAGAACTCTGCTATTCTAGGGAGTTTTAAAATCACATCCTGTTATATCAGGAGGGACTTCAGATGCCATCTAGTTCAGCCATTCACGGAGGATATTTCACAAGTAGATGTGATAATACTGAATTATGTGCATTGTAAGGACACCATTTCTGACTCACAGCATTTTTGTTTCCAGCTCCAAGTAAGATTGTTTTCACCCTAGTTTTTGTGCCAATAAAAACATAACTCTCCCCAGCCTCACTACCATCCTATTTCTGTATCTTCTTTCTTCCGTAAGATTTCAGCATTTTTTTTAAGTGGCAACAAACTGATAAGAATATTATTTGTGTGTGTTTTACATATATATGTGTTGTTTTACAAGTATATGTGTGTATATATGTGTTTTGCATATAAATGTGTATATATATGATATGTGTGTGTTTTAGAAATATGTGTGTATAATATATGTTTTACATATATATATATACGGAGATGGCAATGGCACCCCACTCCAGTACTCTTGCCTAGAAAATCCCACGGACGGAGGAGCCTGGTAGGCTGCAGTCCATGGGGTTGCTAAGAGTCAGACACGACTTCACTTTCACTTTCTCTTTTCACTTTCATGCATTGGAGAAGGAAATGGCAACCCACTCCACTGTTCTAGCCTGGAGAATCCCAGGGACGGGGAAGCCTGGTGGGCTGCTGTCTATGGGGTCACACAGAGTTGGACATGACTGAAGTGACTTGGCATAGCATAGCATAGCATAGCATATATATATATATATATCAGATCAGATCAGATCAGTCGCTCAGTCGTGTCCAACTCTTTGCGACCCCATGAACCGCAGCACGCCAGGCCTCCCTGTCCATCACCAGCTCCTGGAGGTCGCTCAGACTCACACCCATCAAGTCAGTGATGCCATCCAGCCATCTCATCCTCTGTCGTCCCCTTCTCCTCCTGCCCTCAATCCCTCCCAGCATCAGAGTCTTCTCCAATGAGTCAACTCTTCGCATGAGGTGGCCAAAATACTGGGGTTTCAGCTTTAGCATCATTCCTTCTAAAGAAATTCCAGGATTGATCTCCTTCAGAATGGACTGGTTGGATCTTCTTGCAGTCCAAGGGACTCTCAAGAGTCTTCTCCAACACCACAGTTCAAAAGCATCAATTCTTCGGCGCTCAGCCTTCTTCACAGTCCAGCTCTCACATCCATACATGACCACAGGAAAGACCATAGCCTTGACTAGGCGAACCTTTGTTGGTAAAGTAATGTCTCTGCTTTTGAATATGCTATCTAGGTTGGTCATAACTTTCCTTCCAAGGAGTAAGCGTCTTTTAATTTCATGGCTGCAGTCACCATCTGCAGTGATTTTGGAGCCCAGAAAAATAAGTTCTGACACTGTTTCCACTGTTTCTCCATCTATTTCCCATGTAGTGATGGGACCAGATGCCATGATCTTCGTTTTCTGAATGTTGAGCTTTAAGCCAACCTTTTCACTCTCCACTTTCACTTTCATCAAGAGGCTTTTTAGCCCCTCTTCACTTTCTGCCATAAGAGTCGTGTCATCTGCATATCTGAGGTTATTGATATTTCTCCCAGCAATCTTGATTCCAACTTCTGTTTCTTCCAGTCCAGCATTTCTCATGATGTATTCTGCATATAAGTTAAATAAACATGGTGACAATATGCAGCCTTGACGTACTCCTTTTCCTATTTGGAACCAGTCTGTTGTTCCATGCCCAGTTCTGACTGTTGCTTCCTGACCTGCATACAGATTTCTCAAGAGGCAGATCAGGTGGTCTGGTATTCCTATCTCTCTCAGAATTTTCCACAGTTGATTGTGATCCACACAGTCAAAGGCTTTGGCATAGTCAATAAAGCAGAAATAGATGTTTTTCTGGAACTCTCTTGCTTTTTCCATGATCCAGCGGATGTTGGCAATTTGATCTCTGGTTCCTCTGCCTTTTCTAAAACCAGCTTGAACATCAGGAAGTTCACGGTTCACATATTGCTGAAGCCTGGCTTGGAGAATTTTGAGCATTACTTTACTAGCGTGTGAGATGAGTGCAACTGTGCGGTAGTTTGAGCATTCTTTGGCATTGCCTTTCTTTGGGATTGGGATGAAAACTGACCTTTTCCAATCTCGTGGCTACTGCTGAGTTTTCCAAATTTGCTGGCATATTGAGTGCAGCACTTTCACAGCATCATCTTTCAGGATTTGGAATAGCTCCACTGGAATTCCATCACCTCCACTAGCTTTGTTCGTAGTGATGCTTTCTAAGGCCCACTTGACTTCACATTCCAGGATGTCTGGCTCTAGGTCAGTGATCACACCATCATGATTATCTGGGTCGTGAAGCTCTTTTTTGTACAGTTCTTCTGTGTATTCTTGCCACCTCTTCTTAATATCTTCTGCTTCTGTTAGGTCCATACCATTTCTGTCCTTTATCGAGCCCATTTTTGCATGAAATGTTCCTTTGGTATCTCTGATTTTCTTGAAGAGATCCCTAGTCTTTCCCATTCTGTTGTTTTCCTCTATTTCTTTGCATTGATCGCTGAAGAAGGCTTTCTTATCTCTTCTTGCTATTCTTTGGAACTCTGCATTTAGATGTTTATATCTTTCCTTTTCTCCTTTGCTTTTCGTTTCTCTTCTTTTCACAGCTATTTGTAAGGCCTCCCCAGACAGCCATTTTGCTTTTTTGCATTTCTTTTCCATGGGGATGGTCTTGGTCCCTGTCTCCTGTACAATGTCACGAACCTCATTCCATAGTTCATCAGGCACTCTATCTATCAGATCTAGGACCTTAAATCTATTTCTCACTTCTACTGTATAATCATAAGGGATTTGATTTAGGTCATACCTGAATGGTGTAGTAGTTTTCCCTACTTTCTTCAATTTCAGTCTGAATTTGGCAATAAGGAGTTCATGGTCTGAGCCACAGTCAGCTCCTGGTCTTGTTTTTGCTGATTGTATAGAGCTTCTCCATCTTTGGCTGCAAAGAATATAATACTGTTCATGGGGTTCTCAAGGCAAGAATACTGAAGTGGTTTGCCATTCCCTTCTCCAGTGGACCACACCCTGTCATATCTCTCCACCATGACCCTCCCATCCCGGGTTGCCCCTCGGGCATGGCTTAATTTCATTGAGTTAGACAAGGGTGTGGTCCTGGTGTGATTAGATTGACTATATATATATATATATATATATATACATACATATATATTTTGTGGGGCTGTGTGTGTTTTATATATATGTGTATATATATATTATATATTAATATGTTCCTGTGTGTATGTGTTAGTCGCTCAGTCGTGTCCGACTCTGCAACCCCATGAACTGTAGTAGCCTGCCCAGCTACTCTGTCCACAGGGATTCTCCCGGAAAGAATAGTGGAGTGGGTTACCATTTCCTTCTCCAAGGGATCTTCCCAACCTAGGGATTGAACCCGGGTCTCCTGTATTACAGGCAGATTCTTTACCATCTGAGCCATCAGGGAAGCCATATATTAATACATGTATCATATTTCCATGTTTTATGATGAGAAACTCCTGCCTAAGTTTGACATTTCATGTACCCTCTGTAGATTCCATTAGAGTTGTTTTTTCTCTAGAATAGGAAAGGAGCCCACATTCTCTGAACTGGCCCCTAACTGGCTCATAACCTGAGGGGAGCTGCCTAGAATCAAGCTGGGGGAAGTTTCTGTCTTTTTTAAAATGAAGTGCTTTGTTCATATCAAGGGAGTTTTATGATAAATAATTGATAAAGTAAATGTTTTTCTTTCAATGATGTAATTTTTTAAAAAAATGTAGGGCTTTTAATTTGCTAAAGAGATCAGCCTTAATTGTATTATTTGCTGATAAGATTTATTAATCCCTTTGTGTCTCAGTTCCCACACTGTGAAATGAGGCAGTTAGCACAGAAATGATTATTTTGAGACTTGTGGTTTTAAGATTTTGTTCTAATTTTCCAAATAAAGTCCCAAATGAGCATTTATGGTTGATTGTAAATGAAATAGTCTTATTCTTTCCTGGGACACAATGTATATATGGAAAAAAATAATAGTTTTGGACTTTAGAAATTTAAATTTCATTGTCTGATCACCTTTACAATATCTCTGAGTATTTTATAAATATGAACATATTTATATGAAGTCAGAAGATACATCATGAATTTATATTGCACAACTATTTTAATATTTGATAAAGAAACATATGCTCCGCAAAATTGTAGAATGGATTTTTAAGTTAAAAAATAAGAAATGGTGCTCATAAGACCCACATATATTAAATAACAAATTAATTCAGTTTATAATTTGTGATAAGGTTGCTAGAAGAATAGCTAAGAGAATGCTATAGACAGTATGTATATGTGGATGTCAGGAAGACCTTTGATAATTGGACATTGCATTCTCGTCATCAAGAGGAACTGTGGGCAGGATTATAGAATAGTCAGGAGATTCACCAGTAACTGAACATTTCACCTGAGCCGTGGTGATTAGGTACAGGCTTGATGTCAACCTAGCGAGAATCTCAGGACTGCCAGGGACTCTGTGCTTGGCCTGTATTTCCCCAGCAAAGTAGCAAAGACTTAGAGAAGATGGAAAAAAACATTACTTACAGATGTCAAAATATGCAGGTAGCAAAAAGAGAGAAGAATTGCTAATATGTTAGGTAGGAGGTTCCAGACTCAAACAGCTATCAACAGAATAGATCTGCTAAAGCGAACAAGAACAACACTTTATAAGAACAGATGTAGTCATTAGGTTTAAACGAAACACACAAACACGTTGCAGTTATACAACCAAAGAGATTAGGAACATCTTAAAACAACACATGTAGGGGTAGGGGAAAAGAAGAAGAAAGGGTTCTTATGGACCAGAAGTGCAGTTGCGTCGAGGACATCATGTTGTGAAATTGTCCCAAAGTGGAGTGTAGTCATAGACGTGTGGATTGAACGTGAAGGATCTAGACTTAGAAAATTGTCCTGTATTCTGTGGACACAAGGACTTTCACAGTGGCACTATAAAGCCAGATCTGGAGCTCACATTTTGAGACAAATATTGTCAGTGTAGTGAGCACCTACTGGAGGGTGACTGGGGTTTGGAAGGATCCAGAACAGATGAAGGAATTGGAATTGTCACCAAAGAAGATAAGAAATGAGGACACAACAATTACTTTAAAACATTTTATGAGTTGTTACCTGGAAAAAGAATTACATTTTAGAAGTTTGAAAGTTAAGATAGGATCAAGGGGTAGAAATTACAGAAAGAATATTTTAACTCATTATCAGAAGAGTTTCCTAAAAATGAGAGCCATTCTCCAGGGGAGCCAGCTGCCGAGTGATGTGAGGGAGCTTCCTCCTGCTGGAGGTGCTGGTAACTGAGAGATGACTCTTTGTGTGTGGTGCTGTCCAGGGATTCTTACACAGTGTGGGAGGACGATGGACAAACTGTAGGAAGGCTTGTGAGTCTCAGAGTCTAGGACTCTATAAGAAATGTTTTATTGGATTTATTGATAACATTTTTGTGCAAGTATGGGAAGATGACTTGATCTTATTTGAGCTGGGTGCAAGCATTAAATACTTTAGTTGGGTTGGGCATATATCATCCGCATAAAGCAAAAACAATCTTGCCAAAAGCCTCATGCAGGGCATCAGCTCTGGCTAGGCTAACTAGAATTGCCAAGAGGATTCATAATAAAATCTCACTATGGTAAAAACTAGGGACTGTGAAATTGAGGTTCCAAGCTATAGGGACTTCATTCTTGTTCATCTTTCTTTTCATTTGCTATTGGCTCCTACTTGGTGATCTAAGAGTCAAATTCTGCTCAGATAGTATAAAAAGATCTGCGTGATATGCTTGTACTTGAACAAATGTCTACATGTATCTTAGAAAATGAAATGAAAATGTTAGTTGCTCAGTCGTGTCTGATTCTGTGACTCTGTGGACCATAGCCCACCAGGCTCCTCTGTCCATGGAATTCTCCAGGCAAGAATACTGGAGTGGGTTGCCATTTCCTCCCTTAGGGGATTTTAATTCACTCATTTGATCACTCGCTCATTAATAAATATTAAGTGCCTGCTTTATGTCAGGCACTCTGCTAAGAACTGGGAATGCAAAAGTAAATTGGCTGAATGTAGTCCTCATCCCCTGAGGTATGTACGGTCTAGTAGAGAAAACAGGCACGAAGGTGAAAAATACCTGCAGCATCACTAGTGCTGTAATAATAGAGCTGTGCTAAATGGATAGGGCTCTTCAGGCTACTTCTGCCCCTCAGGTCTTCTCACTTAGTTATTCCTATGTTCTAAAAGGCTGTTAAAAAACATAATGAAAAATAAAGACTATCTTGATAAAAATCATTATCCCAGTGGAATGACTTAGGATACAACAACTAATTTTTGCATCTTAAGTAACTGGTTTCTTAGTATGTTCCCACCTCTTCCCACTCTGGAGTCTGATTCTGAGCATCTTTAAACCTGGAGAGCAGGGTCAGCAGCAAGAGTGGCTAACGCATCATGTCTAACTCAGTGCTGAGCACTGATCTAGATACTTTATGTATGATCAGTCATGTAGCCCTTACAGCCACTCCAGGAGGTGGGCATCCTTGTTATCTCCATGTTACAGATCAGGTATAACTGACGTATAGGTAGGTTAAACAGGTTAAATAAAAATAGCCTGAGGGTGCCCCAAAGCAAGTGTAGGTTAGGGGTTTGAATCCAGTAGATTTGGCCCTAGTAGACAAGCTATTATAATTCTCTGCCATGTTGCTCCTCTGACCAGTGCTGTTGTATTAATAGGTTTTTCAAATATCAAATCACAAAAGCCTTTTCCTGGAGAAAGAATAAGAGATGCTGATCAGGATGATGACTTTGTGCTCCATGCTGTACTGAAGAAACTTAAGTCCGTTCTCCCAGTTGGGCGTCACCAACCCCACAAGGGGAATTTTATTGTCTATTTTGCAGATGAGAAAACAAGGTTTAGCAAGTTTAAGAAAATTACTCAAGTTTACCTAACTAGTAAATCCTTTAGTATATGAATATCGTTAGGTAAAAAGATCAAATTAGTCATTGTACCCAGTAATAAATACACATTTGCTTCAGGAAAATATTGGGTTGACCAAAAAAGTTCATTTGGGTTTTTCCATGTCTTCTAGAAGAACCCAAACAAACTTTTGGCCAACCCAATAAAAAGGTATATGTTGAAAGAGGAAGTGTTTAATGTTTTCCAGTGGGTGGGGGCTAAAGGATAAGAAGATAAGCTTTCTGTTATTTGAGTATCACAATGTTTTTAGTTCCACAATTTGAGTGAGACAGTATCTCAGACTTTATTTATTTGCCCTTTATTGAACTTAGGGTGTTTGATGTACCCAATATCCTGTACCAGGGTAAATAGATAGTCTCTAGTTCAAAGACAGACTCCTTAAACTTTGAATGACCTTTCTCAGCATCCATATCTGTGTGATGTGGATGTTTCTTCTTCCCTGATTAACAATTTACAAATTATTTATTGTTGTTTACATATTTGACTTACTAATCTTATTTGATTACTAGAATAGTAAAGCTAATGTTTTGAACAGAGGGTTCTTTCAAACTATGATGTAATGTGACTTAAATGTGTTTGATTAACCCAAATATAGCTTCCCTGATGGCTCAGACAGTAAAGAATCCACCTGCAAGGCAGGAGAACTGGTTGGGAAGATCCCTGGAGGAGGGCATGGCAACCCACTCCAGTATTCTTGCCTGGAGAATCCCCATGGACAGAGGAGTATGACAGGCTACAGGCCAGGGGTGAAAAGGGAACAAGACCCCCCCCCTGGAAAATCCCATGTACAGAGGAGTATGATAGGCTACAGGCCATGGGGTTGCAAAGAGTTGGACACGACTGAGCAAAAAAAAACAAAAAAAAATTAAGCACACAACCCAAATGTGGAAACACATGAACTATAAGATAAGCCACAGACTCCTCTGTTCTAGATTATAATAAATCACCTCAAATGAGAAGAGGAGTCCTTGGCCTCCCAGGTACCTATGATAACATGGTTTATAACATTGGAGAAGAATGCACTGGGAGCTCTACCATTTTGCTGCTATTATTGCACCAAGGGACAGTGCCTCATCTCAAAGGTATTTGGTATATTTACATGTCATGTGTGTGGTCAGTGGGTTAGAAGCATGTCAGCTTTCCTTTCTCGCTTCCTTGAAAATTGAGTAACTACTAAACATCCAGCTCCCATCCCCCATTAGGTGTCAGGAATCCAAGGTGAATACGGCAGCACCTCTGCCCTTGAGGTGCTCTCAATCCAGCTGGCCAGATGAAGGGATAATCCACTAATAGTGTCTGATTCAATGATACATATGTGGAGAGCCTATGGGAACATGAGATGGGGATCATTTGACCCAACCTGGGAGGAGTGTCTGGGGAGAGCTGCACACACAGGAGGAAAAAAAGGAACCAGCTTCAAAAGAATAAGAAGAACCCAAGGCCATAAAGTTAGCAACAGAAGAATGTGGGTGAAGCATGGCACCAAAACTGGTTCTCTCCTTCCCACCTCCCTCTGGCCTACCCCCTGTCTGGATTATGTGTGTGTGTGTTTGTAATTAACTAGAATGCCATCATGTTTATTTGGATTGAAGAAATAAAATTACCAATACATTTGGATACTCGATACCTGGCAAATCCAGTTACCATCAGAGGTTGCTTTTTGCATAGAATCAGAACAAAAGCAATATCCCAGCCATGAAAGAGGCTGACATTGACCAAGAACTTTCTCCCTTGAAATTGTATATGGCCATTCTAGACATCCCTAGGTCTGATGACATTCTTTCTTCTGAGATGTTACTGCCTTCAGTCAGATTTCAGGAAAGGTGTTGGAGGTCTGGGGACTATAATATCTCTTTAGGACTTAACTAAAAGAACAACCTCTTTCCTCTTGTTTCCAGGTTCTTGCAGAATGTTTTACTGGCATCTCCTCGTACTACTTGTAGTGTCCGTTTTTCCTTTCATGCTTATCTGTTACATGTATTCTATTTATGTCCTCTAACCTTACTTTGCTTTCTTCTCCTTTCATCCTCATCATATACGTAACTGCATACTCCCTCATATTCCTTCTGTCAGGCTTTGGAAGTTTGTTCAATGCAAACTAAACATATTTCCAAATTATGTTTTTTTTTCTCTTTTTCTGATTACATAGTATGTTCACTAGGGTATTAACCAGATTGTGCTTTACCTGTAATTTTCTTTTTCTTAAATATGAACCTGACTGAAATGGCTTTTATTAAGTTCCTGTAAGCCTATACAGTTCACCATTATCAAACTACGTATCACAGGAATCTACAGAATACATTCGAATTGAAGATTTTTCCTTTCCTGTGGGAAGATCCCTAAGTGGGATATAAGCAGATTTGGTCATCAAACTTTAAGACCTGGGTTTGTCTAGCACTTTGTACATTTACCCTGAGCATGAGACTCCCTTGGGACATTGGTTAAACATTCAGATTCTGTCCAGTTGGGATGATTTGCAATTAGTAAATGAGTTAACCAACCAGTCAACAAATAAACAAGATAATTGCAGAGAGTGACACCAACCAGTCAACAAATAAACAAGATAATTGCAGAGAGTGACACAAGGAAATCCAATAGAATAATATTTGAGGAAATAACTGGGCTGGGTGCTGCTTTATATGGCACAAAGGAAGAGCTCTCCAAAGGGTACACTTGGAGCTGAACTCTGAGAAGGAGCCAGTGAAATCAGGAACTGGGAAAGAGCTTGTATGTCTCACTTTATTTACCTGTGCCCTGGGTGGTTAGCACTATTATTGGCATCTCTTGTGGCCCAGTGAATTTTTGTTAGATAGTGCATGCAGTCCTGAGATAGCAGTGCTTATACCCAGATTCTCAACAATGGAATCAAATAAATGCTGTTTAAGTCTGCAGGGGTCTCTAAGTCAGTTTAGAGCATTTAGAACTTGAATGTTTAACAAATGTCCCAAGGGAGTCTCATGCTCAGGATAAATGTGCAAAGTGCTGGACAAACCCGGGTCTTAAAGTTTGATGACCAAATCTGCTTACATCCCACTTAGGGATCTTCCCACAGAAAAGGAAAAATCTTCACTTTGAATATACTGTGTAGTCTCCTGTGATATGTAGTTTGATAACGGTGAACTGTATAGGCTTACAGGAACTTAATATGGGGTTATTATCACAAGTAAGATACAAGTGGAATTCCTGAAGAAATAGAGAAAATGAAGAAAAGTGGATAAAGGAGAACATCTGGGATGAATAGGACATGGTTGGGGGAGGGGGAAAGGGAGGATGGCAGTAGAGCAGCTAAGGAGTTGAGGGGAAAAAAGCTAGAAAAGAAGGCCATCTTTGCACCTCTGGCATCACTATACTATTAGTTAATAGGTTGATCAGTAATTATTTCCATCTTCTTGGGATTTGAGCAGTGTGCTCTGACTAGCATAGCATTGCTTTCTATTTTGTAAAGTAAACTAAAAAAAAAAAATCTTTGGAAAACAAAGATGGTGTCACATTATGGTGGTGGTTTAGTCACTAAAGCAAATTATGGTAAATACCAATTCCAGCTAGCTTAGGACAAGTTAGATGTGATCAGAAGTAGTAGGTAGAAAATATTTTGACAGAATCTGAATGGCACTCAAATTCATACAGCTGCCAAGTTAAAACTATAGATGTTTGTCACTTGGATTTATTTTTACCTACTTGGTTGCAAAAAGCATAACACATGCAAAATGAGTTATTGGAGAAGCTAGCTACTTAAGAACTAGCAGGGTGTATTTACAGCCGACTCTCTCCACATCGGTGTGTGGAGAAGGAAGCTGTAGGTAAAACCCAGAATTATCCAATGTAAGAGCCAGAAGGAAACTTTCAGGTCATTCTAGTCCAACTCCTTTAATATACAGAGGAAGAACCTGGGGGGAGAGACATAGAATGACCTTTTTCAAAGCCTACTCTAGTCCAGGGCCTGGATTTGAATCAAGATCCGTTACTTCTTCGTTTAACAAGCTTCTGTTAAGTACCTATTGTGTGTACCACGCATGGCCAAGCACTGGGTATCACAAGCTGAAGAAGATACAAACAGGATCTCCCCTGAGGATGTCATTCTAGCAGGGCAGCCAAAATAGGACAGAGTGTAATAAAGTGTGTGTGTGTGTATGCACACAGGTGTGAGTGTACAATAGCAACTGAAGCTCTCTACCAGATATGTTTATAAACTGAGAAAGCACAGCAGGGGAAGTATCTGACCCCATCTGGGCAGTCAGAATGAACATTTTTGGAGTGTTTTCTGTGTTAGACACTCTCCGCCCATTATCTCATTAAATCTCACAAAAATCCTGTCCAGTCAGTATCTTTCACGCTCATTCCATAGCTAAGAAGTGCAGAGAGGCTGAGGAAAATGAACTGATGTCCCTGTGGGCATAAACCAGGATTTCAGCTCTGGGACTGCCTGATCTTAAGCCCTTTTTACTGTAATAGGGATAAGTAGACTCACCTCAAGGGCAAATTCCAGCTGATTGCTAGAGGCTGAGCACTGTGCTGTGAAGGAGTCCAGGCAGGATCTAGGTTCAGAAGCACATCATGTGATAGGTTAATGATGGCGGCCATTGGGCTTCCCAGATGGCGGTAGTGGTAAAGAACCCACCTGCCACTGCAGAAGACATAAGAAATGTGAGTTTGATCCCTGGGTTGTGAAGATCCCCTGGAGGAGGCCATGGAAACCCACTCCAGTATTCTTTCCTGGAGGATTCCATGGACAGAGGAGCTTGGCAGGCTACAGTCCATAGGGTTGCAAAGAGCCTGGACATGACTGAAGTGACTTAGCGCTCATGGATGTAGAATGGAAAGGGTAGCCCTGAGTCAGGACTTTATACTTCCTGAGCCATACCATGCTCTCACTGTTCCAGGCCCAACTCTGAGTCACATCTTCCAGCTCCTAACATGTCCTGTTCCCTTCCTCTGAGCTCAGAATAGTATTTTGTGCCACTGAGATGTCTAGAATCTTGTCTCCTAATCAGGTCAGCTCCCCTGTGCAGTGTCCTATGCTGTGTGTGTGTGTGTGTGTGTGTGTGTGTGTGTGTGTGTGTGTGTGTGCACTCAGTCATGGCCAACTCTTTGTGACCCCATGGACTGTAGCCCACCAGGCTCCTCTGTCCATGTAATTTTCCAAGCAAGAATACTGGAGTGGGTTGCCATTTCCTCCTCCAGGGAATCTTCTCAAACCAGGGATCAAACTCGTGTCTCTCATATCTCCTGCATTGGCAGTAACTCATTTCAAAATTTTCAGCCCCATCAAAGATGTCGCTTTTGCAATGCCCCACAACCTTTCTGTGTGCTAATGGCAGCTTATGTGTTATATAAATTATTACATGCCTACAGTTTTGTATGTTTGTATGTATAGGTATAATGGCAGGCCTTCCTAATTCAAAGATGTGACTCCAGCAGAAAGAAGTTCAGATCCTGGGGCAGGCTAGCTGGGATGTGTCAGGGTTTAAGATTACACCAGGCAAACAGCTGCTGTCAGTACACACAGTTGACCTCACACCTTTTCTTAGATGCTGGAGAGCCCTTGTTATAGTAGTTACAGAGGTGCTGAGGTATGCAGGCCCCTGCATATGATGCTTAAAGAGGAATCTGGAGGTGGAGATGGTGTTCTCTTACTGCTGCAGTTTATAATTTCCAGCTGTCTCTCTGAGTTAGACACTAGAATTAGGTTTAGGCTGTGGTTCTAGCTGGTATGCCTCTGCTTTAAATTTTATCTCCTAACCCCTTGGCACCAAAGAATTTCAATTTTCCAAAGCTGGCCACAAATTTGAAACAAGTGTCTAAAACCAGTTGTTAGAGTCAAAAGACCCAGCAGTAGTAACAGTCGTGTTAAATGAATCATTTGTGGAATGCTTAACTGCTCATCATCTGTTTGAAGTGTCTCTGTGCTTTTTTGTTCTCTGCAGTAAAAATAAGTCAGGTTTACTAAAGGTATATATTTTCATTCCTTTCACATATGTGACAATCTATTTTCTGAATTATTGGAGTTCTAAAATACTGTGGGTAAATGAGTATAAATTTGAATGCAAACCATATCTGGAGGTGTTACTTTTAAATTATTAAATAAATTCCTTAGTGTCATAGGCACATTTTCACTTGAATATTCCATTAACATGTAACTTACGCATTATGATACTTCTAACCAAGAACATCTATTGAGTTAAAATTTCTTACTTTTAAAATGCTTTTCAAATAAGAAGAGAGCTTCCTGTGGATGAGGCTCCCAACCTGATTTTTATGTAGAGTTGTAATTTTCTATTTTAGTAAATCAGACAGTCCTGTGGCTTAGTAGGTTAGCATTATTGCTAGTACCCTGCTGTTTTTTTCCTGGACTAAAAACAAAGAATAACAGAGTGAACATATCTAAAATATATCCTCTTATTTGATGAAATGAGTAGCCCATGTGCCAAAGTGAAACTATTCTGTGTGAGTGATTTATTGTTATGGATGTTTTATTTGTGTGCCCCTCACATGTGAAGGTTTCTTTTTAATTGTATGTGTCAATTTTTAAACAGATGAAAATAAGGCTAACTAGACAGAATAGAAAACTATGAGTACTAAAGAACAGGATTAAAAAAAAACTTGAGGGAAGTCTGGATCCTCTACATATCTTGTCTGTCACCCAGACCCCAAGAACTATCTTAAATACATTCCAGGGAGGGGCCTTTCTCCCAGATGGACTGATATTGTTCTTTCCTATGATATAATAGGAAGAGAAGAGATATAATGTGTATCTCTTCTTTCCTTTAATGTAGTGATGAGGTATTAACCAGAGTATTGTTTGAGATATTTTGAAACCTTCCAAATAAGGTAGGTGGTGGTTGTAGATTATTTCAAGATAATATTGACTAGAGAATTGGAAAGACCTTTGATTTCACTTGCCACCAATATTTTCAGTTGCAATTTTATTTTCAAAAGTGTTAAACATTCCTTAATTTGATGTTTCTGATTACCTTAAATTGCAGTCATTAGATATCATTTCAGCTAGTGTCTGATTTACTATACTTTAGAAAGTTACATGAAACTCATGATACTAATTTCTTAGTATAGCACTGAAACTAGTTGAATTATTGGAGGAAGGCTCATTTGTAGTCTAATTGGACTGTTAGTGAGTCTCTTCTTAAACAGGTACTGAAAGAAAAGAAAACATCATTAAAATAAAAGAAATATTTGCAGGAGCTTCCCTGGTGATCCAGTGGTTAGGAATCTTCCTTCCAGTGCAGGGGACATAGGTTTGATCCCTGGTCGGGGAACTAAGGTCTCACATGCCAGCAAGGTAAGCCTACAAGCTGATGAAGACCCAGCACAGCCATAAAAAAGTAAACAAATGCTTCTCATCAATATAACTGACCTGTCATGTGGCACGAGAAGGAAGTTATATTCGTTATCCAAATGTAATCACCTGGAAGCCGTTCACTCTTGGTAGCCGGCGGATGGCATGCAGTTGCCTAGTAAGTATTTATTAATGAAAGAACATACAGCTTCAATTCCACCTACTGCTGATGACTCCCAAGTCAACATTAAAATTGGGAGTGCTCATTATTCTGACCCATGTTTCTGGCTGGTTTCTCCTCTTCTGTACCTGGAGGAGCCACAGATAGTCCAAGTTCCCAATGCCTAAAACTGAACCACTGTCTCTTCCTTCTAAACCTGTCCTTCCTTTCTCTCCTACTTGGTTATCAGAATCACATGCTGCCCAAGCACTCTGGATTCTTTCCTATCCCTCCCTTCCTAGATCTAGTTATTTATACATCAAATCTTACAGGTTTTTCTTCTTACCACCTCCTAATCTGGTTACATCTCTCCATCTCCATCACCAATGTTTTTTCAAATCCTTAGACTTTTCACCTGAATTTCAGCTGGTCGTCAGGGGTGTCTCCCTGCCAAATCAGTAGTTCTTATACTTTACAGTACTAAAGCATTTCCCAGGGAGCTGTTTAAAACTGGAAATGCCCAGATCATACCTTCATCAGTTTCTCATTTGGTAGGTATGGGTGGGACCCAGAAAATCTGACTTTCAAGCCAGCAGCCCAGGTGATTCTGATGCGTACCACCATTCCATCCTGAGCACTCATATACAGCTTTGCTCTAAAATGTAAGACTTATCCATGCTACTGATTAAAAATATTCAAAGAACTACCATCCTATAGCAGTGGTTTTCAAACTATGGTCATTGAGGTTCCCAGGGGTTCTTTAAGGGTTCCTCAATGTGTGTATGTGTAAGGCATGGTGGGGCAGGGAGCACATTGTATGGTGAAGGGTAAATTCTCTATGAAGATCCTTATTCAACTACCCCCACCCCATCTCTTTCTTTAGTCACAGCAGCTCTCATTTTGAAGTTTAACAAGAGATTTCCTTTGGGAAGTAACCCTCTACGTTTTAAAAAATAATAGTAAAGTAGATTTCAATTAAAAAAAAAAAATCAAGACCTCACAGTGAGAAATAATGTACATTCTCTATCATGACCCAAAACATAAAAATATTTTTCTGTGTAACTGAAACAAGTTTCATAAAACATACCCTTACTGTATTTGATATATCCTGATGGTTTTCTGTTCTATTTTATTTTTTAGAAAATTGATGGTTTCAGCCTATTAAATGATTTCACAAGCCACTGATGAGTTGCAACTGAACCAGAGAAACCTCAGCTCTAACCTTTCTCAATAGGTTTTCTTTATGAACCATGGAACATAGAAATATTTTCTTAATCCTCCCATGATGGTCTATGACTCATACCATTGTAGGTGCTTGGAAGAGAGGTTAATTCAGTGTTAATACACTGCATACCTGAAGGCATTCAGACTTAATTCTCCTGATGAACTCCTGATTGAAAAATACTTATGGGATGTGGTTTACACAATAAATCCAAACTCTTGAGAAGTTCCCACAGGGCCCTTCCAGGTCTTAACCAAGTTCATCTCTCACACTTCATCTCACTTCCCTAGTCACCTTCCTGGGTTAAAGCCATCCAACCTGTTTGGAATTCCCCAAGTGTATCACACGATTCCTCACCCCTGCACAGTCATTCTTGACCTTCAGCACTCTGCTCAACGGAGTGTCATTTCACCCGACACCTCCCTTGACAGTAGTCAGAACCATCCCATTCTGGTTCCCCGACTGTCAGTGCCTGAAGGGCAGGGCGTTATACTGCTTGCATCAGAAATGCTAGCGCTTATTCATTACCTGGCCTTGTGGTTGTTAATAAACTTTAGTTATATTCAATGGACATGTCTTCACTGCTACTTGAGTGTGGGGCTCTATACTTCATTCTGAGGATACAGACAGGTATGAGGCACAGCCTTCATGCTTGGGAAGTTTATAATGGACCTGAGCAATGCGACCTATGTATTAAAAACTACTTCAGTATAGCACAATGCTCAAGAATTTGCATGGAGGAATCAGGCTGGTGTTCAAATTCTGACTCTTCTATTCACTGACTTCTGACTAAACCATTGAGCCATTCTGAAGTTCAGATTCATCAAGTATGAGACTGAAAATAAGAGTAGCAACCTCACAGGGCCATGAGATTTAAACAATGGGTGTACATAAAGCTTTAAGCACACTGTCTAGCCCAGAGGTCTTGGGAGATGTTAGAGTGGAACTAAGCAGGTGATATGCCCAGTGCCACGTGGATGTTGTAGATGGGAAGTGTCACAGGAATTGAGAGAAAAGAATGGTCACTGTGGCTTGGACAAATGGGAGAGGTCCTGTGGAGGAGGCAGAATAGGAGCTAAGCTTGGAATGAAAAGTAGACCTTAGATTAGGAGCCAGGAGGGCATTCTTGGCAGGGTGAACCAGAGAGCGAGCTAAGGCCCGTGGAAGATGGGGTATGCCTTGCCTGTAGACTAGTTTCCATGATTGTGTTTATACATTTCTTTTATGTATAAAATCTGTTCAAACATTTTTCCAAACAGAAGCTGAAGGTATTGATCTAAAGGTGATTTTGTTTGTTTGTTTGTTTTAAAGAATTCTACCTCCTTTCCATGTCTTTTGGCCAAATCTATATAGAGTCTACAATTTTGCTGACAAGGTCAACTTGATGAAACCATATTGGTCAGCATACAGAAGTGATTTGTGAAACTGGTCATGCATTGTAATCACCCAGGAAACTTCTATAGATTTCCCCATCTGACCACAGAGAGTCTGGCCATTGGGTCTGATATAGGACCAGAGGATATGCATTAGTAAAAAGCTCCCTTGGGAATTTGATGGGCAACCAGCTTTGGGAATTGCTATCTTGGATAATTTGTCTTAATCAGTTTTTAGCCATACTGTCTGATAATGATGTCTGGGAAACCAACAAGTCGAATTTCTTTGGATTGCGTGGGGAGTTGAAACTCATAGTTTGTAGATAGCCGTTTTCTACTTGGAAAACAGTTCAGAAGCCACTTAACCCTCTCTCTCTCATTTGGGGAAAATCCCTTCCCTTTGTACACCTCGGGACGATCTGGGCAAAGAAAATACTCAGGCCAAGGGAGGCTCTCTGTCTGCTGGACAACAAATTCCTCTCCAAAATAGCTTTATTTTCTTTAAAAAACATTTATATTCAAATTCTGCTTTTTGATACTTTTCCATTTGGCTCAGGGTGACCTTCAAGCTAAGTTGTGCTTCTTTTTATGTAATGACCCTTTTGGTATTTGGGGACAGTTAACATTATCTTGTTTTCCTTTGCCTTTTATTCTCCAAGAAAAATGTACCTGATTTCTTCCATTTCCTAGATAGATACCTTTAAGTCTGCTCCTATTTGTTAATGCCTAATTTAGGGGGGAAAAATCCGGTCTTGACATATGTCTCTTGGTAAGCCTTGCTTATTCCTAACTGTTTGTTCTGAGCATTGAGTTTAAATACTCAAAAAACACTCATCTTAGTTTTTTCTTCTAGAATTTATTGGAAATTCATAAGGGGCTGACTGATATATATTTGCTAGGATGCACCATCTGGCCCTCTTTTAAGAACTGGGACAGTTGCCCATTTGTATGTTTCTGACATCTCCCACATTCTTCAAGAATTCTCCAAGAAGACAGATTCCCAAGGCCAAAATCATTCCTGGCATTTTCTTCTCCTTTTAAATATTTTTGGGGGACCTCATATCTGCTGCTGCTGACACACAGTAAAAAACCCCTAACAAATGAACTGTTAAGATAAGCTGTGCCTCCACTCTGTGGTGTGTTTAGAAGGAGAGCCTGGCCGCTGGGTGGAGGAGTCACGGAGCTGCGGTTTCCCAGGGTCCCTGCTTGGAGTGTAATCGTCACCTCAAATGGCACCACTGAAGCACCATCTCTGGTTCAGCAGCCCAGTGTGTTTAGGCTGTTCTGTCAGAGCCTTGTCTTTTGTTGTTCTTGGAAACAGTGTAATAAAAAGGTCAGCAGATTTTTTTTTTTTTTTTTTTGCTCTTCATACCCCAATGGCCAGCTTATATTTTTGCTGAAATTCTTTCTCCTTTCCTCCCTCCCCTTCCCCTTCTTTCTTTCCTTCTTCATCTTTCTTCCTTCCTTCCTTTGCCAGAAAATCTCTCTGATAGCAAACCAAAGAATGACGTAGTTATGATATATGCAGCTTTAGAGTTAGATATGACATTCTATGAACAGGACTTTAAAGGCCAAAAGTACTCTCTCCTCTTCCCCATTACTTACTTTAGAAATAAGATCCTTTGCACTCACTTCTGAGCCTAGCACATGAACAGGAGCACAGGCTCTGGGGCCAGGCTGCCTGAGTTCAAATCCTGGCCCTTCCACTTATCAGCTGCATGGCTTTGAGCAGATTACCGACTTATCTGTGGTTCATTTTTCTCAGATTTAAAATGAGAGTACTCAGACGGTACCCAGACAGTACCGACTCAGACGGTAAAGAATCCGCCTGCAATGAGGGAGAGCTGGATTGGATTCCTGGCTTGGGAAGATGCCCTAAAGGAGGGCATGGCAACCCACTCTCCTATTCTTGCCTGGAGAATCCCCATGGATAGAGGACCCTGGTGGGCTACAGTCCATGGGATCGCAAAGACACGACTGAGTGACTAAGCACAGCACAAAGCACTGTGTGTGTGTGTGTGTGTGTGTGTGTGTGTATAAAATAGTACTTATTTCCAAGGGTTGCTATGAGGATTAAATGGTTAATTCATATAAAATGGTTGTATAAAATAGTACTTATTTCCAATGGTTACAACAGTGCCTGGTATATAATCATTGCCCAAAGAAAAGTGTTTCAGTGTTGACTGAATGAAATATTTTATGAAGTTCAATGCAAAAGAAAAATGTATATGAATTACCACATTATGACAAACACATCTGAAGATTTATTTAGAGTGTTAAGCTCCCCTGATTAATCCAAACTAGGGTTTTATGCTGAGGAAAAAAGCTTTAATGAATTTTAAAAATTCCATTTTAAAAACAATCTTTAGAAAAACCTATTGGCAATTTACTTTTATCCCTTTTTTGATGTGTGTGTATGAAATAGATCATTCAAACAAAATTATATGATATGTGTACAGTTTAAAGAATAATACTTAAAAGAATTTAAAAAATTAAAACACCTGTGTACTTGCTACCCAATGTAATAGATCATTATCAATGTCTTTAGAACCTCCTTTGTACCCTATCCTGGTGGGCCCCTCTCTTCTGTAGAAGTAACCATATCATAAACCTCATGTTAATCATCTTGGCTTTCTTCGTGGGTTTTACCACATATGGTTGTAGTGTTAGACATCAAATTATTTCAATTGTCTTTTTTAACTATACAGTTAACATTGATTTTGATTATTAGGATATCATTGACCCTTGAACAAAAGATGTTTGAATTGAACAGGTTAATTTATGTGAAGATTTTTTTCAGGAAATACATTCTATAGTACTACATGATCTGATCTGAGGTTGTGTCTACAGATGTGGAATCATAGATGCAAGGGCCAAATGTAGCTATATATGGATTTTTGACTGTGCAGGGGTCAGCGCCCATAACCCCCATGTTGTTCAAGGGTCAACAGATTTGAAGTCATTCATTCATTCATCCAGTACCTTATTTTTCTCTTTATCCCTACTTTTCTATGTTTGCCACCTTTATTTTGTATTGAGACCCTTTTTTCCTTTGCTTGCATCCTTCCCCTTCCATTAGTTTGGAAGTTATATACACTATTAAAGTTTGACAAGGGGCTTCTCTGGTGGCTGAGTGGTGTAAAGAATCAGCCTATCAATGCAGGAGACACAAGTTCAATCACTGATCCAGAAAGATCCTACATGCTGTGGAGCAACTAAGCCCATGTGCCACAACTACTGAGTCTGTGCTCTAGAGCCCGGGAGCCGAAACTGCAGAAGCTCTTTTGTCCTAAGAGCCTGTGCTGCACAAGAGAAGCTGCCACAATGAGAAACCCAAGCACCCCAACTAGAGAGTAGCCGCTACTCACTGCAACTAGAGTAAAGCCCTCACAGCAACAAACATCTAGCATGGTTAAAAATAAAAAATAAGTAAATATTAAAAAAAACTTTGATATGTATATTTAACTAAGTATGAAGTTTGCCAATATTTCCTCTTACCCATTATTAACACAAAACCCTTGGAAACTCCCTCTGGAATTTCTCTGGAATTCTGCAGTTTTACACAGAAAGGACACGTCAAATCAAAGTTGGTAGCTACAGCTTTTGATGTCTGCTTTCTTTAGTTCTTCTCTGTTGACAACACAGTAATCCTGTCTCAGAAACAGCAGAGAGAGCAGAAGTGTTATTGTTCTAGGAAATACAGACCATTGGAGACTAATCCCAACAGTCAGAAATATCTTACTTTATGCCTAATGCATGCATAAATGTAGTATATAAAACTGAAACAAAAATTGCATGAAACAGTATTTCCCTTGGTCTGTGTAATATACTCTGAGCTGTTTCATTCCATTGCATTTTATTCTTTCATTAAAAAAAAAAAACTTTTCCAAATTCATTAATTTGATTGCATACTCACTAAGGTGCCCCAGCTCACAGATTGAAAAACCCACAACTTGCCACAGATCCTCAATTTACAGTTTAGGAAGATGAAGCCCAGGCTGATAACATGGATCTCCCAGAGTTGTACAGTAAGTGAAGAATTTGGACCAAAATCTCTGATCTTTTAACTCCAAGGTCACTTTTTTATTCATATATGTCAGCCAACCCCCAAATAATAGAGGATGGAGAGAAAAGGGAGCCACTGGAGAGGTGTAGTTCTGAAATGGGAAGTGAACCCCCTGAGAACTCCGGCACATCTTTTGTCAGATGTCTCTCACAAAGCATCTCATGATGACCACTGCTGAGGGAACCCAGTGCAGTGTTAGACTCCACTTTTCATTACCTCTGGCCTTCCCAATTACCTCATAAGTCAAGATCATTATCTTTATTAAATGAGGGAATGAAGAAGGCTCAGAGAGGTGATTTGCCTTATTAGTAGCTCGAAAGGTGAAGAGCTGGGCCTAGCTCTCTGACCCCAAAACTCATGGAGTTTCATGGCCTCACACTGCCTCTTTATAATTCTTGACTCGACTTGCTTATCATTATATCTCTCAGAACAAAGATAAAGCACTAAGAGGAATACTGTCCAGGTCTGAATGTAACCAAGAGGAGTAACTAGTTAGTGATACAGTTCACAGACTTGCTTGTCCATTCTCTCTCCCCCATTAGCTCCCAGAGCGCATGGTCCTCACCTCATTCACCTTCTAGCACAGTTCTTGGCACATTGAAAGCTCACAGTGACTATTTGTTGAATGCATAAGTAAGGGCATTAAGAAATGATACGGACTTTTGGAAAAAGAAATCACACCCCAAGATGGAGGCAGGTCCCATAGTGGCCAAGTGTGCAGCCTGGGAAGGAAGATTGCCTAGGTTCAAAATTCAATGTCACCTACAAGCTGTTTTCTCATAAGCAAGTTACTGAATTTCTCTTGTACCTCAGTTTCTTGAGGATGATAATGATGTCTGCTTTCATAGTGTGGTTCTATGAGTTAATAAAGGGAAGCATTCATGTGTTAGCTGTCATTGTTATCTGATGTTATGCTGACTAAGTAGGGAAATAATGAACCTGTGTCTCATATCTCAGGAAGAATAAATCAGAAAGTTCTGAAGTAAGCTATTGGTCAGGTGGATAGAGACTCAGAAGAGACCCTCCTTCACGTGCAGTTGGTGCTAAAATTATGCTAAATAAATGTGTTAATAAAAGCACATCTCTATCTCATCATGAAAGAGAAAGACTTATTTCTGATACAAGTATCTATCTCAACTTAGACCAGTTGATTAAGCAGATGGCCTGTGAATGTCAAAAAGAATTTTGTGCCTACTCAGCTTAAATGTGGTTTTGTTAAGAATATAGTTTTTGAGCAAGTGACTTGATTAAAAGACTAGGAGACACCTATGTATGCAGTGTGTCTTATTAAGGACAGCACTTGAAAAGTCTGACTTGGAAAACAGCAGAGGGCAGGGTTCCCCACATATAGTATGTGTATGAGGCTTCCCCCACATAGACTCTGGAATTGGGCCTCAATTTTCTCACCTGCAGAATGTGGATAATGACTGCACAGCCTTCCAGTGTGATTCGGAGAACACATAAGGTCTGTGTTGTGCTCAATACGTAAGAGATAAGTGTAAGCCTCTAACTAAGGTACCTGGGTAAGCAGATGGGAAGGTGAAGTGGCATGTGGTTTATAGTCTGCTTCTAACAGGCTCAGGTCTCAAATGCTTAGAGGAAGTCTGGAAGTTTGCTTTGCAGTTGTCAAAACAAATCCTCAAAGTCCCTTGATGCCACTGATGGAAGACTGGGCGAGAAGAAACCTAAATAATTAACCTGACGACTGAGTGCCTGTTGCTTCCTCTCTCTCTCTCTCCCTCCAGGGGCCTTCGTCGTGTGCTGGACGCCCGGCCTGGTGGTTCTGCTGCTCGACGGCCTGAACTGCACGCGGTGCAACGTGCAGCACGTGAAAAGGTGGTTCCTGTTGCTGGCGCTGTTCAACTCCGTCATGAACCCCATCATCTACTCCTACAAGGATGAGGACATGTACAGCACCATGAAGAGGATGCTCTGCTGCTTCTCCCAAGAGAAGAACCCGGAGAGGCGGCCCTCCCGCCTCCCCTCCATGGTCCTCAGCCGGAGCGACACGGGGGGCAGCCAGTATATGGAGGATAACAACCGAGGCCCCGTCTGCAACAAGAGCAGCTCGTAGGCTGCAATGCTTCTCCGCCCACCCCGGCCTCCTAGGGGAGAATAGGTGTTCGGAATGGTTACCTGTCTCCAACAAAGCCCGCGTACAGTGTTATTTGAGCTCTGAATGAATCATTGGGAAGTTTGTTTTAAAAATGGTTTTACGTCAAGTCAAAGCATGGGCAGAAGAGAGAGGACATAAACATTTAGAGAGAAGCACAGAAAGAGGGACAGCAGCACAATGGATTCCCACCTGAGGCCCCGTGACCCTCTCGGAGCACCGCCCACCAGGCTGTGCTGTCTGGTCTCTGTCGCCATCTTGTAGGCGTTGTCTCTTGTTTTCAAAGGATGTTGTTAAAGGGCTTAGGACAAGATAAATAAAAACGTTACTTGAGCCACTATCCGTAGCTGCTTGGAAAGCGTATGTAGTTCTTTATGCCTGCATTTGAAATTTTAAAAAATGCTTCAGCAGTGATGTTTTTCTCCTCAAACAAACCATGGCCAGTAGCTAGGTGTTCAATAGGAATCTCAAAGTAACACATCAGTCAGGGCTCCAGATTAATTAACTTGATCTTTAACTGAAAGGACAGAGGAAAAAGATTTACTTTAATAACAAAAAAGGTAAACATTAAATGCTCTACTTGCAGCGAAAAAAGAGGCCTTGATATAGTCCTCTCAGTGTGCACGCTTGTGTATACACACCTACATATTGACACACTTCAAATTTGTATTGAGAGACATCACAGATAGTGAAATAAATTCACTGGCCACCTAGACTTTTCAGTCTAGGACTAATAGTTGTAGAAATGACCTCTTTGCTCTAATAGCAAGGGGTGATTCATTTGAAAACAGATCAGCAGGGTGAAAAGTATACTAGCATGTGGGCTGAGTTCCTTGCAAGTCGCTCAGTCGTGTCTGACTCTTTGTGACCCCATGAACCGCAGCACACCACGCCTCCCTGTCCATCACCAAACTCCCGGAGTTCACCCAAACTCATGTCCATTGAGTCATTGATGCCATCTAACCATCTCATCTTCTGTCGTCCCCTTCTCCTCCTGCCCTCAATCTTTTCCAGCATCAGGATCTTGTCAAATGAGTCAGCTCTTCACATGAGGTGACCAAAATACTGGAGTTTCAGCTTTAGCATCATTCCTTCCAAAGAAATCCCAGGGCTGATCTCCTTCAGAATGGACTGGTTGGATCTCCTTACAGTCCAAGGGACTCTCAAGAGTCTTCTCCAACACCACAGTTCAAAAGCATCAATTCTTCAGCGCTCAGTAGTTGAGTCTTTCTATCAAGTTCCCTCCATACCCTGGTAACTTGTTAGATTTAATATATAGAGTAATTTTTACATCTTACAATTTACCTACAATTATTGCCATATTTCCAGTACTTGCTTTACTTATGGACTGCATTTTGATCTGGGTTCTATTTAAAATTTTTCTCCTTCCAAGACCTAAGTAGCATGAAAGGCAAGTCAGTAAGAAAAGCTTTATGCACGTAGGTACTGGCCAGAGTTTTCTATGTAAAGCATGTAGATTATATTCTGATTTTAACATAAGAATAACTTCAAAGCAGATATTATAGTATTTATGTAGTTTGCAAAAGAAGTTTACATTTTTTTTTTTGCTATTGTGATATAACATTTTTGTGCAAAAACTACTTGTAATAAAAGGATTTGAGAAGTCATGCTTTTAGATATAATGACCTAAAATAGAGAGTAGTATGATTTGAAGGTATAGATTTCACAAACTGTGTAGTAAGTGGATCTATCTGAAGCTTATACCAAAGCTACTTATAAAATAAAATAAAAAAGAGAGAATCTGTTTTCTCTTGGAGGTGTATTATTACTTTGTGTATTTTCTAAGTAAAAATATAGTTTGTGGTAACTATAGCTCTCATTTCTATTACACAAGAAAAATCAGATTTGCTTTGAAGTGCATACTTTCAGTGTTTTATGTAAGCATTTTGAATCTACAGCTGGGCAAGGGGTGGAGAATTGAAATTGAAAACCAGTCCCTGAATAGCTACTAAGGGACCTTTAAAGGTTTTATTTTGAGGAAAGCACCATTTTTAGTACCCTTCAGCAGAGTGTCATGTTCAGAATGGTGTCTGGAGGGGATCCAAGTGTGGAAACTGAGAGTGGAAATAGATAGCTTTTGTTTTTATGCACACACATATCTCAGTGCTGGTCCAAGAGTAGAGGAGTCATGTATATTTGCAGATGACAAGTGCCAGCCATCTCAGGGCTCACCAGGAACACAGCAAAGCCATCTCTTAGTTGGAAAAATATAAAAAAAGAATGCTCCTATTCAAATTCTAGGACCCCCAAGTTTATCTGCAAGTCATTGAGATAATAGTTCTAAAAATCTGACCTAACCTTTTCAGACGGGCCCTTGACTCAAAGCAGGGGCTACACCCACGCCAAACAAGGTTCATTTTCTCCTTAGATTCGTAGCATTGCCCTAGGTGTTCTGCTAAATATGTATTGATGAGAGAATTTAGTTCTTCATGAAGACTGTCTCTTGGAAAGAAAGAAGTTTTTTGGAAATAAATTGAAATTTCTTGGTGAACAATTTTTTAAGTAAGTGGTAGACTTGTGTAAGCCTCAATCAAAACTCTAATTTCCTTCACAGTCAGCACTTTGATGCTTTATATAAATATTTGCAACCAAAGTTTGGAAACCTCAATGCCTCTGCTTCACTGGCACCCTGAGCCCATGTTTGGATGGCCCAGGATCAGGGACTGGGGGAGCTCAGCAGCAGCAGCAGCAGCAAGCAGGATGGGGGGAAGGTACAGGAGAAGTGTGGGGGGTACAGCTCTGTTCATCTGCTGGGGCTGCCCCGCGTAGATGACAAGACATACAGTGCCCTGTGTTCCTAGACTAATTGCAGGAGATTAAGAGCATTTTGTTTTTATTAGCTCATTGATCCTCTAATCATTCTGTGAGTGGGAGCGGAGGCAATCAGAATGCTTGGCCCTCTTTTAACTGATTGGACTAGGCATAAGGCAAGCAAGCCCCGTGATGACACTCATGAAATTGACTTAGAGACAGACTCAAGCCCTGTTAGAACCTGGAGTGAAAATAACCAAAGTGTTATTCTACACAATGGTGCATCTCACTGCATACTAACAAGAATTTAAAACACACACATACCTGACTTATGGGATGCTTACCAGAGAATTCTATGCCCTTGGTGGTTCACTAAATGTGAGATTAAATTGGAAACTCCTAGGGCTCCTTTTAGCATTGCACATTGTCTTTCAGGCATAGGGGTTGGGGTTAGAATCACTTAAAGGCATGAAGGAGCTTTAGGAAAAGCTGCATTTTGTGAGGAATGTTCCCCTGAACATTTTACATAATTTAAGATACTCATCATGTAAGACTAGTTTTCACAAAGGAATAGCATTAGGATTGTAGGGATTTTTATTTGGCCTTAATGCTTTACTTATTTTCACATCATTCTCTCCAGTGTCTTAGAGTGTGCTCTCTCCTAAATTAACAGATGGTCAAGTGTTTAAGGATTCAGAGTATTTTGTCACATGTAATTTCTGAGCTAAAGGTTTATGGTGCAAACACTAGTACAATGGTCACTAAAATCACATGGGGAGATTCTGGTACACATGAATAAGAGGGCGGGTCACGTTATGCTATATATATAATGCAGCACCTCTGCATGTCAGTCCACAAACATGGTTTGCAATTTACTGGATTTTGGAATTTACCGTTCTTGCCAGCTTTTTAGAGAGCTGCTGTTTTATACAGCAAACTTTATAAAATTTTTTTTAGATTACAAACTTCAAGTTTACAGAATTCAAATGTCCATAAACTTCATCTGTATTGTGTTTATTACTGAGATTAACACCTATACATTCTATATTAGTCACAAGGCTATATTGAAGAAGAACAAGGGTGGTGCCTGCCACAAGTCCATGTTACATCTTTGTACGTATTCAAAAATGCTCTCCCTTCCTCAAGACACTTCACTTGCATCTATTGGAAATCATCTGATATATTAATTTTGTTAGAAGTTTACCACTACTTGTCAGACAACTATACTAACACATAAGCATATCCACAATATGATTGGCACACATAGCGGGGTTGTTCACTTCACCACTCACACAAATATTATGATAACCATCTTAAAGAAATCACTAGGCTGAAATTCAGAATACCAAGATGCTGAGTTCTGTTCTATCCTAAACTATCTGAAATTCCAGATATAATTACCGATCTAGATAACAGACTTAAATGACCTGTGAGAACATTTCCAGCTCCAAAATTTTGTCATCCTATATACATCACCTCCCAGATGTGAATTATAAAAAGAATCCCAAGCCTTGGATTCTTTGGATTTTATTCCTTGCATTAGGAATTTCAACTAAAATGAGCTGATTCCTTGCAGTGGTTCTGAAGATTTAGTGTATGTAAAGATCACCTAGGGAGACCATTTGAAATCTAGGAGGCAGGTGTGAAATGCATAACTGTAAACCCATCATCAACACAGGGAAGAAGGAATTTCTGGAATAAAATGGAACCACTAATCAAAATGGAGAACCTAAAAGATTTTTTGATCTGCTTATGGGTACTAAAGCGAACTTAAATTCAAAATGTGTGAATTGTTGTTTACTCCATCCGGGCCGATAGAGACCCACACACTTATTTTTACATTGCATTTAACCAACATCTTTGAACATTTCCTAGGTGCTAGAGAACAAACAAGCAAAAAAATCCCTGCCCTTAAAATAATGGACAAAATCATACACACAAGTAATTGGACAGAAATACGGAGAAAGGAAGCTGAAAATATTAAGGATAGACTATAGCAAGTTAGCTGTCCACCTGGTATCACTTGGAGCATTGTTTGATATTGGTGTATTTTTTAGATCCAGCTTCTGTAATAAAATTATTGATATAGAGTTCTCCAAAAGGAGGGGAAGAAAAAGAAATCACAAAAGAGGGTACCTCGGAGATTAAAATCACTTTACATACAATTAATGGGTTGGGGGTCTGGTACTGATCATCTAAACTAGACTTGTCTTTAAGAGGACACTTTACTACATGTTTATATAAATTAAGACATTGGAGATTTCAGTCTTCCCACTGAAAAACAGAAACCACTCTGGACACTTGAAGCAGAAAGGCATTTAAAATACGTAATTAGATGCTGATAAGAGAGTTGGAAAAGCTAGAGGAGCAGAAGTGAAAGAAACCCATTGTTAGCTTGCAGGTTTGTGGCTAACCCTGGAGGAATTCGCGCCACACAGCTCAGGAAATTGTGGAAGCCACCCAGTGAGGCAGTGATTCATGGGGGGGATACACACGCAAAATTGCGGTGGAGGGGCCACCGCAAAGTCTCACAGCTATTGCTGGGAAGAATATGGCCTCTGCCTGCCTTCTGCCTGCCTCCTCACTTGTATGTGGCACTTGGAGAATCTAAATTGGGAAATTTGCTGGCTTCGTAGTCTGGGAAATATAATTCCCAGGCTTCCAAATTTTCAGATTCAGGGGCGAGTAGAGAAAGGATCAGCAAGCCTGCTGATCAGCAAGGACTGCTGACAGACAATACAGCAGGTGGAAAAAGAAAAAAGGAAGGGGGCGGAGACTTCTTGGCTTCTGAGACGCTGCCTTTCTGAGATATGGGTCCCATTAGTTTTTCTTGACTGTGGATAGAAGACAATATATCTAGTTCTAGAGTGAGTGAAGTGTGAAAGTCGCTCAGTCATGTCCAAGTCTTTGTCGACCCCAGGGAATACACAGTCCATGAAATTCTCTAGGCCAGAACACTGGAGTGGATAGCCTTTCCCTTCTTCTGGGGATCTTCCCAACCCAGGAATTGAACCCAGGTCTCCCACATTGCAGGTAGATTCTTTTACCAGCTGAGCCACAAGGGAAGTCCAGCTCTAGAGTAAGAGATGAAAATTTTGTAAAAACTAGTGTTGGTATGTGCAGCTTTTGAGTTCCACCTTACAGTACATGGATCTTCTGAAGGCTGAATGGGTAAATAAGACCAAAAAAAAAAAAGTAAGAACATAGTTTACTTATTGGCTATTTATTGTCCAAATCTGTGATATCTAACTTGAGATTTGAGCATGAGAAATAAAATGTATGGTTATAGTTGATATATAGCCATGGCAAATTTAGTACTACTTAATCATCCCTGGTGGCTCAGTGGTAAAGAATCTGCTTGTCATTGCCAGAGACATAGGAGATGGGGATTTGATCCCTGGGTTGAGAAGGTCCCCTGGGGAAGGAAATGGCAACCCACTCCAGTATTCTTGCCCAGAGAATCCCATGGACAGAGGAGCCTGGTGGGCTACAGTCTATGGAGTTGCAAAGAGTCAGACACGACTGATAGACTAAACAACAACAACCTTTCTTTCAGATTTTGAGATGGTGAGAAGAGAATCTTGAAACAGTGAGCCAAAGTAAAATGAGGTGTTGAATATAGGTGTGCAAAAAAGTCAGAACTGAGTGTTCCACAGTCTTAAAAGATACAAAGGATCAATTCTTTTGTAGAGCTGAATGGAATAGATCTAAGTTTCAGAGTTTGTGGCTTGTTTGGGGGGCAAGGGGAAGTAGCACTAAAGTTTCTCCTTTTGATAGTAATAAGGGTCTGATTTAGGCATTATTGGGAGGAAGTTGTAATGTAGGGATTGTCTTGATGTTACAAATGAGGAAACTGAAGACCACAAGACTGAATGAGTACTTAAGTGACTAAATCAGGGGTAAACTCAGCTAAGTTTTTCAGAGGTTCTTCTCTATTAAGAAAAAGTTTCCTACAACTATACATGTAACTTCACATTTCAAAGAGTCAACGTTTACTAATAATAAATAGGTTAGCTATTTTAGGGATTGAGAATGTTTATACTCTGACCAATTCAGCTTCTAAGAATGTATGCTAAAGAAACGATTCTAAATTAAGAAAAGGTTTATTACACAAAGGTGATCAAAACAACATGATTCATAACACTGGAAACTTCTAAATAATGTAAATATCCAAGCATGTGATAAAGGTAAAGCATTGTAGTCAAGCCTGTGAACTCAAATCAATTTCCCTGCATTTACAATCAGCCATTTCACTTACCAGCTCTGTGACTTAGGGCAATTCTTCTGTGCATCAGCTTTTAATCTACAAAATGGGATCACAAGTCACCCTCCCTCATAGAGTTGTTGTAGATTATAAGTCAAGCACTTGGAACAATGCTGGGCACTGTGAAAGTGTATTTATTGTTATTGATAGAATGCTATTTGGTGATTTTAAGTTATGGGTAGGGATAATCTAATAAGGAAAAGCATGTGATGATGCAGGATTTGCCAGTGGAGTGGATATGGCAGCAAGAGAGGTGTGTTAAGACATCTTCGAGTGTTTTGATCCAAACCACTACAAAAGTGGGATTTCTTTTAATGATGGAGAGGTGGCAGTAACAGCAGATTTGGGGATAGGTAGGAATCAAGAATTCAGTTTTAGTGTGGTACTTAATGTTGTAGAGATACATGTAAGTGGAGATGTTGTAAAGTCAGCTGCAGAAACAAACCTCCCACTTGGGGAGAGGTCCAGGCTGGAGATACTAATCTTGGAATCACCAGTATATGAATGGTATTTATAGCCACAAGGCTGGGCTAAGTCCCAGGGACAGTAAGTATAGATGGATCAACAGATTCAAGAATTGACCCCTGGGGATTTGTAATGTTAGAGGTCAGATAAATGAGGAATCAGTTGAGGAGACTGAGAAGGAGCAACCAGTGGCATAAGGAGAAAACCAAGAGTCAATGAGACCTGGGAGTCATCAACTGTGTCCAGTACTGGAACTTGAGGCTCAAGAATTGACTGTTGATTTGGCCATGGAGGTGTTTGTGAACTTCACAAAGCTAAGTTAAAGTCACTCCGTCATGTCCAACTCTTTGCAACCTCATGAACTATACAATCTATGGAATTCTCCAGGCCACAAAACTGGAATGGGTAGCCTTTCCCTTCTCCAGGGAATCTTCCCAACCCAGGGATAGAATCCAGGTCTCCCGCATTGCAAGGGGATTCTTTACCAGCTAAGCCACAAGGGAAGCCCAAGAATACTGGAGTGGGTAGCCTATCCCTTCTCCAGCAGATCTTCCTGACCCAGGAATTGAACTGGAGTGTCCTGCATTACAGGTGGATTCTTTACCCACTGAACTGTTGGTGGTGAAAGCATAACTGAATGATTGTAGGGGGTTCAAGAGGGATTGTGAGGAGAGGATAGGAGACAAGAGAAGAATAGTTTTTGTTTGTTTTATTTGGGATGTGCCAAGTGGCATGTGGGATTTTAGTTCCTGGATCAGATATAGAACCCTGCCCCCTGCAATGGAAGTGCAGTATCTTAACCACTGAATGGCTAGGGAAGTCTCAGGACTAGCTATTTTAAAATTATTGTTTTTGTTTTCCTAAAACGGCATCAAAGAAATGAAGAGATATGCGAGGTCTGGGGGCAGGGGTAGGGATTTTTTTTAAGATGGGAATCATTGCAGCTTATTAGTGGCTGGTGGGAATGCTCCAGTAAAAGGGGAATACGTGATGATTCAGGAGAGTCATGGTGATAACTACTGAAAGGAATGGGCTCTGAGATATAAGAGGAAGGTTCGACCTTTGACAGCAGTGGGGACATTCCATTCCTATTAGGGGGGCTGGGGGAGGAAAGGAATGCAGACATGGACCTGGAAGTAAATCTGATGGGTGTGTGTATGTACTTTTCCCCCCATGTTATCAGTTAGTGAGGGCTTCAGATCCTTAGCAGAGAATAATGATAAGGCAAGAGGTGTTGGAGGCTTCCCAGGTGGTTCAGTGGTAAAGAATCATCCTGTCAATGTGGGAGACACAGGTTCAATCCCTGGGTCAAAAAGATTCCCCTAGAGAAGAAAATGCAAACCCATTCCAATATTCTTGCCTGGGAAATCCCATGGACAGAGGAGCCTGGCAGGCTACAGTCCATGGGGTCACAAAAGAGTCAGACAGGACTTACTGAGTATACAACAAAGAAGAGTTGGAGATTTGAGTAGCGAAGGTGAGGTGAGAAATCTATGTTCAAGGAGTAGGCCAGTGAACGCATTTAGTAGTGCTCCTGACAAAGGTCTACCCAGTGAGACTTAAGACCAGAAGGTTTATGTGTTTCCCTTGAGTCTGACTAGTTGACTGGCTGCAGTCATGGTGAAAACAGAGTTGAAATGTCTGTCAAGTAATGTCTGGGCTCCATCCCAACCACCTAGATCAGAATCTCTGGAACTTGGTCCCAGGGGTACATCCAAAGTGATTGCCATGTGTAGCCAGAGTTCAGAACCATGGATTAAAGCAAAAAGGTGGAGAGGAGGAGCTAAGATGGTGGAGGAATAAGATGGGGAGAACACTTTCTCCTCCACAAATTCATCAAAAGAACATTTAAACGCCAAGTAAATTCCACAAAACAACTTCTGAAAGCCGGCAGAGGACATCAGACACCCAAAAAAGCAACTCATTGCCTTCTAAAGGAGCGTCCCTCCCTCCCCACAGCGCGACTGAACAAGTGAGCCAAAAAAAAAAAAAAAAAGGGTGTCCACCACCGCCCGCTTTGTATCTGGGCAGAAATCAGACACTGAAGAGACGAGCAAACAGAAGAAGCTATAACAGAGGGAACCGCCGTGGAAGCGACAGGCAATAAACTAAAACCCCGTGGTTAGTACCAACTACATAGAAAGGGGCCTATAGATCTTGAGAAATTTAAACCGGAACAAGGAACTAGACAAAAATGAACTGAACCCACAATACCCACAACAATAACAGAGAAAGTCTTATATATATTTTTACTATTTTTACCATCATTTTTTCTTTCTTTCTTTTTTTTTTTTAACTGTGATCAAAAAGCCTTGAGAATTAGTTTATTGTGTTAGAGTTTTAAAAAAATTTTTTTTATCCTCTAGTACTCCTTTAATTTTCACTTTTATAACCTACTATTACTTTGTAAAATAAATAAATAAATAAAAGACCCTTCTTTAAAAAAAAAAACCAAACATCATATATATATATATTTTATAACTTTTGCGACCCTTTTTTTACTTTCTTTCTTTTTTTTTTTTTTTTTTCTTTTCTTTAACATTGTATTTTTGAAACTCCAAAACCTGCTCTAGATTCTTAAGTTTAGCTTATTGGTAATTGTTATCAATTTTGTACCTATTTTTTATTTTTTTTATAACTTTTGTGACTTTTTTTTTCTCCCTCTTTCTATCTCTTCATCTTTTCTTTGACATTGTATCCCTGAAATTCCAAACTCTAATCTAGATCTTTAATTTATGCTTTCTGGTATATGTAATCAATTTGTGCCTATATCTTCTTTATAATTTTTGTGACTTTGTTTGGTTTTGGTTTTGTTTTTATTGTATTTCTTTCTTTCTTTTTTCTCTTTCTATCTTTCTTTTTCTTCTTCTTTTCTTGTATTTTTGAAACTCCAAACTCTACTCTAGATTTTTAACTTTTGCTTTTTGATATTGGTTATCATTTTGTACCTATATTTTCTTTATAACTTTTGTGACTCTTTTTCTTTTTTTTTCTTTTTCTCTCTTTTTTTTCTTTCTTCTTTTCTTTAACACTGTATTTTTGAAGTTCCAAACTCTACTCTAGATTTTTAATTTTTGCTTTTAGGTATTTGTAACCAATTCTGTACCTTTAGGAACCTAATCTTCAGTATCCACTTTTTACTAGGGAGCGAGATTACTGGCTTGACTGTTCTCTCCACCTCCGGACTCTCCTTTTTCCCCACCAGTTCACCTGTGTCTCCTCTCTAACCCTTTTCTACTCTATCCAACTCTGTGAATTTCTGTGTGTTCCAAATAAAGGAAAACACTTAGGGAACTGATTACTGACTGGATCTGTCTCTCTCCTTTTCATTCCCTCCTTTTATCCTCCTGACCACCTCTGTCTCCTTCCTCCCTCTTCTCTTCTCTGTATAACTCCGTGAACATCTTTGAGCGGTCCAGTTGTGGAGTGCAGTATAGAAGGAGAAGTTTTGAGACTACTGTAAAAATAAGACCGATAACTGGAAGCAGGAGGCTTAAGTCCAAACCCTGATTCCAGGGAACATTAATTGACAGGAGCTCATCAAATGCCTCCATACCTACACTGAAACCAAGCATCACACAAGGGCCAACAAGTTCCACGGCAAGACATACCAAGCAAATTCTCCAGCAACACAGGAACACAGCCCTGAGCTCCAATATACAGGCTACCCAAAGTCACCCCAAAATCATAGACATCTCATAACTCATTACTAGACACTCCATTGCACTCCAGAGAGAAGAAATCCAGCTCCATCCACCAGAACACTGACACAAGCTTCCCTAACCAAGAAACCTTGACAAGCCACCTGTACAAACCCACACACAGTGAGGAAATGCCACAATAAAGAGAACTCTGCAAACTGCCAGAATACAGTAAGGACACCCCAAACTCAGCAATTTAAACAAGATGAAGAGACAGAAGAATACCCAGCAGGTAAAGGAACAGGATAGATCAGATCAGATCAGTCGCTCAGTCGTGTCCGACTCTTTGCGACCCCATGAACTGCAGCATGCCAGGCCTCCCTGTCCATCACCAACTCCCGGAGGTCACTCAGACTCACATCCATCAAGTCAGTGATGCTATCCAGCCATCTCATCCTCTGTCGTCCCCTTCTCCTCCTGCCTTCAATCTTTCCCAGCATCATGGTCTTCTCCAATGAGTCAACTCTTCACATGAGGTGGCCAAAATACTGGAGCTTCAGCTTTAGCATCATTCCCTCCAAAGAAATCCCAGGGCTGATCTCCTTCAGAATGGACTGGTTGGATCTCCTTGCAGTCCAAGGGACTTTCATAATGCCCACCAAACCAAACAAAAGAGGAAGAAATAGCGAATCTACCTGATAAAGAATTCCGAATAATGATAGTGAAATTAATCCAAAATCTGGAAATCAAAATGGAATCACAGATAAATATCCTGGAGAAAAACATTGAGAAGATACAAGAAAGGTTTAACAAGGACCTAGAAGAAATAAAAAAGAGTCAATATATAATGAATAATGCAATAAATGAGATCCAAAACACTCTGGAGGCAACAAGGCAACAAATAGTAGAATAACAGAGGCAGAAGATAGGATTAGTGACTTAGACGATAGAATGGTAGAAATAAATGAATCAGAGGAGAAAAAAGAAAAACGAATTAAAAGAAATGTGGACAATCTCAGAGACCTCCAGGACAATATTAAACGTTACAACATTCGAATCATAGGAGTCCTGGAAGAAGAAGACAAAAAGAAAGACCATGAGAAAATACTAGAGGAGATAATAGTTGAAAACTTCCCTAAAATGGGGAAGAAAATAATCACTCAAGTCCAAGAAACCCAGAGAGTCCCAAATAGGATAAACCCAAGGCGAAACACCCCAAGACACATATTAATCAAAGTAACAAAGATCAAACACAAAGAACAAATATTAAAAGCAGCAAAGGAAAAACAACAAATAACACACAAGGGAATTCCCATAAGGATAACAGCTGATCTTTCAATAGAAACTCTCCAAGCCAGGAGGGAATGGCAAGACATACTTAAAGTGATGAAAGAAAATAACCTACAGCCCAGATAATGGTACCCAGCAAGGATCTCATTCAAATATGAAGGAGAAATCAAAAGCTTTACAGACAAGCAAAAGCTGAGAGAATTCAGCACCACCAAACCAGCTCTCCAACAAATACTAAAGGACATTCTCTAGACAGGAAACACAAAAAGGATATATAAATTCAAACCCAAAACAATAAAGTAAATGGCAACAGGATCATACTTATCAATAATTACCTTAAATGCCCACCAACCAATTCAAATGGGTTGAATGCCCCAACCAAAAGACAGAGACTGGCTGAATGGATACAAAAACAAGACCCCTACATATGTTGTCTACAAGAGACCCACCTCAAAACAGGGGACACATACAGACTGAAAGTGAAGGGCTGGAAAAAGATTTTCCATGCAAATAGGGACCAAAAGAAAGCAGGAGTAGCAATACTCATATCAGATAAAATAGACTTTAAAACAAAGGCTGTGAAAAGAGACAAAGAAGGTCACTACATAATGATCAAAGGATCAATCCAAGAAGAAAACATAACAATTATAAATATATATGCACCCAACATAGGAGCACTGCAATATGTAAGACAAATACTAACAAGTAAGAAAGGGGAAATCAACAATAACACAATAATAGTGGGAGACTTTAATACCCCACTCACACCAATGGATAGATCAACTAAACAGAAAATTAACAAGGAAACACAAACTTTAAACGATACAATAGACCAGTTAGACCTAATTGATATCTATAGGACATTTCATCCCAAAACAATGAATTTCACCTTTTTCTCAAGTGCACACAGAACCTTCTCCAGGATAGATCACATCCTGGGCCATAAATCTAGCCTTGGTAAGTTCAGAAAAATTGAAATCATTCCAAGCATCTTTTCTGACCACAATGCAGTAAGATTAGATCTCAATAACAGAAGAAAAACTAGTAAAAATTCCAACATATGGAGGCTGAACAACGCGCTGCTGAATAACCAACAAATCACAGAAGAAATCAAAAAAGAAATCAAAATCTGCATAGAAACGAATGAAAATGAAAACACAACAACCCAAAACCTATGGGACACTGTAAAAGCAGTCCTAAGGGGAAAGTTCATAGCAATACAGGCACACCTCAAGAAACAAGAAAAAAAGTCAAATAAATAACCTAACTCTACACCTAAAGCAACTAGAAAAGGAAGAAATGAAGCATCCCAAGGTTAGTAGAAGGAAAGAAATCTTTAAAATTAGGGCAGAAATAAATGCAAAAGAAACAAAAGAGACCATAGCAAAAATCAGCAAAGCCAAAAGCTGGTTCTTTGAAAGGGCAAATGAAATTGACAAACCATTAGCCAGACTCATCAAGAAACAAAGGGAGAAAAATCAAATCAATAAAATTAGAAATGAAAATGGAGAGATCACAACAGACAACACAGAAATACAAAGGATCATAAGAGACTACTATCAGCAATTATATAGCAATAAAATGGACAACATGGAAGAAATGGACAAATTCTTAGAAAAGTACAACTTTCCAAAAATGGATCAGGAAGAAATAGAAAATCTTAACAGACCCATCACAAGCACGGAAATTGAAACTGTAATCAGAAATCTTCCAGCAAACAAAAGCCCAGGTCCAGACAGCTTCACAGCTGAATTCTACCAAAAATTTAGAGAAGAGCTAACACCTATCCTACTCAAACTCTTCCAGAAAATTGCAGAGAAAGGCAAACTTCCAAACTCATTCTATGAGGCCACCATCACCCTAATACCAAAACCTGACAAAGATGCCACCAAAAAAGAAAACTACAGGCCAATATCACTGATGAACATAGATGTAAGAATCCTTAACAAAATTCTATCAATCAGAATCCAACAACACAATAAAAAGATCATACACCATGACCAAGTGGGCTTTATCCCAGGAATGCGAGGATTCTTCAATATCCACAAATCAATCAACATAATACACCACATTAACAAATTGAAAAATAAAAACCATATGATTATATCAATAGATGCAGAGAAAGCCTTTGACAAAGTCCAACATCCATTTATGATAAAAACTCTCCAGAAAGCAGGAATAGAAGGAACATACCTCAACATAATAAAAGCTATATATGACAAGCCCACAGCAAACATTATCCTCAATGGTGAAAAACTGAAAGCATTTCCTCTAAAGTCAGAAACAAGACAAGGATGCCCACTTTCACCATTACTATTCAACATAGTTTTGGAAGTTTTGGCCACAACAATCAGAGCAGAAAAGGAAATAAAAGGAATCCAAATTGGAAAAGAAGAAGTAAAACTCTCACTGTTTGCAGATGACATGATCCTCTACGTAGAAAACCCTAAAGACTCCACCAGAAAATTACTAGAACTAATCAATGAATATAGTAAAGTTGCAGGATATAAAATCAACACACAGAAATCCCTTGCATTCCTGTACACTAATAATGAGAAAATAGAAAGAGAAATTAAGGAAACAATTCCATTCACCACTGCAATGAAAAGAATAAAATACTTAGGAATATAGCCATGAAATTAAAAGATGCTTACTCCTTGGAAGGAAAGTTATGACCAACCTAGATAGCACATTCAAAAGCAGAGACATTACTTTGCCAACAAAGGTTCGCCTAGTCAAGGCTATGGTCTTTCCTGTGGTCATGTATGGTTGTGAGAGCTGGACTGTGAAGAAGGCTGAGCGCCAAAGAATTGATGCTTTTGAACTGTGGTGTTGGAGAAGACTCTTGAGAGTCCCTTGGACTGCAAGGAGATCCAACCAGTCCATTCTGAAGGAGATTAGCCCTGGGATTTCTTTGGAAGGAATGATGCTAAAGCTGAAACTCCAGTACTTTGGCCACCTCATGCGAAGAGTTGACTCATTGGAGAAGACTCTGATGTTGGGAGGGATTGGGGGCAGGAGGAGAAGGGGACGACAGAGGATGAGATGGCTGGATGGCATCACTGACTTGATGGATGTGAGTCTGAGTGACCTCCGGGAGTTGGTGATGGACAGGGAGGCCTGGCGTGCTGCAGTTCATTGGGTCGCAAAGAGTTGGACACGACTGAGCAACTGATCTGATCTGATCTGATATCTTCCTAAAGAAACTAAAGACCTATATATAGAAAACTATAAAACACTGGTGAAAGAAATCAAAGAGGACACAAATAGATGGAGAAATATACCATGTTCATGGATTGGTAGAATCAATATAGTGAAAATGAGTATACTACCCAAAGCAATTTATAGATTCAATGCAGTCCCCATCAGGCTACCAAAGGTATTCTTCACAGAGCTAGAACAAATAATCTCTCAATTTGTATGGAAATACAAAAAACCTCGAATAGCCAAAGCTATCTTGAAAAAGAATGGAACTGGAGGAATCAACCTGCCTAACTTCAGGCTCTACTACAAAGCCACAGTCATCAAGACAGTATGGTACTGGCACAAAGACAGAAATATATGATCAATGGAACTAAATAGAAAGCCCAGAGATAAATCCACGCACATATGGACACCTTATCTTTGACAAAGGAGGCAAGAATATACAATGGATTAAAGACAATCTCTTTAACAAGTGGTACTGGGAAAACTGGTCAAACACTTGTAAAAGAATGAAACTAGAACACTTTCTAACACCATACACAAAAATAAACTCAAAATGGATTAAAGATCTAAATGTAAGACCAGAAACCATAAAACTCCTAGAGGAAAACATAGGCAAAACACTCTCCAACATACATTACAGCAGGATCCTCTATGACCCACCTCCCAGAATATTGGAAATAAAATCAAAAATAAACAAATGGGACCTAATTAAACTTAAAAAGCTTCTGCACAACAAAGGAAACTATAAGCAAGGTGAAAAGACAGCCTTCAGAATGGGAGAAAATAATAGCAAATGAAGCAACAGACAAACAACTAATCTCCAAAATATACAAGCAACTCCTACAGCTCAATTCCAGAAAAATAAATGACCCAATCAAAAAATGGGCCAAAGAACTAAATAGACATTTCTCCAAAGAAAACATACAGATGGCTAACAAACACATGAAAAGATGCTCAACATCACTCATTATCAGAGAAATGCAAATCAAAACCACTATGAGGTACCATTTCATGCCAGTCAGAATGGCTGCGATCCAAAAGTCCACAAGCAATAAATGCTGGAGAGGGTGTGGAGAAAAGGGAACCCTCTTACACTGTTGATGGGAATGCAAACTAGTACAGCCACTCTGGAGAACAGTATGGAGATTCCTCAAAAAACTGGGAATAGAACTGCCTTATGATCCAGCAATCCCACTGCTGGGCATACACACTGAGAAAACCAGAATTGAAAGAGACACGTGTACCCCAATGTTCATAGCAGCACTGTTTACAGTAGCCAGGACTTGGAAGCAACCTAGATGTCCATCAGCAGATGAATGTATAAGAAAGCTGTGGTACATATACACAATGGAGTATTACTCAGCCATTAAAAAGAATACACTTGAATCAGTTCTAATGAGGTGGATGGAACTGGAGCCTATTATACAGAGTGAAGTAAGCCAGAAAGAAAAACACAAATACAGTATACTAATGCATATATATGGAATTTAGAAAGATGGTAACAATAACCCTGTTTATGAGACAGCAAAAGAGACACTGATGTATAGAACAGTCTTTTGGACTCTGGGAGAGGGAAAAGGTGGGATCATTTGGGAGAATAGCATTGAAATATGTATAATATCATATTTGAAACGAGTCACCAGTCCAGGTATGATGCCTGATAACGGATGCCTGGGGCTGGTGCACTGGGACGACCCAGAGGGATGGTATGGGGAGGGAAGAGGGAGAAGGGTTCAGAATGGGGAACACATGTATACTTGTGGCGGATTCATTTTGATGTATGGCAAAAGCAATACAATATTGTAAAGTTAAGCAGAATAAAATTTAAAAAAAAACTCAACTTTTAAAAAACTAAATAAATAAGCAAGAAGGTGAAGGTGGGGGGAGGGTCACAGAAGAGTCTAAGATCCTGGACATCCTGCTGTGAAAAAAATACAGTATCTGTTTGATAACCCAGTTGTGGGTTGAAATTTTAACTGAGAAAAGAAGGCAAAATAGGAGAAACTAACATTGATTGAGTGCCCATTATGGGTTAAGAGTTTTGTTGTGCACTATATCCATACCCCGCCCCAATAAGATAAGAATTAGATAAGAACCTTGGAGATATGAATTTTAATCTCTACTTCATAGCATTGAGATTTACACAAGTGATGTGAGTTGCCAGTACTAATATGTAGTCAAGCCAGGATTTAGATCCAGAACCAGTTTACTCTAAATTTTTGCATAAGATTTTGTGGTAAATGTGAGACTTGAGCTGTGTGTCAAGGGTGGAGTGAGGTTTTGATTTTAGAGAGGCAAGAAGGCTTCCCAGCTGGAGGGATGCTGTAAGCAAAAAAAAAGGAATGGCAGTAAGAAAGAACATGATGAACACAAGGAAAATCCAGGGAGCAGGGTGCCTCCTGTGGCTCGGTAGGTTGAAGTAAATGAAGGAATGAATGATTCAACCAATCAACTAACACAAAGAGAGAGTGTCTTCTCCCAGTGGCCAGACAGCTGGGCAGCCTGCCAGGGGATTTAGGGCTCCAGGAAGTTGCACTGCAGAAGTGCTAAGCAAACGTTCTCCGTATTGTTTGTACAATTCATTATTTTAAAGAAATGTTAGCTGTTGGGGTCTATTGAGATAAAAGATGGCCTCTAAGTATAATCTCATTATCATCTGTCACCCTAGCTTGGGAGTTTTATGTGTCTGCAGAATCTTAGAATCTATATTTCTCCAGCTTTAATCTCAGGGTCAATATCCCAACAGAGCACTGCTCATAATAAATAGCTAGTAGTAAATGATAAAGTAGGCTACTGTGTTTTATTTTATTTGGCTTTCAAGCCAATCCATTTTATAGCTGTCTGCTTGAGTGCTGGAAAAAAAAAAATTCTGGAGACAGCAAAGAATCATATGAAAAACTAGAACATGCTGACAAAAAAATCTTTTTATCTCCCCCGCTGCCCCCACAGAAAGAGGCCCTAGATAGACTGTTGATTATGCATCTAATAAGGTGGCTGCTCAAGGAAATGGTCCCTTTGATTGCAGAATAACTCTGTTTTATGTCCCTTTGGCCTGTAATACAGCTTCTCAGAAGCACCTGTGTGGTATGCTCAGTCATGACATTGCTTTGCTTGCCTTCTCACAGAGTATTTTTTTTTAATTTGAGGCTATGGAAAATGATATTCCTGAAGTGATAGCAAATTAAAAAAGAGAGAGAAATGAAAAATAAAATAGCCTGTCCTCAATAGCAGTGGTAATTACAAAGCTGAATTTCTCCTCTCTTTGTCTAGTTATTATTTTTGGAAATATATGTGGTTCAAATAAGGTTGAAAGTGTTTTACTTGCCCTCTGATATAAAACCTACACTTCTGAGGTTTTACATTATAGAAAAAAAAAAGTATAAATGGTCCAAAAAAAGTATGCAATAAATTCAGCATAAAAGACAATGATTAAGTATACTTGTTATGCTTATCAGACTTTCAGTTTCTGACCAAGAAAGTGTTTTTATTTCAAGTCATTCATTAATGCATCATGCACTCACTATTCATTCATATTCTGAGCACACTTTCAGAGTACCTATCATAAAGCATTGTGAAATAAATACCAAGGAAAATGAGATTGACTCTAAGCTCATAAGGAGCTTGCATTAGTGACTAAGCCTCTTCGAGTAGATATTCATGGAGCAAGAAAGGGGCTAAAATCAGTGGTTGCCCACACTGTCCAAGATGCACAGCCTTTGCAAAATTTACAGACTATGGCATAAAATTCATTGTTGTTATGGAACCAACTGGAATTTTCCTAAGACCCAACGACTGCAAGAGTATTTGCATGTTAAGGTGCACATTTTATGTAGGTTATATAAATGAGTTTTATAAGCCTACTTAAAAAATTATTATTGCTATCCCAAGGTGTATTTCTTGATTTTTATTTCCTTTATTACTTTTTAACACTTAAAATCCATTTGAGTTCCACTACTGAAGTCTATGTAGAAAGTCAAAAGATGTTTAGCTAGAGAGGAAGAGTTAGGGGAAACTGAGAGGGCTACAACAGATATAAACAAGCTGGGCTGTTAAGGGGCTCACTGACTTTATGTGGAAGATATTTCCAGTTAAAAACAGACTCTAGTGCCGTTGAGGATCGGCCCCTTGCTTCCAGGACACACATTTCTCAGTTGCCCCTTCTCAGTCTCTTTTGCCGGGGTCCCTCTTCTCCCTGGCATCTCAGTGCTGCTGGACTCCGCTATCAGTCAAGTTCTCTGTTCTGTTCACCTCCACTATCTTGGTCATTTCTTCTAGTCACGTGGCTCTAAGTATATATATGCTGACAGCTCTGACATTTTTATCTATAGCCAAGGCCACTCTGTTTCTCTCTCAAACTTTAAACTCATAAAAATCCCCCCTTGAGGGAGAGCTAAATTAGGACTTTAGTATTAACATACAAACACTACTATATATAACACAGATAAACAACAAAGACCTATTGCATAACAGAGGGAACTATACTTAATGTCTTGTTCAGTTCAGTCGCTCAGTCCTGTCCGACTCTTTGCAACCCCATGGATTGCAACACACCAGGCTTCCCTGTCCATCACCAATTCCTGGAGCCTACTCAAACTCATGTCCGTTACATCGGTGATGCCATCCAACCATCTCATTCTCTGTCATTCCCTTCTTCTCCAGCCTTCAATCTTTCCCAATATCCGTTTTTTTTTTTTTTTTTTTTTTCCCCAATGAGTCATTTCTTCACATCAGGTGGCCAAAGTATTGGAGTTTCAGCATTACTGATGCTTATTATTCAGGGCTGATTTCCTTTAGGATGGACTGGTTGGATCTCCTTGCAATCCAAGGGACTCTAAAGAGTCTTCTCCAACACCACAGTTCAAAAGCATCAATTCTTCAGCTCTCAACTTTCTTTATGGTCCAACTCTCATATCTATACATGACTACTGCAAAAACCATGGCTTTGACTAGATGGACCTTTGTTGACAAAGTAATGTCTCTGCTTTTTAATATGCTGTATAGGTTGGTCATAGCTTTTCTTCCAAGGAGCAAGCATCTTTTAATTTCATGGCTGCAGTCACCGTCTGCAGCGATTTTGGAGCCCAAGCAAATAAAGTCTTTCACTGTTTCCATGGTTTCCCCATCTATTTGCCATGAAGTGATGGGACCAGATGCCATAATCTTAGTTTTCTGAATATTGAGTTTTAAGCCAACTTTTTCACTCTCCTCTTTCACTTTCAAGAGGCTCTTTACTTCTTCTTTGCTTTCTGACATAAGGGTGGTGTCATCCATCCCAGCATTTCTCATGATGTACTCTACATATAAGTTAAATAAGCAGGGAGACAATATAGCCTTGATGTACACCTTTCCTGATTTGGAACCAGTCTGTTGTTCCATGTCCAGTTTTAACTCTTGCTTCCTGACCTGCATACAGATTTCTCAGGAAGCAGGTCAGGTGGTCTGGCATTCCCATCTCTTTCAGAATTTTCCACATTTTGTTGTGATTCACACAGTCAAAGGCTTTGACATAGTCAATAAAGCAGAAGTAGATGTTTTTCTGGAACTCTCTTGCTTTTTCGATGATCCAGTGGATGTTGGCAACTTGATCTCTGGTTCCTCTCCTTTTCTAAGTTCGGCTTGAGCATCTGGAATTTCACAGTTCACATACTGTTGAAGAATTGGAGAAAACTGGCTTGGAGAATTTTGAATATTATTTTGCTACTGTGTGAGATGAGTGTAATTGTGTAGTAGTTTGAGCATTCTTTGGCATTATCTTTCTTTGGGATTGGAATGAAAACCAACCTTTTCCAGTCCTGTGGTCACTGCTGAGTTTTCCAAAATTTCTGGCATATTGAGTGCAACACTTTCACAGCATCATCTTTTAGGATTTGAAATAGTTCAATTGGAATTCCATCACCTCCACTAGCTTTGTTCATAGTGATGCTTCCTAAGGCCCACTTGACTTCTCATTCTAGGTGAGTGATCACACCATCATGGTTATCTGGGTCATAGAAATCTTTCTTGTATAGTTCTGTGTATTCTTGCCACCTCTTCTTAATATCTTCTGCTTCTGTTAGGTTCCTACCATTTCTGTCCTTTATTGTGCTCATTTTTGCATGAAATGTTCCCTTGGTATCTCTGATTTCCTTGAAGAGATCTTTAGTCTTTCCCATTCTGTTGTTTTCCTCTATTTGTTTGCACTGATTGCTAAGGAAAGCTTTCTTATCTCTCCATGCTATTCTTTGGAACTCTGCATTCAAATGGGTATATCTTTCCTTTTCTCCTTTGCCTTTCACTTCTCCTCTATTCACAGCTATTTGTAAGGCCTCCTCAGACAACCATTTTGCCTTTTTGCATTTCATTTTCTTGGAGATGGTCTTGATCACTGCCTCCTGTACAATGTCACGAACTTCCATCCATAGTTCTTCAGGCACTCTGTCTATCAGATATAATCCTTTGAATTTATTTGTCACTTCGGTATGGACCTAACAGATGCAGAAGATATTAAGAAGAGATGGCAAGAATACACAGAAGAACTGTACAAAAAAGAGCTTCACAACCCAGATAATCATGATGGTGTGATCACTGACCTAGAGCCAGACATCCTGGAATGTGAAGTCAAGTGGGCCTTAGAAAGCATCACTACAAACAAAGCTAGTGGAGATGATGGAATTCCAGTTGAGCTATTCCAAATTCTGAAAGATGATGCTGTGAAAGTGCTGCTCTCAATATGCCAGTGAATTTGGAAAACTCAGCAGTGGCCACAGGACTGCAAAAGGTTGGTTTTCATTCCAATCCCAAAGAAAGGCAATGCCAAAGAATGCTCAAATTACCACACAATTGCACTCATTTCACACGCTAGTAAAGGAATGCTCAAAATTCTCCAAGCCAGGCTTCAGCAATGTGTGAGCCGTGAACTTCCTGATGTTCAAGCTGGTTTTAGAAAAGGCAGAGGAACAAGAGATCAAATTGCCAACATCTGCTGGATCATGGAAAAAGCAAGAGAGTTCCAGAAAAACATCTATTTCTGCTTTATTGACTATGCCAAAGCCTTTGACTGTGTGGATCACAATAAACTGTGGAAAATTCTGAAAGAGATGGGAACACCAGACCACCTGATCTGCCTCTTGAGAAATCTGTATGCAGGTCAGGAAGCATTAGTTAGAACTGGACATGGAACAACAGACTGGTTCCAAATAGGAAAAGGAGTACGTCAAGGCTGCATATTGTCACTCTGTTTATTTAACTTATATGCAGAGTACATCATGAGAAACGCTGGACTGGAAGAAACACAAGTTGGAATCAAGATTGCCGGGAGAAATATCAATAACCTCAGACATGCAGATGACACCACCCTTATGGCAGAAAGTGAAGAGGAACTCAAAAGACTCTTGATGAAAGTGAAAGTGGAGAGTGAAAAAGTTGGCTTAAAGCTCAACATTCAGAAAACTAAGATCATGGCATCTGGTCCCATCACTGCATGGGAAATAGATGGGGAAACAGTGGAAACAGTGTCAGACTTTGTTTTGGGGGCTCCAAAATCACTGCAGATGGTGACTGCAGCCATGAAATTAAAAGATGCTTACTCCTTGGAAGGAAAGTCATGACCAACCTAGATAGCATATTAAAAAGCAGAGACATTACTTTGCCAACAAAGGTTCATCTAGTCAAGGCTATGGTTTTTCCAGTGGTCATGTATGGATGTGAGAGTCGGACTGTGAAGAAAGCTGAGTGCCAAAGAATTGATGCTTTTGAAGTGTATTGGAGAAGACTCTTGAGAGTCCCTTAGACTGCAAGGAGATCCAACCAGTCCATTCTGAAGGAGATCAGCCCTGGGATTTCTTTGGAAGGAATGATGCTAAAGCTGAAACTCCAGTACTTTGGCCACCTCATGTGAAGAGTTGACTCATTGGAAAAAAACTCTGATGCTGGGAGGGATTGGGGGCAGGAGGAGAACAGGATGACAGAGGATGAAATGGTTGGATGGCATCACCGACTCGTTGGACATGAGTCTGAGTGACCTCCGGGAGCTGGTGATGGACAGGGAGGCCTGGCATGCTGCAATTCATGGGGTCACAAAGAGCTGGACATGACTGAGTGACTGAACTGAACTGAGTGACCTTCAAGATCTAGCTTTGTCACCTCTCTACCTCTTTCCCTTCTACTCTCCTTCTTGCTTATACCACTCCAGTTACATCACCTCTTGCTTGTCCTTGAACATGTCAGGAATGCTCCCATCTCAGGGCCTTTGCACTGCTGGTTCCTGAACTTCCTAAAATGCCGTATCCCCATCTATCTGCATACCCCTCACCTCCTTCAAGTCCTTACTCAAATATCTCCTTCATTATGGGGTCTGTCTTCTTGGAACTGCCTTTCCCCCTTCCCCTGCTCCATTTATTGGGTCATACTTTTCCTTTCAATAAGTCTCCTTCCAGTAGAACTTAAGCTCCATAAGGCAGAGATTGATGCTTGTTTTGCTTGTGATCCATCCCAAACACATAGAACAGTGGCTGGCAAATAGTAGATGCTCAATAAATATTTGAATATAAATCAAAATGAATGAATGCATTTAATGGAGAAGAAAACATCCTTTTAAGGACTATAGTCCTCTATCTACCAAATTTGTGTTCAATAGTCCCTAAAGGAACACAGGAACACTCTTCTGAATAGCTGCTAGATGTATAAATTCTAATATTCTAAACACTAACACTTTTTAAAAAATGCTTTTTGCTCTGTGAGAAGTACTGTACAGGCACTTCTCTTTTAATCCTCACTACCCAATGAAGTAACTTGAAATGATGTTGCTTCCACTTTATAGACAGGGGTCCACCATCTCAGAAAGACTAGGTGATTTTCTCAAGTCATGTAGCTTATACGTATAGAATAGTTTCTTATGCTAAGATGCTAAGTCACTTCAGTTGTGTCCGACTCTGTGCAACCCCATAGACGGCAGCCCACCAGGCTGCCCCGTCCCTGGGATTCTCCAGGCAAGAACACTGGAGTGGGTTGCCATTTCCTTCTCCAATGCATGAAAGTGGAAAGTCAAAGTGAAGTCGCTCAGTCATGTCCAACTCTTCGCGACCCCATGGTCTGCAGCCTACCAGGCTCCTCCATCCATGGGATTTTCTAGGCAAGAGTACTGGAGTAGGGTGCCATTGCCTTCTCTGGAATAGTTTCTTAACCACTCTACAAATCCATCTCCTTTAAGTAAGAACCTACTATCAGTATTGGTTCTTTGAGAGTCATTGCTCAATGATTTGTTCAAAGTCCTAAGAGTCCTACCCAATTGTTTGAAACTGGCAGTGGAAAGACCTTTGGAGGGTGACCAACTAATCAGGCAAAACCATAACAAGAATGACAGACTTCAGTTGGGTTCCACTGAATCTCTAACCTTGAGAGTTAGTGAGCCTAACAGATTGAAAAGACATGGATCCAGGATTCTGAAGTTCAGATGTCTTTAGAGATAAGCGGAAAAAATATTTTTGTATGTTGTGTTAATAAACACAAAACTTAATCAAGTGAAGTGTGTGGTCCAGGTAGGAGGAGGGTTGGTGCCAAATTCCATGAGGAGTTAAAGACAGTCAATAAAATAGAATATAAATTCAAGGCTGGACTGTGAAACAAGCTTACCTGAAGGACATTGGTAGCTATGCTATAAATAGCACTAGTATGTCCCAGCAGTGTTGCCATCAGAAAGGCACCCAGTTACCACCTCTGAGCATTACCATGATTCATTGGAATGATAGCCACTTTGTAGGGATAGTGGATTGAATGGTGGCCCCTAGAAAGGCATGTCCATGTCCAAATCCCTGGAACCCTCTATGAGAAAAAGCTTTCTGCAGACATAATAAGATTAAGGATCTTGAAATGAGATCATCCTGGCTGGATTATCAGAGTGGGCCCTAAATCCAAGGCAAGAGTTCTTATAAGAGACAGAGGAGGAGGAGTTCCTTGGTGGTCCATTGGTTAAAAATCCACCTGCCAATGAAGGGGATAAGGAAAATCCCACATGCCACGGAACAACTATGCCCATGTGCCACACACAGCCCGTTTTTTGCCACAAGAGAAGTCACGACAAGAGAAGCCCACACACCACAAGGAGTAGTCCCCTCGCTGCAAATAGAGAAAGCCTGAGTGCAGCAAAGACCCAGTGTGGCCAAAAATAAATAAATGGATATAACTAGTAAGTTAAAAAAAAAAAAAAGAAGAAACACAGAAGAGGAGACAGACACACAGAGAAGGTGATGTGAAGATGGAGGCACACATTGGAGGGATTGGGCCACAAGCCAAGGAAGCCAGGGAAGCCTGGAGTCACCCAAGGTGCAGAAGATATGGGAAGATGCTCCTCTCCAGCCTCCAGAGAGAGCAGGGTCCTGCTGACATCTTGATTTCAGACTTTGAGCTTCCAGACCTGGGAGAGAATAAAATGTCTGTTGTTTTAAGCCACTCAGCTTGTGACAAGTCTGTAAGAGCAGTGCTAAGATTGTGATACAGGGCTTAAACATCACTCCATCCCAGTCTGGCTTAGATTTATGTATGTATGTGTTTAAGGAAATCAACCTGCTGTATAATAATATTTTGTGTGAAGGAGAAGCATATATTTGGTATTTCATGTACCTGTAATGCTTAACAGGATTTGGCCTAATATTAAAACTAACAGATTTTCAACTCCAATTTATAATATGTGCATAATTGCTTTCAGTTTTTGTTATAATTTTACTAAATTTATATACAATATTGAAACATTTAAAAGAAGTTAAGGTTGACCCTATTTATAAGTTTGAATTATGAGCAGTGGCTCAGATGGTAAAGAATTTGCTTGCAATGCAGTAGACCTGGATTCAATCCTTGGGTTGGGAAGATCCCCTGGAATGGCAACCCATCCCAGTATTCTTGCCAGAGAATCCCTATGGGTTACAAAGAGTCAGACACAACTCAGTGACTAAACACACACTTGTTATTTGAGTACTCAGGAAAATTGTGTTAGTTTAATCAAAGCATGGAAATAATAATTAAAGAAAAAAATAGAATACATTGATTTATAAATGCAATTTAAAATTCTTGAAGGTGTTAATTTAGCTAAGCTTAGAAATAGGATCATATATTATTCAAAGGCCTTTGACATAGTTTAAAAAAATATGATAGGATATACATATATATTATTACAGTGAACAATAACATTTGATGCAGAACTTAAAAGCTTCAGAAAAAAAATAGTTTTTTAAATCTGTAACTTTAAATAAATTGAATGTTAATTTTTAAAAGCAACGTTAACCTCTGAGTCATTTTTGCTGCCTCAAAACCACTTGGGGGCACCAAAAGGCTCACATTTAATAGAAGCAAAATGAAAAAAACTTTCTAACTATGCCACCCTTCAGGAGCAGGGCCCTGGGAGGTGGTCAGCAGAAGTGAATCAGTGTCTGGGCTGATCCCCAGATCTGAAAGTGATCTGGGAGGAACGTTAGGTCCAAAGGCCTCTAGTGACTGAACAGATAACGTGAGCTCCGTTGAAGCTCAGCTCTGCTCATCCCTGTCTCTCCTTCCCATAACAGCATTGTGAGGATGGCATTCAGTCTAGTGTGTGATTTTCTGTTAAGAGGAACCAACTTTGTCCCTCAAACTCATGTCCATTGAGTCAGTGATGGTTGGATGGCATCACTGACTCAATGGACATGAGTTTGAGCAAATTCCAGGAGATAGTGAAGGGCAGGGAAGCCTGGTACGCGGCTGTCCGTGGGGTCGCCAAGAGTCAGATGTGACTTAGCAACCAAACAACAGCAACAAAACTCTGTCCCTACAGAGAAAGCCACAGAACGACCCTTTCTGGCTTTAGTCCTTCAATTCCCAGCACTGCTGCCCTTATCATTGGTTTCTTGTGTGTGGCTGCTGGTCCTAAAATTTCCAGTTTTGTTGGCCCATTGATTGGGTCCCGGTGAGAGAGCCCTGGGCAGATGCTGCTATGACCTGGGATATAGAATGTTAGTCTTAACTTTACCACTGTCATTTCTTTGAAGAACCACAACAAAAGACTCAAAGATGTATCATGCTGCTGCTGCTGCTGCTGCTGCTAAGTCGCTTCAGTCATGTCCAATGCTGTGCAACCCCATAGATGGCAGCCCACCAGGCTCCCCTGTCCCTGGGATTCTCCAGGCAAGAACACTGGAGAATGGGTTGCCATTTCCTTCTCCAATGCAGGAAAGTGAAAAGTGAAAGTGAAGTTGCTCAGTCATGTCTGACTCTTAGCGACCCCATGGACTGCAGCCTACCAGGCTCCTCCATCCATGGGATTTTCCAGGCAAGAGTACTGGAGTGGGGTGCCATTAAAAAACAAAACAAAACTCTAAGGAAACAGAAATGATTTTATGTGAAGAAAAATCTGAAAAGAGTTGATAATGATCTTAAAATGTGTAACCGTTGTAAGACTGTCATTAGTTCTGTCTGCATCTCTATTAAAATATTAAATATTTTAAAATATTAAAGCTCTCAGCATGCTCCAGGGCTGGGAATGGAGCAGTGGGAGAAGCGAGGTGAGTGGGGAGCTTGAGGCTGGATTGGCAGAGATGTGGCCCCAAAGTTACATACCTTCCCACCTTGGACTGCCCAGAGCTCAGCGCTCTTTCTCCACTCTGGGCCCAATTTGCCAGGTCTGGAAAATAGGCGACATCCCACTTGCTACTTCCCACGACAGTACCTCGTTAAGAAAGCATTAGCCACTCAGTTGTGTCTGACTCTTTGCGACTGTAGCCCGCCAGGCCCCTCTGTCCATTGATTTCTCAGGGCAAGCATACTGGAGTGGGTTGCCATTTCCTACTCCATGAGAGAAAAAGAACACTGGTTTTGACTGGATTGAATCAATGGAGTGCTTTTGTGTTTATCTCCATAGAGATTATTTGGTAGGAAACCAAAGCACAGTATACCAAGATTTTTATTTTATCTACTTAGAAATTGTTCCTGAAGTCTCTTTAATGTAGTTGAGTGTCCAGAAGTCTCTTTAAGGAAGTTGTGCATCCAGCTGTAGCTGAGAGACAAGGAAGAGCAGCCAGATGCCTTCTCTGAGCAGTCTTGCCCAGGCTACCCTACATGAGCCCCTGCTCTGCCATCTTCCATTTTATTTGACAAATATTGTTTGGCACTTGCTATATGGGGCATCTAGTAGTCTCTGACTTCAAGGAGCCTACAGTACAGTGAAGAGAGAGAAAAGTAAATAGATACTCCAAACGCAGTATGATGTAGAAAGACTTGTGGTTTCAAGTGAAGGGAACTGTGAGGGAGGGATAGAGTGGGAGTGTGGGATTAGCAAGTGCAAACTGTTGTAAGTAGAATAGGGCTTCCCTGGTGGCTTAGTGGTAAAGAATCTGCCAGCCAATGCAGGAGATGGGGGTTCAATTCCTGGAGAAGGAAATGGCAACCCACTCCAGTATTCTTGCCTAGTGAAATCCATGGACAGAGGAGCCTGGCAGGCTGCAGTCTATGGGTTGCAAAGAGTTGGACACGACTGAGCAACTGAGCAACAGCAACAACAATATGTAGAATAGGTAACAAGATCCTACTGTATAGCAGGGGGAACTATATTCAATATCTTGTGGCAAACCATGATGGAAAAGAATATTAAAAAATAATGTTTATACATCTGTAGCTGAATCACTTTGCTGTACAGCAGAAATCAACGTGACTTTGTAAATCCACTTTATTTTGATAAAAATATAAATTAAAGTTGAAAAAAATAGGAAACACTTTGATGGAAGTGGCAGGGCTGCTGTGTGCGGTTATGTAAGTTGTGTGTTACACAAATCCGGGTCGGGGGCAGGGTGGCTTTCATATTGCACAGCCACATGTAGCAACCTGGGTCTCTCTGGAGGTGAATAGGAGGAACAGTTAGTCTGGGCACAGGAAGAAGAGTAAAGATGCTAAATTCTAAAGTGATTCCTGTGCTTCCAACCCACTGTGTTCACAACCTCCTGTCACCCGTTCCCCCGGATCTGTGACTTCATTTTAACTAACATGGCAAGGGTGATAGGATGTTGCTTCTGTACTTTGTTACATAAACTGTAACATCTCTCTTGCTAGAAGACCCTCTCCTTGACTGGTTTTGAGGAAGCAGGCTTCTGTGTTATGAGCGTCCCTATGGAGAGGGCAACATGGCCAGGAGCTGAGGCAGCTGGCAGCCAGCAAGAAACGGAGGCTCTCAGGCCCACAAGAGCTGCTTTTCACTGTGCCTGACTTAGTAAGTGCTCATTAAGTACTTCTTCTAAATTTACAGGGCTTAATACAGTGCCTGACACATGCATTATAAATGTTTATTGAATAAATGGTCAAGTGCAAGAATTGATGGAGAAGTCCAATGTATACCAACCTTATGGCAAAAGGAAAAGTGTCAAAATTTGGTCATCATCCCTCAAGGTCTAACAGAGGAAACTAAATCAACAATCGTGCCAGGATGGCTAAGCAAACCCAGGCAGAAGCAGGCCCAGTTACAGTGGCATCTATTAGAAGCTGCCTCCTTGGTTCTGCCCACTCTGGACACGTGGTTCTTGACTGAAATAGACATGTGGGTTTCACCCAGAGGTTCTTTTTAATGCAGGCTTTATGAACCCACATTTCGTATTGAGAACAATAGATAGTTTACATACACAATGCAGTGTGTATAAGAATCAGCAGATTGTGATGTGACTTTTTAATCCCTCCTTTCTGAGGATCTGGTAAGATCCTTCAATGCTCCCTTTGCCGCTTCTTTCATTTGTTACGTGTTTATGCATTCCACGCACAAAGGTTTACTGAGGACAGCTCTATGCCAGTTGATGGGTTAAACTCTGGGAACACACAGAGCTTCTTGTGGTCCTGGGGCTCATTAGAGGCACATCAGGCTGGACTCTCTTCTCTATGTCCTGGCAGTCCCCAAACTACCTCCTTGCTGTTTGTGCTATGCTGGAAGGTTCTACTCCTGTTTTAAGGTTCTCAGTATTTTTTGTAGTCTTTACCCATTGCTTATGCACTTGCTTCAAGAAAAGGCTTTAACAGTTGCTATTTAGTTGTGGGGTGGGTTGCAGTAAACACTAACAGAAGCACAGAGAGAGCACCAAGGAGAAAGTCTAGCCAAAAGCAGTTTGATCCCAAGGGGATCTGAGAGGACCAGCATCTGATACTGCAGCCCAGCCTACACTTAGTGCTGATTTCTTAGCAAAATGTTGAGTCCACCAGGTAGAATTATAAATAATTAGACTTGCTTTAAAGTTCATTTGCTTGTTTTTAAAAAATTAAAAGAATAAAATGAGCAGTTATGAACCTACAACCCAACTTAAGAAAAAGAATGTTATAAATATTATGGAAGCTCCATGTGAGTAGGGTTGCCAAATTTAGCTGAAAACAAACAACAGAAATGAAAAAGGGCACACAATTAATTTTAAATGTCAGATAAACAACAAATAATTTTTAGTATAAGTATACCCCCATGCAGTATCTGGGATATACTTATACTGAAAACATTATTCATTGTTTAATTTCAAAGTTATGATCAACCTGGACAGCATATCAAAAATCAGAGACATTACTTTGCCAAAAAAGCAACCCTCTAGTCAAAGCTATGTTTTTTTCGGTAGTCATGTATGGGTGTGAGAGTTGGACTATAAAGAAAGCTGAGCACCGAAGAATTGATGTTTTTGAACTGTGGTGTTGGAGTAGACTCTTGAGAGTCCCTTGGACTGCAAGGAGATCCAACCAGTCCATCCTAAAAGAGATAAGTGCTGAATGTTCGTTGGAAGGACTGATGTTGAAGCTGAAATTCCAATACTTTGGCCACCTGATGTGAAGACCTTACTCATTTGAAAAGACCCTGATGCTGGGGAAGATTGAAGGCAGGAGAAGGGGACAACAGAGGATGAGATGGTTGGATGGCATCACCAACTCGATGGACATGAGCTGGAGTAAACTCCAGGAGTTGTGATGGACAGGGAGGCCTGACATACTGCAGCCCATGGGGTTGCAAAGAGTCGGACACGACCGAGCAACTGAACTGAACCGAACTGAGAATAGTTTGCTTTTGCTACTTTGGTTATAAGTAAGATTGACCTATAAAGTTTCCTTTCTAGTCATATTTTATTTGATTTTAGGATCAATGTTATGCTATTCTCACAGGATAAATTGGAAGAATTTAAGATTGATGCAAGAGGATGCTCAATTAAGTTTCAATTGAAGCACTAAAATTCATAAGATATAAATTTCCAAAGTGGGATGATAGGCCAAGATAGCCTTTTCAAAGGAAGTAATCAGGAATTAGTTCATTGATATCAGCTCCTCATCCTCTTGAACATATAAATGGCTTGAGAGAATGAAGTTTGATGAAGATTTTGTTCAATAAGATTTTTCAATTTTTTCCTTTGGAAAGTGTTACTGGTATGAATTGAGCCAGTCCCTATGAATCCTCTGCAGCTAAGCAGGTCCAGTGGCCACATGTCTGGCTCCTATCTGGAACACAGAGGCAAGACGAGGGCTGGCTAGGGTAAAAGAAAGGTGTTGCTGGGCTTGAATAAGCTTGTATCCCCCAGGTTTGCCTGGGCAAAGAATGTGTGAGTGTCTCCTTGGCTTATACACAAAGCTGGCACGGGGTCCTCCTAGACTGTTTCAAATAGAGTCAGGTCAGCTGGAAGGTGAATAGGTTCCATTACAGGGGAAGCTGGAGGTGGGTGCTGGTCTCTTTTTCTTTTTTTGGTATTAAACAAGGATTAATAAGCAACTTATATAATGCAATGCATTCATTCAGATCTAAGGAAATTAGCAGCAAGGAGGTAAGAAAATGGATTCTTCACAGGAAAGCATTCCATCAGAGAAAGAATCAGCTTCAAATACCCATCAGGTCCAGAGGGAGCCAAATACTCTAATAATAGTACTGATTCAGTAAGGACTTGCTTTTCCCTTTCCTTCCCCTCTTCCAAACCTGGACAGGATCAGAAACAATGCTGAGTTTCAGCTCTTCGGGGTCCCTTGTCTAAGCTTTGAAGCTTTAAGACTTTTAACTTCATCCTTTTATTCCTCCAGCCCTGGAGGTGGTAACTGCTTTTTGAAATTGTTATGTTTATGACACCTTAGAATCCTCTTCTTGTCTCTTCAGTTACCTGGTTAGTAACTTTACATTTAGTTGATAATTTTTATATTAAATTCTTTCTCAAATAACTGATGTGTCTTCTGTCTTCTTCATTGGACCCTGATTGATCAGGGAGGGAGAAGGTAGAAGAGAGGAAGTGAAGAATCTGATTCCATCTCCTGTCCCCAAAATAGGTGGTCAGCCTGCCACAGCCTCTCATCGGGGAAAAAGAAGGTGGAATGGAGTCTTAACTTTTGAATTGAAAGAGTAGTTTATTATATTGTACTGGACATTTTAATTTACTAACTTGGGTTAGAGTTTATGTCTAAAAGTAAACATAAGCATTTTTTTATTCAATAATAATCATTAAACTCTGGGCCAATGGCAGGGGGAGATTTAAAAGGACCATGCTCAGTCGCAACCAACTGTGTGACCCTGTGGACCCCACCAGGCTCTTCTGTCCTTGAGATTCTCCAGGCAAGAGTACTGGTGAGTTGCCATGTCCCCTACCAGGGGATCTTCCCCACCCAGAGATGGAACCCACATCTCCTGCATTGGCAGGCAAATTCTTTACTGCTGAAACTGGAAAGCCCAAAGGGACCATATGAGGCAACAAAGTGATCACTTTCTCAATTACATCCCATGCATCCTGCTTATTTAACATACTGATCATAATCTGAGGTTATAATTAAAATGTCTCCTAGAACTCACAAATGAAATTCTGGGGGGAAAAAAAGAAATTCTGGAAGTCTAGGATTTCTTTTGTGGGAAGATATTTTACTACTGATTTTGCTTTCTAGTTCTTATTACTGATTTTGCTTTCTAGTTCTTATTATGGGGAAGGCAATGGCACCTCACCCCAGTACTCTTGCCTGGAAAATCCCATGGATGGAGGACCCTGGTGGGCCGCAGTCCATGGGGTCGCTAAGAGTCGGATATGACTGGGCGACTTCACTTTCACTTCTCACTTTCATGCATTGGAGAAGGCAATGGCAACCCACTCCAGTGTTCTTGCCTGGAGAATCCCAGGGACGGGGGAGCCTGGTGGCCTGCCTTCTCTGGGGTCGCACAGAGTCGGACACAACTGAAGCGACTGAGCAGCAGCAGCAGCAGTTCTTATTAAGTCAACATTGATAAATTATATCTTTACAAGATTTTTTTCCATTTAAAATGCACATTTTCAAGCTTACCAGCTTAAGGTTTTTCTATTTTATATTTCTATTATTCTTTTGATCTTTGTATATTCTCCTTTTTCATTCCTAATATTATTTGCACCTTCTCTCTTTCTGTGTATATATAGTTAAATTTCCTTTGTCAGTCTTTCCAGAGTTTAGTCTCTTCAAAGAGCCAGTCTTTGGCTTTGTGGATCATCTTTACTGTATCTGCTATCTGTTTATTTCGATTAAGGTTGTTTCCTTCTTGTTACTTTCTTTGGAAATATTCTGTTGTTTCATTTCTCCCTTCATATGGTTGATGCTTAGCTTATTAATTCTAAGCCTTTCTTTTTTTGTTTTAACCTAATAAACTTTTAAAGCTACCTGCTTTCTTTTGTGTACAGGAACTCGTTATTCTCCTCCATCACAGTTGCTTCTCCGTGATCTGAGTGAACTCACTGCATACTGTAGATGTTGAGTACAGTGTCATGTGATTCTTTCTGTTCATGTTTTATGATTTCTTATTGACTCCCAAGTTATTATGTAATGTGTTTTTGCTTTTTAAAAACTCTTTCTCTAAGCATAATGCAGAAGATGTAAACATATATTCATATTACACAGAAAAGTGCACATATAATAACTTGAAAAAGTTTTAGGAACTGTACACATCTATGTACTCACAGATTTAGGATTTAAACAGAGGTAATGAACCGGAGGAGGCAATGGCACCCCACTCCAGTACTCTTGCCTAGAAAATCCCATGGACGGAGGAGCCTGCTAGGTTGCAGTCCATGTGGTGGCGAAGAGTCGGACACGACTGAGTGACTTCACTTTCACTTTTCACTTTCATGCATTGGAGAAGGACATGGCAACCCACTCCAGTGTTCTTGCCTGGAGAATCCCAGGGATGGGGGAGCCTGGTGGGCTGCCGTCTATGGGGTCGCATAGAGTCGGACACGACTGAAGCGACTTAGTAGTAGTAGTAGTAGTAGTAGCAGTAGTAGTAGTAGTAATGAACACTCCTTTACTGAGGTGGAAATTCACATAACATAATGTTAACCATGTTGAAGTGTATGATTTGGTACATTGACCGTGTTGTGCAAACACTAGTCAGTCTAGCTTCAACGCATATTCATTACTTCAAAGAAAACCCCATCCCCATTAAGCAGCCACTCCCCAGTCCTCTCTCCTCCCAGGCCGTGCAGCTGCAATCTGCTTTCTCCCTTTAGGTTTATAAGTAATGTGCTTTTAAATGTTTAAATGTATGGAGGTTTTAAGTTGTAAATTTTTTTCTGATTTCTAACTTAATGATGGTATAATCTTATAAAACTGATTCTTTGTAATTTGTTGAGATTTACTTCGAAGCTTAATTCATCATTGGTTTTTGTAAATATAATATGTGATTTTGGAAAGAGTATATACTTTCCAGTGGTTGAGTGCCATGCTCTGAAGTCCTTTATGTCAAACTTGTTAATCATGTTGTTCAAAATCTTTATAATTTGACTGAATATTTTTGGTTGTTTGATCTCTCAATTACTAAGAAAAAAAGCGTTAAATCTCCCACTCTGATCACGGATTTGTCAATTACTCCTTGAAGAACTGTCAGTTTTGGCTTAAGTGATAGACTTTTTCAGCTAACACAGAGAGGCACTAATCAAAGCAGAAACTTCAAATGTGCTACATTTGGAAAAAAGATTATCAGCTGTCTCTGTCTTTTCTGCCATATTAACCCCATGTAGCCAAAGTCTTTCCAGAACAAGATGGCCCTTTCTCTGTCTTTCGCCTCTTCTTTTTTCCTTCCTCCCATTCCTGAATACATGTAATTAAAATCAAAAGAATGATCTAAGAAGATGTGGAATAAAAATACTCTAGACCAAGTATCTCAAGATTAGATATGCAGCTGTCCCATAAGAGAGTTCTTTATTTCATTTCAGCAATACAGCTGAAAATATCTTTAAAAATATTGCTTCCCTAACTGCCATAGAACGTTGTAGTTTTTCATTTTCTGCAAGGACTGAGGGTGGCCCAAGCACTGTTGGCACCTCATGGCCATGTGGCCTCCAGCATCATGCTGCCTCTTATCAGGCAGCAAAGGGTGAACTGTGATTCAGTTCACTAAGGGGAAAGCCTTCATCATCCATCCTTCAGCTGAGTTCACTCTGTGTTTGTCTGCTGTTTTAGCCAAAACAGCAAAGAGAAGCATGGGTACTGAATGGTTGGGCTGGGTCCAGCATCTTTATTCTTCATTACCTTCTACATCTAATACCATTGCTAATTGAAATAATTACTGTCTTTACCTGGTCAGATCAGATCAGATCAGATCAGTCGCTCAGTCGTGTCCGACTCTTTGCGACCCCATGAACCGCAGCACGCCAGGCCTCCCTGTCCAAGGTTCTATTTTGCTTATATGACAGTCTCATGGATATGCTTTGGAAAAGCAACAAACTTCTTCTACTGAGCTTGGATTCATTTTCCTTAGCAGATGATTTCAGGAACTTCACATCATTTTTCATCTGGCAAGTCAAGGAGAGCCAAGTTCTGAGACAAATGAATCTTGTTCCCTGGAGTGGAACAACGCCCCGGAAAGTGAAATGACTTCACTTTCCCTGCACATGTATATGCAGAGAGAGGTGCCTGGGTCTGCTCAGATCCCCTTGTGGTTCTCATACTAATTGGGTGTTTGCAATGGGCTCCCTGGCTGGCAGCCGCTTCAGCCACCAGGATGGCCCTGGGGGTGCTGAGTCATTTCTCTCCGTAAGACTGAATGGCCTATTATTTGAAAGGGATGATGGAGCCAACCCAGTCTGCTCCAACTCGCTGCAGGTGAGCTAGGAGGGAGCCGCCTCTCCAGTGCCGCTGTTGAACTCTGAAGAAGTCATTTGCATCTTAGCACAAGAAACAGCCTGAGGAGATGGTTCCCTGGAGCCTAGAGGACAGACTGTGTATGCTAAGTTGCTTCAGTCATGTCCGACTCTTTGAGACCCCGTGGACTGTAGCCAGGTTCCTCTGTCCACAGAATTTCCCAGGCAAGAATACTGGAGTGGGTTGCCATGCCCTCCTCCAGGGGATCTCCCCAGCCCAGAAATTGAATTCATGTCTCTTATATCTCCTGCATTGGCAGAAAAGTTCTTTATGACCTGGGAAGCTAGAGGGCAGAGAAGGTCATCAATTCTGCTGGGTTGGAGACTCAGGGATGAGACAAGTTATGCAAACCAGGCAGCTGGCACGGTTTATATTAATAGTATTTGGGGTTCTTTACTTCACCTTGGGACCCTCATTTTACTCATTTTTCTGAGCTGAGAATTAACAGCAAAGTAAAGGGTTGTGGAGCAGATAATGACTTCCCAAGTTTTGTGATGATGAACACTCTAATATTCATTGATAGAGCCCTGTATGCGTCTAGTCCTTCTACATGTGTTTCTTGATCATCTATTATACAGACCAAATGGTACTAAGTTCTGTGAGGGATATAAAAACAGAAGTCCAATAAGATCTCTGCCCTCAAACTCCTTATAGTCTGATCAGGGACCCAAGACCTGAATACTAAACATTAAAAACAATACAGAAGTTAAATGAGGCCAAAATAATCAAACATTTAAAAAAAATATTAAACCCATTTCTCACAGTAGATAAATTTCAACCTCTTAAGGCAAATGACTTTGAATCTTTAGCAGAAATACCTGTGTGAATAAAAATGAATAGAGGCAGCATTCTTGAGGTTTTACTATAGTAAAGCATTTGTAAGCTCTTTACCCATTATTTTATTTAATCTTCAGAAAAATCACTAAAATGTAACAAAAATCTTAAAGAGTGAGGCATGATTCAGGTTTAAAACTATACTGCAATAAATACCACTCCTTTGAATTTCAGCCATGGCCTGATTTGTGTCAAAGCCTAGAATTAAGTTCTTTATGCTGTAGCATGTTACATCAGAGAAGTTGATCCAGGTCCAGGCTGTAATATTGTGATATAGACCCATAAATGTACAAATAGCCCCGTGACACTGAATCACAGGTGTTAAGAGCAGGAGACAGGAACAAATCTTGATCAATAGGACAGCCTTACGGAGGAGAAAGTATTTCAATAGAAGTCAAAAGGTCTATTTACAGTTTAGGAACTAAGGTAGAGACTGAAAATTTCGACCTATAAACTTTGAACTAAACATCTCAAGATTAGATATCCAGCTATCAAACTGTTTAACAAAGGAGAAGCTTGGTTCTCTTAGGGCTGGGGAACATCTCCCTACAATGTGTGCATGCATGTTCAGTCGCTTCAGTCGTGTCCGACTCTTTGTGACCCTGTGGACTATAGCCCACGAGGCTTCTCTGTCCATGGAATTCTCCAGGCAAGAATACTGGAGTGGGTTGCCATTCCCTCCTCCAGGGAATCTTTCTCACTTAGGGATGGAATCTTTCTCACTTAGGGATTGAACCCATGTCTCTGGTGTCTCCTGCACTGCAGGCAGATTCATTACCATTGAGCCACCAGGGAAGCTCTCTCCTTTCAATCAGCTCAGTTCAGTTCAGTCTCTCAGTCGTATCCGACTCTTTGCAACCCCATGAATCACAGCACACCAGGCCTCCCTGTCCATCACCAGCTCCCGGAGTTCACCCAGACTCATGTCCATCGAGTCGGTGATGCCATCCAGCCATCTCATCCTCTGTTGTCCCCTTTTCCTCCTGCCCCCAATCCCTCCCAGCATCAGGGTCTTTTCCAATGAGTCAACTCTTCACATGAGGTGGCCAAAGTATTGGAGTTTCAGCTTTAGCATCAGTCCTTCCAATGAACACCCAGGACTGATCTCCTTTAGAATGGACTGGTTGGATCTCCTTATAGTCCAAGGGACTCTCAAGAGTCTTCGCCAGCATCACAGTTCAAAAGCATCAATTCTTTGGCTCTCAGCTTTCTTCACAGTCCAACTCTCACATCCATACATGATGACTGGAAAAACCATAGCCTTGACTAGACGGATCTTTGTTGGCAAAATAATGTCTCTGCTTTTTAATATGCTATCTAAGTTGGTCATAACTTATAAAACTGTGATCTTTAAAGCTTTCCTCTTCAGTGTTCTCAGGGGACTTCTCCTGGAGTAGTGGAATACTGAGCAAGTTAAATGTTATACCGACCATTTCAGCCCCTTTTGCTTCAAACTCTTGTAGGATAATGTCTTACAGATAAGGGCCTGGCATTCAACATCCTGCTCAGGTTCAGGGTTTCATCCCGTCTTTAGTGCCATCTCTCAGCATCTTTCAGCTTGCACCCATCAGCCTCTTGGTGGGCATGCTGGGCACCTACTGGGTGGTACACACTGTGTGCTCCTTGAAAGTAAATGCCACCATGTTCCCTGCCTGGTTCTGGAATGCCCACCCACTCCCCAGTGTTGGGGCCCTGCCATGTATTCTTGACAATCAAGCCTAGGTCACATCCCTCTGGGAAGCCCATGCTGAGTGACGTACTTTTCTCTGTTCCCACATTTATTGGAGTTGTGTTTCCAGGTGTGACTTAATCCCTCAGAGTAGAGGCTCACTCATTTTATATTCCCCAGCACTTGCCATCGAGCTTACCACACAATAGCTACTCAATAGATGCTTGTTGAACTGAACTGAACAAGGAAAGGCTGGAGACACATGTGCAGAACATACATCAAGGCCATCAAGTGAGGCAGGGCTAGGGTGAAATGGGGCAGTGCACATATTAGGTGACTCAATGGTTCTTTTCCCTAGGGTGGAGAAATGTGTGCAGATTCCTTGGTGTTCCTTTTCTTTCCAGGGGATCCTCTGCTCTCTGTGGGCTGATCATCGTCTCCCCTGGAGGCATGTCCTACTCTAGAGGGAGGGTGTAGACCTTGGCCCAGCCCTCTGCCCTCTACATTAGGGGAGGGTAAAAATGAGAGTAGGTGTTGAACTGACCTAAGAGGATCAAAGATAAAGATGGGGAAACTGGACGGATGAAAGTTTGAGCCATAGCCCAAGACCCTCTGACTGGTTATGTGATGACTTACAGTGATTGTGGTCAGAAAGCCCAGTGAGGAGCCCTGGAGTGACAGACCCCAGATCCTGTGGCCACTCTCTATCAGTGGCTACAATAACACAGCAGGAATAGTAAACACAGAGGGATTGGGAACAGCAAGGCATTGTGCTAAGCCCTTTCTATGGTCATGTAACAGGACTAACTGAGGAAGAAGGGGCCCAGGTCTATGAAAGGCTCCTCTGAAACATGCTGACTTCACAGAGAAGAAGAAATTAGTGTGGTTTTGAGCACCTCCTGAGAGGAGGTCAAGATCAGAGTCAGGAAGAATGCCAGTAATCCCGAGGTTGGCCTTGAAGATTTATAGAAACCACCAGCCTATGCTCCCAACCTGGCCCAGCAGACAAGCCTCTGGTGGGGGGCCTGGTTCCTCTTGCACATCCCGGTGAGCTCAGGGCCACCCCTTTACACTGGCAGGCGGCACTAGTGGTAAAGAACCCACCTGCCAATGCAGGAGATGTAAGAAACATGGGTTCCATCCCTGGGTTAGGAAGATCCCCTGAAGGAAGGCGTGGCAACCCACTCCAGTATTCTTGCCTGAAGAATCCCATGGACAGAGGAGTCTGGCGGGCTACAGTTCATGGAGTTGCAAAGAGTCGGACACGACTAAGTGACTTAGCACATGTGCATGCCCAGTCCTGGACCCCCGGAACCTGCCTATCAGGATCAGGCTCCCTGCTGGGAGAAATACAAATGTGAATGGAGCATGGCATCTTCAAACATCATACGGAGCAGAAGGGCAGCAGGCTCCAAATGATAATATTTGAAAAGCCACAGGGAGCCTCCCCTGCTGTCGAGTTAGAATTGCTCATCTTTCATGTGATTAAAGAAGCCCTCGTGGGTTTTTTCTTTTCCTTTGAGACATACCAGGGTGTCTCTCCTACTACAGCACTGAATGGTTTTCAAGGCTCCTAAGTGCAGTGCATTTACATTTGCTACTCATTCTCTAAATGAAAGCCAGGCTCAAACACATTAATGAGCATCCTGATTACTGCAGCCCTTGAGAAATTAATTAACAACAATGCAGCATGCACTTAACATTCCTCCTGCTCCCGGAGATGAGACGGAGAGCCAAGGAGCGCAACTTTTATCCACATCCAGCCCCAGCCAAGAGCCGCCTCCGCACACCTCCTTCACCCAAGGAGCCACTTTTCCTAGGCACATTTTGCTTTTCCTAGAGAATACTATTCCCTGGATATTTAAGTGACAGTGTCTTTCTCATCGGAGAAGGCAATGGCACCCCACTCTAGTACTCTTGCCTGGAAAATCCCATGGACCGAGGAGCCTGGTAGGCTGCAGTCCATGAGGTCGCTAAGAGTCAGACACGACTGAGCGACTTCACTTTCACTTTCACTTTCACTTTCATGCATTGGAGAAGGAAATGGCAACCCACTCCAGCGTTCTTGCCTGGAGAATCCCAGAGACAAAGGAGCCTGGTAGGAGGCCGTCGATGGGGTCGCACAGAGTCAGACACGACTGAAGTGACTTAGCAGCAGCAGTCTTTCTCATGGACTGGAGTTTTTCCCCAGGTGAAGTGTTTTTAACTGGAAGAAACTTTAGTTTGTCTTCTTTCCCTTCTTGTTTTTTTATTTATTTATTTGTCTGTTATTAGAAAGCAGTATCAAGCACCAGTACTTACCTAGTCCTATCCTTATACAATAACCCACGCTTAATAGTGCTTGTCAGGGTCTCTGTGTACATGAGTATACATTTACTTATTCAATCTCACAAGAAATCTGGAGGGGGGATGTGTTTAGTTGCTTAGTCGTGTCTGACTCTTTAAGAGCCCATGAACTGTAGCCCACCAGGCTCCTCTGTCCATGGGATTCCCCAGGCAAGAATACTGGAGTGGGTTGCCATTCCCTTCTCCAGAGGATCTTCCTGACCCAGGGACAGAGCCCAGGTCCCCTGCATTGCATGTAGGTTCTTTACCATATAAACTACAGGGCAGTTCCTGAACTCTGGGGTAGGTGCTATTATTATCATTGTTTTACAGAGAGTGAAACAAAGGAACAGAGATGTCAATTAAGTCACTTAAGGTCACACAGCTAGAAAGTGGCAGAACCACAGTCTGAACTCAAGAAACTGGCTCAGAATCCATGCCTGAACAATGAATCACATCTACAGCTACCTACACGTTGTATTTTTGGTCAAGTTTTTAAATTCCAAAATGTATTTATTGAGATGGTTTCTTATTTATCTTGATTCAGGGTGCTTTCGGTGCTGCTTCTGCCTAAAGGCACATCCTTCAGTGACCTTGCTCCGCCTCTGACGAGCCAACACACAACACTACTGTCTGAGCATGGATAAACACCAAGGTGATGTTATAGCATCCAGGCATTTCTCATCCGGGAGATAGGAGTTGGGCTCGGCACCTGGAATTTGGTCGTTTTTTTTTTTCCTTCTTCTTCTTCTTCTGGAGAGGGTTGAAGGAGATTCCTCACAAGAAGCATATTCTCACACTGAAGAGTGTAGAAAGAGGTTGGCGTTTTTTAGATGAGGCTCAGGGAAGGCTATTGACTTACCTGCTCAGGGTCATGCAGGTAGATTTTTGTTGTTGCTGTTTTGTGTGTGGTTTGATTTTTTTGTTTGTTTTTTGTCTGACTCTGCAAAACTACAAAGTAACTGATTCCCAGTTGCTGTTCTTTTCACCACATCTCACTGTGTCTGTGTGGTTCTGCTGATGATGCATGCACTGACTATTCCTTATGCTTATTTCTGATCTCAGAGCTAATGTAAGAATGAATCAGCCTGACAAATGTGAATCCCCAATGCCAGGTTCTCAAAAGAACCTCCCACCTTTGGGCACCCCCAGGAAGCCCTGAAATAAAGTTGAGGACCAGAGTCACATTCATGGGCATCTTGGGAGCGACCACATTTACCTCATACAAACCATGAAGACACAAAGACTTAGCAAGGCACCCCCAGAAATAGCTTTGGCTGAACAGTGTTTCCAGGTAAGAGAAAGAAAGGAATCATAAAAGAAAGTGATTTGCCTGAAGAGCAAAGCATCTTTCAGGTAACACACAGTCTCAGAAACACTCTTTCCTCCACATGAAGCCCCATGGGCTTGGGAGTGGCCTCTGCTCTAGCAACACGGAACACTGCAGCGGAGAGGCTGGGAACATGAACTCAGCCTAGACAGAGGGGCTGAGCCTCAGCGGGGCCGTGTCCCAACTATGAGGTCTGAGAGGACCAAGGCTGTCTTTCAGCCTCTGCTTCATCATCTCTATGATGGGAGAGTAATGGTACCAGTGACACAGGACTGTTGAGACAATTAAATAAGATGGCATATGCAAGGAGCACACTTTCCAGGTGGCTCAGTGGTAAAGAATCTGCTTGCCAATGCAGGAGACTCAAGTTCAATTCCTGGGTCAGGAAGATCACCTGGAGAAGGAAAAATGGCAACCCACTCCAGTATTCTTGCCTGGAGAATTCCATGCACAGAGCAGCCTGGAGGGCTATAGTCCATGAGATTGCAAAGAGTTGGACACAACTTAGTGACTAAACCACCGCCATGTAAGGAGAATACAAGATGTAACAGACACAATAAGCACTCAGTAGTAGTAGCTGTTCTTAGTATCCAGAGTGCTCCTTCTAAGGGAGAATTCCTCCTTCTAAGGGAGAGTCTAAGCACCCACTGATCCCTCTGAAATCCTCCCCACTCAGGACTCTGCTCCAAGCTCAGCTCGTCAGCAGACCTTCCCAGACCACCCCACCCAGGGAGGCTTGTGTCCTCCCAGCTTGCTTTGTACTTTTCCCGGTGTGGATCACTATCAGATGCTAGGTTGTACAGTCATATGTTTTATTTGCTGATTGTTGCCTTCCCCAAGAACGTTAGCGCCATGATGACAGCAGCTGTGTTGGGTTCACTCTTGGACTTTCGGTGGCTAGACCAGTGCCTGCCATGTTGGGGGTGTGGCGGGGGGAGGTAACAAGTCAGTGCTTCCTAAAAACACGTGAGTACAAGGCATCTCTTCTGAGTAGATTCCGATTCCATACAGTGATACAGCCTAAAAGTGGATGTTGGGCACAGGAGCACTTGTGTACCTGGGACAAGCCGTGGGTTTCAGAGTGACAACAGAGTGCCCAAAAGGTGCTGAGCTGTGCTCTGGGGAGCCCTACAGTCCCCAAACGCACAGGGTGATCTGAGCGTTATAGCCTGAAGGGACTCCCGGAAAGTCCCCGCCTCCCCCCTCCCCATAGCCCACCTCCTCTCTCCCTCCAGGTATCATTACTTCCTCCAGGACCAAAAGCATGTCTTAAAAGTAACCCCTGGCAATGGGTGGTTTACTGCTTTTAAACTCAGGAATGATTTTTTAATGGCAGCACACAGCACAGATCTTGATTTTCAATAAGTAAAAGCAAAAGTGAGTTCTGCTCTTGACTCTGCCTGGCTGCTACTGATTTTGCAGCAACCTGTGTTGGTCACACCCTGGCCTCTGGGAAGGCCTCTGGGAGGGCTGCCTGGTCCTGCTGTTTCTCTGGGGTGAGGCTAGAGGGAGCATTTAGCATCCTGGCCCTACATCACCCAGCCTCCAGGGTTCACACACCCCATCAAGACCAGATAGAAGGTGAACTGAATGCAATAATGCGCTTTGGAGACTTTCTAGAGGTTGACTTAGAGGTGCCTCTAATGGCATGGGTTTTTTCCATAGGACAAAGTGCTTGTAAACTCCAAGCGCTTTCAGAGGTTGTAATAAGCAGATGTGTGCCTTCCCCAAGCCTGCATGGAGCAGAGAAATCAGCAAGAGGAGAAAATTAATTAAATAAGGTAACTAATAGCAAAAAAGAGAGCATGCTCCATGAACTCTAGCGTGACCTAGCAATTCTTGCAAGAATTTAGTTAATTTAGATAATTCGTGTTCAAATTTAGTTTCATGCTGGGTAGTGAGCTTGGCAAGGTAAGGAAGAAGCCACCTTTGGGCTTTGGCTGTGAACTATTGCCCATGCTGTAGGCAGCATTTCCATGGTAATACACCTGTGACACGCCAGCACTGTGGCAGTAACTCTACTGCATGAGACCCATGGGCTGATGCAGTCATGAAAGGCTATGATATCCTGAACGGACCTGGGAGCAGGGAGAACCCCAACTGTCCTGATGTTGTGGTCTAGAAGTGTGCTGGGAGTGTGTTTTTCCTTAGTCATGTCGCATAAAATCACAAGTCTATGGCTCTCTGAACAAACCTAGCTGGATTTCCTGAGCAGTGTTCAGGTTCTCTGGCCAGGGATGGGTTGTTTCTTTTCTTTTTTTTTGATTTTATTTATTTATTTAGTTTTGGTTGTACTGGGTCTTTGTTGCTGCCTGAGGACTTTCTCTAGTTGCACCTAGCGGGGGCCACTTTTCATTGCAGTGTGTGAGCTTCTCCTTGCAGTGGCTGCTCTCGTTACATTGTACAGGCTCTAGGCCCAGGCTTCAGTAGTGGCAGCACACTGCTCGGTTGTTGTGGTTCCTGGGCTCTGGAGGACAGGCTCAGTAGTTGTGGTGCACAGACTCAGTTGCTCTGTACACGTGGAATCTTCCTGGACTAGGGATCAAACCTGAGTCTCTTGCACTGGCAGGTGGATTCTCTTCTATTGTGCCATCAGGGAAGTCCTGGGTTGTTTCTTTTATTTATTTATTTTCTCCCTGGGTTGGAGTGTTTCTTAGATACAGCTCTTATTGAAGAGGATATCTATTTGGGATTCCCTAGCCAAGGTTGTGCCAGAGAAGTAGTGGCCTCCTTCCAGGCAAGGATGCTCTCTCATGGACATCACTGTTCCCATTGTGGAAAATTAGGATGCTGATTTCTGATGTCCTAACCACCTCCTGGGAGGCTGGAGGACTCAACCCACACCCTGGATGCTGGTCCCCACCAGACAGGGCAGGCAGATAGCCTGTGACCATCAGGACTGAAGCCTGGCAAACAGATCTAAGAGTCTATAAAAAAAGCTTCATGTTGTGAATTTCATCCCCAAAACAACTCCAGGTGGTGAGGAGCTTTCCTGCCCTTTCCTCTCCTCTTCCGTATCTACTTTGTACCCCCACAAAACCCAATACTTCATTCTAACACGGCACCTGTAACATTTTGTACTGGTTCCCTCCCCATATTTGAAAGTGCAGTGAGGACCTATGGGGGAGTCTGAGCTTGGCGCAATGCCTGGAACATAGCAGATAATAAATGTTTGCTCACTTATTTGTCTGAGGACCTTTCTGCCTGGCAGGGAGTGCATCTATGCACGGGAGCAGAGGAAATACATTCAAATGCAGAGGAAAGCATGATGAATCTGAGCATGAAATGGGGCCAGGTGTGTAAAGAAAACCAAAGAGACAGTTTGGGTCAGGAATGCTTACACAAATGTCCTGGCCTGATCCCAAGGGCAAGGATTGCCCCAGTAGGGGGATTCAGACTGTTCCTGCCTCCCCTGCAGGGTCAGCCCTGGAATCCCAGGAGACAGAAACTTAGCCCCAGGTCTCAGCTGATTGACAACAAGGTCGCCTTTGATAGTGACTGAATGTGTCTGAGGACCCAAATCATATTCACCCTCTGGTAATATCATGTTGTGAAAATCAACAATACATCCTTGTGATGCAGATGTCTGGCGTCCTGGGGTTTGTGTGATTGAGGCATGTGAGCTGATGGCGGCAAAGAAAGGGCAAACCTACTTGGTTGGATTGGAGCCGGGTGGGAGCTGGTTGGGCCCTGTGTCTGAACTGGGAGAAAAAGATGGGAAAGCTTGTCCTGAGAAGCAGACTGGAAGGCTCACTGCTCGGAGAATACGGGCCTCTTCCAGACCTAAAGGGGATCCAGAGTCCCTTCTCTGCAGCTCTGAGATGACGTTTGGGCCTTCCTCCCTGGGGAGCTGCCCGCCTGTGAACAGAGGGCGTGTTTTGAGGGAATCCCATGCACACGGAGAGCCAGGCCCAGGCATCCCTGGAGAGGCTTGGTGGCACACACAGCCTGAGGAATCCCTTCCTAGCAGCTTGTCAGCTGTACGCACTTTTCCTGGGACTCCGGCAATGCGGATGCTTTTTAAAGAGTGGGTTCATCGCATTGCAAACAGAATGGCCCTCAGGCTCCAGGGCCCTGGATGTGCCCCAGAATCCCCCATGCCCAGGGTCCAGGCTGCCTTGTCCACCCAGATGGCACCCTCCCTCACCGCGTGGCCAGAGGTTCCCTGCACGGGCTCAGGGCCGCTGTGCTGTCTCCTAGATGAAGGCGCGAAAGATGGATGGATCGCCGCAGGCCACTTGCTGTGTGGGAACACAAAGCCCAGGCCTCTGCTCGGGGCAGGAGCTCTGGGTGCCCCGTGAGAAAGCCGGTGGGGCCCCAGATGTGCACTCAGGGGATGCTGATGGGCCGGATGCTGGCTGCGAGCCAGCGAGCACAGGACGTTCCTTCACAGGACAGCGAGCCCATCTGGGTGGGCAGCCTCTCCACAGCCAGCCTCTCTGCCACGGTGCCTCTGCCATTCGGAGGCCGCAAGCCATCACTGTTCACTCAGGCACTCCTTTGCAAGGCAAGGAGGCCAGTGCCTTTGTCCCCTCGCCCTCTCCTCCTCTCTGTCCTCCCCTCCCCATCACTCTCCCACCCCCACCCCCCACCCCCGACACACACCTGCAGCCCTGATGCTCTCCCCCTGCCGCCACCTGTCGTTGTACGGGGCATGCCTTTGAGAAGTCTCTTTCCAGACGGGTGAGGAGGAGAAGGGCATGTTTTAACCCAGACGTGAGCTTTTGGGGCATTTATTTATTTATTTTGGGGGGGGGATTTATTAAAGTTATCTGGTCAAACTTCTGTCAAGTGTTAAGACTTTCTGTCCCTCAGAAAGGAAGAAACACATCTGTGGGGTGGACACAAAACTGCTCAGAGAAGACTAGGCAGGCAGCCTGCTGCTGCAGCACCATCAATTTCTTCATCATCATCATCCAAAAACATCTGATTGCCTGTGACATCCAAGTAGGAGGGAGAATTCGGTGGGGGGCGGCGGGACTTGAAGGGAGGCGTCTTGAAAGGAGGGGGCCTGGATTCCAATCTCTCTTCTGGCTCTGTGCTTCTGAGCATGGCCTGTGTTAGTCATTCAGTCGTGTCCAGCACTCTGGGACCCTGTGGAATGGGGCCTGCTAGGCTCCTCTGTCCAAGGAATTCTCCAGGCAATACTGGAGCAGGTTGCCATTTCCTGCTCCAGGGGATCTTCCTGACCCAGGGATTGAACCCAGGTCTCCTGCCTTGCAGGCAGTTTCTTTACTGTCTGAGCCACTGGGGAATTCCTGTTGTAGACAAAGCCCTTGACCTCCAAATGTCCCCAGCCTACACCCCTGGCAGACATGGCTAATCAGTCTCTCTCCCCCTTAGCCTTAGAACATGGACTCTTTAACTCAGAGCTCCCAAGAGCCAATGCCCACTGAAGTGAAGGGCATTCAGGATGAAACCTTTTTGCCAACACTGCCCTGGGAATTTATAACCTGAAATCGGAATTTTGTACCAAGAACAGGCCAGGACACACACACACACACACACACACACACACACACACAAAACAAACAACTAACCAACCTATCAAACAACAACAACAAAACAGAAGGAGGGAGAAAGAAAAGAAAAAGCTTAAAAATCAATAAATAAATCCACCTGAACAGTCTGGATGGTCCAAATGAATGATACTTAGTTATTAGGCAAAGATATCTGCACTGAATCCTTTTATTTGAACAGATCCAGAGTCAGAGAGGTACTGGAAAATGTCCCAAAGCAGACATGCTCTTTCCTTATATATATGGCATTCTGGAAGGGTAGAAACTTTAATGCAGCCTCTTTACTTCACAGGTGAGGGAATAAAAGCCTCAGGGACTGTGACACCTCTGCCCTGAGCTTGGCAGAGGCCATGTCAGGAAAGAACCCAGGCTTTCTGGTTCCCTCTCCACCCACTGTCTTGCGTGGCATGAAAAAACTCTGGAACAACAACAAAAGAACACAGCTATTTAAGGCACGGGCAATTAATAGTTTTCAATAGTGTTTGTGGTAAAAATTAACCAATCAATGGCCCCTCACTGATAGCATAGAAAACAAAGTCCCAAACACTGGAGGTTAATTGAGCAGGGAGTCAAAACGCCTTCACTCTGGGGTTACTCCATCTCTCCCTCTCTGGATATGTGGGGAGAGACACCTACCTGTTTCTTTACCTCGGTTTTGTTGCCTGTACAATGGACATTAATACTGCTGCCTATATGTACTTGCCTCGCCAGGATATAGAAACAGAGAGCAAACAACGCGGAACTTCTGGCTGCAGGAAAACAGCGGTCACCATGAGGGGGTGACGAGCAATCAGAGAGTGTCTGTCATTCCAGGATTAGTGGCAGCATTGACAAATGTGTGGGATAAACTAAATGCGCTGCAGCCCAGGGATGACCCGGATACTTCAAAGCAGGACCAGACAGGCTTCAGAATATAAATAAAACAACATTGTCTTTATTTAGAAAGAAAGAAATAGTCTTTATTTAGATGGGAATGTCAGGGGAAAAGGGCCTTTCCAGGTGGCTCAGCGCTAAAAAACTCACCTACCAATGCAGGAGATGTGGGTTCAATCCCTGGCTTGGGAAGATTCCCTAGAGCAGGATATGGCAACTCACTCCAGTTTTCATGCCTGGGAAATCCTATGGACTGAGGAGCTTGGCAGGCTATCAGTCCATGGGGTCACAAAAAGTCAGACAAAACTGAGTACACACGTCGGGAAAAAAATAAACCCAGAGGGATCTCCCAAAGATGAAGGATTGGTCTATGTTGGCAGGCAACCCAAGGGGTCCTTCCCTACTCTTTCTGAGTCAGATATCTGGCCGGAGGTCCTGACTGCAGTGTGAGGCCCAGGGTGGAAGCACTGCTTGTATGCTTAATAAGTGTTAACTGTGGAGCAGCTGAAAGAATTAGGGACCAATGTGTAACAGAGCAGCACAGAGGGAGTAACCCAGACCCATCTCCCCATTACATGTGCCAGGGCACCCCAGTGTTCCTGACATCAGGAGCCTGGCTCTGGAACCACATGCCCTTCACACCAAAGCCTTTGCCATAGGAAGTGGCTGTGTGTTCACAAAAAAATATCTTTCTAGGATATTAATTAAACACGTATCTCTCTCAGGTCTGGCAGTTTGCTGTACTTCTGCAAAGGAATTGATGAACTGGCTTTGTTGTCTTACTTTAATGGAGACCGACTAGCAGAAGATATTTTCGAGGGAAAAAAAAAAAAAAAAATGCTCCGAATTGGCCACTAGGTGGGGCCAGAGCTCTACCAATGAGACCACAGTTGGCTTATGGTCCTTTTAGGGAAATTCTTGAGATGAATTTGAAGCATCCTAGAATTTTAAACCAACATTGCACCTTATAGATCATCTAGTTCAACCCTATCATTCTGAGGCCAGGTTTGTGGAGCTCAGAGAGACGAAAGATCTTTCCTCATATAAACAACTAGTTAGTGCAAAACTAGATTTAGAAACCAGGTCTCCTCCCTCTGGGTTAGGCTCATTTAGTCAAGCCACCATATTTGCCTTCTCTTCTTACTGTGTATTTCGGATTTTTGGCCACGACTAAAGCTGAAGTGGCTTTGGTGTTGAGGATTAAGCATAGGAAGGGACAAGAAGGGACTGGAGTTGTTAGGTCTCCCCTGGCAGTGTGGACTGGCCTTTCACCTGACCCAAATGCTTGGGTCACAAGGTACAGAGAATTCAACTTTGGTCCTGCCCAACCGAGCTCAGTCTCAGCAGCTGCTGTTCTGCCCCAGGCTGTAATTAATCAGATCATGAGGCTCAAAGGCAGTTGGGACCCAGCCTGAAGACAGCAATACTAAGTTCACTCTGCTCCCCACTTGCCAAACCCAAGATACTGTCCTAAGACTTAGGTTTTGTCTTACTAGGGTAATATGAGAAAGGGAGGGTGAACTCTGCCATTAAAATTCCATCCAAAGACCATGGGGACTCAGAAAGTGAACCTGTCATGTTTCTGTTCTCTTGTGTTCTTTATTCCTTTGCATATATTCCAGAAAGGAATGAAAGAACAGCTGAATAGTGGAATATTTCACAGAGACCTGGAAATATTTGATGGTAATGATGATTCATTCAACAGAATCTATCCAAAAATATTTATTAGATGCCAAGTCTGTTTTTACATATGTCTACTTTATTTGACACTCCATCAACCAGAAATCACATCTCTACACCTAGATACACTAGTACATCTTCACTTTTTCTGCCAAGTATCAATTCATATTTAAAACAAAAAAGGCATTTACACTACTGGAGAGCTTCAGTGTGCAGGATCTGTTCTGGTTTGAACTTTTCAGCCTTTTGTCAACCTGTGTGACATTGGGCATTCATGTAACCTCACTAGTCCCTATACTTTTCATCTCTAAAACTGGAGTCAAGCTTTGTTTTGAAATTATTTACAATGATAGCTGATGCCACTTAGTATCCAGATCTTGTTTTCTAAATACTGTTCTCCATCAGAGAAACAAGGGCTCCTTTGGAAAAGTGGCTGACTATAGGACTGAGAGGGAAGTTCAGTTCAGTTCATTTCAGTCACTCAGTCTTGTCCAACTCTTAGCAACCCATGGACTGTAGCACGCCAAGCCTTCCTGTCTGTCACCAACTCCCGGAGTTTACTCAAAATCTTGTCAATAGAGTCATTGATGCCATCCAACCAGCTCATCCTCTGTCATCCCCTTCTTCTCGGGCCTTCAATCTTTCACAGCATCAGGGTCTTTTCCAGTGAGTCAGTTCTTCCCATCAAGTGGCCAAAATATTGGACTTTCAGCTTCAACATCAGTCCTTCCAATGAACACCCAGGACTGATTTCCTTTAGGATGAACTAGTTGGATCTCCTTGCAGTCCAAGCGACTCTCAAGAGTCTTCTCCAGCACCACAGATGAAAAGCATCAATTCTTCAGTGCTCAGCTTTTTTTATAGTCCAATTCTCACATCCATACATGACTACTGCAAAAACCATAGCTTTGACTAGATGGACGTTTGTTGGCAAAGTAATGTCTCTGATTTTCAATATGCTATCTCGGTTGGTCATAACTTTTCCTCCAAGAAGCAAGCATCTTTTAATTTCATGGCTGCAATCACCATCTGCAGTGATTTTGGAGCCCAGAAAAATAAAGTCTTTCACTGTTTCATTGTTTCCTCATCTATTTCCATGAAATGATGGTACTGAATACCATGATCTTAGTTTTCTGAATGTTGAGTTTTAAGCCAACTTTTTCACTCTCCTCTTTCACTTTCATCAAGAGGCTCTTTAGTTCTTCTTTGCTTTCTGCCATAAGGGTGGTGTCATCTGCATATCTGAGGTTATTGAGATTTCTCCCACCAATCTTGATTCCAGCTTGTGATTCATCGAGTCCAGCGTTTCTCATGATGTACTCTGCATAGAAGTTAAATAAGCAGGGTGACAATATACAGCCTTGACGTACTCCTTTCCCGATTGGGAACCAGTCTGTTGTTCCATGTCCAGTTCTAACTATTGCTTTCTGACCTACATATAGGTTTCTCAGAAGGCAGGTCAGGTGGTCTGGTATTCCCATCTCTTTCAGAATTTTCCACAGTTTATTGTGATCCACAGAGTCAAAAACTTTGGCATAGTCAGTAAAGCAGAAATAGATGTTTTTCTGGAACTCCCTTGCTTTTTTGATGATCCAACAGATGTTGGCAATTTGATCTCTTGTTCCTCTGCCTTTTCTAATTTTTTTTTTTTTTTTTTTATTTTATTTTTTTTTTTTTTTTTTTTTATTATTTTTTTTTTTTTTTTCTCTCTCTTATATGGACGCCCCCAATATATTTTTTCCCCCCCCCCACCCCCCCCCCCCCCCCCCCCCCCACCCTCCCTCTGGCTCTTCCCAGTGCCCCCCCCCCAGGCATCCAGCTTGAACATCTGGGAGTTTGTGGTTCATACACTGTTGAAGTCTAGCTTGGAGAATTCTGAGCATTACTTTGCTAGCATGTGAGATGAGTGCAATTGTGTGGTAGTTTGAGCATTCTTTGGCATTGCCTTCCTTTGGGATTGGAATGAAAACTGACCTTTTCCAGGCCTGTGGCCACTGCTGAGTTTTCTAAATTTGCTGGCATATTGAGTGCAGTACTTTCACAGCATCGTCTCTTAGGTTTTGAAATAGCTCAACTGGAATTCCATCACCTCCAGTAGCTTTGTTCGTAGTGATGCTTCCTAAGGCTCACTTGACTTCTCATTCCAGGATGTCTGGCTTTAGGTGAGTGATCACACCATCGTGGTTATCTGCATCATGAAGATCCTTTTTGTATAATTCTGTGTATTCTTGCCACCTCTTCTTAATAGCTTATGCTTCTGTTAGGTCCATACCATTTATGTCCTTTATTGAGCCCATCTTTGCATGAAACATTCCCTTGATATCTATAATATTCTTGAAGAGATCTCTAGTTTTTCCCATTCTATTATTTTTCTCTATTTCTTTGCATAGATCACTGAGGAAGGTTTTCTTATTTCTCCTTGCTATTCTTTGGAACTCTGCATTCAAATGGGTGTATCTTTCTTTTTCTCTTTTGCCTTTCACATCTTTTCTTTTCTCAGCTATCTATAAGGCCCCCTTAGACAACCATTTTGCCTTTTTGCATTTCTTTTTATTGATCACTGCCTCCTGTACAATGTCACAAACTTCCGTCCATTGTTCTTCAGGCACTCTATCTATCAGATCTAATCCCTTGAATCTATTTGTCATTTCCACTGTATAATCATAAGGGATTTCATTTAGGTTATACCTGAATAGTCTAGTGGTTTTCCCTACTTTCTTCAATTTCAGTCTGAATTTGGCAATAAGGAGTTCATGATCTGAGCCACAGTCAGCACCCAGCCTTGTTTTTGTTGACTCTATAGAGCTTCTCCATCTTTGGCTGCAAAGAATATAATCAATATGATTTCGGCATTGACCATCTGGTGATGTCTGTGTGTAGAGTTGTCTCGTGTGTTGTTGGAAGAGGGTGTTTGCTATGACCAGTGTGTTCTCTTGGCAAAACTCTGTTAGCCTTTGCCCTGCTTCATTTCGTACTCCAAGGTCAAATGTGCCTGTTACTCCATGTATTTCTTGACTTCCTACTTTTGCATTCCAGTTCCCTATAATGAAAAGGACATCTTTTTGAGTGTTAGTTCTAGAAGGTCTTGTAGGTCTTCCTAGAACTGTTCAACTTCAGCTTCTTCAGCATTACAGTTCAGGGCATAGACTTAGATTACTATGATATTGAATGGTTTGCCTTGGAAATGAACAGAGATCATTCTGTCATTTTTGAGATTTCATCCCAGTACTGCATTTTGGACTCTTGTTGACCATGATGGCTACTCCATTTCTTCTAAGGGATTTGTGCCCACAGTAGTAGATATAATGGTCATCCGAGTTAAATTCACCCATTCCAGTCCATTTTAGTTCTCTGATTCCTAAAATGTTGATGTTCACTCTAACTATCTCCTGTTTGACCACTTCCAATTTGCCTTGATTCATGGACCTAACATTCCAGGTTCCTATGCAATATTGCTCTTTACAGCATCAGACTTTACTTCCATCACCAGTCACATACACAACTGGGTGTTGTTTTTGCTTTGGGTCCATTTTTTCATTCTTTCTGGAGTTATTTCTACACAGATTTCCAGTAGCTATATTGGACACGTACCGATCTGGGGAGTTCATCCTTCAGTTTCCTATCTTGTTGCCTTAAAACACAGGATAAATCTGAAACACTTTGGTGTTTCCAAAAAGTAAGAAATTATCCCCAACAGGACAACAGCTCATTGAAAAACCACATGAGCTAATCTGAAAGAGCTCCCAGTGGCCAGAGCTAAAGCAACTTGAGCAGCAAAAAACTCAAAACAGTATTATAGTTCATAGAATAAAATATTCCTGAGTCAATATTGATATGAATAAATTGTCAAATGAATAGATAAATAAGGGAAGAGGACAGCTCTTCTTTACAGGAAAATTAAAATTGATAAATGAGAGCATGAGGCACATATAACAATCACCCTCAGAACAGTGTGAGTAGGATTCACAGATGGATGCTAAAATTAGTGGACAGAAGTTTGGCGGGAAATAGATTATTTGAATGGGTTGCAAGTATCTCCCCCAAGATGCTTGTTAATTACAATGGAGCCATAGTAACTTGAGGGTGGGAAAACCCAGCAAACACCTCCTTAACCAAGTGTTCATGGTCAACATCACCAATTATAAAACTCACTGGCATCACGGACCCCTGGGTGTGATAGACTGAGACAGGCACATCACTTCTATGCACTCGATAAAATCTTTGATCTAATCATAAGAAAACATCAAACAAACCCAGTTTGAGAGATATGCTATAAAAAATAACTGATGAGAGTGCTCCAAAAGCATCAAGGTGATGAAAGACTAGGAAAGCCAGAGGAGTTTTCAGAGATTAGAGGAGACTGAAAAGAAATGCCAAGCAGATGGAATGTGGAGTCCTGGATTGCAGCCTGGAACAGGAAAAGAGCATCAGTGTTCCTGAAAGAGGAGAAGGCGAGGGGCATGAAGCCCTCATCATCTGGCAGGAGGGCACCAGCATCCGCTTCTGTTCCCCTCCTGCTGTACAAATATTGTCATTTTCGACGTGTGCCATGGTAGGATGGAAGCAGCACAGAGGCTGAAGACTAGACCAGTGGCAAATCTTTCCATTAACCCTCCTGCTCCCATCTTGCAGACTGGCAGATGGCCAAGGGCAGCCTCTGAAATCAGTGACCCCAACCAGGCTGGGGTTGGTGTATTCTGGACAGACCCTCACAACTGTGGGCTCCAGTTTGGGCCTGGTTTTATCTTCAAGAGACAGCCCAGAACTTACTAAAACATCTAGTGTACTAAGAAGAGCTCTGGGATAAAACACATTTGAGTTTAAAATCCCACTGACAGCTGTGTGACTTAGAGTAACTTACTTAATCTCCCTGATCTTTGGTTTCCTCATCTATCAATGTGGATTAATAATGGTACTTAACATTAAGTGTTGGTTGGAAGGATTAAATGAGACATAGTAAAGACTCAGTCATAAATTGTTTGCCTCTTTCTACACCTGTGTCTTTGGTGGTGCTGGCAAACTAATGGCAGGCTACTTGGAGGCATTAGGCTTCTGTCTAAAGTGAGAGGCAGCCTGAGTTAAGTTGTTCAATCTGTTATGGTGGAAAAGCATCATTAACAACACCACAAATGACCCCTTCATACAGAGACTAGATGTGGGCATGCTCATGAGTGCTCAGTCCCCCCATTGTGTCCAACTCTTTGGGACCCCATGGACTGTAGTCCACCAGGCTCCTTGTCCATGGAGTATTCTAGGCAAGAATACTGGAGTGGGTTGCCATTTCCTACTCCACAGAGACTAGATAATAAACATTAAAAGTTAAACACAGATTTAAAGAAAAACGAAAACCCAAATAAATTAGAGATCAGAACTTAGATGGACTCTTGGGAGTTAAAGAGGGAAAGGCAGAGTAAGGATGGGGCAAACTTATTGTTTATATTCAATATCCATCCTCCTAGACTTCCTTCCTTAGTAATGAACTTGAGTTGTGTGCATGGTGGCCACTCACCAGCCAAAACTTTGATATTATATTTTCCAGCTTCCCTTGCATAGAGTTGTGTCCACTTCTCAAATTTCTGGCCACTGATATATAAATGGATGATGTTTGGTAGAACTTCCAAGAAGGCTCCTTAAAGAGGAAAATGGTTGAGAAGTACTCTTGTTCAGTTCTCTCTGCTTCCTACTTGGAAGTCAGGTTTAATGACTGAAGTTATTGTGGCCATGCCTGAAGCATGAGGCAGCCTTGAGGTGGAAACCACAACTAAAAGTGTGAGATAAAACCCTAAGTTCTTGATGACATAAAGAATCACCAACTAGGCCTGGACCACCTACCTCCAAGTGTGTTAGCTGCTCAGTCATGTCCTACTCTTTGCAACCCCTGGACTGTAGCCCACCAGGCTCCTCTGTCCATGGAATTTTTCAGGCAAAAATATTGGAGTGGGTTGCCAGTTCCTCCTCCAGGGGATCTTCCTGACCCAGAAATCAAACCCAAGTCTCCTGCATCTGGTGACAGGTGGATTCTTTACCACTAAGTCACCTAGGGAGCCCTACTTATCTCCAAACTTCATGTTTATTATGCATTATTTCCAGCCTGTTAGTAGCAGCCAATAGAAATTCCTAGCTGATACAAGAATATATGAAATAAAATTTGATCATTGATGTTGATCATCACAGTGAGAAGGATAAATCCCTTTGGTGACCTTGACCTATTCTTAGCCCAAGTAGAAACATTCCTGGGTAGACTGTAAAATATCATTAGTTAGTGTTTTAATCAGAAGTGCCAAATTCCTATGACAGTGCAATTTTGATTTTCATTTTTTGGCATTGTGCAGAACAAGAGACTACTAGGCCTGATGCCGTGTAAGAAGGGACTCTGCATAGGCTCTGGGGTTAGTTCACTTGCCCAGCCATTTATCCCATCTGTTTATCAATCCAACTATCAGCTCACCCATGCATTCATATTCATCCATCCAACCATGTACCCACCCATCTATATCCATCCATATCCATTTATCCATGCATACCATCCAACTATCTACCTAACCATCAATCCATCTACCTTCCTTATCCAACCATCCACCACCCCCTCAATTCATATCCAACCATACCCATCCATTTAGCCATCCATATCCAGGCATCCATCCACCCAAGAATATCTACTCAGTACACTCTGTGCCAGGCATGGAGCTTACTGATAAATGAGGCACAGCTCTTGAACTTGAGGAGCTCCTGTCCCAGGAGTCCACATAGGGATATATACTCAACAAATGGAGTTGAGTCTATGAAACTTCACTCATTTCCCAGCATAAATATAAATTGGTGAGTTAGCAGTATTGGAAAGTAGCAAGTTAAACCCCATGTGTTAGTCTAGATTACCATTTATAGAATGATTACTTTGTGCCTGGCACCTGACACGCACTATCTTAGTTCATCTTTACCATGATTCCCTGAGATCGGAATTTGTACTGGGTGGGATGCTTCAAGTTGTAAGAATCTGAACACCCAGTGGATGGTGGTCTAGACTGAAGTCATTTAATCATCTCACTGGACAGAGGATGAGCAGTTCCAGGGACATTCAGCAGCTCAGTGACGTCTAGGCACGAGGTGAGCATCTCTGCATGCGCTTGGCCTCCCTTTCATGGTGACATGATGATGGCAGTTGCAAACATCACATTCTCACAAGGCAGTGTCCACAGCAGAAAGAGAGGAATGTAAAAGAAAGAAGAACCTCTTCCCATGCCTTCCAAGATAGAGGAAACTATTTCTCCTAATTCTCCAGCAGCCCATGGCCAGGACTGGGTCACCTCTAGCAGCAAAGGAGAATTGGGAGGCATGTGTCTGTTGTTCTCCACTTCTAGTGTGAAGCAGGTGAGGAAGACAGGGTTGGGCATGTTCTATAGTTATATATTATACACACACAAACACACAAGGAAGGTGAGGCAGTCATATAGACTAAAATGGCAGAATTCAGATTAAAATTCAGGAAGGTATGATCTTGGGCCCAGACTCAATCACTGGATAATTCCCTCATCAGCTGTACAAGACTGTGGCAAATTTACCAACTTTCCCATTCATTATATTTCTCTGCTCTTCCTATTAACCTTACATTGAGGTCCAATGTTGCCAATCCTTTCTATAAGGTGAAGAGGCACGTGCAGTGTCTCCCCAGCATCGTGAGGGAACTGAAGTTACCAGTGAAACAATACAACTCCCAGGAAGGGAACAATTTAACAGAGTGGTGATGGAGGCACGTGGCTGGACTTAGCAAAATCCTAAATTCAGCACAGAAGCTGGAAAACTATCTTTCACACTGGGATGGCAGATGAGCTCTTGCTGGCCCAGAAACATCTGCACTACAGAAGTAAAGTTCAAGGTGAACGGCAGGTCTCAGCCACCCAACAATCTTAACACATAACGTACTTTGAACATAGCACCATTTCAGTGATTTCTCTCCATGACTGTTAACACTGATTTCATTGGAAAATGCATTTTAATTTCTGCTGGGCTGTGCCAAGACTCAAATGACCCTTTGTGTCATGTGGTGATTCAGGGGCTTCTTCTAATAAGTGGATAAGGAGCAGTGGGTGGGGAAAATGACTTATTAAGCCTACATTTGTCTAACTTCCCTAGTGGTCCAGTAGTTAAGAATCCATCTGCCAATGCAGATGGGCTCGGTCCCTGGTCTGGGAAGATTCCACATGCGGCAGAGCAGCTAAGCCTGTGTGCCACAGCTACTGAAGCCCTCGCTCTAGAGCCTGTACTCTACAGGAAGAGAAGGCACAACAATGAAAAGCCCGTGCAACACAACTGCAGAGTAGCTCCCGCTAGCAGGAAATAGAGAAAGCCTGCGCATAGCAATGAAGACCTCACAGCCCAAAATAAAATACATGAATATGTATTTTTTAAAGACTATGTTTGTCAAGTACAAGTGAGCTCCAAATCTGAAGCGCGAAAGAGTTACACCTGACCACGTGAAGAAAGGCATGGCAACCCCCTGCAGTATTCTTGCCTGGAGAATCCCATGGACAGAGGAGCCTGGTGAGGTACAGTCCCTGGGGTTGCAAACAGTCACGCACGACCGAAGTGACTTCGCATGCACCCACATGGGTATGTGCAGAAAGGATTCAAGCTCCAGGCAAGCTGTCTACCCACAGGGTAGAAGTGCCAGGGGTCAAGATGACAGTGCGCTAGTTACTGGGTGCATTGAGTAGAGGAAAGACACCCTAGCTCCGTGATCCAACTGGTAAAGAACGCTAGCTGCACCCTCTCCCAGGCCCGTTTGGCTCCTGAGTTGCAGCTCCTGGGACAGCACTTCCGCCGCTCTGGCTGCTGAGGTTGGGAGATGCTGTAGGCAGTATGTGCTTGGTCCCTTCAGTCGTGTCCGTCTCTTTGTGACCCCCAGGACTGTAGCCTGCCAGGCTTCTCTGCCCATGGGATTCACCAGGGAAGTATACTGGAGTGGGTGGCTGTTTTCTTCTCCAGGGGATCTTCTGACCCAGGAATAAAACTCAGGTCTCCTGCATTGCAGGCAGATTCTTTACTGCTGTGTCATCTGGGAAGCTCTGTAGGCAAAATAATGGCTCCCCAAAGAGGGCCAGTCCTAACCCCAAGAACTTGTGAATATGTTCCCTACGTGACAAACAGGACTCTGCAGATGTGATTAAGTTAAGGATCTCAAGCTGAGGGGATTATCCTGGATTATTCAAGTGGGCCCAATGTAATTGCCCAGATCCTTCCATGGCAAAAATAAGTTGGGGGTGGGGGGCAGGTGGGCAGTGCAGAGGGGAGCGGAGAAACTTGGGAGTAATTTGAAAACACCAAACTGCTGACTCTGAAGATGGAGGAAAGAGCATGAGCCAGAAAAATGTAAGCTTATGAAATTGTAGGCTTTCCTAGGAACTGGAAAAAACAGGGAAATGGGTTCTCCCTTGGAGCCTCCAGAAAAGATGTGCCCTGCTGACACCTTCATTTTAGCCAAATACGACCCATTTTAGGCTTCCCCAGTGGCTCAGCAGTAATCCGCCTGCAATGGAGGAGCCGCAGGAGATGTGGGTTCGATCCCTGGGTCCAGAAGATTCCCCTGGAGGAGGGCGTGGCAACCCACTCCAGTATTCTTGCCTGGAGAGTCCCGTGGACAGAGGAGACTAATGGCTATGTCCATGGGGTCACAGAGAGCTGACACAACTTAAGCGACTGAGCATGCAGAACACACTCACAACCCTCTTAGACTCCATACCTTCAGAACTGTAAGAGAATAAGCATGTGCTGTTTTATACCACCTGGTTTGTGGTAGTTTGTTACAGTAGGAATTGGAACAAGTACAGGGGCATAAGTGGAAGCAGGCACCCACTTGAACATGTGCAGACAAGGATGCGATGGTCAAGGTGAGGTGGACATGGGCCAAGAAGGGAGAGGGGTCTGTGGGAGCACCCAGCTTCAGGCGCCCTGTGCTTCCCCCTCCACTGCGGTCTACCTTGGAAAACTATCTGCACCAGCCTAGACCCCACCCCAAAGCAGGTGGGAGACTCCTCTTTGGAGCTGATTGCCTACCTTCTATCTGTGTGCTGGAAACACACCACATTATCTTCTTTCAGGGCTAAAGGGCTGATGATTAAGCCCTTGATTTCAATGGCTCTGGCCCATTTCCAGGGCCACACTGAAGTGCTCCACTGTATTTCTCCTCTAAAGTGTGGTTTTGTTTTTTTTTTTTTTTGCTCTAATTTTAAATGATCTGGCTGATGGGACTGCTCTCTCTGGCTTCCCTGGGAGTCTTGGTTCATTACATCCATTAGCACTTCCCAGAGTGTTCCCAGCAGGAGCTTTTCAAAAGCATCCGTTCAGATAGGCAGTCACCTCCCTTCCAGCAGAGCATCCTGACTCCATTCTGGTTCCCTCCCCTGTCCCCTGGCAGTGGCGACAACCCAGGTGGCCTCTCTGCAGCTGAGACATATTTTCCCGTTTGGCGAGAGAAACCGTGTGCCCTTGGGTGTTACACGGATTGCATTCCTTTGCAGTAGATGGTCCTTGATTGGGAAGATCATCACTTTCAGAGTCTACAGAAAAAGTGAAAAAATACCTGAGTGAATAAAACTGCTTTCAGCCTTAACTCAGAAGATATCCTTGTTTTACCTGAGTTGACTGTGATCACAGGGCACTTCATGGACCATTGATTTGTGTTAGAAATCTCACAAGGGAGTGTCTGCACAAAGACTGGGACCCTGTCTTGAGTTTCAGATGTAAATTGCCTCGCTTTGGGCACCCAAGTCAAATAAGGACTGGAAGAAGTATATTTGGTCTTTTGCAAGAGCATTTTTTTCACCAAACTGCTGGATGAAGACCAGATTGTGCTTCACTGTTAAGCATCCACAATACATTATTTACTGAATGCAGAAGACACTATTATGTAGGACTGGCTATGCAGACAAGCAGCAGCGTTTGAGGCTCAGAGTACCAAAAACTGAGAGTCTACATAATAACAATGCCTCAGTGCTATAAAATATCAGTGGAAGGCATTTTAATCCAGCTGCATTTTGTTTTACAGATCTTTTTCTCATTATTTAACCAGAGCTATGGGTAATACACACGATAGCCTCCAAGAATCTATGGGCTATATGCAGATACAGTCAACTGGAAGGGCTACAGACAGCTGAAAAACTGGCTTGTAATGACTGAGAACATATTATACTGACAAAAAAAAAAAGTCAACAGCCAGGACCATATTATATTAACAACAACACAAAGTATGTGTCTTTTGGAAGCTTCTAGTGAAATGCTGGGAAAATGGCAAACTTGCTGCCATCCCTTCCTGTGACAGTGGCAGATTTCATTAATCAACCACCATACTTTTCCTGCTAGATCAGAATGCTGCATTAAAATCCTTCTCTGCATCATCAGAGGACAGGGTTTGGCATGCAAGATGAAAATCCAGTCTGCAAATTAGAGTCCCTATTAGCAATTTCATTCAAAACCCTTCAGTTTCTGAGGATTTGCTCACAAGAATGCCTATGTTTCTAGAGCAATGTGTTTGGCACTGGGAGAAAAGGGATACAATGGAGGTTTTGTTGCGCTAAATGGAATGAATTTGTAAGATGGGGAAATCTCCCCAGGAAAGATAATATTTGAGTTGGGTCCTAAGGAAAAGAGGGAGTAGAGGGTCATCAGAAAGGGTCAAGATCATGAAGAGCCTCAAGGAAACGAGTCCGTTCCTGGCACATCCCCAGGAAACAAAATGTCAGGGGTGAGGTCAGGAAGACAGACATTCTGTGAAGGACCTTGAATGCCACACTAGGAATTTTCTGCAGCAAATGGAGAGGTGATGACAGCTTATGAAGAGTGACCCAAGGCTCTCCATGTTTTAGGAGGATCCCCTTTTCAGCAGCAGGCAGGAGGTTTGCACAGGCATGAGCCCAGAGAAAGGAGTCAATTGTCTTAAAGGGAAGGATGTTATCCCTTCCTCTCCCTTCTTCTCTGCCATGTCAAAGTCTTACGGTTGTCAAAGTCTTATGATTGGCTCATTGCTAGACTGAAGATCTTACATGGATATCGATTGGGGTCCTTAACCACTGGGCCACATACTGCTACCAGTCCATGGCCTGTTAGGAATTGGGCCACACAGCAGGAAGTGAGGGTCGAAAGAGCGAAGCTTCACCTGTATTTACAGCTGCTCTGCATTGCTCTCATTCCTTGGGGCCATGGATAAATTGTCTTCCATGAAACTGGTTCCTGGTGCCAAAAAGGTTAGGGACTGCTGATCTAGATGACACTTTCTGAATATGTGACTCTCTGTACAGCTTCCATTCTTCCAAATGTCCGGAGGTCTCTAGTGACCTGCCCTGCTTGAGGCTTGATCACTAGATTGGAAACTCTCTGAGGGCAAGGACGAGAGAGAAGCCCCCTTGATGTTCCAGTACCAGTCTATTCCCGACCCAAAGCAGCTACCCACAAATGTTCATTGAACTAACTCATTGTAAACTGTTCCTTTTTTTATTACTATTAAATATATGGCTACTGCATGTTCTTTTTCATACTGTTCATGGGGTTCTCAAGGCAAGAATACTGAAGTGGTTTGCCATTCCCTTCTCCAGTCCTGAATATCCATTGGAAGGACTGATGCTGAAACTGAAACTCCAATACTTTGGCCACCTGATGCTAAGAACTGACTCACTGGGAAAGACCCTGATGCTGGAAAAGATTGAAGGCAGGAGAAGGGGGTGACAGAGGTTGAGATGGTTGGATGGCATCACCAACTCAATGGATATGAGTTGAGCAAGCTCCGGGAGTTGGTAATGGACAGGGAAGTCTGGCGTGCTGCAGTACATGGGGTTGCAGAGTCGGACCCGACTGAGTGACTGAACTGAACTGAACTGCATGTTCCAGGCTTCCCAGGTGGCGCTAGTGGTAAAGAACCCACCTGCCAATGCAGGAGATGAAAGAGACACGGGTTTGATCCCTGGGTTGGGAAGATCTCCTGGAATAGGAAATGGCAAGCCACTCCAGTATTCTCGTTTGGAGAATCCCATGGACAGAGGAGGTTGGCGGGCTGCAGTCCACGGAGTCACAAAGAGTTGGTCATGCTGAGTGACTGAGCACACATGTGCTGCATGTCCCGCCCTGGTGAGCAGATTTCGATATTTTCCAAGCAGGAGAGCTTTTTTCTAGATGCCTTTCTCTAATCTCCTTCCCCTTCAAGAGAAAGCCTTCTCTTCTCCATTCCCACAAAACCCACTTCACTCTCATCCCTTCAAAGAAGGCTATTGTCAATAATATCCAGATCTGTCCATGGTTTCAGAACTTGAGCTTAACAAGTCTACGGGGAGTACACTCATCATATACCCCTGCCTAAAGGGAGAACTCTGCTGTCCTTTTGTCTCCAGGGCCTTTGTTAGCTCAGACTCTTGAAATTTTATAGCTGCATGCAACCAGACAGAGCCAATCTCATCGTGTTACAGTGAGCAGCGGAAGCCTCTTTCACCCAGCTTCTGAGAGGCAGTCAGAATTAACTTGGTCTCCTGACCTCTCCATCTTCCACAAAATGTCACAGCTGCCTCTCCTATTCACTGGGTGCATGATCCATGAACTTGCTGCAAAGAGTTGTTAATGGAGATGACAGGCATATATAGATTACTGACTTTGAAAGGAACAACATTTTTTTTTTCCAAACAAAATCCATTTTACACTACAGTGGCATGGAACATGATTTTTAGGGGATGATATCAAGAGCTCTAGACAACTGGACAGTCCTGTCTCATGTTGTTTGCACAAATCCAGTTGATGTCCCGTACTGGCAGATGGAGTCCATACAGGCTACAACTAGGGGACAGAGTTAGTAGTCAGACTGACTAAAGGAGGGAAGAGTTATAAAACATGCACCACAGGGCAAGTCCTTACTCCCTCTCAAATGGGTTATTTTGTTGTTGATGATGATGATGTTCCTGGATGCTACAGCTCAAGCCTGGATATTACCATTCACCCCTGAAGGATCCAGGAGCAAGCTGGGGGCAGGGGCAGGGGCTGGACTGAAGGCTGGAGAGAACTAGCATTATTAAATCCAGCCCAAGGCCAGGACCAGTGCCAGAAACTCCCATATCTGTTTGATTCCTCTCACACCCAGCAGAGCAGACATCGCCGTTTACTTAGACCGCATTACTTCACATACAGCGTCTCAGAGCCTGTCAGTTACACACTGCTGCCAGGAAATTGCTATAAAATGGATGTTGTGTTCATTTCTTTATCTTTGCATTATGCACACTCTTTAGGAACACAGATTATTTGCATTCATAGGTTTCCTTTGGGGAAAAAGGGTTAATAATAATTCCTACTTAATAGCATGGTCATGCATGGAAGATGCTCAGAACGGTGTCTGACACGCAGTTTCTTGGTAAATTGTAATTACTATAGTGATGATGATTGATATTATTTTTGTTTATTTAGTGATGCATGTTTCCTTTTCAAAATGAAGCTAATCTTTTTCTAATAACCAAAGTAATATATAAAAAGCAGAAAATAGAGACTAGCAATAAATATTAAGCACTTTTAATACTCTGGCTAGATTATCTTAGATCCTTTTTGGATACATATGCACATAATACAAGCTCGCTCTCTCTCACACACACACATAAATCTGTTTCCAAAACACATTGTAAGCTATCAAAATTTAACCCAAATCGCAGTCATTCATCTAATCACTCACTCACTCACCCATCCAACAGAAATTGTTGAGAATTGACAATGTGCTGGCATTGCTAAGGCTGGATGAGGTATTGAGCAAGGCTGGCTGCTTTTCCAGGCTTTCAGATGCTTTTCACAGCTTGAAATGAGTGACTTTGAGAAGCATGCAGAATTTCTGTAGGAGAAACAAACCTGGCTGGCTGAGGCAGAACAGACCCCTGGGGCCCCTCATTTGACACTATTTCCACAAGCACCCTGAGGACATTCAGACCTTGGCCCTCCCCCGTCCCCATGGACTCCCCCCTTCTTCTCCCCTCCCCAACACACACAGCTGGCCCAGAAGGTAGGAACACGCATTGCTCCCATGACTTTGTGAGAAGCTTTTTGGGTTGTGTGAAAACAAAGATCCTAAATTTTTACAGGGAAACATGATTGTTTCTGAAAAACAAACAAACCAACCTCATTTGATAATTAAATATGAGAAAAGCAAGAGGAGAACTATTTACTGTTGGCAGTTCTTCAGACTTCATCCATCTGGTGGCCAAGGCCAGCTCTCATCCCCTAGTGTGCTGGGGGAACAATTCAGGCCACTCAGAGCCACCTTGAGGCGGGCCAGCGAGCTCTGCCCGGACTGCTGGGGAAGAAGTAGTGGGCGTGGATTATTTATGTTCCCTTTCAAAACAAACCCAACAAAAGAACAAAGCTCCTCTTCTGCTGGCAACGTTAGCAGCCCCGACATATGGCACCGCCAGGTTCTTTCTGCTGAGGAGTGGGCGTCCAGGTTGTGCGAAGGTGCTGCCTGCAGCCACCTCCTGGGTGCCAGCTCGTTTCACTCTGAGCTGAATTCTAACTGTGAAACAGAAAAGTAGGGGCGGGGGAGGAGAGAGGCTGGGGCATAAGATGCGATTTTGTGACTGAGGAGACATGCCCATCCAGATCATCATACACGTGGTCCAAACCCATTCTCTGGAAGAAGCATGAGATCCTATGTGTGTGTGTTGGGGGTGAGGGGTGGGGGCGCGGCGCGGGGCAGGAAAGTAAAGGACAAGGGTCTAAAGAGAAGTGGAGAGGGGAGCAGGATACCTGGAAACCCAGACTCGAAACTGGAGTTGTTTGTAGACTTCTGATCACAATTATTGGTGCATTGGTGCTTCCCAAGTGGTGCAGTGGTAAGGAGTCTGCCTACCAAAGTTGTAGCCACACATTCCAATAAACAAACTCACTCAGAAGGACAATGCAGATAGTGGAGTGCAGTTTATTACACCAGCAGGCCCAAGGCAGAGTCTCCTCTTAGCCAAGGACCCTGACCAGTTTTTGTGAAAACCTTATATACCCTAAGTGTACATGCTTAACCCACCCCCACCCCAATTCTCTGAAACTAGTCTGAACAAAGGAAAAGAAAGAAACAATCAAAGTTAACCCATGATTACCTATGCCTTAAGCCTCGGTAGTTAACAGTGGGCAATTATCAGTAGTCCTGTGGTCCTACCCCAATAAGCATAATAGAATTTATGATTCTATTCTGTTACACAGATAATTAGGGTATTCTTTTAGGCGATGGAGAGTCTAGGTATGAGCCCTGGGGCTCTTCCATCCAGGGAGTCTGGTTTTCCAGTTGGTATATCATTTCCATAGATATTGGGCGTATCGCTCAAAGTCCACAGTCTGGCCCAAGATGGATCCTGCTTTCAAGATAGAGCCTGTTCTGTTTCCTCCTCATTACCCCCTCTTGATGCTCTTAACTCATAGTATGAGCATCACTCATTGAGACATATTGCACCCTGGCTCTCCGACCGCCAGTTTGGGAGAACTACACCAACCTTTGGGTTACAAAGTTCATAATACATTGTAAAATGCAGGGTCCGCAAAGCAGAACTATAAAGGCAACTGTAATAATGGTAAAAAAAAAAAACCAGTTGCCCACCAATCACCCTTCATCCAAGATAGGACCGAAGTCCAGAAAGGGATGTTTTCATTTGACATTGCTTTTACCTGGTTTTTCATGTCATCTAAAGCAGCTGATACATTGCCAGATAAATCAGGAATATATACACAACATTTAACCTTAATTGTAGCACGGATCCTTCCTTGAGCACCTGTGAGCATGTCCAAAGCCATTCTATTTTGAATTACCACTTTTCTCATTTGGATTTATTCCTCATTTAAGGCTTGAATGGCTTTAGCACCATCTAGGAGGGCCTGTTTTATGAAATTAGTCCAGGCTTCTACTTTAATCATAATATCTGTTGTCCCTATAGAAGGTACGAATAAGGTAGCAATATACTCATATAATTGAAACACAGACTTTAGCCACCTAGCATGTAAATAAGGTAGATTTATCAGGGCTTGTTGTCGGAGAAGGCAATGGCACCCCAGTCCAGTACTCTTGCCTGGAAAAATCCCATGGATGGAGGAGCCTGGTGGGCTGCAGTCCATGGGGTTGCTAAAAGTCAGACGTGACTGAGTGACTTCACATTCACTTTTCACTTTCATGCATTGGAGAAGGAAATGGCAACCCACTCCAGGTTCTTGCCTGGAGAATCCCAGGGACAGGGGAGCCTGGTGGGCTGCCATCTATGGGGTCGCACAGAGTCGGACACGACTGAAGCGACTTAGCAGCAGCAGCAGCAGCAGCACATCAGGGCTTGTTGTAGGTTAGGCTTTATGCTGCCATGGGCAAAAGTGAATCCCAGTGTGCAGCGGCCTACTCAGCCGATTGGTAACCAAAGCCAAAGCTTAGGCCCACAAAGCCATTAGGTCCCATTGGGTGCCATCCAGTGGATTCTAGGGTTATATTTCCAATCAGAGCCTGGCCAGTGGATGGACTGGTTAGGGTAGTGTGTGACCTCAAATGTTCATTTACATTGTTCAGGGGATAGGTACCCATATATTTTAGTTTTGGGGCAGTCTAATGGAGATCACCGAACCCTATCCTTTGTTCTTTTTGTTCCCAGCATATAGCAGTGGGAGTAATTAATTGACCTTTTTCTGGGTTCATCCAGAAATATTCATCCCAGACTTGGTAGAATTGTTCAACATACCTAGAGGCCTGTCCTCCCTTGCCGGTCAGGGAGCTTTTTTCCTTTTGTCCTTTAAATATGAGGTATAGGCTTTTATTACTCCTATGAAACTGGCGTTTACATCAAATGTAACCCCATGACCCAAGTCTATAGACTGTAGGTCTGGCTTACACCAAGAAAGCAGGGAGAGATTATGATTGACAAGAGAAAGGAAAGTCTCTTTTTGTCGTCCCAGGAAAGAGCACCAAGGAAGTCCATCCATCACAGACAGAGGCAAAGCCCCACATACCCAGCAGTTGGAGGTGTTGTGGAAGTCCACGTAGGAATGTGCCCATGAGATGAAAACATTGTCCTGAGTTGAAACGGAAGTTAAATTCAAAATCACGTTGATGAGGCCAAGCAGCAGGACTTGATTATGTGGCTTCATCCTGAAGGGGCTCGTTCAGGATCTTCTTTTCCTTCTTCTTAAGGATGATCTTACTCTCTTGAGGGTCAGTGGGGTCCCTCTGAGCAGTGCACTCAGCGTTTTCTGGGTCTGTGTGGTATGTTCTCTTCATCCTCATGTGGTGGATCCAGGGAGTGACACCTGCAAGTTTAACTGCTGTAGGGATGGTTAGAACAACAGCGTATGGACCCTTCCAACGTGGGGCCAAGGAGTCGTATTTCCAGTCCGTGACCCACACCTGATCCCCAGGCACAAACTCGTGAATCTGTTCCCCAAGGGGGAATGAATGGCACCCTTTCTTGTACAAACTTAGTTACCTGCTTTATTACCTTACCCAGTTGTCCCATCTGCTGTGAAATCTCATCTCCCCTTACCTTAGGCAAATTTGTTGACACCTGTTTTGTTATGGAAGGCGACCTCCCATACACAATTTTGTATGGAGAATAGCCTTGGGACTGTGGGGTCATCTTGAGTCTTGAGTCTGAGCAGAGCCATCGGAAACAAGTCCATCCAGGAGCAGTCTGTCTCTATGATCCACTTGGATAGTGTCTCTTTAGGTGTCTGGTTGGTTCCTTCCACCATCCCAGAACTCTGGGGCCTATATGCTGTATGTAATTTCCACTTGGTGTTTAAAGGTTTGCCTACTTGTTATACTAAATCGGCCACGAAAGCCAGGCCATTGTCCGATCCAATGCTGGTAGGAAATCCAAATCTGGGAAGAGTCTCCCTAAGCAGGCACCGGGCTACTTGTGATGCTCTTGCAGTCCGGGTAGGAAAAGCTTCTACCCATCCTAAGAACGTACATACCATGACCAGCAGGTGACGGTAGTGTCAGTGAGGTTTTATTTCAGTGAAGTCCACTTCCAGGTTTTCAAAGGACAGCATGCCTTTTAGCTGAATCCCCGGAGGTTTCTGTCTGTGCAGAGAGGCAGCATTGACCTGTGAGCAGGCAGTGCAGTTCTGAGATTCTGTCCTGCATAGGGCAGAGAGGCGGAGAACCAAGAAATATTTTCGAATTAGCTCTTCCAGTTTATCATGGCCTAGGTGGGTCACTTGGTGTGTTTGGCTTACCAGAGTGGGTGCCAGCTCCTCCGGTACCAATAATTTGCCACTTGGCAATTCCCACCATCCCTTTTCAGTCTTGATGGCCCCTTCCGCTTTGGCTAGTTGGTTTTGGGCTTCAGTGTATTTTAGAGAGTCCAGCCTTAGCTCAGGCAGCTCCACCAATACGAGAGCTTTAATAGGGGCTTCACTTGTCACCCCCAAGCCCTCAGCTGCTTGTTTCATGGTCTTATCTGCTACTCTGTTCCCAGAGCCCAGGGTGGGGGGGCAGGGGTGGGGCGGGACAGGTATCCTCTTTTTGATGTCCTCAGCAGTGTATGACTGCAACCCTTTCTGGTTTCCAGGCAGCATCTAATAGGGTCTTAATTTCTTCCTTATTTTTAATATCTTTTCCACTAGCTGTCAAAAGGCCTCTCTCCTTATACAGAGCCCTGTGTACATGTAGTGTGGCAAAAGCATACCTGGAGTCTGTGTAAATGTTTGTCTTCTTACCTTTTGACAGCTGGAGGGCCTGGATTAGATTATATTAGAGCATGTAGTTCGGCCTGTTGAGCGGACCAGTGTGATGGCAGAGAGCTAGCCTCAACGATGGTTTCTTCCATGACTACTGCATATCCTGACAGTCATTGTCCTTGTTTCACCAGGCTGGTGCCGTTGAGGGCCCACCTTGTCCCACAGGAAGGAGAGTGGCTGGATTCAGGGCTTGACAAGGCTCAATAGTAACATGGGGGTTCTCACATAACAGTCCCTCGTATTGGGTAATCCAGGATATTGACAGCCATTTATGAAGGTCCCCTCACAGGAGAGTGTTGACTTCATGCAGGACTTTTACGATCAAACTTTGGCCCAAAATCAGCTTGGTTGCCTCCCGGACCAGTAAGGCAACTACAGCAACTGCCAATAAGTATCCCAGCCACCCAGTGACAACACTGTCCAGCGGTTTCGGGAGATAAGCCACAGGTCTGTCCTGTGTGCCCATAGTCTGGGTCAGCACAGCCGCACCAGAACACCACGTGGTCCAAAACGGTTTTTCCCTTAACTTTTAAAGTCCGTTCTGCTTTGGTGGGCTTGATCAGGTGCGGATGAAAACACAGATGGGTTAAAAATTCCAGGTCCCAGGCCATCTCCAGAAAATCCAATTCGTATTCACTTATTCTGGAGCAGGCAATGGCACCCCACTCCAGTACTCTTGCCTAGAAAATCCCATGGACGGAGAAGCCTGGTAGGCTGCAGTCCATGGGGCCGCTAGGGATCGGACATGACTGAGCAACTTCACTTTCACTTCTCACTTTCCTGCATTGGGGAAGGAAATGGTAACCCACTCCAGTGTTCTTGCCTGGAGAATCCCAGGGACGGGGGAGCCTGGTGGGCTGCCGTCTATGGGGTCGCACAGAGTCGGACACGACTGACATGACTTAGCAGCAGCAGCAGCATTCACTTTTTCACTTATGTATCTCCCTCCTTCTATCCTGACAATTCCAAAGGGGTCAATAATTTCACAGCAGATGGGACACCTCCTTGGGGAGAGCAGAATACGAGCACACAAAGACCAAGTTTCTTCTCCTAAAAATCCCCTGGTGACTGCTTGGTAATAATTTTCGCTGAGACGGCATGGACACCACCTCCTAAATGACCTTCACGAATTTCTTCCTAAGCCCTAACACGCTCATCAACCTGTGTACCAAGCAATCGCTGCCACCTGCCTATTCCAGGCTCTTGTGGGTCCATGCCCCTTCTAGTCTCTCCCAGGGGGGTGATTAGGCCCCCTCTTCCACTCTACCGGGTGGGTTCCTCCTCACCTGAGTGTGCAGTTCCCCTGCTGCCGTCCACTACCTGCTAACGTGAAAGGTCCAGGCATTGAGAAGCAGAATCCTTCTAGAAGGGTGAGGCGCCTTCCCCCTCTAGAAGATTCAAGCTGCAAGGCCTCAGAGTAGTCCCAAATGGGACTTGTCTCCTCAAAGTGAGGAGTTTCCCGGCCAATGCACTGTATGTTGTAGCCACGCGTTCCGGGAAACAAACTCACTCAGAAGGACAATGCAGATAATGGGGTGCAGTTTATTACAGCAGTGGGCCCAAGGCAGAGTCTCCTCTTAGCCAAGGACCTGACCAGTTTTTGTGAAACCCTTATATGCCCTAAGTATACTCAAACCCACCCATCTCCCACCCATGCTCAAACCCACCCATCTCCTACCAAATTCTCTGAAACTAGTCTGAATAAAGGAAAAGAAAGATACAAAGTTAACCTGAGATTCCTATGCCTTAAATCTGTGATTCGTATGCCTTAAGCCTCGGTAGTTAACAGTGGACTATTATCAATAGGCCTGTGGTCATACCCCAATAAGTATAATAGAATTTATGATTCAATTCGGTTACACAGATAATTAGGGCGTTCTTTTAGGCGATGGAGAGTCTAGGTACGAGACCTGGGGCTCTTCCATCCAGGGGGATCTGGTTTTCCAGTTGGTACATCGTTTCCATAGATACTGGGCATATAACTCCAGTACTCTTGTATGGAAAATCCCATGGACGGAGGAGCCTGGTAGGCTGCAGTCCATGAGGTCACTAAGAGTCGGACATGACTGAATGACTTCACTTTCACTTTTCACTTTCATGCATTGGAGAAGGAAATGGCAACCCATTCCAGTGTTCTTGCCTAGAGAATCCCAGGGATGGTGGAGCCTGATGGGCTGCCGTCTACAGGGTCACACAGAGTCGGACACGACTGAAGCAACTTAGCAGCAGCAGCAGCAGCTCAAAGTCCACAGTCCAGCCCGAGATGGAGTCTTTCTTTCAGGATGGAGCCTGTTCTGTCTGTTTCCTCCTTCACCAATGCAGGAGATGCAGTAGACTCAGGTCTGATCCCTGGATTGGAAAGATCCCTTGGAGAAGGAAATGGCAATCCACTCCAGTATTCTTGTCTGGAGAAGAGCAAGTATTCTTGCCTAGACAGAGGAGCCTGGCAGGTTACAGTCTATGGGATGGCAAAGAATTGGACATGACTGATCAATTAAGCACACTCTCACAACCACAGTTAACTCTAAAAGGTATTGTGAAATTTTTGGCCTCTAGCACAAGTGCTTATGAAAAACGTCACAGTGAAAATACCCACAGTGGGTGAAAACTGTGTTTTCAGGCATGATTTGGGCCTCAAATTTGATGTTTAGTAGAATGTGGCATAACTATAATTTTTGCACTCAGGGGTTCTGAAATGATAGATGTGGAGAACCCATGCAAGGCTGGTGGCACAAGTTGTGCCCTTTTGGGGGCAGTGAACTTTGCTTCTCATACACAGCAAGGCAGGAGGCCAAGGCAGAAGTCAGAGCACTGATCTGGGTTTTGTGTGTGTGTGTGTTGCACACACACACACGTGCACATGGAAGCAGGTCCTTGAAGCAATTAAAACAATGTACAATGCATGTTTTTTAATGTCAGGTACAGCATGCTGTTGTGTCCTGAGTGACTCACCAAGTCTGAACACACTGGGGCTGGGAAACACACAAACATATATAGATGCACACTTTTCCCCTTGTTTTGTTTTTATTTATCTATGTGAAACTCCAGTACTTTGGCCACCTCATGCAAAGAGTTGACTCATTGGAAAAGACTCTGATGCTGGGAGGGATTGGGGGCAGGAGGAGAAGGGGACAACAGAGCATGAGATGGCTGGATGGCATCACTGACTCGATGGACGTGAGTCTGAGTGACCTGCGGGAGTTGGTGATGGACAGGGAGGTCTGGCATGCTGCAATTCATGGGGTTGCAAAGAGTCGGACACGACTGAGCGACTGAACTGAACTGAACTGATGTAGAAGTTCAAGGCAAGAACACTGAAGTGGTTTGCCATTCCCTTCTCCAGTGGACCACATTCTGTCAGACCTCTCCACCATGACCCCTTCATCTTGGGTGGCCCCACATGGCATGGCTTAGCTTCACTGAGTTAGACAAGCTGTGGTCCATGTGATCAGATTGGCTAGTTGTCTGTGATTGTGGTTTCAGTCTGTCTGCCCTCTGATGCCCTCTCTCAGCGCCTACCGTCTTACTTGGGTTTCTCTTACCTGGGATGTGGGATATCTCTTCACGGCTGCTCGAGCAAAGTGCAGCTGCTGCTCCTTACCTTGGACATAGGGTATGAAAAGGCAAAAAGACAGGACATTGAAAGATGAACTCCCCAGATCGGTAGATGCCCAATATGCTATGGGAGATCAGTGGAGAAGTAATTCCAGAAAGAATAAAGGGATGGAGCCAAAGCAAAATCAACATCTAGTTGTGGATGGTACTGGGGATAGAAGCAAGGTACAATGCTGTAAAGAGCAATATTGCATAGGAACCTGGAATGTTAGGTCCGTGAATCAAGGAAAATTGGAAGTGGTCAAACAGGAGATGGCAAAAGTGAACATCAACATTCTAGGAATCAGCGAACTAAGATGGACTGGAATGGGTGAATTTAACTCAGATGACCATTATATCTACTACTGTGGGGAGGAATCCCTTAGAAGAAATGGAGTAGCCATCATAGTCAACAAAAGAGTCTGAAATGCAATACTTGGATGCAATCTCAAAAACGACAGAATGATCTCTGCTTCATTTCAAAGGCAAACCATTCAATATCACGGTAATCCAAGTCTATGCCCTGGCCAGTAACGCTGAAGAACCTGAAGTTGAATGGTTCTATGAAGACATAAAAGACCTTCTAGAACTAACATCCGAAAAAGATGTTCTTTTCATTATAGGGGACTGGAATGCAAAAGTAGGAAGTCAAGAAACACCTGGAGTAACAGGCAAATTTGGCCTTGGAGTACAGAATGAAGCAGGGCAAAGGCTAACAGAGTTTTGCCAAGAGAACTCACTGGTCATAGCAAACACCCTCTACCAACACCGCAAGAGAAGACTCTACACATGGACATCACCAGATGGTCAACATTGAAATCATATTGATTATATTCCTTGCAGCCAAAGATGGAGAAGCTCTATACAGTCAGCAAAAACAAGACCGAGAGCTGACTGTGGCTCAGATCATGAACTCCTTTTTGCAAATTCAGACTGAAAATGAAGAAAGTGAGGAAAACCACTAGACCATTCAGGTATGACCTAAATCAAATCCCTTATGATTATACAGTGAAAGTGAGAAATAGATTTAAGGGACTAGATCCGATAGACAGAGTGCCTGATGAACTATGGACGGAGGTTCGTGACATTGTACAGGAGACAGGGATCAAGACCATCCCCATGGAAAAGAAATGCAAAAAAGCAAAATGGCTGTCTGGGGAGGGTTTACAAATAGCTGTGAAAAGAAGAGAAGCCAAAAGCAAAGGAAAAAAGGAAAGATATATCCATTTGAATGCAGAGTTCCAAAGAATAGCAAGGAGAGATAAGAAAGGCTTCCTCAGCGATCAATGCAAAGAAATAGAGGAAAACATTAGAATGGGAAAGACTAGAGATCTCTTCAAGAAAATTAGAGATACCAAGGGAACATTTCACGCAAAGATGGGCTCAATAAAGAATATAAATGGTATGGACCTAACAGAAGCAAAAGATATTAAGAAGAGGTGTCTTTTGGACTCTGGGAGAGGGAGAGGGTGGGATGATTTGGGAGAATGGCATTGAAATAAGTATATCGTACATGAAAAAAGTCGCCAGTACAGGTTCGATGCCTGATACCGGATACCTAGGGCTGGTGCACTGGGATGACCCAGAGGGATGGTATGGGGAGGGAGGAGGGAGGAGGGTTCAGGATGGGGAACACATGTATACCTGTGGCAGATTCATTTTGATACATGGCAAAACCAATACAATATTATAAAGTTAAATAAAATAAAATTAATTTAAAAAAAGAAGAGGTGTCAAGAATACACAGAACTATACAAAAAAGATCTTCACGACCCAGATAATCATGATGGTGTGATCATTGACCTATAGCCAGACATCCTGGAATGTCAAGTCAATTGGGCCTTAGGAAGCATCACCATGAACAAAGCTAGTGGGGGTGATGGAAATCCAGTTTAGCTAATTCAAATTCTAAAAGATGATGCTGTGAAAGTGCTGTACTCAATATGCCAGATAATTTAGAAAACTTAGCAGTGGCCACAGGACTGGAAAAGGTCAGTTTTCATTCTAATCCCAAAGAAAGGCAATGCCAAAGAATGCTCAAACTACCGCACAATTGCACTCATCTCACACGCTAGCAAAGTAATGCTCAAAATTCTCCAAGCTAGGCTTCAGCAATTCGTGAACTGTGAACTTCCAGATGTCCAAGATGGTTTTAGAAAATGCAGAGGAACCAGAGATCAAGTTGCCAACATCCCATGGATCATCAAAAAAGCAAGAGAGTTCCATAAAAGCACCTATTTCTGCTTTATTGACTATGCCAAAGCCTTTGACTGTGTGGATCATAATAAACTGTGGAAAATTCTGAAAGAGATGGGAATACCAGACCACCTGACCTGCCTCTTGAGAAATCTATATGCAGGTCAGGAAGCAACAGTTAGAACTGGATATGGAACAACAGACTGGTTCCAAATAGGAAAAGGAGTACGTCAAGGCTCTATATTGTCACCCTGCTTATTTAACTTATATGCAGAGTACATCATGAGAAACGCTGGGCTAGAAGAAGCACAAGCTGGAATCAAGATTGCCGGGAGAAATATCAATAACCTCAGATATGCAGATGACACCACCCTTATGGCAGAAGGCAAAGAAGACTAAAGAGTCTCTTGATGAAAGTGAAAGAGAGTGAAAAAGTTGGCTTAAAGCTCAACATTCAGAAAACGATGATCATGGCATTTGGTCCCATCACTTCATGGCAAATAGATGGGGAAACAAGGGAAACAGTGAGAGACTTTATTTTAAGGGGCTCCAAAATCACTGCAGATGGTGACTGCAGCCATGAAATTAAAAGATGCTTACTCCTTGGAAGGAAAGTTATGACCAACCTAGATAGCACATTGAAAAGCAAAGACATTACTTTGTCAACAAAGGTCCATCTAGTCAAGGCTATGGTTTTTCCAGTGGTCAAGTATGGATGTGAGAGTTGGACTATAAAGAAAGCTGAACACTGAAGAACTGATGCTTTTGAACTGTGGTGTTGGAGAAGACTCTTGAGAGTCCCTTGAACCGCAAGGAGATCCAACCAGTCCATCCTGAAGGAGCTCAGTCCTGGGTGTTCATTGGAAGGACTGGTGTTGAAGCTGAAACTTCAATATTTTGGCCACCTGATGCGAAGAGCTGACTCATTTGAAAAGACCCTGATATTGAGAAAGATTGAAGGCAGGAGGGGAAGGGGACGACAGAGGATGAGATGGTTAGATGGCATCACTGACTCAATGGACATGAGTTTGGGTAAACTCCAGGAGTTGGTAATGGACAGGGAGGCGTGGTGTGCTGCGGTTCATGGGGTCACAAAGAGTCGGACACGACTGAGTGACTGAACTGAACTGAACTGATGTAGAAGCTAAAAATAATACACAATTATTAATCTATACACAAAAGAGAAACAGACTCACAGATGTAGACAACAAACTTGCGGTTTCATAGATGCACATTTTTCATGGTTGCATAAATGCATGTTTTAAAAACCAACATTCATCCTCAGTGACTGTGAAATCCCCCTAAAGACTTGTTCTCTCGGCTCAAACGCCAAGCAGTGGAATTTATTACCTTAAGCTAAGATTAACTGGACTGCATAGCGTTTATTCCCCCTTTGTTTTTCCTCCTCCCAGAGACGTAGGGATCATAATTCCATTCCTGAAACCACCACCTCACACCTGGGACCATCAGAAGATGAGCCCTCCCTTTGTTGCCCCTAGCATGCCCCGGGGACCACAGCCTTTCAAGGGTCCCCCCTTGAAAGGCTAATCCCTCAGCAAAGGCAAGACAGGTGGAGACAGCATTTCTCCAAGTTAAGATTCTCCCATCTTATACTCAGAGAAAAAAAATTAAGAACAAAAATGAAAGAAATGTGAACACTTGTATTTTCTTAGGGTATTTCTCTTTTAGAGTAGAGATAACACAACAGTCCGTGGCCATTGTCTCTACCATCTTCCCTGGAGGGACCCAGAAGGATGGTCATTGATTGCTCTTGTGTGCGGGAATCCCAGGACTCATTCCCCTGTGAGGGGAGACCTGGGTGGCTGTGACATGCTCTACTCCTGCCACTTCCCTATTAGAGATCATCAAGTTATCCTTTTTCCCAGCCAATGAATAAAATCTGAACGTATAAAATGCAGTTTGTAAGAAAGAGGAGAGAAAGAGGCAATCCAGTATGTGTATCTGCTAACAAGCATGAAAGTGTATTAGTCGTTCAGCCTTATCCAACTCTTTGTGACCCCATGAACTGTAACCCGCCAGGCTCCTCTGTCCATGGAATTCTCCAGGCAAGATGGGTTGCCATTTCCTTCTCCAGGGGATCTTCCTAACCCAGGGATCGAACCCCGGTCTCCTGCACTGCAGGCAGATTCTTTATCTGAGCCACCAGGGAAGCCAAGGCTTCCTGCTAAATCCAGGTTTGTTTCCCAAGACCGTCCCATCTCCTGCAGGCACACTCAGGTCCACAGTGAAGCAGCTTTGCTCCAGAGTTACTTTGCTGGAGACCCCATCAGAAAATGAGGTGTGTGCAGACCCTAGCACTCAGAGTTGAAAGAGAACAAAGCAGAGGTGAGACCAGGACAACTGGGCTTTCCAGGCTGAGAAGCAAAACTGAGCAACTCTCACTGAAAAGCTAACAGATCTTTGGCCGTTTTATACTGTACATTAAGACACGTAAAAACCATTCTCAGCTCTGTATTTTACTTTTGTACATTTCCGTACTTTTTTTCCACAAGGGTGCTGTCCAGGCTTTGCTTAAATACCTCTAGGCCACAGGACACTCACTACCTCCCAAAGTCGCCAAATCCATTCAGAAGCAGCTAAAGTGGTGAGAACACATTTCTTTACACTGAGCTACAAATTGTCTCCTACATCTTATCACTGAAGAATGACTTTAAGAGCTGAGTTTAATCATTTTAAGAACTGATTTAAATTTCCAGAAATGTTTTTCAGTGGAAATCATCTTCCATGACTTATTCCCCTGCCTAGCAGCCACACTGTAACCTTTTCTGTTGAGTTAGAGCTATTATGCAAATAAATGATTGCCTGGCACTAACAGGCAAGAAACCCTGAGGAGCTGCAGGAGTTCACAGAGCTCTTGGTCCTTATGCTAAATGTCCTGCATGGCAGTACTCTGTGAAATTTTCTTTTTGAGTTTTTCATCCTGATCTCTTATTATTTATTATACTGCGGAGGGTGACTGCAGCCATGAAATTAAAAGACGCTTGCTCTTTGGGAGAAAAGCTATGACGAAACTAGACAGCATATTAAAAAGCAGAGATATCACTTTGCCGACAAAGGTCCATCTAGTCGAAGCTATGCTTTTTCCACTAGTCATGTATGGATGTGAGAGTTGGACCATAAAGAAGGCTGAGCACTGAAGAATTGATGCTTTCGAACAGTAGTGTTGCAGAAGACTCTGGAGAGTCCCATGGACTGCAAGGAGATCAAACCAGTCAATCCTAAAGGAAATAAATTCTGAATATACATTGGAAGGACTGATGCTGAAGCAGAAGCTCCAATACTTTGGCCACCTGATGAAGAGCTGACTCATTAGAAAAGACCATGATGCTGGGAAAGATTGAAGGCAGGAGGAGAAGGGGATGACAGAAGATGAGATGGTTGGGTGGCATCACTGATCCAATGGCATGAGTTTGAGCAAACTCCAGGAGATTGTGAAGGACAGGGAAACCTGGGGTGCTGCAAACCATGAGGGTCTCAAAGAGTCAGACATGACAGCAATTGAACAACACCCATGTCCTTTCTCACTGTTGTCTGCTGGGTACTGAAGCAGTTCACTTCCTCTTCTGGTTTCTAATCTTCCAGTGGACTAAACACTAGCCCCCCAAGAGGGGAGACACCCAAGGACCTCTAGGCCCTTGGTACTTGACTCAAGCACTTTAATCAGTGACCTTTTTTAAGCTTTTTACTGGAATAAAGGCAATTAACACTGTTGTGATGGCTTCGGGTGGACAACAAAATGACTCAGCCATACATATACATGTATTCATTTTCCCTCCAACTCCCCTCCCGTCCAGGCTGCCACATAACGTTGAGCGGAGTTCCCTTGGCTATACAAAAGGTCCTTGTTGATTATCCACTTTAAATGTAGCAGGGAGCACATGTCCGTCCCAAACTCCCAAACCATCCCTCCTCCTCTCACCTGTCCCCCACTCCAAAACTATAAATTCATTCTCTAAAGTCTGTGAGTCTGTTATGTAAATAAGTTCATTTGTATCCTTTCTTTTTAGATTCTGCATATAAGGGATATCATATGATACTTGTTCCGTCTGACTCATCAGTGAAGTTTTTAAACCACTATCTTAGTACCTGGTAGACTTTGAGTAAACGGAGAAAGTCTGCCTGAAGTCTTTATAACCATTTGTATAGTTTACTGACTATAAATTCCTTGAGGGTGGTGACTTTCTTTCTCAACATTGTAGCCTTAGATCCTAGCCTAGCCCTTCCTGTACAGTAAGAGTTTACTAAGTGTTTGTGAAAGACTAAAAGAATGAGTGGTTCAAGAGGAGCGCTCGGCTGATTTGTTTCAAGCTATTTTAAGTGAAAGATTTTTTGTTTATTAACAGTAAGACTGGGACTATTTATATAATAGGGTTTTGTAACCAACAGAAATCAATCCTTAAGGATATAATTTGATATCAATAGACATAGTCCAAAACAACAACAATAACAACCTAGTGATTTACATGTGGGGCAGGGGGAGGTTAAGAGGTACAAATTCTTCATTGATATAAAATAACAAGGATATATTGTACAGCACAGGGAATAAATACCCTGGTGACTCAGTGATGAAGAATCTGCCTGTCAATGCAGGAAGCACAGGTTCAATCCCTGGGTCGGGAAGATCCCCTGGAGAAGGATATGGCAACCCACTCCAGTATTCTTGCCTGGGAAATCCCATGAACAGAGAGATGACCCTGGCAGGCTACAGTCCATGGGGTCACAAAGAGTGGGACATGACCTAGCAACTAAACAACAATACAGGGAATATAGCCAATATTTTATGATAACTTTAAATGGAGTAAAATTATTAAAATATTGAATCACTATGTTGTACACCTGAAACCAATACTGTAAATCAACGATACATCAATTAAAAAACACAGACGGCCAACCTCTAGTATGTTGTTCCCACAGATCTGACATTGACTGTCATTAAACACGGCTGTGGGGCTTATGCTAACGTCAGCAGCTGTGTTGGTCCTGCTGCTAGATTAAGTCCAGGGCTCTTGGCTTAACTGTGAGGAAATGGGCTCTGTTAGTAGTTCCGGATGCTGAGAGGTAACAGTGAGCTTTAACTAATTACACTTCGCATCACCCCCAGGAGGTAGGTAATGATTCTAGACGTGCTTGGCTGAAGTAACTCAGACTGTCTTAATAATCACTTAATAGAATCTTATCATGAGAAGCAAATTGCATTAAATGGGCAAATGAAGTTGATTGTGAGAAGTAGAGTTAGGAAATAAAATGCTATGGGGGTTTTATATGGGAAAAATCCAATTAACACCTTTTTAAAAGAGTTGGCCCATGGCTTTTTCATATCCCTCTTAGTGCCTATCACAGGGTTATGCCCTGAATAAATACTTTCTCCCAATCAATGTCAAAGAAATTATAGGTAAACATAAAGAATGTGAAAGGATGCATGGGGGAGGGGAAGGAGACAGTAGTAGCCATCTGCTATCACAATTCCATTTAGAAATAAAATGCCAAATGATCCGATAGTTCCATGACAAGCTTTACAACAATGACACATTAAAAATTGTTTAGTTGAAGTATAGTTGATTTACAATATTATGTAACTTTCAGCCATACAGCACAATGATTCAGTTTTATATATATCTAAAATTTTCCAGATTCTTTTTGCTTATAGGTTATTATATAATATTAAGTACAGTTCCTCCCCCTTTTTTATACACAGGTTAAAGACACCTTTTTTCTTATTTTACTCATAAGGAAATTTGCTTTAATTGTGCAAAATGTCAACCAAACAGATTGTGTGTGGTAGATGTGCCCTTCATTTATCCAAATCGCGACTTCACTTTCACTTTTCACTTTCATGCATTGGAGAAGGAAATGGCAACCCACTCCAGTGTTCTTGCCTGGAGAATCCCAGGGACGGGGGAGCCTGCTGGGCTGCCATCTATGGGGTCACACAGAGTCGGACACGACTGAAGCGACTTAGCAGTAGCAGGGAATCCTAGTGTTGAAAGAATCAAGCCTGATGTTAAGCTGGCAAGATGACAAATTTGGTGAAATGAGAGCTTAAGTGGGTCAGTATAAACACCCTAGGTGGGGTGGCTGGAATTTTATATCACACACAAAGATAAAGAGATTCCATGGAAGTCACTGGGATTTCACTCAGGCAAAATGATTCTGGGAAGCATGGTGGTCAGTATCAGAGCTGGGCTTTTAGAAAGAACAAGAAAGTGAGAGAATCAGAAGGCATGGACAGAATTCAGGCTGTGTGTCCAGGATGAAACCGACACGCTGTCAAGGAGCAGGGACATGGTTTGCAGGGAGGTCAGCATGAAGTCAGGAGGGCTGGGGAGGAGGATTCTGGGGGCAACCAAAGCAGTACCAGCCCAAGGAGGCTTTGCATGAGACCAAATTAAAACAAAAAAGACTGCACTCGGGAGGATGTCCCTGGTGGTCCAGTGGTTAAGAATATGCCTGCAATGCAGGGGACGCGGTTCTATCCCTGCTCCAGGAAGATTTCACAGGCCGAGGAGGGACTAGGCTCATGCACCACTATAATAAACTTGCACTCTAGTGCCCACGAGCCACAACTATGGAGCCCTAGAGCCCCCAACTAGAGTAGCCACTGGAATGAGAAGCCTGAGCGCTGCAACTAGAGTAGCTGCCCCCGCCTCACCGCCAACTAAAGAAAGCCAGAGCACAGCAAGGGAAGACCCAGCACACCCAAAAATAAATAAGTGGATAAATAAGTAAGTAAATTTAAAAACGAATTAATAAAGTTTTTAAATTCACTTAAAAAATTAGATTGTACTCTGGAAACAGCATAACAGCATCATGGAGTCTGAAAGTTGAATCGTTCACCTCAGTTGTACACACACACACACACACACACACACACACACACACACACACGCCCCCGGGAAACTACACACCAAACTGCTCCTAGAGAGAGAGGTGAGTATAAAGGGGTAAGAGAGATGACAGAACGTTTTATTTTTTTCTCTGTACTGTTTCTCTACTTGATTTTCTTCCCTTTAATAAGGGACATGCTTATTCATGTTTTACCTGAAACATGTAAAACAACTACCACATATTTATCGTTTAAAAACATTAAATGGGAGAGGGTGGAATCATGTACTACTTTCCAGAAACGGTACAGGCTTGGGTGGGGGCGGCTTTCGTCTTCGCCAGGAGAAATTGCTTCCCTTCATATGTGAAGAACAACATGGACCTCAAGGCTGTGTAATAGCGTTTAAGAGGGTGCTGGGATCTATTTTTCTCACGCGAATAAATTGTACCCTCACCTTCTTCCCGGGAGCTCTGGCAGCTCTGTAAGTCTTGGCAACCTTTGCGTAAGCACGTTTTGCCTGCATTTCCTTTACTTGACGCTTCCATTTGGCTGCGGTGGCCGTGCAGACCTGCACTGCGCATCCTCCCTGAAACATTCCCCTTTCCAGGGCCTGAGAAGGAGGCGGGGCCCTGCCATTACCGCCTAATAGCCTGTTCCACTGTTACCTCTCCTCTCTGCGCTAGACAGACCTCCCGGAGGCACGTTAGCGTCATTCTAATTGAGCGCAGAACACTGTTCTCCTGTCTGGTAGGGGTGGTTAATGAGAGAAAACAAGCAAGCGCGATGGGCAATCAGGGTCACTTTTCTCACACCCAGGGCCTGCAGCAACGGAGGCGAGGGGCGGGGATGAAAAGACAAAGCCGGCTTTTCAGCATCACCTTAAGACGTTGAGCTGCCTGCTGCAGCTTCCAGGCCAACACAGGTCTGTCCTCAGCGGCTCAGCAGTGACGCCCTAATGGGTTTTAAAACCTTGTTTTCATGCGTTGGAGAAGGAAATGGCAACCCACTCCAGTGTTCTTGCCTGGAGAATCCCAGGGACGGGGGAGCCTGGTGGGCTGCCGTCTATGGGGTCTCACAGAGTCGGACACGACTGCAGAGACTTAGCAGCAGCAGCAGCAGCAATGGGTGCTCGGATAGGAATCACCGAAGCTTCCAGAATGCAGTTCTGCCTCTCAGCAGCGCAGATTCCTGCGGACTCCTCGAGAATTTTAATAACATGTCATTAAACAAATCAGAAGGTGAAACAAATTAAATACGGTAAAGCAAAGCAAAGCTTAAAAAACAAAGTAACAGCAAGCAGACATTTTCAAAGAGTGCAGATTTTAAAATGTAAGGTTCCCACAAGATTATCAATAAAAGGGAAAGTTACCATAGCAACACCCAAAGCCGCACTAGCTCGCTGGCCTCCACATGTCTTCAGTTGTCCCGCTCTGCGGAGGAGCAGAGGTGGAGGGAATTTGAGGGTAGTTTTTGTACTTTTTTTAATAGGGGAAAGAAAAAAAAAAGGAAGGAAGGAAGAAGCCTTATGGATTGTGACTCACCTTTAAATTCCAGAAATAGCCCCGTAATGCGAAGATTTCCGAAGAGAAGCAGATGCCTTGAGAAATGGTGGCTGTTCGCTTGGTGGCGCTGTTGCTCCACTGCTGCGTTCTGCAGAGGCTTTTCCCTCTGGTGGAAGACGTCCTCCCTTTGCAAGCCTGTCGGTGCTCTTTCTCTGAGCCGCTCTAACATTAAAAAACATATTTATTCAGAAAGTATATTGAGTATCTACCATGTGCTGAAAGCCATGTGGGACTCTGCAGATAGGCTGGTTAACACTTGAGGAGCTCACAGCATAACAAAAGAAGTGTGTGTGTGTGTGTGTGTGTGTGTGTGTGTGCGCGCGCGCGCTCAGTCACTTCAGTCGTGTCCAACTCTTTGTGACCCTATGGACTGTAGTCTGCCAGGCTCCACTGTCCATGGGATTTTCCATACATGAATACTGGAGTAGGTTGCCATTTCCTTCGCCAGGATATCTTCCAGACCCTGGGATTGAACCCACATCTTTTATGTCTCATGCATTGACAGGCGGATTGTGTACCACTAGCGCCACCTGGGAAGCCCAGCAAAAAGAGTAATCAAGTGAAACAATGACACATTGTGATTAGGTCTGTGAGGGGAAAAAATGGGCTCTTGTGATAGAAATAATGGTGGGCAACTGTCCTTATACAAGGTGGTCAGAGGGACTTCCCTAGTGGTCCAGTGGTTGAGAATCAGCTTTGCAGTGCAAGGTTGGGGGTTTGATCCCTGGTAGGGATCTAAGATCCCACATGGTGCAGAGCTACTGAGCCTGTGTGCTCCAGAGCCCATGCACTCTGGAACCCATGTGTCACAATTAGAGAGTCAATGATCCCACATGACATGAGGTAACTAAGGCCCAAAGCAGACAAGTAAATAAAAAATATGGTCAGGGAAAACCTTTCTGATGAGGTTTTAGGCTGCACACCCCACCCCTAATCCCACCAAGGGGTGGAGGTGTGTGCCAAACAGAGGGACAGTAAGGGCCACACTGGCTGGAACACAAGGAAAAGAAGAGTGTGAAGAGGTCACGCTCACACAGGTGGAGACGCTTCGTCGTTGGAAGACCTGAGTTCACATTTCCTTCTTAGAGCAAAGGGAAGGCTTTGAAGAGTTTCAGCGGTAAAGTGAGATTACTCCATTTAAATAGTCTGCTTTTCACACTGCATTGTAATTTCTGTTTTATCTTTACTTTAGATATATATAAACACTTTGAAAAACTGTATTCAGTGTTATAATAATTTTACGTTTTCACACAGCTATGATTTTCATAATACAAACTATAGGTATATAAAACTTAAAATCTCTGCTGGTGGAGCAGAGTCTAAGAAGTTTGAGAGAAGTAAACAGAATCTGTGGTGAGAGTCAGCAAACTGTCTTAGCTGTCCCTTCCTGCCCCTTCTCATCCTATGTTGTCCTTACTGTCTGCACTGTCTTCTACCCACAAGACTCTGGGATTCAGAGGCAGGGACTGTTTTACCCATCTTAGTAACCATAATGATTAATATAGGAACATGGTAGAATCTCAGTAAGTGTTGGATAGAGTGAAGGATGGATGGATGGGAAGGCAGAGGATAAGAGATGTGTAAAAACCAATGCTGAACAAGTGAGTCTTTAAAGAATTTAGTGACTCTTTCCCAAAGATAAGTCATTTTCAGCTTACAAGTGTAAGGCAAATCATTTCTCTGGCCTGCTTGTGTGTATGCCAAATATTAATTGAGCACCTATTGTGTGCAAGGCACGGTACTAGATCTGGGACACTAAGTGAGGCATCATAACAATCCTCAAGCAACTTACAGTGAGTAAAGGAGGTAAGGTCAAAGCACAATCAATACACAGTTTTGAAAGTGTTATGTACACAAGGTGAAGTGTAGATTAAGGGCTACAGATGTTGAGAAGACAGAAAGAAGACTTTGAACTGTAGGTGTTAAAGGGAAGTTTCATGAAAGTGATATTTGAGTTTCATCTCAAAGGATGAGAGGTTTCCTTCTGGGGTGACAGCTCTGGGAGCCTGTGCCAAGATCTAGGAGAGCTGGCTTATTCCTGACCATGCTGTGCTAACAGCAGAAGGATGCAAAGCCTTCCAGCACCCCTACTCTTCCCAGAGCCCAGGGTGCTGTCACCCAAGTGGATCCAGACAGCCCACCTTCCCAGATCATGAACTCTAGGTCACTACTGACGAGTGTGCTCTGGAAGGTGGATGTTATGGATCACAACCTTTCCAAACCTTCCAAGCAGTGTGTGTGACTTCCTGGTAGTCTTCAGTTTGGGCACACTCTTTGTGTTTATACTGTGTATTTCCCAATGGCAGATCACAGTCCGTAAGTGTGTCAGGTAATCAATATGGTGAATGTGACCAGCATTTTGAAAGATGTAATAGCTTAGAAAGGAAATGATTAAAAGGCATTGCTTAGTAAGGAAAGTATCCCAGGTGGCTCAGTGGTAAGGACTCTGCCTACCAATGCAGGAGACTCAAGAGACATAGGTTCAATCCCTGGGTCAGAAAGATCCCATGGAGTAAGAATACTGGTACCCCACTCCAGTATTCTTGCCTGGAAAATTCCATGGGCAGAGGAGCCTGAGAGGCTGCATTCATGGGGCAGAAAAGAGTCAGACACAACTGAACCCTTCATTTTGTGAAAACTTTTTTCAGTTAAACGTAATGTGTGCATGGTGGCCATCCCTCCAGGTGATCCTTTTCTTAAAGACTGTAGGGGACACACTTCCTCAAAAGAGTATTGGTACCCTATTTGCATGAAAGCAAAAGTGAAAGCTGCTCAATCACGTCCGACTCTTTGTGACCCCATGGACTATACAGTCCTTAGAATTCTCCAGGCCAGAATACTGGAGGGGGTAGCCTTTCCCTTCTCCAGAGGATCTTCCAAACCTAGGAATTGAACCCAGGTCTCTCACATTGCAGGCAGATTCTTTCTTTACCAGCTGAGCAACAAGGGAAGCCCAAGAATATTGGAGTGGGTAGCCTATCCCCTCTCTAGTGGATCTTTCCAACCCAGGAATTGGACTGGAGTATCCTGCATTGCAGGTGGATTCTTTACCAACTGAGCTCTCAGGAAATGAAGATTCCATCTTTCACAGATCTCTCCAGGAGCTCACAAATATGTAAATTCATGCCATAATTTAGTGGAATCAGAAAGCACTTCTATGCTAGCATAAACATTTTTTGAAAACAGAAATCTTTTTTTGGAGCTAAAATGTTCTCATTTCTGCATCTCATGTGTGTGAGCACGCAACCTCCCATGATTGGCCAGAGAAACTCTGTGTCAGCACTCTGAACACCGTGCCTCATCGGGCAGGAAGACACAAGGCAAAGGACCACAAAATGTTCAAGGCAGGGAGTCAACCAAAGCCTCACAAAGCCCTGGAGCCTCTTAACACACCTCCATTTGGTCAGAATTGTTTGCAAATATGTGATTTCTGCCAACAGCAGATTTTAGTCAGTTTCCAGGCAATGGCACCCCACTCCAGTACTCTTGCCTGGAAAATCCCATGGACGGAGGAGCCTGGTAGGCTGCAGTCCATGGGGCCGCTAAGAGTTGGACACGACTAAGCGACTTCACTTTCACTTTTCACTTTCATGCATTGGAGAAGAAAATGGCAACCCACTCCAGTGTTCTTGCCTGGAGAATCCCAGGGACGGGGGAGCCTGGTGGGCCGCCATCTATGGGGTCGCACAGAGTCGGACACGACTGAAGCAACTTAGCAGTAGCAGCATTAAGTACTGTTTTATACTTCCTTAATGTTTCACAGAAGCCTTCAAACACAAGTTGGGAAACCATGGAAGCACAGCTAAACCTGGGTAGAACCAAGTAATGCACAGCATGTTATTAGTTATTTAATTCTTTGATACAGTGACCAGTTACCAGGGCTCAGTAAGGGCAAAGCATTCTCATGCCTGCATGAGAGACAGGCATGGTCACTGCCATCGGTGATCTCAAGTCACGCTGAGAATTCAGCAGGTCAGTGTGACACTTTTCCTTTTCAGGCTGTAATCATGAAGAATAATACATTTGGAACACAGTGAACCATATCCCTTCCTAAACCAATGAGGGCATTCGAATGTTAGGGTACACTCTTCACTACACTCAGCAGTGCAGGTGATACCACGTGGTTGCCCCTCTTTTATATAAGATCCAAACTATCCTCAAGAGTTAACAAGCAAAAGTATATCATATGAAGTGTATATTATATATAAGTATCAGTTCAGTTCAGTCGCTCAGTTGTGTCCAACTTTTTGTGACCCCCATGGACTGCAGCATGCCAGGCCTCTCTGTCCATCACCAACTCCTGGAGTTTACTCAGACTCATGTCCATTGAGTCAGTGATGCCATCCAACCATCTCATCCTCTGTCGTCCCCTTCTCTTCTCACCTTCAGTTTTTCCCAGCATCAGGGTCTTTTCCAATGAGTCAGTTCTTTATCAGGTGGCCAAATTAAGAACTCAGCTTCAACATCAGTCCTTCCAATGAATATTCAGGACTGATCTCCTTTAGGATGGACTGGTTGGATCTCCTTGCAGTCCAGGGGGCTCTCAAGAGTCTTCTCCAACACCACAGTGCAAAAGCATCAATTCTTTGGTACTTAGCTTTCTTTATAGTCCAACTCTCACATCCATACATGACTACTGGAAAAACCATAGCCTTGACTAGACGAACCTTTGTTGGCAAAGTAATGTCTCTGCTTTTTAATACACTAGGTTGGTCCTAGGTTGGTCATATCTTTTCTTCCAAGGAGTAAGCATCTTTTAATTTCATGGCTGCTGTCCCATCTGCAGTGATTTTGGAGCCCCCAAAATAAAGTCTCTCACTGTTTCCATTGTTTCCCTGTCTTTTTGCCATGAAGTGATGGGACCGAATGACATGATCTTAGCTTTCTGAATGTTGAGCTTTAAACCAACTTTTTCACTCTCCTCTTTCACTTTCATCAAGAGGCTTTTTAGTTCTTCTTTGCTTTCTGCCATAAGGATGGTGTTCATCTGCATATCTGAGGTTATTGATATTTCTCTCAGCAATCTTGATTCCAGCTTGTGCTTCTTCCAGCCCAGCGTTTCTCATGATGTACTCTGCATATAAGTTAAATAAGCAGGGTGACAATATACAGCCTTGATGTACTCCTTTCCCTATTTGGAACCAGTCTGCTGTCCCATGTCCAGTTCTAACTGTTTCTTCCTGACCGGTATAAAGATTTTTCAAGAGGCAGCTCAAGTGGTCTGATATACTATATGTAAAACTCCATAGGAGAATTTGAAAGGCAAGTGAGCCTCCAGCAAGTGTGTGCAGCCTAACTGTTGTCTGCTCAACATCGCCAACCTTCTCTAGGCAGAGCTGACCTAGAGACGGCCATTCTTGTGCCATTGCCTCAAGTCTGCATCTGGAGCTGTCCACAGGATGTGTTAGACACCCCTGGTTGCAGCAGATAAGGCAACCTGACTCATTCATTCTACACTATCTTGTATCCAAGAAGCTGGGGAGGGTAAATGTGAGCAGTGAAGGAGTCTGTATTCTCACACACCCTGTAAGGAAATATTTGTTCATCCTTGAGGAGTAGGATCATCTATGTAAATATTTGGAACCAAAGCCACAGATAAGTGAGAGAAGCTGGCCTGCCTGACAGGTTTGTCCCTGACCGTGACAAACTCACAGATTCCAGTATACTTATGTCAGTAAAGACAAAATGTTTTTGTTACAAAGATTAAGCTGAGTGAATAAGAACTGGATGAACAGAGGCTGGATGGACCTAAAAGAACTGGATGTCTGCAGTATGTTGTGAGAGTTCACATGTGGAATTGTACTGAACGCTTCTTTGACATTTGCCAGATGGAAGGAAAGTTATGACCAACCTAGATAGCATATTCAAAAGCAGAGACATTACTTTGCCAACAAAGGTTCGTCTACTCAAGGCTATGGTTTTTCCTGTGGTCATGTATGGATGTGAGAGCTGGACTGTGAAGAAGGCTGAGCGCCGAAGAATTGATGCTTTTGAACTGTGGTGTTGGAGAAGACTCTTGAGAGTCCCTTGGACTGCAAGGAGACCAGTCCATTCTGAAGGAGATCAGCCCTGGGATTTCTTTGGAAGGAATGACGCTAAAGCTGAAACTCCAGTACTTTGGCCATCTCATGAGAAGAGTTGACTCATTGGAGAAGACTCTGATACTGGGAGGGATTGGGGGCAAGAGGAGAAGGGGACGACAGAGGATGAGATGGCTGGATGGCATCACTGACTGGATGGACCTGAGTCTCAGTGAACTCTGGGAGTTGGTGATGGACAGAGAGGCCTGGTGTGCTGTGATTCAAGGGGTCGCAAAGAGTCAGACACAAGTGAGTGACTGAACTAAACTGATCTGATCTGAATGGGTTAATGGCTTCCCTCATAGCTCGGTTGGTAAAGAATCTGCCTTCAATACAGGATAACCCCTGTTCAATACCTGGGTTGGGAAGATCCCCTGGAAAAGGGAAAGGCAAAATTATAAGTCACATCCCTCCATAGGTAGTTAAGTACTATCCCTCACTAGATTGTCAGAATTTAAGGTCGGAGAGTGTATCTTATTGAATGTCACATCCCCATGATTCTAGTATAGAATTCCACATCCTTAATACATTTTGATGGATATAATTAATATAGTAAAAATCTATTATTTATAAATACTGACATATAGATCTCCGATCCTTTGTCTTGTCCGACTCTTTGCGACCCCATGGACTATAGCCCGCCAGGCTCCTCTGTCCACGGGGATTCACCAGGCAAGAATACTGGAGTGGGTTGCTTTCACTCACTTCACTAATGGGTTAATAGACTTCTCTGGTGGCTCAGACAGTAAAGTGTTTGCCTACACTATGAGAGACCTGGGTTCGATCCCTGGGTCAGGAAGATACCCTGAGAAGGAAATGGGAAACCACTCCACTACTGGATTTTCCACTTGCCTGGAAAATCCCAGGGACAGAAGAGCCTGGTAGGCTTCAGTCCATGGGTTAATATGTTATCTCGGGATGTGACTGCAGGAAAGAAGGAACTCATAAAGGCCCAATTCACTCAATTCATTATCACTTGGTGGAAAAGGAGGGGTGTGTTCTGTATGCTGTGTGGTCATTAATCTACACCGTACTTTTTCCTCTCCCCTTCGTGGTGTCAGCTTTGCACAGAAGAGTCATTGCTTGTGAACAGCTGCAGCCTTTGTTTTTGGGACCCTGTACCTTCCTAGTGTATCTGCTACTTAGGACAGTGCCCTGGCCTGGACAACAGGTGGGGCTGGGTGCCCCCAGATGGCAGGTGCTGACAGTGTCCACACCCCAGAGGGGCTGCCAGGCTAGAACTGCAGGTCATAGCTTACGGTGAATGGTGAGGGATTCCTGATCTCTGAAGATTTAGCTTCAGGACCAGGGACCAAGCTTGATCTCTCAAGAGCTTTTGCATAGCAGAGTTTTATTAAAGTATAAAAAGGGACAGAGAAAGCTTCTGACATAGATATCAGAAGGGGGAAAAGAGAGTGACCCCATCCCTAGTCTTAGCAAGGGAATTATATACTTTAATTAGTTATTAGAATAAATCAAGAATGTCTCAAGGTTGTAAAGATCTTACTAGACTCACTCCCATAATTTACATTTTAAGATAACAGGATTAGCCAGATGGTTTTCAGGAAGGAGAAACTGTCCTCTAGCAGGATACATTGTTGTTTTATAATCCTTAGTACAGAGTTTAAACTGAGTTTATTGTATAATCATCAGTTCCGGGCTTAAAGAAAAAAATGTTTTATGTGATGAAGACTAAGGAATATATATATATAGAGAGAGAGAGAGAAAGACATTTGTCCTTTCCTCTTCCTCAAGAATTCTCCAGACCCCTTTCTCCTCCTTGGGGACCCTGGACTTCTTATCAACCTGCCTAGGAATTGACTCTCTCACAGGTCAAGCCAGCAGATTCCTAGGCTCTTCCCAGACCTGCTGGCCCTGGAGGCCATTGCTCTTTTCACCTAAGGAGCCTCACAATTGATTCTCATTCCAGTTGAAATTTGAAAACCACTGCCTGAAGGGAACCCAAACCTGGCTTTACATCAAAACCATCTGAGGAGCTTAGAAAAATATTGGTACACAGGTCCTATTACAGACTGATTGATAAAAATTCCCCCAAAATTTGATAATAAGCCTCCTCCAGGTGATTCTAGTTTTTCACCAGGGTTGAAAATGGAGAAATTCATGATAGCAAACTGTAAGAGTTCTCCAGGGATCCCCAACATTTTGGCACCAGGGACAAACCAGTAGGTGGGGGGAGGGGGGAGGGAGGAGTGGCTTGGGGGAAGATTCAAGTGAATTAGGCTTCCCACGTGGCGCTAGTGGTAAAGAACCTGCCTACCAATACATGAGACAAAAGAGACAAAGGTTCAATCCTATGATTCCCTGGAGGAGGGCATGACAACCCACTCCAGGATTCTTGCCTGGAGAATCCCATGGTCAGAGGAGCCTGGCAGGCTACAGTCCATGGAGTTGCAGAGTCAGACACAACTGAAGCAACTTAGCATGCATGCAAGTGCATTACATTTATTGTGCACTTTATTTCTATTATTATTATATCTGCTCCACCTCAGATCAGCAGACATTAGATCCTGGAGGTTGGGGACCCTGCCTTAGAGGAGTAAGCATGAGTCACACTCCCAATCCCTGTCCTCTTTTCTTACCTGGGCCCTGAGGCAGGTTTGGGACAGAACCCTGGGCTCCTTGTAACACAAAGTGGAGCCAAGCCTGGGGTGGAGGGATAAAATGACTGAATTTCTTCTGGAAGATCCGGTTTCTTCCCTGGGATCCTGGAAGGGCTTTCCCAGCTACCCAGGGCTTTCTCACTTTGTGGAGGAAATGTAACAAGGCTCCTAACTTCTTCACATGGCTGTAGAACAAGGGAATCAGTGGGGTTCAAGTTCCTGGAAAATGTGTAAACTCAGTTTTAATAATCACATAGGGATGCAGAACTTGCATTAACCCAAGCAATTTTTTTCTTCTGTCTTGCCTGCCTGGAGTTAAATATCAGAAATCAATGTTTTCCATATAAGGAAAATAAAAATGATCTGATTTCAAAAGTAGGTGTAAGTGGTAAACATCAAGTGTCAATCCCAAACAGACTCATCTTTGGAATCATTACCTTTGACATTTAAAACCCTGATATTCTATTAAGAATTCACAGAATCCAACATTGATTGGCTTCCGTGAGTTGCTTCTATAATACAGTTCCTTCAGTATCCTCATAGCGATTACCCAGAAAACACTTGTTGAGCACTAACTTAATGCCAGGCACTGTGCCAGGCTAGGAATATAAAATAAGCATGATAAGATCTCAATCCTAAGGAGAATGGGGAGAATGGAAACTGTAAATAAATATGAAGCAAGGTGATATTAGCACTTATGAATAAAATATTGGATACTACTGAAGTTGAAGGAACTGTAGGTGAATGCCTGTCTGAATTAGCTAATTTGAGCTGGATTTTGAAGGATGAGTAGGAGTTTTCCAAGTATACCTAACAGCGCATTTCAGACAGACAAAGTGGTACACGCAAGAAGTATGGATGAGTAGACCACCTTTGGAAAACTATATACATTTGTTTTCTATTCCTGCTATAAAAAGTAACTATAAACCTAGCAACATAAAATATAACAGGTCAATTGTTTCACAGTGCTGGAGGTCAGAAGTCCAACATGCACTAAAATCAAGGTGTGTACATTCCTTTCTGGAAGCCCAAGGGGAGAATCTTTCAGTTTTTGGATACTACCATATTCCTTACCTCATGGCCCCTCCTCCATCTGTAATGGCTGGTCAAGTCCCTCTTACATAACTCCTTTTTGATCCTTCCCCATCATCATCTCTCTCTCTGCAGCTGAAAAAAAGGGTCTCTGGGTTTAATGACTTATGTGATTAGGTTGGGCTCACCGCAATCAGTTCAGTTCAGTTCAGTCACTCAGTTGTGTCCCACTCCTTGTGAGCCCATGAACTGCAGCATGCCAGGCCTCCCTGGCCATCACCAACTGCCAGAGTCTACCCAAACCCATGTCCATTGAGTCGGTGATGCCATCCAACCATCTCATCCTCTGTTGTCCCCTTCTCCTCCTGCCATCAATCTTTCCCAGCATCAGGGTCTTTTCAAATGAGTTAGCTCTTTGTATCCAAAGTATTGGAGTTTCAGCTTCAACATCAGTCCTTCCAATGAACACCCAGGACTGATCTCCTTTAGGATGGACTGGTCAGATCTCCTTGCAGTTCAAGGGACTCTCAAAGAGTCCTTTCCAACACCACAGTTCAAAAGCATCAGTTCTTCAGTGCTCAGCTTTCTTTATAATCCAACTCTTACATTCATACATGACCACTGAAAAAACCATAGCCTTGACTAGATGGACCTTTGTTGGCAAAATAATGTTTCTGCTCTTTAATATGCTGTCTAGGTTAGTCATAACTTTCCTTCCAAGGAGTAAGCGTGTTTTAATTTCATGACTGCAATCACCATCTGCAGTGATTTTGGAGACCAAAAAAATAAAGTCAGCCACTGTTTCCACTATTTCCCCATCTATTTGCCGTGAAGTGATGGGGGACAGGATACCATGATCTTAGTTTTCTGAATGTTGAGCTTTAAGCCAACTTTTTCACTCTCCTCTTTCACTTTCATCAAGAGGCTCTTTAGTTCTGCTTTGCTTTCTGCCATAAGGTTGGTGTTCATCTGTACATCTGAGGTTATTGATATTTCTCCCTGCAATCTTGATTCCAGCTTGTGCTTCCTCCAGCCCAGCGTTTCTCATGATGTACTCTGTGTATAAGTTAAATAAGCAGGGTGACAATAAACAGCCTTGACGTACTCCTTTTCCTATTTGGAACCAGTCTATTGTTCCATGTCCAGTTCTAACCGTTGCTTCCTGACCTGCATACAGGTTTCTCAAGAGGCACAGCAATAACTGAAGCTAATCATCCCATCTCAAGGTCCATAACCTCAATCACACCTCCGAAATTTCCTTTGTCATGTAAGGTAACATATTCAGATGTTCTGCGGACTAGGGTATGCAAATCTCTGGGGGTTTATTATTCTGCTTACACAAATGTGCATCAGTTTAGTGAGGGACTTCTATGGGCCAGCATGATTAGAAAGTATAGTTGAAGCCAACTCATAAAAGGCCCTTATATGTCAAGTTAAAGATTATTCAATCTATCCTGTAGGGGATCAAGAGTCACTGAAGGGACTTCCCTGGTGGCCCAGTGGTTAAGAATCTGCCTGCCAATGTAGCAGGCACAGGTTCAACCCCTGGTCTAGGAAGATTCCACATGCCTCTGGGCAACTAAGGCCCTGGACCCTAACTACTGGGCCGGTGCTCTAGCGCCTATGCACTGCAAGGAAGAGTCGCCCCCACTCACCACAACGAGAGAAAGCCTGCACTCTCAATGAAGAGACATCACAGCCCCCCCAAAGGCTCTATCTTCAAATTAAAAAAAAAAAAAGACTCACTGAAGGTTTTAAGCAAAGAGTTTCCCTCTTAGAGATCTCTTTGGCTTTACTGGCTGAGCTTAAGAATCAATATGTGTTGGAGCAGAGTCACAGGGGTGGTATATGTTACTAAGACAGACCTGTAGGCTTGGAGATTCTGATTTAGTAGGTCCAGGAACATGTTTGTGGCCAGTCAGGTTACCAATACACCACTAGACAAGTTGGTTGAAAATATAGCAAGATTGGGAGGTAGGGAGACCAGTGCAGAGTCCTGGTGATAACTAATGAACGTGTAAACTAAGGTAGGGAACAGCCCTGCAAATGAAGCCAAGTGGGAGGATTTTTAGCAATAATTAACAGGAAAATTCGGCAGAACTCTCAGTGATCTATTGAATGCAGCCCTGGGTACTGGGAAATGTATATGTCTTAGAATCAGATGGATGTGAGTTCAAATCCTACCCTCTACTAGCAGTTGCTGGTATAATGCCTTTGCCGAAATAATGTCTCTGAATCTGAGGATCTTTGACTTTTAAATGATGACAATGTAAATTTTACAGAATTTGTGAGGATTAACAACAAAGTATCCTAGGTGCCTGAAGTATAACAGACACTCAAAAATGGCAGCCCATATTATTGTTATGCTGGTAATTGATGACTGTAAAGGATGATGGCAGAAGACAGGATGAAAAAGAGAATAAAGATGACTCCTCAAATATGTGACTGCAACCAAGTGGGTGGAAGAGCCATTCTCCCAGAAAGAAAATACAGGAGGAGGAGTGAGCCTGGAGTGAAAGGAAGTAAATTTTAATTTTGCAAAGTTGAGTTGGAGATGAGGGTGGAACATCTGGGTGGAGTGCCCAAAAAGCAGAAAAATACACAGGCTTAGAGTCAGAGAAAAGAAAGTCTGGGTAGGAGCTAGAGCCGCTTTTTCATTGATCTGAAAACTTTTAACAGACGTCTTTGACCGTGAGCCACAAAACTGCAGGAATAAAAAAACTACTAATTCATCAAAGCCTTTTTACCGCTTAAATCACTTTGTGTATTGTAATAATGCAAAAGTAATTACAATGTTCCTGTTTAAGTAATAACACCCTGACAATCAAAAGGCGTACTTAGAGAACCACAAAATCCTAAACATTCATTTTGAACCTTCACAGAGCTGTTTGGTTTATGATTTTACAAGTTTCCTGGAAGCGGGGTCATGAGGAGGTTAACAGACCAGGCCGTAATTTATCTGGGATCTTTGGCAGAAGCTGGAGTCCAGGTCTCTGCTTCTATCATTTCATTCGTTTTCTTGCTTTGTTAACCAGAGACTAGACCCTCCTTGGGAAAGCATTTCTGCTTCATTTGTGCATCCCCTTGGAGTCTGCCAGTGTGCCTCTCCATCACACTGGAGCTCTAAATATCTAGTCCTCCTGTCCATGGATTTCTGGACTTGAGAAGGGGTTTCTCACTGGCATCTGCTACCTCTGGGTCCATCAAGTCTCCCAGACACGTTGATTCCTGGGGCTTGCCTTTTATGACCTGACCTTTCATACTCAAAGCCTCTACTGTCCATGACTCAGCATCATCCAACAGAAGGCCTCACCAGCTTCGCTTTCCAATTCCTGCAGCCCACCCCCAGCCCAGCCCAGGACTGGGAGTCAGGATTCCTGCAGGTTAAGTCCCTGCCTTCCTACCTTCCAGCTGGATGACCTGGGGCAAGACACTTAACTTCTCTGTGCAGTAAATTCTGCTCACTTTCTGTTTCCTTTTTATTATTTTAGATGCAAATCCCTTCTTCAATTGAGCTCTGAAGTGGAAGCCAAGAAAAGGAATCAGGGAACAAGGCCAAGCGCTCTGAAGAAGTGGGGTGGGAGACCCAGGGCCTGTTCACTTGCCCCAACTCAGCCGAGCCCCAAGGTAGCCCTCACATCTTTACAATTTGCTCCAAGAGGCCCTCAGTGCTCTCGCATCACCGCCTCTGAAACTCTGTTCATTAAGTCTTCATGCTGGAACCTGTCAGTGGCTTTCCAGTGGCCTAGAGGTCCTATCCAAACTCGTTAATCTCTCATTTAAGGGGCCCCACAGCCTGACTAAAACTGACCTTCTGGCTTTAAATTCTGTCCTACTCACTATAGCAACCCTTGGGTCTAATGACTGCCCCTAAATCATGCTCACATTTTTCTGTCTTTGCACTCAACTCCTCTCCCTGATTTATAGCCAGTATTAGTTTTCTACTGCTGCTGTAACAAATTATCATAAACTTAGTGGATTAAAAATATAAATTTATTATCTTACAGTTTTTGAGGCCAGAAGTCCAATGCTGGTCTCTTGGGGCTAAAATGTAGGTATTGAAAAGGGCTGTGTTCCCCAGAGGCTCCAGGGGACAATCTGTTTCCTGGCCTTTTCCAGCTCCTAGAGTCAGCCCCCTTCCTTCCTCTTCAAAGCCAGCAACCTTGCTTCTCTCTGTGCAGTTCTGTAGTTCCATTTCCCTTTGACTGGCCTCTTCTGCCTCCCAAGTCACTTTTTGTGATTACATCAGGCTCACTCAGAAAATCCAGGATAATCTCCCCACTTCAATATCCTTAATTTCATCACTTCCATAGAGTCGCCTAACAGACTTACAGGCTCCAGCACTTAGGACAACTTTGGGGGCCATTATTCTGCCCACCACACACACAATACCCTTTCACACAAGTAGCAGACTTCACTGAGGGATGGGGAAGAGAAAAGGGTGGAAGGATCCTCCACTACAGCCCCGCTGATGACTTCTGGTACAGGCTCAGACATCATCCTTCTCGCCATCCCACCGCTGGGTAGGGGCTTCTCTTGCCATTCCACCCCACATGGCACCCTAGCCTCATTCTACTCCTTGCCACACTCCCATTCTGCTCTCCTTCCCTCCCCCACTTTCTTCCCTCCCCATCCCCCACAACCCGGGGATTGGCAGTGAGAACACCCAATTCTTCTCGTCCTGTTAGGCAAAACAATGAAAACTTCTACAGCCTTGGCTTCCAAACTCAGCTCCCATGGAAGGGCTCAGCTAAAAAACAAAAACAAAAAAACCCTCAGCTGTCATCTAACAGGAGCTGCTGCTGCTACTGCCAAGTCGCTTCAGTCGTGTCCGACTCTGTGCGATCCCATAGACGGCAGCCTACCAGGCTCCCACGTCCTTGGGATTCTCCAAGCAAGAATACTGAAGCGGGTTGCCATTTCCTTCTCCAATGCATGAAAGTGAAAATTCAAAGTGAAGTCACTCAGTTGTGTCCAACTCCTAGCAACCCCATGGACTTCGGCCTACCAGGCTCCTCCATCCTTTGGATTTTCCAGGCAAGAGTACTGGAATGGGCTGCCATTGCCTTTTCTCAACAGGAGCTACCCTCCTTGGAATATGCTTACGGTTGTAAGGGTTTGCAATGTAGTCACGTGATAACATGTTGACTTCTCCACAGACATGGTGCCACTACATGAATTCAGTGCCACGTTTGTGAGATTGCTTTTCTTTAGATGAAGAGATCTCAGGAATGTGTTTCCATAATTATTGCTGACTGGGGCGAAAGAACAGAAACTGAAGTTGGTGCTTTCCCTTCTCATAATCAAAATGAAGAAACTAATGAGTGATGACTCAAAGTAGAAGTGTGGAATATTTAAAGATTTGTAAAAAAATTATATGTCACATCCCTCCATAGGTAGTTAAGTACTATCCCTCACTAGATTGTCAGAATTTAAGGTCGGAGAGTGTATCTTATTGAATGTCACATCCCCATGATTCTAGTATAGAATTCCACATCCTTAATACATTTTGATGGATATAATTAATACAGTAAAAATCTATTATTTATAAATACTGACATATAGATCTCCGATCCTTTGTCTTGTCCGAGTCTTTGCAACCCCATGGACTATAGCCCGCCGGGCTCCTCTGTCCATGGGGATTCACCAGGCAAGAATACTGGAGTGGGTTGCCATGCCCTCCTCCAGGGGATCTTTCCAACTCAGGAACTGAACCCAGGTCTCCTGCATTGCGGGCGGATTCTTTACTGTCTGAGTTACCAGAGAAGCCTGACATATAGATTTTCCCCTTTACAAATACAGCTCTTTTTCTCTAACTCAAAAGGGAAGTTGCCCTCCCTCTGTGCTCTGGCACATGAGAAGGTGGACTGTGTTGCTTGCTGTCAGGAGAGGATTGGTGTTAAGGGAGTTGAGTAATACAGTAGACGGTCATCTTCCTCAGGGGATGTTAGAACGGAACGATTGGAAAAATGCAAGAAGTGCTTTAAAGCCATACATTGGTATTAACATCTTCTCCTTCTTAACATCTTCACAAGCTTTCAAACTGTGAACCAACAGGATTTACAGCATACTATTCATCTTCATTCTTTTCCTGAGTTAGAAATTTCTTCTCAACAGAGAGTCAACTCAGAGACATTGGCTCCAAAAATCTACAATCTGTCTACACACAGGGGAGACAAACCAAAATTAATTCTCACTCCTGTGGCTAAGAATAACATCTTCCTTTTTTTTTTTTTTTTCATATGGTTGGCAAATACCATCCTTTGTAAGTAAAGCTGAAAGGTTTTCTTTATGTAGCAGGGACCACCCACAGAAGCCTTTGGTGAGTAGTGCCATAAGTCAAAATCTGACATTTCTCCTGGTTCCAGACTCCATCAGTGACTTCAACATCTACCTCCTGTATGACCCTCCAGCTCCAAAGTGGAGCTGAGTTTCTAGTGGAGAATGTTCCAGCAGCAGGAAGTATCTAAACTAGATGAGTTAGATTCATCCATGTTGTGTGAAGCTGTGGATTGTTCATTTTCTTTCCTGTTTAGTGTTCCAGTGTGACTACACCTGAATGCATCTGTTCTTCACTGAGGGATGTGTATATTTTAGTTATTTCAGTTTGGAGTTCAGAGAAGGCAATGGCACCCCACTCCAGTACTCTTGCCTGGAAAACCCCATGGATGGAGGAGCCTGGTAGGCGGCAATCCATGAGGTTGCTAAGAGTCGGACACGACTGAGCAACTTCATTTTCACTTTTCACTTTCATGCATTGGAGAAGGAAATGGCAACCCACTCCAGTGTTCTTGCCTGGAGAATCCCAGGGACCAGGGAGCCTGGTGGGCTGCCGTCTTTGGGGTCACACAGAGTTGGACATGACTGAAGTGACTTAGCAGCAGTTTGGAGTTAATACAAATAATACTGCTCTGAGAATCTTTGAACCTTCTGTTTGACTCACTTGTGTTGAATATCTCTGATGTGTCTGAGAGTAGAGTTGCTGGCTCAAGACACATGTATATTAAGCTATGGTAGATTCTTACTGTCAGGGTTTTCAAAGTGATTTCACCAATTTTGTACTTTCATGAGCAATTTATGAGGGCTTCTGTACATTCCACCAATATTTAGAATTAGGAGACTTAAATGTTTGCCAGTCTGGTGAATGTGTGCTTTATACTGTGGTTTTAATGTTCATTTTCCAAATGAATTCATCTTTTTTTGTATGCTTATTGGCCATCAGGATTTCTTCTCATATGAAGTGACTATTCAAGTTTTTTGCCCATTTTTTCTAGTTAGTTCATTAATTCTGTGGCTTGTTCTTTCACTCTTTATGATGTCTTTTAATGAACCAAATTTCTTGATTCTAGTGTAGTCTATTTCAGTGCTTCTCAGACTATCTGTGGCACCTTTTTTTTTTTTTCCAGTTTTTAATTTCCAGCCTGTCATAGACATATTTCTGAGAAATACAATAAAAAACAACTAATAAAAAATTAAATAGAAAGCAAAGCCATTAAAGTATTTATTTACAAGAGGAATAAATGTTCATTTTAAAAAGGAAGAAAGACCAAGGAAGGCAAATGTTCCCAAACCATGTGAGTGTTTTCATGCTCCCTCCGACTTACCTTTGTGATTACACAAACACCCAGACCCATGGGCACAGACTTTCTTTGCCCAGCAGTCACAGAGGTACTGCTGGATCATTGTCGGTCATGAGGAGCCAGTCCACTACGACTCCTGCCACCTCCCACCCTGGGTTAGCCCCTCTGCTGAGCTCTCCACATCAACAACTGTCTTTGCCTCAGTCATCAATGGGATTGGACCTTGTGATGTAATATCATGCAAAACTTCCTGGCCAGGGCTCCCCTTTACTGGGGCTGAAAGAAATGGTCAAACCTTAAATCCCATGATATTTCTCAGCAGATTTTGTCTGGGTTACAACCCCAGTCCCAAGAAGGTTAGTGATTCATGATTATAAACATACATCCTCCCAAGAGAAAGAAACAACAGGAGGCTTCACTGCCTAAGAGTATCTCACTTTATGGCTTTCTCCCTTTCCTTGATGGGCTCCTGGTGAAACAGTGTATTTCTCAGGCATGGTAAAGAGAAAATGGCAGTGTAGAGACAATTATTGTCAAAATTAACCCAGTCCTTTCTACCCCTTCCACTCCTCAGACATGATTTAAGCACTGGCTTGGAGGATTGTAATGTAAGCAATCATTTCCCATAACCATGACAAATAACTACTATAAGGTCAATATTATTGGGGTTGTAAAATAAAATTTCAGAGTGAGCGTGAAGCTGTATCTTCATAACTCAGGAAGAGAAGCTAAGGCCCAAGAGGTTTAAATAATGTCATTCAATCAACAGTAATGTTTTATAAATTATTGTGAAATAAAACAAAAATACAGAAAATGCCACAAAACTAATATATAGCTTAGTAAAGTATGTCCTATAAAACACCCTTGTAATCGCTACCAGGTGAAGACAGACAGCTTTGCCAGCACTTCAGAGAGCCTTCCATGTGCTCTGTCATTAGCAAAGTCATAATCTCCCGTGTTTCTCCAAGAATAACGGCACTGTGTTGACTTGTTCTAGTAATATCCTTGTGGTTGTTCACCTGCATGCAGTTCCTGAGACACTGTGGTTGACTCTAGCCCATTTAAAACTTTTTTGATATATTTATTTTAATCTGTAGGTTTCTCTTCCATCTTTTCTTTTGCTTACACGTTTATTGAAGAACCCTGGACATCTGACCTATAGCAGTGGTTCTCAAACATAAGCCTGCATCACAATCACCTGGAAAGCTCATCAAAATGCAGACTGCTGGACTGCGTTTCAAGAGTTTCTGATTCAGTAGGTAGGAATGGGGCCCCAGAATCTACTTGCCTACCAAGTTCCCAGATAATTCTGGTGTGGTTGGTCTGGGACCACACTCTAAGAACTACTGACATGTGAATGTTTCCACTATTATAATCTAATTGATTGCATTCTTTTGGTGCATTCAATATGTTTCACTGTCCTCTGTGTTTCTGGCAGATTGGATGTAGAATCTAGGGACTTGACCAGATGCAGGTTCTATTCCTTTGGCAAGATAGGTTGTATGTTCTTTCTTGGGAGGCACATAATTGCCTAGATGGCCTTTTTTTTATGATGCTAGCAGCCATTGATGTTCATTTCTTAGATTTATCATTCATTGGTAGTTTCAAATTAGTAATATTCAAATGTTATAATTTAGTTTTCATTTATTAGCTAGAGTAATTTTGTAAAGAGATGATTTCTTTCTCTTGGTTACACAATAGTAATATTCATATAGAAAAGAAAGGATAAATGTTTGATTCTTTCCATTTATTTATAGCATTCAAGATAGTAATATATTGCTTCCCTATTATCCTTCAAAGATGATCAATTATTTTTACATTTAAAAATATCATTATGAACTCACCAATTCAAATGTATATTTAAAAATTTTTCAAATTTATCTTTTATTGAAGTATTGTTTTGTACAATGTTATGTAAGTTGCATGTGTACAGTATAGTGATTCACAATTTTTAAAGGTTATATTCCATTTATGAAGTGTTAATCACTTAGTTGTGTCCCATACTTCATGACCCCATGGACTGTAGCCCACCAGGCTCCTCTGTCCATGGAATTCTCCAGGCAGGAATATTGGAGTAGGTTGCCATTTCCTTCTCCAAGGGTTCTTCCCAACCCAGGGAAAGAACCCAGATCTCGTGCATCACAGGCAGATTCTTAACCATCTGAGCCACCAGGGAAGCCCATACTCCATTTATAGTTATTATAAAATATTTGCTATATTCTCTGTATTGTACAATATATCTTTATACTTTATTTTATATATAGTACTTTGTATCTCTTAATTCCCTGCCTATATATTGTTTCTTCCTCTTCTGCTCTACTGTTAACCACTAGTTCTCTATACCTGTGAGTGAGTCTACTTCTTTTTTATTATATTCATTAGTTTGTTGTATTTTTCAGATTCTACATGTAAGTGATATCATACAGTATTTGTCTTTTTCTGTCTGACATATTTCACTGGAGGCATAATAGCATCCAGGTTCATCCATATTGTTGCAAATGGTAAAATTTCATTCTTTTTTATGATTGAGTAGGACACGACTGAAGTGACTTAGCAGCAGCAGCAGCATTTCATTATGTGTGTGTGTGTGTGTGTGTGTGTGTGTGCCAACAAACGTCTGTCTAGTCAAAGCTATGGTTTTTCTAGTAGTCATGTATGGATGTGAGAACTGGACCATAAAGAAAGCTGAGTGCTGAAGAATTAATACTTTTGAACTGTGGTGTTGCAGAAGACTCTTGAGAGTCCCTTGGACTGCAAGGATTTCCAAGCAGTCCATACTAAAGGAAATCAGTCCTGAATATTCTTTGGAAGGACTGATGTTGAAGCTGAAACTCCAATACTTTGGCCACCTGATGTGAAGAACTGCCTAATTGGAAATGACCCTGATGCTGGGAAAGATTGAAGGCAGGAGGAGAAGGGGACGACAGAGGATGAAACGGTTGGATGGCATCACCGACTTGATGGACATGAGTTTGAGCAAACTCCAGGAGTTTGTGATGGACAGGAAAGCCTGGCATGCTGCAGTCCATGGAGTCTCAGAGTTGGACGTGACTGAGCAACTGAACTGAACTGAACCTAGGAATGGAATTGCTGGGTCATATGGCAGTTCTGAGCTTCCCTGGTGGCTCAGTGGTAAAGAATCCATGTGCAGTGCAGGAAACCCAGGTTCAATCCCTGGGTCGGGAGGATCCCCTGGAAAAGGGCATGGTAACCCACTCCAGTATTCTTGCCTGGAAAATTCCCATGGACAGAGGAGCCTTGCAGGCCATAGTTTATAGAGTTGCAAAGAGTCGGACATGACTGAAGCGACTTAGCACACACACATGACAGTTCCATTTTTTTTTAAACCTCACACTGTTCTACAATTCACATATATTTAATGTGCTGCAATTTATGGACATTATTATCATTACTGAAGCTTAAATCTTTCCATTTTTGGCTAGTAGGGACCTCTTTGAGTTGGCTCCAAGCCTTTTTGGAATGATCCTGTAGTCTTTGATAACCAGCATCCTTGTTTTCTGGAATGACAAGCTGGTCCAGGCTCTTTTTATACATTTCCTTCCTCACACCTGAAATCAGCCTGATCTACAAGACCAAGAAGCCCTGGTTTCTTGAAATAATATTTCAAGACCACAGTCTAAGATCTGTTATTAGTATAGATCTTTTTTGCCTGTTTCAAGCATTTGCACTTTTTCTTCTTCATCTTTTTATTTTTAACCTTTTTTCTCTTTTCTGCCTTCAACTTTTAATGACATCATTGATTGTATTCATTTGCTTCTATATTCTTTCTAGTTTAGACTTCATGTCTAAAATAATTTTTTATTTCATTCTTCACATTGAATTCTGTCATATCATTTTTGTGTTTTGCAAATTCTATTTTGTGTTATTTCATGTCTTATATTCTATTCTGTTCTTTATGTATTTTAGCCTGCTTTTAAAAAATAGGTTACAGCTTTAATTTTTTTTAAAAATCACTAAATTTCTTGACTGAAAAAATTTTTCCTATTCCTTAGACTTTTTGTACTTGTAATAGCTTTGCTTAGAATGTGATTGCAAGTCCTTTCTGTGGCTCAGTTTTATTTAATATTAGTTTGAGATAGCCTTTCTAACATCACGAAACTCCCTATTCCATTTGTTTACTTATTTTTTCATACAGAGTTTAGGAAATATCACAGTTTGTTTTCTGAGATCTGGCTCCTTTCCCTCCACCACTTCTTTCTGTATTTCTCTTTCCTTTAATCTCTCTTGTCCTTGTTCTGCTCAACTTTGATTCCATTCCCAAAAGTTCTACCTCATATGAGTCCCTGTCTTTCAGTCTTTTTACTCTCAGTAATCTGGAATACTCTTGAAGAATTTTAAGCAAAGAAGTGACACAATCTAACATGTTTTAAAAGGATCCCTCTGGTTGTTCTGTTGAACAAAGATGGCAGGGAAGAACACCAGAGTAAATACCTTAGAGGTGAAAGTGTTAGTTGCTCAGTCATGTCTGACTCTTTGCCATCCCATGGACTGCTCTGCCCATGGGATTCTCCAGGCAAAAATACTGGAGTGGGTAGCCATTCCCTTCTCTAGGGGATCTTCCTGATCTAAGGATTGAACTCAGGTCTCCTGCCTGACAGGCAGATTCTTAACCATCTGAGCCACCAGAGAAGCCAACAGGAAGACCTGTTAGTAAACAACTGCAGTGCCAGAGCTGACAAACTGTATGCAGGAGAAACTAACACAGATGGCTATATAGCCTTCTCTAGTCTCACAGCCTGTATGTGGCGGAAATGACATTCCAGTGCAGGCAATTTTACTTCAGCATCTGTAGTAAACATCTGTCATTTGAGACTCTTCAACATGTTTCAAACATCCTCTCTACATTTTGATAGTTTTTCACATTATGGGCCTCAAAGCAATATTTCCCAGAGTCCCTTCCAGCTAGAATACAGACATGTGTAACTCATTTCGCCCATCAAATGCATCCAGATTAAACAAATAATACAGGATGATGCCCAGTTAAGATTCTTATTATATATTTTGTGAGATAAAATTTATACTTTTTAAGTGTGCTGTGAATAGTTTTCAGTATATTTACAAAGTGGAACCATCACCACTATTGAATTCCAGAATATTTTCATCACCCCTCCAAAGAAACCTCATACCCACTAGCAATCATTCTCCATTCTCCTTTTTCTCTGGACCCCAGCAATACTATTTTTTTTCTTCTGTCTTCATGGGTTTCCCTGTTCTGGATATTTCATATAAATCATATAATATACAGCCCTTTGTGTCTGATTTATTTTACCCTAGTGTAATATTTTTAAGTTTCTTTTATGTGATGGTATGAATCAGTACTTTCCTTCCTTCTTATGACTGATAATATTGCATTGCATGAATACACCATGTTTTGCTTATCATTCGTCAGTTGATAGACATCTGGATTGTTTCCACAGTTTAGCTGTTAATCATAATGCTACTATCAACATCCATGTACCAGTACGTGTTTTCAGTTCTCTTAAGTTCTAATTTCAGATAAACAATTAGTAATATTTTAATACAATTTTGGCTCAACTATTGCATGGGACAAACATATTCAAATTTAACCTAGAATTCTATATTTTTACCTGCCAACCTTACCCAAATGAGGCTTGGCCAAAGAAGTGAGATGTATAAGGCAGTGACATCAGTGTATTCTATCAGATACTTAAGGAAGAACAATACTAACTTTACACAATGTCTACCAGAAAATAAAAGAGAAGGTAATGCAATCCAACTCACTTTATAAGGCCAGCATCATTCAGACAAAGCTATACAATGAACCAATATTCCTCATCAGCACAGATGCAAAAATCCTCAACAAAAACATTAGCAAGTTAAACCCAAAATACATTAAAAAGATAACAGATGATAACAAAATTCCAGATCCTTCTAACTCAATCCTGCTCCCCTAAACAGGGCAGGTCTGAAAACACCTCCCTGAAATTCAAGAATTTCCAGGATACCATGTTAAACACATCTATTTAGAGTTCAGATTTTGCCCTTAGATTAAGCTATAGAGAATGACATACTGATACTGGGTTATTTTGCTTTGTTATAGTTTTTTCCCCAGAAAAACTAGATTTTAAGATACCCTATCATGAACAGTGATGTGAAAATCTTATATGTAAATATTTCAATAAGAATATTATGAAGATATTTTCTCTGTAGGAGACTCAAAATCAAGGAAAACTAGTCTTCTGTGGAACATATAGTTTTCCTTTTGCTTTATCTTATAGAGCATTCTAAATCTCAGAACCAATTAGATTTCTCACTTTCTTTTGACCACTAGAAATAATAGAGCCAAGCCTGTGACCCATCTCTAGTAAATATATAAAAATATGTGCATACCATTTTGTGTGATAATCTTACCTCCGACTTTATTATTCTCCTAGCTTTAAGAGTCTCAAAGCTTTAATTATTTAATATATTATGTTATTGAATTCCAGAATTAATTCCACTCCTCTCAAATCTCAAGGTAATAACAGTAGGAAAAAATTAACAGTCTTTTGCATTAACAAGCTCACTAAAGCAGGGAAATATGTAGTCATTCAGGGGAGGAAAGGGAAGAGGGGAGAGGATTCTTGAGTATAGATTTGGGGTCAGTTGCAGACAAACCCTGCTTCTTAGAGGAAGGGTATGGCATGAAGAAGAGCTTTCTTGGTGGCTCAATGATAAAGAATCTGCCTGCCAATGCAGGAGATGAGGGTTCAATCCTTGACTCTGGAAGATCCTCTGGAGAAGGAAATGGCAACTCACTCCACTATTCTTGCTTGGGAAATCCCATGGATGAAGGATCCTGGTGGGCTACAGTCCATGGGATTGCAAAGAGTTTGACATGACTGGGCAACTAAATACCAACAACAATGGTATGAAGAAGAGGAGCATGTCTGGTGCTTCAGATGAAGAGTTGGGAAATGTAAGTTTAGAAAGGAGGGGTATATGATCACTGTTGAACAATCAGGGGGTGGATGAAGTCAACACTATTTATGCTTGTGGTCACACAGCATCTGAACCACTCTTTTTTTGCTTGGAAAATTTCCACATTGTAAGCCTCTCTTCCGCAAGTTACTCTTCTAGCCTTCCTTGCAGCTAGGGTTCAGACATGTGATATTGACTCAGTCCTATTCATGCAAATCTTTTATTTAGAAGTGAGGAAATTGAAATTCAATAGTAAAGAATGGAGCTATTGGTGAGGGTGGTTTTGGAAACATCTCGCACTAAAAGGGCAGTCATGGCTGCATTCCTCACATCTTATATATCCCTTACGGTGTGAGCTCTAGTGTCTTCACTGGAGAATCCCCTGGAGTGTGGTTTGAGTCTTATTCTTGATGGCCTAGCTTCTGGTACCCAACGAGCCCCTCAACATCCTTTGATATCCTTTTTAAAGGGATATTTCTACTTAAACTAGCCAGAATGCATTCTGTTCCTTTTACGAAGAACCCTGTCTAATTCAATGTAAATATTATATATCTATAAATACACATACAGCCAACTTTATAACTAAATAGATTAAAAAGAAAATCTTGAGATTACAAGCATGATTTACTTCTCTGAAAATATGTTCCTCTCAGTTTTCAATTTGCCTTTCTTTTGGAAAGAGAAACTATTTCTGGTTCCAATGATAGTTGACTTCTAAAACTATCAAGAAAACTTTAACGATGTTTGGATAATAAGGAGAAGTATAGTACTGTACAGGTTAAACTAAGCAGCTTATCATCATCATCATCACCATCATCATCATTTTCAGTTTAGGCTACTTCAAGCAACATCCAGTGTTCTTGCCTGGAGAATCCCAGGGACGGGGAAGCCTGGTGGGCTGCCGTCTATGGGATCACACAGAGTCGGACACGACTGAAGTGACTTAGCAGTAGCAGCAACATCTGGAAGGAGCAGGGCCAGGACAGGAGTTTAAACTGCCTACCTCTGTCTGACATCTTGGCCACAGCCTATCCATCAGGTTTGGCTCAGAGATGCAGGGTCTGCTCCAGAAATTCTTGGTTCAGTCTTTGAATTGGGTGGGATGGGGGTGGGAGAGTGAGAACTGAGATAATTAAAACTATCCTTGAAAGTTTGAGATTATTCCCTGAGAAAGAATCATCTTGGCCTAGGACTCCGTGAGTTCTACAAGCTTAGCATGGGAGAAAGAGAGAGAAGGAACAACATCTAGGCACTGCCAAGACACGTTGGCCAGGAGAACAGCCAGAGAGGATCCATTTGTGGCTCTGCCTCCTTCTTACCCATGGGGCCCAGACAAACCCATCTTGGCAAGGAATCCTAGACAACTCAACCAAACACTCCTATCCCTGGACTCCTGGACCATTTATGACTGTGCTAGGGGTGCATGCTTTGTTGCCTCTGTTCATGTGACCATAGAGAGAAGGGAATCTCCATTTCACCATCCAGAAGAAAAGAACTCAATAAGCTTCCTCCTGATCAGTGAATTAGGTGATGTAACTAAGCATACCTGACTCAGTCTCTTTCTCTATCTTTTCTTTGAGCTACCATCCTCCAAAGGGTGTGCCCATCAGGCCTCCTCTGTGTTATAAGTTATGGACAGGGCTTGTTCCTATCACAGAGACTAAGGTTGCACATCTATGTCCATAACTTGGTGGATAAATCTTTTAGTAAAGGGAGGATTTTGGCAAGTCTCAGATCAGATCAGTCGCTCAGTCGTGTCCGACTCTTTGCGACCCCATGAACTGCAGCACGCCAGGCCTCCCTGTCCATCACCAGCTCCCAGAGGTCACTCAGACTCACATCCATCGAGTCAGTGATGCCATCCAGCCATCTCATCCTCTGTCGTCCCCTTCTCCTCCTGCCCTCAATCCCTCCCAGCATCAGAGTCTTCTCCAATGAGTCAACTCTTCGCATGAGGTGGCCAAAATACTGGAGTTTCAGCTTTAGCATCATTCCTTCCAAAGAAATTCCAGGGCTGATCTCCTTCAGAATGGACTGGTTGGATCTCCTTGCAGTCCAAGGGACTCTCAAGAGTCTTCTCCAACACCACAGTTCAAAAGCATCAATTCTTCGGTGCTCAGCCTTCTTCACAGTCCAGCTCTCACATCCATACACGACCACAGGAAAGACCACAGCCTTGACTAGGCGAACCTTTGTTGGCAAAGTGATGTCTCTGCTTTTGAATATGCTATCTAGGTTGGTCATAACTTTCCTTCCAAGGAGTAAGCGTCTTTTAATTTCATGGCTGCAGTCACCATCTGCAGTGAACTGGACATGGAACAACAGACTGGTTCCAAATAGGAAAAGGAGTACATCAAGGCTGTATATTGTCACCATGTTTATTTAACTTATATGCAGAGTACATCATGAGAAATGCTGGACTGGAAGAAACACAAGTTGGAATCAAGATTGCTGGGAGAAATATCAATAACCTCAGATATGCAGATGACACCACCCTTATGGCAGAAAGTGAAGAGGAACTCAAAAGCCTCTTGATGAGAGTAAAAGTGGAGAGTGAAAAGGTTGGCTTAAAGCTCAACATTCAGAAAACGAAGATCATGGCATCTGGTCCCATCACTACATGGGAAATAGATGGAGAAACAGTGGAAACAGTGTCAGAATTTATTTTTCTTGGCAAGTCTGCTTTGCCACAAATTCAAAGCCATTTTTGTGTCTCCTGTATCTCATTTCTTTATTCACTTGAAACTTGACAGGGCCAGATGCAATGACAGATGTGGGGAAGTGGGGAGAAATAATTATACCACCCTCAGCAATGGATCCATTGGCTGACTTAATTTCTTTTAGCCCAGGTTGTTCAAACTAACTCATAAAAAAGAGACCAGGTGGCATACTGTGGCATGCTGGAGTTTGTGGAAGATAGGGGTATCTGATTACTTCCATACAGATGATGAGAAAGGAGTCTAGCATTAACCTTCAGGTAGCCAGAATTCCTATTCTGGCCATTGGAATAAAGCTTCCTATGCATCACCAACCCTAAAGCAGTATGAGAAAACTACCAGCCAACTACATTGAGAAGATCTAGGAACTGTACGTGATGAAGACACAACCAAGTAAGGCCTTACTCATCATCAGATATAATATAAATGTGGGTTTTGGTGCTCCATCAGTTTACAAAGATTTAGAAAGATGGGGAAGAGGTACATAGTGCATCTGTTGGAAAACCAGAATGTTACGGCTTTTCTGACGCTAAAAATAGATTCGGGAGAAATAAGAAAGTCACAGAGTCTAATCTTCCTCCAGTTAAACCTGGAAATACTTTTTTTAAAAAAATTGTTTCCAGTTTACAAATTTAAACACTGTAAGACCACTTTCATTAGATGTTTGTAATTACTAGTCAAAAATACGGAGATGATGAAACTGGAGGCAGATTTGCTGCTTTTACAAGGAAAGAATAGCCAAGTGCAAAAATGGAAGACAGCCATAAAGCTGAACTAATTGGAAAAATGAAAAACAAAATAATCTATCGCATTTAGTCATTGGATTGAAGGCTGTGATTATAGTGTTTATTGCTAATGCTATGTATAGAGTTACCTAAAAATTACCCAGCTGGACCTGAAATGAAGCTCTGGGACTGTGGCAGCTGCCTAATGTTGGGGAGAGAGGAAGACCCTGAGTCAGCAAACCCCCTCCCTGTCATCAGGCATCTGTGGTTCCACTAGTGCATCCTGGGACATGGGTCCCCACTACTCACACACACCATCAGAGGGGTTTTATGACTCATAGTCAAAGAAGCTGTTTCTTTCTTCACGCATACTTTCTGAATGTAAACTTGCATAGACATGGTTTTCATCTCAAAAGTGAGGTTTGAAACAAAGTGTGTCTATAAAATAGGGGTTATCCTTCTGCTACAGTTTAAGTATTTGAGAAAGGGCATTTCTTGTTTTTCTTTTATGTACTGAATTTTTCAAAGTCACCAATTCTCAGATGAAAGTCCACCTGAACAGCCACTTTGTTTAAATGTCTTATGGAAATAGCTTTGACCTCTTAACTGTTTAAAAAATAATAGCATTATGCATAGCAAAAAAAAAAACCAAAAACCAGTAATTTCTATAAAGACCTTTCTTTTTAACCAGTGACCTAATTCAACTGGCTATAAGCCCCATCATTATCACTAATTAATAGAAACTGAACAAAGCAAGTATAAGCTTATCATATTGGTAGAGAAAATGCATAGCATATAATGGCAAAGTGATTAATTTATTTCAGTGAGCTGGAAATTCTGGGAATATGTGAGGCTGTGAAGTAAGGGGAATGAATACATGACCTTCTGGTCCCTCAACTGTTAGATTACAATTAGTGCTTTTTCTCTTGGCCCTTAACTGGGGTTCAAAGAGATGTTTGTTTTGAGGAGTGAGTGGTTAATGGGCCCAAGCATAATCCAGCCTGAGTGTAGGCTGGTTTATAAACTTCCCTGGAGGTGGCAATGTTTTCAGCTGTGGTTGCAGAATTTCTTTATCTTTGTTGCTCACCGGATTTGCGTTAGAATGATACTTTTAAAATTCATTAGACCAGTAATAACGCAGCGGCATTTAACCTGACAGTCAGATGCACAATGCACTCCCATCACGCTGCTAATAAAGGGCCTTTTCATTCTAGTCCCTTCCGTTCAGCTGAAAGCCACTGTTAGTGTTTTTCTTTCTTAGTCACACATCTCCTAACTACACATTCCTTAGCCCATAATAACTGATGTTTCTGGCCAGAACATTGGCTTAATGTTTTATTCAAATTCATTTCCACAGATTGGTCAATTTGGATCAGGAAACAAAATCCAATACATATTGAAGATACGTGATCTTCCAATGGCCTCAGTCTTAGCTGTGAATGGGTTCCTAGCACAGTGCCTGGCACATTGATACACATGTTTACTGAATGCCTGAACAGTTAGATGAATAAGTGGAACCATCAGCCTGGCATGATTTCCAAATGTACAATGGGAGGGGACGACTCAGTACTAAAAACACAAATTTTACTTTTCTTAGCTTCTGTTTTGTTTGCAATAAAAAAAAGATTTTCCTGCAAACTTGAACCTTCATCCTAGATTTGAAGTGCAACAATTGGTGGATGCTATCTGGCCACATTTCTCTGGGTCTGAGCTTGTTAGCTTTCACTGGTTCTCTTGGGATAGATTTTTGGAAAACATTGATGAAGTGAATCTCTTTTGAACCTGTAAGCCCACTTTGGAGAGTTCATTTGTTCTTTTCGGGACTGAGTCAAGGGCGCCTACCCAATCTGATCCTCATTCTAGATGTTCTGAATCATAGCCAAGGCTGTCTTAACTCATGGGACTTTGAAAAGGTTAAGGAACTCAGCTGTGTACTTTTTCCATTCATGCATTGTTGGAATGGAAGGAAAAATAATTGAAATACTTATGGACACATTCCCCCATCACTTATTTCCTTTCTCCATGTAATCAGTTACTCTCTCTCCAAGCATTGCCTCAGAGAGGGAATATGATAGGAGAAAGTAGGAAAAACACATCTTTCCAGCACTTGAGCCCAAAAAATTATGAAAGGGAATATAGCTGATAAAAAGCAAGTGCTTCCCAGGCTGCAGATGAAGGCTGTGTTGAATCGATATGATAGAGAAATTGCTTTAATGGGTCCTGAGGAAAGGGGGCCCTGCACCACCTCCCTAGGCTCAGTCTGGACTGGGGTACAGTAGAGGAGAATGAAGCTGGGCGAGACCCCTACTAGGTTTGTGAGGTTCAAAAGAAGAGATCGGTGTCTGGTCTCCCAGGTAGAGCCTCAGAAAGTAGGAAAATCCCAAGCAAAATGGCCTTGGAGAGTCTCAAGGACAGCCCACTCTGGTGAGCAGGAGTATGAGTTCCAAGAATTTAGGATGGCCTGGAAGATTAGAGATCCATCCAGCCCAAGGATGGAGAGTCCTGTGCAATGGTGGATGTCTCAGAAAATGCTAAGTGTGAACAGAAGATGTAAAGGTTCAGATAGACTTCCCCTACCCCTACCCCATGCCCCTGACTCCAGTACCTGGCTCTATAGATGCCTCTGCAATTTAGGTAAAATACAGGTGAAAATTTGGGCAGATCTTACAGTTGACTGATAATTTGTTTTTCTACCACCCTAGCAGAAAGTGGAATTGAAAAAGAGATTGTATTCTGCTATAGAAAAATACATTCTTTCTTAAATGCTCACATTTACAAGCCAAGATTTAGACCTACTACCTTTAACACAATTATTGAACACTTATCATGTAGTGTATATAGCAGCATTTCAAGTGCTTTATGGTTATTCATTCACAAAAGAGCTTATATGTTTATGAACTTTGATTGGATCTTTACAGTGTCCTTAAATAAGAACATGTAGAAGTACTGTAGTGTATTTCTAACAAGAATACTTTGTTTTATTATTCATATCTTGCTGATTAAAAAAAAGTTTTATTATGGATAATTTCAAACATAAAGGAAGAGAGGGCAATATAAAGAATCTCCATATATCTTTCTCTCAACCTTAATAATTATTAACCATGGACAATCAATAACCTCGCATATTTTGAAACAAGTCCTAGACATCATATCATTTTAACTATGTATATTCAGTATAAAGGCTTTATTTAATCAAATGTCCAGTATTCAAATATCCTCAATTGTCTCATAATGTTTTAAACATTTATTTATTTACGGCAAGATCCAAACAAGGTCCACACGTTGCATGTGGTCAATATATCTCTTATGTCTCTTTTATTGATTTCTCTTTCCTCTTTTTTTAACTTTTTCTTGTATTTTATTTATTGGAAAATACATGTCATCTATCCTGCAGATTTTTCCACGTTCTGAGCTTTGCTGACCTTCATCTAATCATTTAGCTTGTTCCTCTAACCACTGTTGATTCCTGCAGTCTCATTTTTTTGTCTGTTTAACAGAGTAAACAGCTAAACATATAAATACAATTTAATAGAGCCCTAACTAAAAGCAAAACCAATAGGTAATAAGAGTTTAATGGCAGGAGGAAGTCATCTTTATTTTTAATGATTCTAAAGCTCACCTGTGAAATCTAAATCTTGAGTGTTCTATTGAATGAACAATATTGCCTCCATCCCACCATCTAACTAGACATTTATTTACAGATGACTGACCACTTGTCTCAAAAATCTTTAAGCAAAAGTAAACATTAACACAGATAGAGCATTAATTTGTCTTGCTTTTGTGTCCCAGTCCTGTGTTTCTAATTTCTTTTTGTTTACCAGACAATGCCTGGTACTCTGGGATCCCTGATATGCTAATCGGTTCCCCATTCACTGTGGGATTGAGGTCAGCCCTCAGGGAATAGGCTTTCAACTGAGTAGGCATATTGAATGGCTGATTTATTTCTATTCAGGCCTCTGTAGAGAAGACAGACAGTGGACTCTCCCCTGGGAGAAGGTGGGCCTGATTATAGCCAACATTTGATACACTCACAGCTAAGAACTCTTGCAAACAAAGAGGGAGGGTGTGGTGCTGTATTCAGAGCAGGTTGTTGGAGTGTATTAATCAGATAAACCATCCATCACCTGATAACTTGGAAGCTCCTGTGAGTGAATGCTCAATGGTACCATGATTGTTTTTTTAGCTTTGGCCTTTTGGGTGATAGTAGCGTCGACTTCTACCACCCATTTGGCTTCAAAACTCTTTAAAGAACTTAAAAGCCTCTCCAAACTATTACCTAAGGCAGATTTATGCTACTCAGCTAAATACATCTTTAAACTATCTTTGTTATGAATAATTCCTGTAAACTGACTTTGTTATAAATACTTCCCTGTTGCATGTAGCTTCAGATCTATTTTATCTTTCTGGAAAGTACAGTTATTTTTATTGCATCTAAGTTCTAGTTTCTAACAAATAAATTTGCAAGCAGAAAGAAGCTTGAAGAAATAAAAACCCAGAACCATACTACTGGAGCACATTTTGAGTTTGAATGTCAGCTTTTGGAAGGAAAATATTGATGTAATCAGAAGTAGAAATTGGTGAATATTGCTGGACCCACAGGGACATCAGAAGGTTGTCACTCAGTCTAAAACCCTTGTGAAAAGATGAAATTTGCTCTACAATTGAAAATCAGCATGCCCCCATGCCTTTAAAGATTGGATCAGAAAGCTTGGGAGGAGGGGCATTATAATATAACTTTAGGGCTTCCCTCGGAGAAGGCAATGGCACCCCACTTCAGTACTCTTGCCTGGAAAATCCATGGATGGAAGATCCTGTTAGGCTGCAGTGCATGGGGTCGCTAAGAATCGGACACGACTGAGTGACTTCACTTTCACTTTTCACTTTCATGCATTGGAGAAGGAAATGGCGACCCACTCCAAGAATCCCATGGATGGAGAAGCCTGGTAGGCTGCAGTCCATGGGGTCGCAGCGCACAGAGTCGGACCCGACTGAAGTGACTTAGCAGCAGCAGCAGCAGCAGCAGCAGGGCTTCCCTGGTGGCTCAGATGGTAAAGAATCCACCTGCAATGCTGGAGAACTGGGTTCAGGAAGATCTCCTGCAGGAGGGCATGGCAACCAACTCCAGTATTCCTGGCTGGAGAATCCCCATGGACAGAGGAGCCTGGTGGGAGACAGTCCATGGGGTTGTAAAGAGTTGGACATGACTGAGCAACTAAGTATAGGGGTGTGTGTGTGAGTTTAGTCACTCAATTGTGTCCGACTCTTTGTGACCCCACGGACTTGCAGTCTGCCAGTTTCCTCTGTCCATGGGGATTCTCCAGGCAAGACTACTGGAGTGGGTTGCCATGCCCTCCTCCAGGATATATCCTCTGCTGCTGCTGCTGCTAAGTCGCTTCAGTCGTGTCCGACTCTGTGCGACCCCAGAGACAGAAGCCCACCAGGCTCCCCTGTCCCTGGGATTCTCCAGGCAAGGATACTGGAGTGGGTTGCCATTTCCTTCTCCAACCTATGAAAGTGAAAAGCGAAAGTGAAGTCGCTCAGTCGTGTCTGACTCTTAGCGACCCCATGGACTGGAGCCTACCAGGCTCCTCCGTCCATGGGATTTTCCAGGCAAAAGTACTGGGGTGGGGTGCCATTGCCTTCCCCGGGATATATCCTCTAACCCTCCCCAATTGCTAATCGTGTTATCTGAGGACCCAAATAGCTCTTCAAAAATCTCTCTATCTAAGAGACTTGGTGCCTGAACCCCACCTTTAGCAATTGGGGAGGGAACCCTCCCCAATTGCTAAAGGTGGGGTTTCAGGATCCAACCCTCCCCAATTGCTAAAGGTGGGGTTTCAGGCACCAAGTCTCTTAGATAAGAGAGATTTTTGAAGAGCTATTTTGGGTCCTCAGATAACACGACGTTACCACCAGCCTACTTAAAAAGCATTAAAGAGCCATCTGGTCTGGGTTTGACTATTCTATCCATATTGCTTGCAGTTCTAGCTTTAAATCTCTTGGCTTGTAAAATCAGGTAGCAACATTTAAATATGTTGAATTCTGAAAATGCTGGGATTATAAATAGTTTGTCATATTACATAAATGCGAATAGCAGTTCTGAGAACTTTAGTGTCTTAAAATCTCCAGCAGGTTTTTTTTTTTTTTCTATTTTATTTCATTTGTTTTGTTTTGTTTTATATAGTTGAGACAAAAGGCATTTTGTCAACAATTATTACACTAAACAAATGAGATAGCAAAACTTTCTGTACACATATAACTTCAAATGCTTATTTTTGTTTCTTAAGGCTATTTTTGTTTGAATATTTTAGAATGTGTTTGTGTTTTTTATTTCCTACTTTGGGTTTGCAAGAAGTGTGCTAAATTTAAAGTATGCTGAACTTCAACCTTTATTTCTTATGACGATGATGAGTGAAACTTATTGTCTTGCTCTGATTTGGATGTGTTGCCAGTTTGCAACACAAGCTAGATTCTTTTTCTAAGTTTTACTTTATAGAGACTTTGCCTAATATTATTTTAGAAAAGTACTTTTAAATTATTTTTATTATTTATATTTTATAGATGATTGGATTGTTGTTTAATTTTAAGTTGTGTTGGACTCTTTTGTGACCCTACAGACGGTAGCCCACCAGCTCCTCTGTCCATGGGATTTTTCAGATAAGAATCCTGGAATGGGTTATCATTTCTTTCTCCAGGGGATGTTTCCTATTTGGGATGAAACCCTCATCTCCCGCACTGGCAGGCAGATTCTTTACCACTGAGCCAGCAGGGAAGCTCAAATAATCAGATAAGGCATTGAAATCACCCACTCTGCTTTGTTATGGAATGAACTGTGATCTAAATTATACTGCAGTCATCCTTCTAGGATTTGTCTGCCACCCAATTCCAGGCTTCTATTCCACCTTTGGAACTTTATTAGGGTATCTGTTTTTTACGTTTATCCTGTGTCCCTTTCTCTTTGGTAAGAGCACCACTCCTTAACTGCTCCTCATTTACTCCGTGTGGTTCCACTGGAACGGCATGGTAACTCTGCCTCTGGCAGAAGATGTTAGTCTATGATCTAGACTACGCTATGTGACCACATTTCTCATAACATGGTGATTGGTTCAAGGAGTAGGCACATCATCCAAGCTGAAACAAAGTCTCTTATTTGGATTTTTGAATTTTCTGGAATACATCAAATTCTCATCTCTCTTTGGTGAGAAGCCATAATAAGTAACTCAGGAGCTACCTGCACCAATGATTGAATGTAAGCCGGATTAAAGGCTGATTCAAAAGGAAGGTAAAGATGTGGAGATGCTGAGCACAGACAATTATTTTAAGGAATTTTTTCTGTAAAGGGAAGCAAAAGAATGAGGTGGTAGTTGGAGGAAATATGAAGTCAAGGGGGTAATGTTTTAACAAGTGAGTTCATTAATGACTCAACAGAGAGAAAAGAAAAATTGAAAGTATAGAAAGACAGTGAGGTAACCATGGGAGTAGCGGGGACTGGAATCCAGTGCACCAGTGAAGGGGATGGTAGGCAGAGACTGAACAGCTCACTCATTGCAATAGAAGGAAAAGATGGCATACGGGAACAGATGCAAGAAGAGGCGTTGGATGGTGACAGTTCCTGTTGCTGCTTATATTTGTCTGAGAGTAATGTCAATGAAATAGGGGGAAGGTGATGAAGTTTCGTGAAAGAAATAGCCCTTCGAGAATCAAATAAATAGACTAGGAAAATACAGAAGAATCAAAAAAAGAAAAAGAAAATACAGAAGAATCGACAATCAGCAGTAAGAGTCAACTTAAGGTCTGATGTCAGCATAATCAATTTTTTTCTTGAGGTATATTTAGATTCTTAAGAGCAAAAACAGAGATGGTAGAGACAGGACTATTCCTAGAATAGGGTTTGTTTTTTTTTTTTAAGGATTATATAATGGAAGCAATAAAAGGTTGAAAGAGGTAACAGCGGATTTAAAGGAGTAATTATAATGCAGGACCATGGAATTTAAGCTAGGTAAGGAGAGAATGAGGGCCTGAGGGATGGACATAAACAGTGAAAAGGCAATAGGGTCAGATGAACAAAGCGCCTGGTAGAGTGGAAGAATTTTTTGAGCTGAGGGCAGGAGCTGAATGTAGAAGTAAAACGCTTGACACTGAGATAATTGAGAGGAGGCAGTTATTAAAAATGACAAGGATAACTGTGGGGCTTGTTGGCTGGAGTGGAGTGGCAGAAGAAAAGATCATTGGAGGTAAAGAGGTTGGGGAATAGAGTTCATGAGATTGGATGTACCAGCTGTGTGGAGACTGAAATCACCAAGAATAATGACAGGAGAATGGGAGAGAAAGACAGTAATCTTGGTGCTGAAATCTCTGAAGAACGTGTGGGAAAGACCAGGGGGACAGGAGAAGACCACAGCAAGAGGTCTGGAGGTGAGCTTTGGAGCATAAGCTTCAGTGAAGCTGTTGGGGGAGGGCAAGACAGAGACAATGACTTGGAATACCTGGATCACCTTCTCACCCAGTGGTGCATGAGGTCAAAGAAAACCAGCCACCACTCAGGAGGGCTGTAAGGAATGCAGTATCCTCAGGGAACACCAGGTTTCCCTCAGGACTATTAATAGAAAGTGAAGGGGCTGTTCAGGGAAGAGTGTGTTTACAGAGGATTTTTCTGATGACAGAGTAGTATAAGAATTTTTTTTTAAATAAATTCATTATTTATTTAACTTTTTGCCTGTGTTGGGTCTTTGTTGCTGCCAGGATTTTTCGTTTTTTCTCTAGTTGCGATGAGCAGGGGCTACTCTCTAGTTGTGGTACTGGGTCTTCTCATTGCAGCGGCTTTTCTTGTTGCAGAGCACAGGCTCTGTGGCACGTGGGTTAGTAGTTGCAGTTCTCAGGCTCTAGAGTACAGGCTCAATAGTTTTGACATACAGGCTTAGTTGCTCCATAGCAGGTGGGGTCTTCCCATGACCAAGGATCAAACTCCTGGCTTCCCAAATTGGTAAGCGAATTCTTTACCAGTGAGCCACCAGGGAAGCCCAGGGTTAAGAATTTAAGTGATGAAATTTGACCTGGGAAGCTTGGACATCTCCACCTCACTGAGATTAACATCTAAGACAATATGGAGTACCCTGGTGACTGCTTCAGTGGTGTGTGTGTGTGTGTGTGTGTGTGTATGCTGCTGCTGCTGCTGCTGCTGCTAAGTCATGTCAGTCATGTCCGACTCTGTGCAACCCCATAGATGGCAGCCCACCAGGCTCCCCCGTCCCTGGGATTCTCCAGGCAAGAACACTGGATTGGGTTGCCATTTCCTTCTCCAATGCATGAAAGTGAAAAGAGAAAGTGAAGTCGCTCAGTCGTGTCTGACTATTCGTGACCTCATGGACTGCAGCCTACCAGGCTCCTCCATCCATGGGGTTTTCCAGGCAAGAGTACAGGAGTGGGTTGCCAGTGCCTTCTCCCTGTGTGTATAATTATGTCTAATTATTCTTAGAACTTGACTCAGGCAATTCTTAGGTGAAAACAGACAGGAATTAAATCCATCAGAATCCAGTTGATCCAATAATGCTGTTCATCCTTCTTCCTTAATAACTCCATGTTGGCCCCCTTTCCAATGCTGACTCTGTCCTGCCTTAGTTTCTCATTAGTACTTCCTTGGATTATTACAATTGCCTCCTAACTGGTCTCCCTCATTCATCTCACCTCTCTCCAATCTATTCTTGTTTCTGCCAGAGTGCTCTTTCTAAATCATTATTTTAGTCAGGCACCATCTCTGCTCAGCATGGGTGGCTGTCCTAATGCTTCATGAGCAGATCCAAACTTAGCATGGAAAGAGCCCTCAAAGCACTGCCCTGCAGCCCCAAAGGCCCAGCTACCCCACAAGCTCAGCTTGTTCCCTTTGTCGAAATGCTCCCTCCATCTCTTTTTTACTTGATTATCTTGCACCCATTCTTTTAAGACATGATTAAAATCTTCAGAAGAATATACAAGAAATTGGCAGTCCTGATTGCGTTGGAGGAGAGAAACTAGGCCGGTAAAGGGAAGATACAGGGAAACTTTCCATAGCATGCCTTTTTATACATTTTGAATTCTATATTATACGGATGTATTGCTACATCTTCAAAAGTAAAGGAAATTTAATGAAGGGGTGGGAGGGAGGCTCAAGGGAGAGGGGACGTATGTATGCTATGCTATGCTATGCTAAGTCACTTCAGTCGTGTCCGACTCTGTGCGACCCCAAAGACGGCAGCCCACCAGGCTTCCCAGTCCCTGGGATTCTCCAGGCAAGAACACTGGAGTGGGTTGCCATTTCCTTCTCTAATGCATGAAAGTGAAAAGAGAAAGTGAAGTTGCTCAGTCATGTCCGACTCTTAGCGACCCCATGGACTGCAGCCTACCAGGCTCCTCCGTCCGTGGGATTTTCCAGGCAAGAGTACTGGAGTGGGGTGCCATTGCCTTCTCCGGGACATATGTATACTTCTGGGTAATTCTAGTTGTATGGCAGAAACCAACACAACTTTGCAATTATCCTTCAATTAAAAATAAATTAAAAGAAGAAAAATAACTAAAAGGAATGAAAATTTTAAAAAATTTAAAGCATGAGATGGACCAAAAAAAGAGATACATTTCAGAGTTTGGTTCTGCATGAAGTCTTCATTAACTTGACACTTCCCTCCACTGAGCCACTGATATCTATGCCTTTCCACACTCCTCTGTTATAGCATTTATCAGTCTGTGTTGTAATCTGTAAACAAATTAACAGTCTCAATGTCCTCATAGCCTGGAAGCACCTTGAGGGAAGGGACTTACTTTATTTCATTCACCTTTGAATCTAGTACATGGCAGGTGCTCGGTAAAAGCTTGTTGAATTAATGAATGAAAAAAATCTTCTGCACAGAAAAGGAACAAAAAATAAGTAAGCAATCCCACTTCTTTTACACATGAAGAAAATGAAGCCCAGAGAAGATTATTGAGGATCAGTATCAGAATAAAATGAGAATCCATGCTTTCTAGAATCCAAGTTTGGTACTAGAAAAAGTTGTAAGACTTTCACTTTGAGATAGTAGATGTGCTGTGAATCATACCTACTTATTTTGACCTGAGTCCCTGGATTTTCAGGAAATCTGATTTCCAGTAAGCTGCCTGTTCAAAGGATACTTTCACATATCAGATCATGAGTCCTAAATTTGGGTTTGGAAAATATTTAGCCTAAGGAGCTCATAGACTAGGCTTATATTGATATAAAAATGACAGGAAAATCTTCTGGCACATTTATCTTAAAAGTTATGTTTTGTTTTATTGTTTTCCTAAAACATATGCAGTATGGTGGACATAGTTACACATAGTAGCCCTCTTTAGAGATGCTAGACTAGCACAGGAAAAATACCCGTGACAACTCAAAGTGGTATATTCAGTTCTCATTTGCTAGCATTTGCTGAAAATCCAGGGCAAAGAGCAGTGACTAAGGGCATTTTATTTTACACAGCAACCATGTTTTTAATATGTAAAATGGTACTGTTAATGATTACTTGGACCAAATTTTAAGTACCCAGGGGGAGATCTTTTGTGGCTTCAAGATTAGTGGGCTTCAAACTTTCTGCTCACATACCTCCCTGAAAGAATTTTAAAAATTTGCATCTTTCCTCCTGTATTTTTATGTTGCCATTTGTAATTTTTCAATGTATGTTTTCAGAGCATCATTTCTAGCATACTGCATGCAATTCATGATATTTTAAAATAAAGCTGTTTGCTCACTCTTTTAAAGTTACCCCAAAGAGTCTAAATCCCATAGTACTTTTTTTACCCAACATTATTCATTTAAAATATATGTGACCTAGCTATTCTTTAACAGCCAGAAAATTTACATTGTTCCTTCTTATTGAACTCATGTTTTCGTTTCCATATTTCCATTGCTCCCACAGACTGCTATTTTATTGCATATTTTGATACTTGATAAATTTGTATTGATGACTGCATCATTTTTTACAATTATACATTTACATAACTTTGCTTTCTGTTAACTCTAGGGTCCTAGGTTTTATCTCTGGATGGAGTTGTCACTAAAATTGTTAGCAGTACACAACTGATAAAACATGGCTATATTACAAATTGATAACTATTTTTAAGCATAAAAATAAAACATATCTGTTAGCAAAATGGAAGGGGCTTTTTTCCCCCAGTGGATTTGGGAATAAATATTATAGGGTAATATTGAGTTTCACCCCAACTCTAATCATGAGTTTGATACTGTTCTTATAGATATAATTGCTGAAGCAGTTTGTTCACAGAAGTAGATGGGAGCTGAAGGGATTTGCTGTAGCCCTGTTACTCAGTTCCTTGAACTGCTTTCAACTATATGCCAAAAACCATGTGATGATCTATTAAATAACCCTTTATTGAATTCTGTTCCTTTGCAGTTCTTAACTAGCTGGGCATTCCACCACATCACTATCGTCATTCATCTATGATGTCATGAGGATGACTGCCATCCACATCAGACCCCACAGACCTGGCAGTCTCCAGGATCTCTTTAATGGTTCCAGAGTATTCTGTAGCTAAAGACTGGTGTTGCATCTGCTGGGCAATGTGGATGACCCGATCAAAAGTGATGATTCCACTGTGCTTAATATTTTTCTGTTTCTTTCTGTCTTTTGGCTGCTCCTTAAAGGCTTTGATGATCAGGATAGACACAGAAAGTACCACCTCAATCTGGGCCTGTCTGTTCTGAATGATCGGTTTCACTGTAGTCCTCAGACCCTTCTAATCACCAGCTGCCTTTGCAATGTTATCACCAACTTCTTTTGGAGACAGACCCAGGGGGGCCGAGCTTGGGGGCCAGGACAGACGTGGCAAAGACTTCCCCACAGGTGCCCCTCAGGTATATAACTTTGTCTCCTTAGCGTCTAACTTAGGCGACATGGTGAGGCAGCTGGTGTCAGATAAACCTGGATTGCAGAGGACTGAAGAAAATTGCACCTCGGCCTCCTTCCAGCTGAAATCTGAACTAAAGCCATTTAAATTATTGTTAGTGATCTAGCAGGTGACACTTTTGTTCTCCAGTCATCATGGTCATTCCCTTTCTCAGCACTCACACAGGCTTCTAATTTTCTATGTTTTGTGCAACTGCAGTCAATGCACCACAGTATGACGAGGAATTTGTGAGAAGAAAGACTTTCTTATGTTAAATGGGAAAATGGAAATTGTTAAAAAGAAAAAGGGGGGTATGGAAAAGAGATTGAAAGCATATTTTTAGGCACATAAATTTTAGGAACGCATAAGAATGAAAGTTGAGGGACTTCCCTGGTGGTCCAGTGGCTAAGACTCTGTGCTCCCAAGCAGGGGGCCCGGGTTCAGTTCCTGGTCAGGGAACTAGAATCTGCATCCCACAGAGCTGGTGCAGCATATAAATAAATAAATATTTTTTACAAAAGAAATGAAAGTTAAGAATGTGGAATTGAGTCCCTTAAAACTATCCATGCTCTGTACTACTGGAGAGACTTTATATACGTGGGCAGATATGGTTATCCTGGTTTGAAGATTTCTAATCACTAGGCAGCAGGCATTTGAACAAAAATGATTGGCAAACGAGAGGTTAAGGCAATCCTAAATAATGGGTATGACATGGTGGTTAAGACAAGAGCTCTGTAAACCCTAACTCTGACATTTCCTAGCAGGGTATTCTTGAGCAAATTAATCTCTGCTTTCTCTACCTCATAGGGCTGTATTGAGAATTCGAAGAATTAATATGTAAGCACTTAGAATACTGTTTGACAAATAATAATTACTCAATAAATCATTGACATTCATACTAGGAAATGATTATACATGACTGGAAATGAGTTTCATATGACTAAGTCCTAAATAAATAAAAATTCCATATATACTTTGCTCTTAGCAAAACTAATCATTTAATTTGTAAATTAAATGAAAAGTATGAGACAAAGCCAGGTTCCTTGCTCAGAGTTTGCAGGCTTATGCTACCTCTTGAGAAAACAACAACAAAAATAAAAGAAACAAAAGGTATATGAGGTATAAAGTTATTCTTTATAGATCAAAGCACAGCCTATGTTAGGTAAATTTTATGATCTGCTTATTTTGAAGTGGCAAGAAAAGTGTTTGATGTGTTCTTTCCCCATCTTTTATAACCACAGAAAGTCCCATTATTTCCATTTAGGATATCTTCCCCCACACATACACTATTACTAAATATACCATCCAAACTTCTGGTGCTTAGAGGTTCAGGGGTTTTGCCTTGCTACTATCATTGGGGCTTCAGGAGATCATACTCAACAGTCTTTGTTAAATGAAAATTAGAGATTTTTTTCAATATTACTTTATTTCTCCTGCATTTCTAATTGTCCTCACCTCCACCCCATTCTAAATTTGAGTTTTATGTTTGATAGCATATACCATGAGTTATGAAAAAACACAACAAAGAGCTTGAAAACCCTCATTTGAATAACAGTGACTTCAGGAACAGCTGCTAAGATAAAATAAATCCAAGAGAGCTCAGCAACCAGAACGCAATAGCTTTTCTTTTCTTTTTAAAGGGACAGGCAGATTCACTCACTGTTGTAAACCTTAAGCAGTTACTTTAAATCAATACTATATTTTAATTGATATCTAAGTTTTTCAACTCTGAATTTTTATGGGGTGTTTTATCCCTTATACAGGGGATTCTCTTCCACTGTATTTCAATTTGAACAATTATTTGATGACATCATTGATAGAGCTTTACAAATCAGAAAATAAAATCCACCAGGAATGAAGCTTTCTGATTTCTTCCTCACTGAGAATGTAGAAACAAAACAAAACTTTACCTAGTGAACAGAAATAATGAGATCAAATGGAAATTTATTACTAAGACAAAATTGCATTGCAAGTTGCAGAATAAAAAGCTAAAAATTGTTTTGTTGATTGCAACATCTCTGTTTTCTGTACTGAGATTCGTATCACAGAAACTCTACATTAAAGTAGTACACAAAAGTCTGGATTTTAAATAAGGTTAAGTGAAGGGACTTCCCTGATGGTCCAGTGGTTAAGACTTTCATTACACAGTGAGTGCATGGGTTCGATTTCTGTTGGGGAACTAGGATTCCCCACGCCAAATGCTGTGGCCAAAAAATAGAGGAAAAAAAAAAAAAAACAACCCAATGAACTGAGCTTAGGAAGTAAGGATAAGTAGAACTCTCTTAAGAAAATCCAACATATTAAAATATAATCTTATAGACTGGATAAATAATAAGGAGATTATTTTTCCCACAAAAGTGTCATTCATTATGCAAATAGATTTAATTTTAAATATCTAGCTTCACTAGTACATCTAGATTATGACTTGATTTCTAAATACATTATTTATATATGACTTTTGATGGAATATATATATAACATAAAGACTAGCCATAAGACATTGAGCTGAAGCCTACAATTTTCAGAATAGCAAATTATTTTATGAAAAGTTGTATTTATCAATGTGTTTTAGTTTTTCTGACCTAGTTAAATCAGTAAAGAAAAAAATAAAATTTAGAAAAATGTTAATATCCAAGATACATAGTTATAGTTCAAAGCAAAGACATAGTCCCACATGTTCCTACTTCTTCTTTATTTCATTCAGCCCTCTGTAAATAACTCCTATACTTCATTTTTCATTGACATTTTTGCTCACTTGACTATTTCCACATGTGGCAGTTGAATATATTTGTACCAATAAAATGAAATATCACACCCTCAGATCACTTCATGAAAGTTCTTTTTTCAATGTATTGTATTTGGCTGCAATTATCAAACAACCTAACTAGAAGTGATGTAGACTATGAAGCATTTATTGTTTACTAAACAGAATGCCCAGAGGAAGAAAACCCCAGGTGGATTTGGGAGCTCAGTGATGTCAACATGGACCCAAGTGGGCTAGACAGTATTGCAGTCCAGGCAGTCAGACTCAAGTGTCAATGGATCATTCTGTCTTCCTGGGAAACTCTGAGTTCTTGCAGTGAAAGAAGGGACGGGGGAGCCTGGTGGGCTGCCGTCTATGGGGTCACACAGAATCGGGCACGACTGAAGTGACTTAGCAGCAGCAGCAGTGAAAGAAGAAGAAAGAAGGCAGTTGTTAGTTGCTCAGTTGTGTCTGACTGTTTGCAACACCATGGACTGTAGACCACCATGCTCCTCTGTCCATGGGATTCTCCAGGCAAGAATACTGAAGTGGGTTGCCATTTCCTCTTCCATCAAACATGGGTCTCCTGCATTGCAGGCAGATTCTTCACCATCTGAGCCACCAGGGAAGCCCTTTTGTAGTGAGCAGGGACTTAAAATCTCTCAGTCTCTCACATGGTAATCATTTAATAAGTATTCATTAAACAGTTAAGGAAATTTAAAAATAAGAGCAGGAAAACTAAGACTATGTGAAATAAAAGGGTGCTTTGGTGTTGAATGATGTCACAACTATTCAAATGAAGGCTGGATCTTTGTGCTATGTGGTTTTTAAATAGATTTCAGTATAACTAAAAAACATTTTGGGTCATTTATAGTCTTCCTACTTCCTTGGAGTCTCTTTTGTTGTCCTCTCAATGCTCAGTGTTTAAAATTTGCAAGTATAGGAATGTAGACTGAGCTAAATTGCTCTGTCTGAGGAAGGTTTGGAGGTCATTGTTGACCTGTAGTCAACAAGGTAAGCTGTGTGTAGTGCTTCTGTGCTTGTATGTTTTGCATGTGCACTCACTGCATTTCCTAAGGGAAATACTTCTCTTTTGGAAATACAGTGTTTGAGAACTACTCTGGTTGGTACCTGATTAGTTTTCTATGATAGCATCTTATTCACTGTTGGAGTGATTTATGCAAAATCAAATTTTACATGACATATTTTAAACTTAATAAATCTATTTTAGGACAAATAGAAAGTTGAAAATCGGAGTTAGAGCTTGGTAAAAATCACTAGGCTCAAAAACAAACAAATGAACAACAACAACAAAACCCTTAACAAATGGGAAAAAAAAATCCACTTTCAAAAGAAATGATAGAGCAAAACATTCAGCACACCAGACAAAAATCTAAAGCACTAAGAGTGAAATTCCTAGAAGATGATAAAGCATTTTGTCTGCTGTTCTCTTTGTCTGTGGTGGTGGGGCCGGATGGGGGTAGGGTAGTGACAAGCAGCAGGATGGTAATGGATAGTTTTCTGAGAATCTTCACCTGGGTAGAGATGAGAAGAGGGAACTATAGTGGTCTGCTTTCTTTGCAAACTCAGCCAGCACTTTATAAATGGCATAGGATTCGTTTCAAGCTAAACTATTACTGGCTTAAATCCAACGGGATTGGCCAGAAATGAATCATCTTTGGAAATGCAGCATGATACAGAGACTCACTCAGGGGGTAGAGGAGACAAGCTTAGCTAAGAGTAAGGCCACCTTTTAGACCAGGAAGCAGACCTAAAAATGGTCAGGCTTGCAGAGTCAGACTGTCCCAAGGCCCTAGTCCCTTTCCTTCTCCTCCATGGAGAACTCCCTGGCCACTCCAGCCCACAGTGAGGACTCTGAAGTCTCAGGACCTTTGGAATTTGTCTTATATTTTGTAGTTAATTACAAACAGCTTAAGTTGATCTTGTGCATAAAATGAGGTTATAGATATGAAAGTTCCTAGTACAGAATCCAGCGAGACTTGTTTTTCCACTCTGTCACCCCTCGAAAGACAGTTCTGGCCAGGGCACAGAAATAATGAAAGTGGGGGCATTAAGGAGAGGTGACTCAGCCCTTCTTCTCATCTGTTATAGTACACAGGCCCTGATAAGCAATGTTCCTCACTAGATCCAAAAACTGTTGCTGCTATTGAAATAATCCAGATGGTACGAATTACACCAGAAAGCCTTTATAAGTTGGCCCATTATTATCCAGATTTGAAGATACATGTTATTAGAAGCAATGTGACCTGAATGCTTGCTGGGGTATTTGAAAAACTGGCTTCTGAAGAACAAAAATAAGTAAATATGGAGTGGATTATTAATTTATTACCTGTGTTAAAAATCAGAGCCTGTTTATTTCAGCAAAATTAAAATGTTTTAAAATTGTAATAGTACATACTTATAAAAATTCATATATCACAGGAGTTAATACAATGTAAAGCAATTTCACTTTTAACAGTATGGTTAGCAACCGTCCAGTGAAGGCATGAAGAGGTTGGGGCTACAGAGGCAAATATGATCAACAAGGTCCCTGCCTTCATGGGGTTTACATTCTAGTGGAAGGAAACAGACAATCAGCAAGCAAATAAGTAGACAAACCACACATGGGATGTATGGAAGTGGGATCTCAATGATGGAAAAAAAGGTCACAGTGTTGAACTCTTGTTGGAAGAACCTTCCGGCAGACTGAACTGCCGGTTCAAAGGGCTAGACAAGAAAAAAGGGGGCTGCTACATATAGTATATCACTTTAGTATACCAAAGTGAGCATTCCAAGAGGAGCATAGGGGTCAGACCATGCAAGATCTGGGTAGGAAGGCCAATTTCATCTAAACACTATAAAAGGCCATGAAAGATTCTTATCTGAAGGGGAGGGCAGCAGAGAGAATATGATCTTCAGTTTTGAAAAAAAAAAAGTAAGGGCAAGAATGGAAATCTGCAGACCAGACATGTTGGAAGAGATTCACTGACACATACACTGAAACATATAGAGCTTAAAATATATATACATTCTTCCTGCAACTTGCTACTAGTGTTATTTTTAGAACTCCTCTTTGAAATTATGTTCACAGTCACTTTACTGTCTTAGAAAATCAAACACATTTTGTTTTTTGACCTTTCCCTATCCACCCAAATGCAGTAACTTAGTTGGAAAACACAGGTTTTGGCATTTTTAACATGACTCCAGAATGTGTTCATCAGATTTGGCTCTGAATAACTTCTGGACCATTCCAAAAATCAGATTTATTCTCAAAGAAAGAATTCTTTTCAAAAATTCCCTATCTACAAATATGATACTTTTAAGCAGCATCATAGGAACATGTATAAACTTGGCCAAGGTGGTTTATTTGAAATGAAAAACATCCACTTAAAGCTATATTTATTCACCGATAATTATTGAGCACTAATCACTAAGTACCAGGCACTGTTTCAGGAACTGGGCATACATCAGTGAGGGCTTCCCAGGTAATTCAGTGGTAGTAAAGAATCCTCCTGCCAATGCAGGAGGTGAGACTCAGGTTTGATCCCTGGGTCGGGAAGATCCTCTGGAAAAGGAAATGGCAACCCACTCCAGTAGTCTTGGCTGGAAAATTCCAGGGACAGAGGAACCTGGTGGGCTACAGTTCATGGGGTCACAAAGAGTTGGACGACTGAGCATACACCCAGCAGTGAACAATGAGAAAAAATCTGTCCCTGCTGGGCTTACATTCTAGTAAAGGGAGATGTACCAAACAAACAACAAATAAAACTAAGTGAACTCTGTATTATGGTTGAAGATTATATAAGAGCAAGGTAAGAGAGCTTTAGGAAGCTGGGCGGGGGCGGCGGGGGGGGGGGGTTCCAATTTTAAATAATGTCGTTAGGTTGTGCCTCACAAAGAAGGTGACTGGTTAGATTTGAAAGGGCAGAGATAAGAAATATAGACGTTAAGGAGAAGAAACTTCAAAATGACTAACAGTGCAAAGGTTCTGAGGTAGGAAAGTCCTGGCAAGAATGAGGAGCACTGGGGGGGCTAATGGTTGAGTAAGGGAGAGAGTTGTAGGCTACAAGGTCAAAGAGATAAGGAGGTAGAGGGCAAGTGATTAGAAGCAGAAAAGTGGCATGACATATTATTCAGACCACTGTGATACAGACTACAGAGGAGCAAGGATGGGAATTTTCATGATTTTTGGAAAACAACACCACTTGATAATCAATCTCCTAATTTTGCCAGGGAAGGAGAAAGTAACCACAGTTAAACATTAAGAAACATTCCAGATCATGTCTTTCCCCTTTGTTGCCTTTAGAGCAAAGTCCTATTAGGCCCAATTCCTTTGTCCTTGGGCTCAAACTGTCCTTAGATCATTTTCAGGCCGTAGCCAAGCTCTGTAATCTTTATCCTGTACATTAGCCAGGATCTTCTTGGCTGCAAGAAATTGTATCCCATGATCACTCAATAGCTTCAGTCGTGTCTGATTCTTTGTGACCCTACGGACTGTAACCCACCAGGCTCCTCTGTCCATGGGATTCTCCAGGCAAGAATACTGGAGTGGGTTGCCATGCCTTCCTCCAGATCTTCCCAATCCAAGGATTGAACCCATATTTCCTGCATCTCCTGCGTTGCAGAGATTCTTTACCTCTGAGCCACCGGAGAAGCCCCAAGGAACTGCATACCTGACCCAAAATGGCTTAGGCATTAGGCCACTTACTACATCATACGTGAGTAGTCATGAGGTATGCAGAGCCAGGGTATGTTAACTTAGCCACTTAGTGACCTTTTGGTTCTAGGTTACCATTCCTATATTTTCTTTGCTCATTGTTCCAGGATGAGCCACCATAGGTTGAAACATACCTTGCTAACTGGAAGATGGCCCAGGCAAGAAGGAAAAAACTTCTTAGGGGCTCTCAGAAATAAAACCCTCCCCCTGGAGTCCCTTTCCCCCACCTTCCCATTATGTTCACACCACACGCTTAGTTCCTAAAACAGTTACTGACAAAGGGGGACAGAGAAGCAAGCCCTGTCTAGACTGGTGCCTTTCAGAGCATTAATCTGAGGAAGGGGAGAGGGTGTTAAGAGCTGATCCCTAAGACCCTTTTAGGACGTCTGCAAGGTCAAAACTATTTTGTTATAATACTAAAATGTTATTTGCCTTTTTTGTTTTAAACTCCCATTCTGAGGGTACAGTGGAGTTTTTCAGGGGCCACTTGAAATAGTGCAACAGATTGAATGCAGCAGATTTGAAAATCCAGTTTTCTTCCATTTGTCTGGATATTACAGATATTTGCAAATTTTTAAAGTAACACCACTCTTGCTACTATTTTAGGGGGGAAACATGGTTATTTTCCATTAAAATGTGCTTTTTATGATAAGACGTATTTTTTAGATAAATATTTAGGTCTCTCAGTTTTAATTTTAGTAAATATTAATACATATAGCCCACATAAACAAAAGCTTTTGGGGGCCCTCAATAACTTTTAGGAGTGGAAAGTGGGTCTCTAGAGCAAGACAGTAAAGCGCTGGTTTAATTTCATAGGTCTGATTCACCCTTGCGCCCAGGGCAGAGCCGGAACTTTGCCTAACTCACCTCCTCCTGACCCAAGCCTTCTTAAAATCCTACTCTGCAAATTCCACAACAGGAAGTCGCAGACGCAGCTTATTGAATTAACCTATCTCCATGCTTCTAGCTCGGAAAAGGCAATGGCACCCTACGCCAGTACTCTTGCCCAGAGAATCCCATGGACGGAGGAGCCTGGTAGGCTGCAGTCCATGGGGTCACTAAGAGTCGGACACGACTGAGGGACCTCACTTTCACTTTTCACTTTCATGTGTTGGAGAAGGAAATGGCAACCCACTCCAGTGTTCTTGCCTGGAGAATCCCACGGACGGGGAAGCCTGGTGGGCTGCCATCTCTGGTGTCACACAGAGTCGGACACGACTGAAGCGACTTAGCAGCAGCAGCAGCAGCATGCTTCTAGCTAATGGGAGAGTAAACTCTTGCTTTTTTGACAGTGAGGCAGTTAAATGGTCAAAATGAAGCTGGAAGTGTTACTTCAAAGACAAACGTCACACGAACTTGCTTCTTAAGATGGGAAGGGGTGCGGGGTTTTGAGGGGTGGACACTTGAAATTTCAGAACTCTTCTAGGGAGCAGGGGTAACCCCACTCTAGTCTCACCAGTTGTCTGGGTTAGCGATTAATTATTGGTAATAATTGGCCTACCTTACCACCAGCCTGCACTGCGGCGTCTGTCTTTATAAGGAGGGCCTGTCATTCACCTATGCTTACCTGCATCAGTTCTGGCCTCCCGATAGCTTAGGCCAAAAGCAACAGGAGGGTTACCTTGGATTCTGAAGTTTTCCCCATGGCATGTTCATGTTCTCGCCTTGATCTTTCATCCAAGGCGATTGGGGCTGGATATACATGTGTGAACTGGAGGAAGGCTCTTCTTTCTCCCTTGTTCTTCAGTTTTAACAATTCTTGTCCTTCTCTCATAGTATTTTGATTTCAAAGTGCTCTCAGGATCCTCCTTAAAATACCAAACCTGTTTTTACTCTGAGTAAATTTCTTGGCTTCACTTAAAAAAAAAATCTATCCAAGTACGTCTTTGTTTTATAACTCAACTCATATGCCTGCGATTTCTCCATTTGATCTCCTTCCTTTTTCTGGCCTCTCATCTTCGCTGGAGAATTTTAGGAGGCCATGGAACACGAGAGGGGCCGCCATGACCCTGGCTAAGGGAGTAGCGGGCATACATTTTCTTTGCACATATTTTGATCAGTGGGTGTGGGGCAGTTTTGCACAGACTTCTAATTCACGAGTGCCTTTTCTTAGACTTCGCGCTGTCTTTCGCCTAGGTCCAGTTCTTGTCCTAAATTTACATGAACTTTTCTCCTGGGCATCCTCGACTCCCAGCGCTTGAACCTCCCTTCCCCTGGGCCTGACCTAATTCTGGGTGCCGGCTGTTGTTTGGTTTATTTCCCCACTTTTTCAACCCCACAGAGCTTTACTGGGCGCTTCACTTTTGCTCGGGTGGTTCACAGGGGCTCGGGACGTGTGCTTTGAAGCAGCCACGACCCCACCACCCGCCCCTAGCCCCATGAAGCCCGGGGCCCCGAGCTCCGCGGGCGTGAGGAGGGGGTGGAGAGCAGGACCCAGCAGGGTGAATCACAGGGCGTAACAGGTGCCGAGAGCCGCAGCTGCGACCGCATCCCGCTCGGGCTCTAGGGATGAGGTTTTCTTTTTCTCCGGGTTTTTTTGGAGGTGCCACCGGACCAATGCAGGCCGCTGTTGTTCATCGCCTAGCAACTGGCGGAGCCAATGGGAAGCGGCTAGGCCTTGCGAACCTGCGGAGCAAGGGAGGTGGCCGCGAGGGGTGGGGCGGAGCCCGGCCGGGGGCGGGGAAGGCGGGAGCCGGAGGTGGAGGCGGGGCCGTTGGCCCGGGCTCAGCGTGCTGCCGCGCCTGTGCGGGCCCTCGGGGCTGCGCGAGCAGGTCTAGGACTCCGAGCGGTGTTTCCCCGCCACAGCCGGGGGCCGTGAAGGTGAGAGCCTCACCCGGCGCCGGGATTGTGACGCGCCCGCCTGGGGAGGGGGCGACGGCGCCTGCGGGGACTGGGGCAGGCGGGCGGGGGCGGGCGCCGGCCGGGGTCGGGAGGGCGGGCGCGGAGGTGAGCGCCGGCACCTGGAGCGGCGCCCCGCTTCCCTGCGGGAGGCTCGGCGCGGCCGTTGGGGCCGTTGGAGGAGGCGGGCGAGCGTTGCCCCCCAGCGGCGCCTGGAGGAGGAGGTGGGAGGTAGGTGCCGACTCGGGGACTGCTCCCGCTGATCGTCGCAGAGCGCAGCCCCAAACCCTCTCCGGGATGGAGAGAGGGTGGCGCCTGGCGCTGGATGACGGGCGACGCGGGGACGTGGGGGAGGAGGAGATGGCCAGTTTGGGGCTGCGGTGTCCGCCGAGCAGAAGCTGCGGGGCTCGCGGGCGTCGAGGTTGTTAGCTCGAGCCTCAGGGGCCAGTCGTTAGAAGGAGGGGGTGGCCGCTGCAGGGGAAGAGAACCCCCCTACCGTTTTGGTTAAAAGACTAGGGCAGCAACTTACATCATCTCAAGGCAGGCGTGTGTGAGGATGTTTTGGTGTAGAATTCTGTAGTAAAGTACAGTAAACTGAAGTGTAAGCTTCCTGCTCTTTTTCGAGCCTGTGCTAATCGCCCAGTTATGCAAGTCACTTGGGCTAGGAAATGTCATCTGCTAAGTAATTTGTTTTCAGCATGTATAACGTGGGAATCTTCTTAGGTTATTACTTCCATTACTAGTTGTGATCTCCAAATTACCATTAATGGCAACGTGGATAATAGTTTTTATTGAATCTGAGACACTTGACATTTCCCTTTCTGGACCCCATAATGGGGTGACGATTAGAAGAGGCACTGCTCCCAGAGTGGTTTGGAGGTGTAAGAGGGGGCTGCCTGGAATTTAAAATTGCTGGGCTCCTCTAACAGTTCAGATTAGTGTCTAGATCTAGAGTTGGCTAGGTATGATAGGTGTCTTGGCTCAGGAGGGATTGGTTTACAGTTTAAGTAGAAGAAAATTCTGGCAGCCTGGATCCTGAACTGAAAAGGTAGGTATGACTTGACACATTTAGGGGACTGAGCAAACTTCGATAGAATTAGAGATCAGGAGAGAGAGGGGAAAAAAATGCCTTTAAAGTTTGCTTCATGCTCTTTTGAAATTTAGAAGAAATTAGAGGTAGATTTATGAATTTGGATTCAGTCAGCAAAACAATCTATCAAATCTCCTATCCTACAGCTATCATAACCTGCAGGTCTGGGAAGCTTCTGTTATTCATTGAAGTTAAACAAGTAAAAGCTAATAACTAGTTTGATGCTCTTTTCTGCCTGCTGGCAGTGAGAGTTTCTCAGAATGATTGTTTGAAGAGAGGAACAGGAATGGATAGTTAAAATGAAGGCTCTTTCAGCGACTTGCTGGGACTCTTCAGTCAAGTCATTTTATATCCTTCCTTCCCCCATCTGTACAATGAAGATAATCATGGCCCAGGATTTAGTAACATGGGTGAAGCAGCTTGAAGATAACTGCAAAGACTTAGTTATTCTAGGATGCAATGTGAACATCTCCTCCTAACACATTGCGCCTTGTGACAGGGCTTGTTAAAGCACATTGTGTTTGAAACATGCTGAGGTGGTATGTAAGAAAAAGAACATGAACTGTTAAGATGACGTGCCTAAGGCCTCAAGGCTGACACGTTATATTTTGGGGTTGTCTGAAAACCTCATATAGCTTCTTTTGACCAAACTAGCTATGACTCAGGTTTTATAAAAGATGTTGAGTGCCTTCATTGTGGTATGCATCTAGAAATAAAATATAAAAAAGACACTGCCCCAGAATTGTGTCGTTTTAATTCATTTTACACACTTAAGTCGGAGCACTTCCAGAGCTTTGTATGTGTGTGGTTGGATTTTTAAATTTTATTTAAAAAGGATAAACTACAATGACCAAAAGATTAAAACGGAGCAATTAACAAAAATCTAATAAAATGTCAGCCTTATTTTTTATCTCCCCCACTAAAATGTAAGTCCCACGAGGACGAGGCTAGTGACTTACACCTACTTGTTTGTTGCTGTGGTGGTTTAGTCGCTAAGTTGTGTCCGACTCTTATGAGTCCATGGGCTATAGCCTGCCAGGCTCCTGTGTCCATGGAATTTTCCAGGCAAGAATACTGGAGTGGGTTGCCATTTCCTCCTCCAGGGGATCTTCCTGACTCAGGGATCAAACCCATGTCTCCTGCATTGACAGGCAGATTCTTTACCACTGAGCCACCAGGGAATCCCAGTTTGGTAGTTGGAAGCAGGTAACTAGGATTAGAGGTAAGGTTGGAAAACAGGGCTATGACGTTTGACTAGTAGGTGATAGGGAATCCTTAAAAAGTTTTATCCAGGGGAATTATATTTGATTTTTACTTCAGAATGGTATTTCCAGCAAAATCAGTAATTTGAGTGGTCCATCAGATCAGATCAGTCGCTCAGTCGTGTCCGACTCTTTGCAACCCCATGAATCGCAGCACGCCAGGCCTCCCTGTCCATCACCAAAATAAGTTATTGAAGCCCCCAGGATGTTCTGAAAAGTAAAAATGATCATTCATACAACCAGCCTTTATTGAGCATCTTTCTTTTTTAAATTGTGGTATAATTAACATATAACGGTATTAGTTTCAGGTGCACAACATAATGTGATATTTGTATATCTGTGAAATGGTTACCACGGTAAGTCTAGAATCTTCTACTTTAGGATTAGAGGAATAAATACACCATGTGTATAAATAATATACATTTATACACCATGTGTATAAATATATTTATACACATGGTGTATAAATAATGATTTATACACCATGTATATATAAATGATTTATACATTTATACACCATGATTTATACATTTATACATCATGTATATATTTATACACCATGTATACATTTATACACCATGTGTATAAAATACATTTATACACCATGTGTATAAAATACATTTATACACCATGTGTATAAATAATGTACACATCCGTTTTCAATAAACTTGTGATTCAGTAAGAGAAATGACAGTTATAATACAGTGCTGAATCTGAGTGTCATAAGAGGCATGAATATGTCAGGTCTCAGCAATGTAAGATTCTGAGATGAGAAAAGACACAGATTCTTTCAAATTAAAAATAAGTTCTTGAGTAGATTTTAAAATGTGTCCAGTTAAACAGTCAGTGCAGTCTTACTATAACATTTACAGTTTTCGTCTATTAACCCTCACTTCTCATGTTGGCGTCCCCACTGCTTAATTCTTTTTGAGTGAAATTTCAGATTTGACTACCATACTACTACTATGGGACCTCAGAAAGTAGTGTATCTTCTGTGTGCCTTAGTTGTCTCATTTGTAAATTAGGAATACTAAAACCTACTTCATAGGTTTGTGATGATTAAATGATATGTTAGTATCCAGAATGGTGCCTGGAAAAACACTTTACATCTTTTGAATATTTAACTATTTGACATAAAAATGCTGTAATTGAATAAGAACTAACTTAAAGGCAGAATTTTTTCTTTTTCCTTTTTTTGTTCTATTTGTATCAGCTAAACCCTCTACATTCAGAGAGGGTAAATACATTCTGTTAAACTAAACTTCTTGAACGAGTGACCTTTGTTTATTATCTCCTTTTATTTACTGATCATGTTTCTGAAATCTGATTTCCATTTTTACTCCTCAGCTTTGTCATAAAGTCCTTAATTACCAGACTGAACATAATATTCTATTTAGCTCTGCCCTTTCTGTGACATTTGCTGCTGTTCCTCATTTCCTCCTCTTTAAAACTCGTTTTCCTTGGTTTTCCTAAAACCTCCCCTTACCCCTGTATTTTCATCTCCTAGATCTAGGTCATTTGCCTTCGCCTCTTACATGTTGGTATTGTTGAAGGTTCTTTCTGCTTCCCCCCTTTTTTTCTGTATAGATTCTACCACATGTATGCTGATGACTCCTAAATCTGCCCTGATATCTTAATCTCCAGGCCCTAGAGTTTATCCTCATTTGAATGTCTCATGAGGACCTGTATAAACTTTACCAGTGAGTTCTACACAGGTGGCTCAGAGGTTGAAGCGTCTGCCTGCAATGCAGGAGACCTGGGTTCGATGCCTGGGTCGGGAATATCCTCTGGAGAAGGAAATGGCAACCCACTCCAGTATTCTTGCCTGGAGAATCCCATGGACAGAGGAGCCTGGTGGGCTACAGTCCACGGGGTCACAAAGAGTCAGACACGACTGAGCGACTTAACTAACTTTCTACACTGAGCTCTTTATCTTCACACACTTAACCAAACCTGCTGGTAACCTTACTTCTGTGTTCTATCTGTGTGACACTATTGTCTGTCTAGTACCAAAACCAGATTTTTACATGAGAGAATACATGCCTCCCTTTTGTATATTTGTCACCATGTTTGTCAGCCCAGCTTCTGAAGCTTTTCTTATCTTTCTTTCGTTGTCTTCATTGTCACTGGCTAATTTGGCCTGGCCGGCCAGCCCCGACCATTAATTGCTCTGTTTGCTATAATATTTTTGTGCCAGGGCTACTGAAAATGGGACCTATTTTGTAAGCATAATGTGGGAGGAGATTTCTAGAATAATATTGTTTTAAAAGAATTCAGTTTCATGAGTGACCAGTAGATACTTGTAATCCAAGGTGGATACCAGCCATTGCATATATATAGTCGGCCCTCTTTATCCACGGATTCAACTAACCACAGATTGAATCGAATCAATTGAATTGAACCCAGGTTGGTTGAATCTGTGACTGTGAATCCTGTGGATAAGGAGGGCCGACTGTGTTCATTGTATTGTACAATAAGGGACTTGAACATCCTCAGAGCTTGGTATCTGTGAGGGGCCCTGGGACCAACCCCTTTGGATTGTGAAGGACGACTGTACTTTTTGCCTAATGGTTAATAATTTAGGTTATAAAGGATAGAGTCTTGAGTTTGTCAGTCTTTTGCTAGTTGATTTTAATATGATAGTCTGTGCTTCCTTTCGAAAAGGAAGTATTATTCTTTCCACAGTCACCCTCAGAAATATAATGGATTTGGTTCCAGTTTTGTGAATATTGCAATAAAGTGAGTCACAAGGATTTTTGGTTTCCCAGTGCGTATAAAAGTTATGTTTTCACTGTAGTATAGTCTTTTAAGTATGCAGTAGCATTATACCTGAAAAACAATGTGCATACCTTAATTAAAAAATACTTTTTTGCTAAAAAATACTAACCATTATCAGCGAATCCTAATCTTTCTGTGGTAGTAGTAGTGTCAAGGATCACTGACCGCAGTTCACCATAACAAACACAGTAACAATGAAAAAGTTTGAAATATGGTAGGAATTAACAAAATGTAGACAGAGACATGAAGTGAGCAAATACTATTATAAAAAATGGTGCCAATTGACTTGCTTGATAAAGAGTTGCCATAAACCTTCAATTTGTAAACACAATATCTGCACATATCTGCACAATAACAGTAAAGTGAGATGCCTGTATTCTGTATCCAAGCTCTAGAAATGTCCTTCTACATAGGATCAAGCATGTAATGGCAAGAAGACATTTTGGCTTCTAGTAGTTTCCAGGCACTGCTGGGAGGCAGGGACTGAACAGTCCTGAGACTGTGGCTACTTGGGAGCTGGTGGCAACGTGTGAAGACAGCCAATGGCCAGGTGGGGTGAGGGTGACCCATGCTGGACCATGGAGGAATAAGCAGAAACCCCCAATGTCAACAGCTGGCATTGAGAAGGATGCTTTGAATATGTCCACTGCTGCTGCTGCTAAGTCACTTCAGTCGTGTCCGACTCTGTGCTACACCAGAGACGGCAGTCCACCAGGCTCCCCTGTCCCTGGGGTTCTCCAGGCAAGAACACTGGAGTGGGTTGCCATTTCCTTCTCCAATGCATGAAAGTGAAAAGTGAAAGTGAAGTCCCTCAGTCGTGTCCGACTCTTAGCGACCCCATGGCCTGCAGCCTACCAGGCTCCTCCGTCCATGGGATTTTCCAGGCAAGAGTACCGGAGTGGGGTGCCATCGCCTTCTCTGGAATTCGTCCACAGATAAACTCAGAACACTGTTCCTATGTGTGTGCTAAATGAGAAGTTCAAGGTGTCAGAAGTAAATAAACTTGATGGGAAGGCATCCATTAACCATCACAAAGGCAGATTTACATTCTTTTATGAGTGGAGCATCAAACTAAACTGGACAGGTACCTCTGGAGTGCAGTACAAGGGCCGTGTGGAGATCCTCAATTTGTCCGATGAAAATAGTGTGGATGAAATGGAGATTAGTGTGAGCTTTGCCAGAAATGAGCCAGACACAAATCTCATGGCCTTAAAAAATCAGCAGCATCCTCAAAACAGAGTTCACACGGGGTACGATATTGCCTCCAATCATGGAGAGTCAGTAGACCCAGCCGGGCAGCCAGCACTGAAAACTGAGGAGCGCAAGGCCAAATCTGCCCCTTCAAAAGCCCAGATCAGAGCTCTACAGAGTTGTTTGTTTTTTTTTTTTTTACTACCCAAGAACTCGTTCAGGCCTGTGCCCATGCTCCTGTAATGTTGTGTGTTTGTGTTGAGTCAGTCAGTTGTGTCCTACCCTTTTCGACCCTATGAACGGTAGCCTGACAGGCTTCTCTGTCCATGTAATTCCCTAGGCAAGAATATAGGGAGTAAGTGGGTTACCATTTCCTACTCCAGGGGATCTTTCCAACCCAGGGATTAAATTTGCATTTCCTGCATTTCCACTTCACCTGGAAAGCCCTCCTGCAATGTTAGAAGCAGAGAAAGGTGGCAAGTTTCAGCTGATTGGTGTCAGTGTCTGGAGAAGTCATTGAACTGGTCCCTGAGAAACATTGCGATGAAGTGGAGGTTTAAATCTTGGCCAGAAGGTGGCTTTGCTTCAATGCCAAGAATGGAGAGAAGGAGCTGTGTTTGGAAGGCTGAGGCATTCCTGCCCATTAGGACGAGAGAATGCGGCAGAGTTGGCAGTGGTACTACATTGAGGGCATCAGACCTTTGGCTACCGTGCATGCTTCTCTTAGGGCCAGCAGCGGAAGTACAGGCTGCCCAGGATTTCAGTCCAACCCTCTCCTAGGCTCGGGACTCAGAGGATTGTACCTTCCCAACCACTAACTTGGGGCCAGGGCTCTTTCCCTTCATGTGCACCTTAGGTTTGCGCATGCTTTCTGCTCGCTGGGTGGGAACAGAGGGGGAGTTCTTTTAGGTGTATGGCACCCCACTCCAGTACTCTTGCCCAGAGAATCCCATGGACGGAGGAGCCTGGTGGGCTGCAGTCCATGGGATCGCAAAGAGTCGGACACGACTGAGCGACTTCCCTTTCACTTTTCACTTTCATGCATTGGAGAAGGAAATGGCAACCCACTCCAGTGTTCTTGCCTGGAGAATCCCAGGGACAGGGGAGCCTGGTGGGCTGCCGTCTATGGGGTCGCACAGAGTCGGACACGACTGAAGTGACTCAGCAGCAGCAGCAACGCTAAATAAATGTAATTTTTAAAATGAAGGAAAAGACCTTTTAGAAATCATCATTTAATACAGTCTGTCACCAGCTGTGTTAGTTTATGAGGAGATGGTCTCAAAAAATTTATATCATTTGCTCCAGATACTTGTTGAATGTCAAAAGGAGGCCAAGGTTTGTGAGGCTTTGGAATCAGGTACAGACATACTTCTTTATTTTGCTTCACATTATTGTGTGTTTTAATAAATTGAAGGTTTGGGGCAACCCTGCATTTTCAGGTGACTAACATTTTTTAGCAGTAAAGTATTTTTTAATTAAGGCATATTCATTGTTTTTTCAGACACAATGCTGTTGCACATGTAGTAGACCACATGTGTAATGTAAACATAACTATTAGATGCAGTGAGAAACCAAAAAATTCATGTGACTTGCTTTATTGCAATAATCTGGAAGCAGACCACAATATCTCCAAGGTAAGGCCATAAGCTAGTCTTATTCTTACCTTCCAGGTTAAAGAGCTAAGTTTTCCTTTCTGTCTTTCAGGTGTGCAACTGGCTAAGTTATCTTACCTCCCTGAGTTTCATATTCTTCCATCAAGAAAGTAGTGTTATATTTACCCCTTCCTAGGGCCATGGTAAGGCTGAGTGACATGGCTGATGAATACATTTGGCAGGTAGTAAAAGCTAAGAGCAGTCGTTCTTCTCACCTATCAGCTTCACGTAGTTATCTGAAACAGAAGTTCTTCAGTCCCTGTCTATGATCCTTGCCAAATCTCTGGATGGCTTCACAGATCCTCTGAAACTGTGGCCAAAACTGCCTGTTTTTCTACTTTTAAGTGGGAGGCTCGTTGGCTAAGAAGTCCAAATAAAAATTTAAAAATTATTGCCATTTATTGGTATTTCATTCTCACTTAGCTCACTTTCAGGTTTACAAAGTTAGATCAATGTGGGGTTTTTTTCCCCCTTAATCCTCTCGAGAATGATTGCTGCTATTCCTACCTCTGCCCTGGAAGAATGTGGGAGACCTGGGTTCAGTCCCTGTGTTGGGAAGATCCCCTGGAGAAGGGAAAGGTTACCCACTCCAGTATTCTGGCCTGGAGAATTCCATGGACTGTACAATCCTTGGGGTTGCAAAGAGTGAGATATGACTGAGCGACTTTCACTTTCATACTGTCTCTTAAATACTCTTGATTCAAATATCTAATCACCTTCCTGCTTCTCTAAGCTGGAAGACTTGGAGACTTAGAGATGATCAAGACTCCATTGAAAGCCTTACTAAGTTAAGTTGCAGCATGACTGAAGTGTTGATCCTGGTCTGTCACAGTATTAAAATAGCATACATCTCATTAATATATCATAAAACTTAGTTGACATTCATTCAGCAAACTATATTGGATTCCATATTGACTGGGGGTCAGTTATAATACCTCATACCAAAGCAAGAACAGTTCAGTTCAGTCACTCAGCCATGTCTGACTCTTTTTGACTCCATGAACTGCCGAATGCCAGGCCTCCCTGTCCATGACCAACTCCGGGAGCTTACTCAAACTCATGTCCATTGAGTTGGTGATGCCATCCAACCATCTTATCCTCTGTCGTCCCTTCTCCTGCCTTTCCCAGCATCAGGGTCTTTTCCAGTGAGTCAGTTTTTTGCATCAGGTAGCCAAAGTATTGGAGCTTAAACTTGCAGCATCAGTTCTTCCACTGAATATTCAGGACTGATTTCCTTTAGGATGGACCAGTTGGATCTCCTTGCAGTCCAAGGGACTCTCAAGAGTCGTCTCCAACACCACAGTTCAAAAGCATCAATTCTTTGGTGCTAAGCTTTCTTTATAGTCCAACTCTCACATCCATACATGACTACTGGAAAAACCATAGCCTTGACTAAACGGACCTTTGTTGGCAAAGTAATGTCTCTTCTTTTTAATAAACTGTCTAGGTTGGTCATAGCTTTTCTTCCAGGGAGCAAGTGTCTTTTACTTTCATGACTGTAGTCACTATCTACAGTGATTTTTGGAGCCCCCCCCCCAAAAAAAAGAAAAGTCTCTCACTGTTTCCATTGTTTCCCCATCTATTTGCCATACCAAAGCAAGGGTACAGGCAATATACTGACAGGCCTGCTGGCCAGGAATGCAGCTTAGGTGGTGGGAGAAAAAGTGTTATTACAGTTGGTTCTGTACTGCAGAGTTAACGCAAAGTGTTCTGGAAAACCATTCAGAGAAAGCCTGGAGAAGGGCTGTATATTCACTAGATTTTTTTCAGAATTTTTTTGTATTGCTATTTAATATTTTGTGTGCTTCTATATAGTTATTCAATTGGAATAATACTATTGGATTATAATTTAGTCTCAAGGAGAGGTGGTAGAAAGCAAAAACCTCTATATGTGTCAGATTTGAGAAAGCAACTCACAAGTTGTGTATTCCTTCCTCTCCAACAATATAGTAGGGTGTAGGATGTGCAGTTGATGAAAGTGAAAGAGAGTGAAAAAGTTGGCTTAAAGCTCAACATTCAGAAAACTAAGATCATGGCATCCGGTCCCATCACGTCATGGCAAATAGATGGGAAAACAGTGGAAACAGTGGCTGACTTTATTTTTTTGGGCTCCAGAATGCCTGCAGATGGTGATTGCACCCATGAAATTAAAATATGCTTACTCCTTGGAAGGAAAGTTCTGACCAACCTAGACAGCATATTAAAAAGCAGAGACATTACTTTGTCAACAAAGGTCCGTCTAGTCAAGGCTATGGTTTTTCCAGTGGTCATGTATGGATGTGAGAGTTGGACTATAAAGAAAGCTGAGCGCCAAAGAATTGATGCTTTTGACTGTGGTGTTGGAGAAGGCTCTTGAGAGTCCCTTGGACTACAAGGAGATCCAACCAGTCCATCCTAGAGGAGATCAGTCCTGGGTGTTCATTGGAAGGACTGATGTTGAAGCTGAAACTCCAGTACTTTGGTCACCTGATGCCAAGAGCTGACTCATTTGAAAAGACCCTGGTGCTGGGAAAGATTGAGGGCAGGAGGAGAAGGGGACGACAGAGGATGAGATGGCTGGATGGCATCACTGACTCGATGGACATGGGTTTGGGTGGACTCCGGGAGTTAGTGATGGACGGGGAGGCCTGGAGTGCTGCAGTTCATGGGGTCGCAAAGGGCTGAACATGACTGAGCGACTGAACTGAACTGAGGGTGTGTAGTTAAATGTGCTGGACTCTTAGGCTTTGCTTCTTGACTTCATCATATTCCAGCTATGTGACCTTGGGTAAGAAAGCTTGCTGGACCTGTTTCCTCATCTCTGATAGGGGCAATTGACTGGGTTATTGTGAAATTTAAGCAGTTAATACATGTAAAATGATTTCAGTTTACTTGTTTCAAATAAATGGTTTACACTTAATTATTTTATTCTTAAAATTAGGTAGAATCTTGTTTGATGATTGTGAAGACAGCGTGTGCATATTCTGCTTAAAAATGTGAGAAAATTTTGATATAAATAGCTGTACTCGATTCTATAATAGGTCCCATGATAAATGTAAAAATCATAAATAGAAAAGTCTTTAAAAATCCTAATTTTACAGATGTGGTAACTGAAAACCAAAGAGATGATCCTTTGCTCAGGGTTGCACAGTGTGGAAGTGGCTCTGGGAACTGTGGCCCTTGACTCTTGTCTGGTGCTCTTTCAGTACCTTGTGCAGCTTCCCTGAGGGGACAGTGCCCTGAAAAAGATGAGTTTATTTGAAGAGCTAAGACCAAAACAGATGAAAACATGAGCAATAAGAAGTCATTGTATAATGAAATACCTGATGGTGTGGCATAGACTCTAAGGACATACCCGTCTGACTTCATCAGCTGCTCTCTTGAAGCAGAGAAATGCACTGTACTAGTTGCTTGAGTCCTAGAAGGTTGATAGATTAAGAGCATTTTTTTTGAGAAGAATGTCAATAGTTATAAACCAAAGTCAACCTCTGTCTTCTTTCTCCCTACTGAGTTTAGATTGTAATTGATCTGGAGGAAGAGTCCATCTTTGCCAGGCCAGCCAGTACTCTTTGTGTTATTGCTTTTCACATCAGTGCAAGGCAGACCTTCCTCCCTGGTGGGCTGATTCCCCACAGACATGCTCTGACATGGCCAGGGTCAGTGTGAAGAGTGCAGCACCATTGCTCACTTGTATATGTGATCATGAGGAAGGGATAGGTTCTGGAAGTGTCATTGATTGATGGGGAGCATTTATCATTTGTCTATGTTGATGTTACCACTAAAAGGCAGTGGTGCTCGTGTCTGGGATTAAAGTGCATCTATACCGTCTCATTAACTGTGCATGAATCCACTGCCTCTAAAAATGTTGCAGAACAGGACATGCCCTAGAATATCCAGCTGTATAAAGGTGTGCTGTAGAAGTGAAAACACTGGCCCACCCTTCACTACACCCAGGCATCCCATTCCCCAGGGCTCTCCTTACTAACAGTTCGTAACCTTTCCATCAGATCAGATCAGATCAGTCGCTCAGTCGTGTCCGACTCTTTGCGACCCCATGAACTGCAGCACGCCAGGCCTCCCTGTCCATCACCAGCTCCCGGAGGTCACTCAGACTCGCATCCATCGAGTCAGTGATGCCATCCAGCCATCTCATCCTCTGTCGTCCCCTTCTCCTCCTGCCCTCAATCCCTCCCAGCATCAGAGTCTTCTCCAATGAGTCAACTCTTCGCATGAGGTGGCCAAAATACTGGAGTTTCAGCTTTAGCATCATTCCTTCTAAAGAAATTCCAGGATTGATCTCCTTCAGAATGGACTGGTTGGATCTTCTTGCAGTCCAAGGGACTCTCAAGAGTCTTCTCCAACACCACAGTTCAAAAGCATCAATTCTTCGGCGCTCAGCCTTCTTCACAGTCCAGCTCTCACATCCATACATGACCACAGGAAAGACCATAGCCTTGACTAGGCGAACCTTTGTTGGCAAAATGATGTCTTTCCATACTGTTCTCCTAAATGTATTTAGATAATTTAGCAAAAAATGGTAGTCAAAATATTTTTGTTTTTCATCACTTTTTTTCACAGTATACATGCAAATCTACTTCACTTTATTAATCCCAGAGTGCCCCTTCTTCTGACTATACCATATATATTGATTTTTAACTGTTTCTCTATTGGTATTTATTCATTCATTCATTCATTTGGCCGCGTCATGGGGCTTGTGGGATCTTAATTCCCGGATCAGGGCCCCCTGCAGTGGAGGCATGGAGTCCTAACCACTGGACCACCAGGGAATTCCTTCCTTATTAATATTTAAATTTTCTCCAATTTCTTGCCATTAAAAAATAAAGCTGTAGTCAACAGGGTTCTTATATGTCATGCTTGTCATGATTGAATATGTGGTAATAGATGCCTAGAAGTATAATTGAGTAGTAGAAAGACAGGCATTTCAAATTTTTGTGGACTGCTAGGTTGCCATCTTGGAGAAGGCAATGGCACTTGCCTGGAAAATCCCATGAACGAAGGAGCCTGGTAGGCTCCAATCCATGGGGTTGCTAAGAGTCAGGCACGGCTGAGTGACTTCACTTTCACTTTTCAGTTTCATGCATTGGAGAAGGAAATGGCAAGCCACTCCAGTATTCTTGCCTGGAGAATCCCAAGGACAGAGGAGCCTAGTGGGCTGCCGTCTACGGGGTTGCACAGAGTCGGACACGACTGAAGCGACTTAGCAGTAGCAGCAGCAGGTTGCCATCTAAAACTGCAAACTACTGACCTCTGATAAAGTTCTCTTTCACTTACATAATTGACTGTCTGAATAACTCTGGGACATTTGTATATTTCTAACAAATTTTTGCTCTTCAGGGCCGCTTGGCTTTGTGTATTGATAGTGCAGCTTAACTGATTATTCTGAAGATAGATGTTCTATATTTTTTATCACTCATGCCATTCTGCTTTTAGTTTTGGTGAGTTTTGGTGCTACTCTGCCTCATTTTCTCTGCTTATCTCTGTAATTGCCTTTTTAAAATGTGGATTTTATTTCTCATATGAAAAATGCATTCACTTATAGAAAATTTGGAAGGCGCAAAAAAGGGATTATTCATAATACCTTTGTATGTAAAAATACATTGTGAAGGGGATGGATGTCCTGCCCTTGTCCTTCTTTTTTCTACTCCCAGGTTGGTCTTGGTCTTGTCTTCTAATTTTTTCTGTTCTTATGCAAACTTTACAGAGCAAACCTTGTATGTGTACATACATTCGTATATTGTTGTTGTTTCAATCATGACCTCGTGGACTGTAGCACACCAGGCTTCCCTGTCCTTCATTGTCTCTTGGAGTTTGTTCAAACTCATGTCCATCCAACCATCTCATCCTCTGTCATCTCCTTCTCCTTTTACTTTCAGTCTTTCCCAGCCTCAGGGTCTTTTCCAATGAGTCAGCTCTTCGTTATCAGGTGGCCACAGTATTGGAGCTTCAGTATCAGTCCATGTAGTGAATATTCAGGGTTGATTTCCTTTAGGATTGACTGGTTTGCTCTCCTTTGTAGTCCAAGGGACTCTCAAGATGAGTCTTCTCCAACACCATAGTTCAGTTCAGTTCAGTCGCTCAGTCGTATCCGACTCCTTGCAACCCCATGATCCACAGCACTCCAGGTCTCCCTGTCCATCACCAACTCCCAGAGTACCCATGTCCATTGAGTCGGTGATGCCATCCAACCATCTCAACCTCTGTGGTCCCCTTCTCCTGCCCTCAGTCTTTCCCAGCATCAGGGACTTTTCAAATGAGTCAGCTCTTCGCATCAGGTGGCCAAAGTATTGGAGTTTCAGCTTCAACATCAATCCTTTCAATGAACACCCAGGACTGATCTCCTTTAGGATGGACTGGTTGGATCTCCTTGCGGTCCAATGGACTCTCAAGAGTCTTCTCCAACACCATAGTTCAGAAGCATCAATTCTTTGGTGCTCAACCTTATTTATGGTCCAACTCTCAACATCCATACATGACTACTGGAAATACCTTGCTTTAACTGTATGGACCTTTGTTGGCAAAGTGATGTCTCTGCTTTTTAATGTGCTATTTAGGTTTTTCATGGCTTTTCTTCCAAGGAGGAAGTGTTTTTTTAAATTTCGTGGCTACAGTCACCATCAGCAGTGATTTTGGAGCCCAAGAAAATAAAATCTGCCACTGTTTCCACTTTTACTCCATCTGTTTCCACTTTTACTCCATCTATTTGCCATGAAGTGATGGGACCAGATGCCATGCTTTTAGTTTTTTGAGTGTTGAGTTTTAAACCAACTTTTTCACTCTCCTTTCACCTTCATCAAGAGGTTCTTTAGTTCTTCACTTTCTGACATTAGGTTGGTATCATCTGAATATGTGAGGTTGTTAATATTTCTCCCGGCAATCTTGATTCCAGCTTGTGCTTCTTCCAGCCCAGCGCTTCTTCCAGCCCAGCGTTTCTCATGATGTACTCTGCATAGAAGTTAAGTAAGCAGGGTGACAATATACAGCCTTGATGTACTCCTTTCCCAATTTTGAACCAATCTGTTCCATGTCCATCTCTAACTTGCTTCCTGACCCACATACAGGTTTCTCAAGAGGCAGGTAGGTATTCTCATCTCCTTAAGAACTTTTCAGTTAGTTGTGATCCACATAGTCAAAGGCTTTAGCCTCGTCAGTGAAGCAGTAGATGTTTTTCCTAAATTCTCTTGCAGTTTGATCTCTGGTTCCTCTGCCTTTCCTAAGTCCAGCTTGTACATTGAGAAGTTCTCGGTTCACATACTGTTGAAGCCTAGCTTGAAGGATTTTGAGCATTACCTTGCTGGCATATGAAATGAGCACAATTGTATGGTAGTGAACATTCTTAAGATTTTTTAAAAAGACCGAATAAGATCATGTTATTGTCCTGCAGCCTTTTGTTTTAAACTTATAAAATATCATGGAAATATTCCAAATTAGTAAAATATCTAATCAGATCAGATCAGATCAGTCGCTGAGTTGTGTCCGACTCCTTGCGACCCCATGAACCGCAGCACGCCAGGCCTCCCTGTCCATCACCAGCTCCCGGAGGTCACTCAGACTCACACCCATCAAGTCAGTGATGCCATCCAGCCATCTCATCCTCTGTCGTCCCCTTCTCCTCCTGCCCTCAATCCCTCCCAGCATCAGAGTCTTCTCCAATGAGTCAACTCTTCGCATGAGGTGGCCAAAATACTGGAGTTTCAGCTTTAGCATCATTCCTTCTAAAGAAATTCCAGGATTGATCTCCTTCAGAATGGACTGGTTGGATCTTCTTGCAGTCCAAGGGACTCTCAAGAGTCTTCTCCAACACCACAGTTCAAAAGCATCAATTCTTCGGCGCTCAGCCTTCTTCACAGTCCAGCTCTCACATCCATACATGACCACAGGAAAGACCATAGCCTTGACTAGGCGAACCTTTGTTGGTAAAGTAATGGCTCTGCTTTTGAATATGCTATCTAGGTTGGTCATAACTTTCCTTTCAAGGAGTAAGCGTCTTTTAATTTCATGGCTACAGTCACCATCTGCAGTGATTTTGGAGCCCAGAAAAATAAAGTCTGACACTGTTTCCACTGTTTCTCCATCTATTTCCCATGTAGTGATGGGACCAGATGCCATGATCTTCGTTTTCTGAATGTTGAGCTTTAAGCCAACCTTTTCACTCTCCACTTTCACTTTCATCAAAAGGCTTTTTAGCCCCTCTTCACTTTCTGCCATAAGACTGGTGTCATCTGCATATCTGACGTTATTGATATTTCTCCCGGCAATCTTGATTCCAACTTCTGTTTCTTCCAGTCCAGCATTTCTCATGATGTACTCTGCATATAAGTTAAATAAACATGGTGACAATATGCAGCCTTGACGTACTCCTTTTCCTATTTGGAACCAGTCTGTTGTTCCATGACCAGTTCTAACTGTTGCTTCCTGACCTGCATACAGATTTCTCAAGAGGCAGATCAGGTGGTCTGGTAATCCCATCTCTTTCAGAATTTTCCACAGTTTATTGTGATCTACACAGTCAAAGGCTTTGGCATAGTCAATAAAGCAGAAATAGATGTTTTTCTGGAACTCTCTTGCTTTTTCGATGATCCAGCGGATGTTGGCAATTTGATCTCTGGTTCCTCTGCCTTTTCTAAAAGCAGCTTGAACATCAGGAAGTTTACAGTTCACATATTGCTGAAGCCTGGCTTGGAGAATTTTGAGCATTACTTTACTAGCGTGTGAGATGAGTGCAATTGTGCGGTAGTTTGAGCACTCCTTGGCATTGCCTTTCTTTGGGATTGGGATGAAAACTGACCTTTTCCAATCTTGTGGCCACTGCTGAGTTTTCCAAATTTGCTGGCATATTGAGTGCAGCACTTTCACAGCATCATCTTTCAGGATTTGGAATAGCTCCACTGGAATTCCATCACCTCCACTAGCTTTGTTCGTAGTGATGCTTTCTAAGGCCCATTTGACTTCACATTCCAAGATGTCTGGCTCTAGGTCAGTGATCACATCATCATGATTATCTGGGTCTTGAAGCTCTTTTTTGTACAGTTCTTCTGTGTATTCTTGCCACCTCTTCTTAATATCTTCTGCTTCTGTTAGGTCCATACCATTTCTGTCCTTTATCGAGCCCATCTTTGCATGAAATGTTCCTTTGGTATCTCTGATTTTCTTGAAGAGATCCCTAGTCTTTCCCATTCTGTTGTTTTCCTCTGTTTCTTTGCATTGATCACTGAAGAAGGCTTTCTTATAGCTAACATTTATTGAGCACTTACCATATACCCAAGACCCTGTTTTAAGTCCTTTGCATGAATATATTTATTTAATAAAGTTATCAAGTAAATTTAAGGCTCACTTTATTACTTAACCATAATTATTTAATTTGGATTTTTTATCATAATCCTTTGAGGTAAAGACTGGTTTTACTCTTCCTTTTGCAGATAAAGAAAATGAGGTCCAGATATTTCTGTTCAGAGCCACTTACCTTGTAAGTGCTGGAACTGAGTTTAAATCCAGGTGATCTGACTTTGGACCCTGTGCTTTAAGTACTGTTTCTCATACTGCAGCAGTATCTGGGTCAAGGTGTTTATAAGGGATTTGATGTAGCTTCCTGCTCCCTAAGCTGCTAAGAGCGTAGCTTTCTAATGGAAGATTCTGACTTGGAGCTTCACGGCAATTGTATCCCTCAGCTCAAAAGGATACACGTGAAAAATTTTCCTGCAGTTTGTGTCTGTACACTATTTTGTGCAGTTTTGCCCAAATGTGCTAATGAGTGGTACAGATACTGTTCTTGGGCCTCTCATCCATGAAGCAGCAACCTGGGCTCTGGAGTGTGGAGTGGGCGATAGCCTCCGATTCTGCCACTTGGCAGCTGTGTGACCTTGGGCAAATTACCTAGCTTTTCTGTACTTCATGTCCCTTATCACTGAAAAGGGAAATAATGTGATGACTCAGGATTGTTGTGAAGGTTGCCTCATAAAGTTTTAAAGCATTTAGAGCAGCACCTGACATGTGTTTGTTAGATCAGTTCCTTAGGTATTCGGTACTTAGCTTTTACCACTTATGTCACTAAATACCCATAACCACCCTACAAAGTAGGTAGTATCACCTGTTTTCTGGGTGAGGAAACCAGCTGAGAGAGTTGGTCAGGATATGACCTGTCTACCCCAGGCCTGCGAGGCTCACAGTATTCACACTGGGTCCCCAACTGCAGGTCCTCAGAGCCACAAACTCAGCAACAGGGCAGGTGATTAAAGGGATATCAGATTTTGAGTTTCAGCCATTCAGATATATATTAAACTTTAATTTATGGACAAGAATTTTTTTCTGTGGAAAAATCTGTACTATTATGCCACTCAGATGAAGTCATTTAGATCTTAAATTTGTAAAAAGTAGATTCTAAGAGGTTGAATTTAGTATGTATCTGTACTGATAGGCATATCTGAATAGTTGTATGTAAGGTAACAGGTATTAATAATTGAATTGAAAGCTGTAGTTTACTTAGGAATAAAATCATAATCAGATCAGATCAGTCGCTCAGAACATAGTATTTTTCCATGTAATCATAAACTATTTGGTTTTTGAGAGTAATAGCATTTATTAAAGTATGCAGATAATTAAATTCTAGAGTTTTATGGCAGAATTTGTAAGGACTAATGTTTAAAGACTTTAAGAATTTTATTTTCTTAACCCAAAGTTGGGTAACTCTTAACTTTGTGAGGTTTTAGCAAAGACTTTAGTTGGTTATTTGTGGAAAATCCTGTGTAATGTTTAGAAGCCCAGATAGTATCATGTTACTACCTTCCTGTATAATGAAAAAAGCAATATTTTCTGACACTTAATTGAACTTTGTCTTAGAACTCTGATTAGGTAGGCAATTGTGCCTTCTCAGGTTTGAATTTCAAGTGAACTTGAAAAGAACACTTAAAATAGTGTACTGTGTGAAGGAAATCTTGTAATCAAAACATCACTTCGGTTTCTGCCAAGCTCTCTTTCCGTGGGTAGAAGTGTTAGGAGAGATTTGGGAGATGATGAAGAGTAGTTCTTTTCTCTAAAGGACTCACGTCTTGTGCTTCTCTTCCATTGCTGTTTTTGTTATCCACTTTTGCTTGCTGGAATGAATGTGCTAATTTATCATCAGTTATTTACTTGGGTATTCATTGATTATTCTATTAAAATGGGAGGTGGGTACAGAAGTGGAGAATGTGACTCAGGAGTCTAGATGGGAAACGTGAAATAAACTAGAAGGACCCAGAGAATAGAGTTCCTTGGAGTATGTGAACATAATGATGGTGGGTGATCTGGGCTTTGAAGAAATGTTTGTTTGGGGGCAGGTGAAAGAAGAAAGCACAAGTGGAGCACACAGGCCAAAGTGAGTGTGCCAGATGTGGGTCTTGGTTCATGTTATAAATGTCTGCTTGAGCACCTGCTGTGTTTCAGGAACTATTGGATACAAAGATGAATACATTTCCCACCCTAGTTTAGAAGTTCATAAACTAATAAACTAAAAGTATATGAAATGATTCATTGTAGTACTGTATGAGTGTGCATGGTATCACTTTAGTTATGTTTCACAGGAAACATAATTATGGAAGGGACTCAGAAATTTAATACATATATATGTATGTAAACTTGTGTTATCTGTTGCTGCATACATAACACATTACTCCAGAATTTAGCAGCTTAAAATAAGTCATTTATCTCCAAGTTTTTGTCCATTGGGAATCTGGGTGCCACTTAGCTGGGTGCCTCTGGCCCAGGGTCTCTCACTAGGCTGCTGTAGGCGTTGGCCAAGGCTGCAGGCATCTCAAGGCTTGAAAGGGGAGGATCTACTTCCAGAATCACTCGCGTAGCTCCTGGCTGGCCTCGAGCCCTCACTGACTGTTGGCTGGAGACATTAGTTCATTGCCACATTGGCCATTCATGGGGCTGCTCGCAACAGGACAGTTGTGACAGCTTGCTTTCCCCAGAAAGAAGGGATCTAAGATACCTTGAGTGAGTGAAAGTATGAAAGTGTTAGTCGCTCAGTTGTGTCTGACTCTTTGAGACCCTGTGGACTGTAGTGTGCCAGGTTCCTCTGTCCTTCGAATTTCCCAGGCAAGAACACTGGAGTGGGTAGCCATTCTCTTCTCCAGGCGAATCTTCCCAGCCCAGGGATCAAAGCCAATATGTACTGCAGGCAAATTCTTTACCATCTGAGCCACCAGGAATGACCCCAAATGTAAAGCACGGCCTTTTTTATAACCTAATGAAAGTAAAATTTAATCACTTCTGCTTTATTCTGTTAGAAGCTAGTCACTATACAGCCCACACTGAAGGAACAGAATAATCTAAAGGTGTATAGAGGAATGACTGTATCCTACAGGCTGCCTACCCCAAAATTCTATAAGTAGTTGATACATATTGTGCAACCCTGAGTCTTTGGGGAAGAAGGAAGAAAAATCAGGCAAGGAACATTTCTATTGGAAGAAACACATGTAATTAACCTAGAACCACAAATGTTCTTGCTAAAGATCCATGAACTTGTATTTGATGATGTCTTAATATTTTAGGGATAAATGGTAAAATGAATTATTTCCACCCTCATTAAACTTTCTGTGGAACTGATCTCATTTCTAGGCATTTTCTTTATGCCTTTTTAAAGCAAAGTGTTTATAAATGAGTAAAAAGCTATTGTTGGTGGCACAGCACGGGAGAAGTTTGGAAGTGTATCTCAATTTAAATAGTAGGTAAGATCCTTTAAGAATTGCGTGTTCTGAGTGGAATCATTTAAAATGAATTAGAGATACTCAGTCTTTTAAAGAACATTGATGAAAATCTTTCATCGTATTCTACTTTTAACACAGATTAATCAATGGATTTGTGTGTATGGTGTTGAAAGATTGAATGGTAGAGTGAAAAGAGCACCAGTTTAAAGATGGAGATTTGTGTCTAGGCTTCAAGAGTCAGACACGACTGAGCAACTGAACTGAACATCACAACCCATTACAAGTGTGACCTCAGGCAGTCATGTTGACTTTCTTGAGCCCAAGTTTCCTATCTGTAATGTAGATAAATACATATGAAAGAAAATAATTTGACATGAAGAGTGATAGATTTCTTTTTGGAAACTTACTAAAATCCTCATTTACTTTCAGAAAGAGTGTAAATCGTTAACGTTCAACTGTCTCAGTTCAGTTCAGTTCAGTCACTCAGTCGTGTCCAACTCTTTGCCACCCCATGAACCACAGCACGCCATACATCCCTGCCCATCACCAACTGCCGGAGTCTACCCAAACCCGTGTCCATTGAGTCGGTGATGCCATCCATCCATCTCATCCTGTCGTCCCCTTCTCCTTCTGCCCTCAATCTTTCCCAGCATCAGGGTCTTTTCCAGTGAGTCAGCTCTTAGCATCAGGTGGCCAAAGTATTGGAGTTTCAGCTTCAACATCAGTCCTTCCAATGAACATCCAGGACTAATCTCCTTTAGGATGGACTGGTTGGATCTCCTTGTAGTCCAAGGGACTCTCAAGAGCCTTCTCCAACACCACAGTTCAAAAGCATCAATTCTTCGGCACTCAGCTTTCCTTATAGTCCAACTCTGACATCCATTCATGACCACTGGAAAAACCGTAGCCTTGACTAGACCGACCTTTGTTGGCAAAGTAATGTCTCTGCTTTTTAATATGCTCACTGCTTCTCAATTTTCTACCAAGATTCTAACCTAAAAAATGGCTACCTGATAATTCTTGACTTCAGCATAATCCACCCAGATAAGACCAGATTACCCTTGTTTATTTTACACTGAGGTATATCATGTTGTACTTGGGGCCCATAGCAACATAGATGGATGCCAGAGTAGTTCTTCAGAAATAGTGAGATAACATTTTTACTGAAGTTTGCAATTTTACTGCAATTAGTAAGATTTTCTCTTAGGAAGATTTATTGGAATGTACATTGAGGAGTACTTGAAATGTAAAAGCTTATTATGTGCCTATATATATATATATGTTATTCACTCGGAAGGAACAAAACTATGTCTTTCTGATGTGTAAGAGAAAAAAGTCTTACTTATGGGTTACTTTATAGATTTTTTTTCTTTATTTCATGACTGTCCCCATCCATCGTAAATGAATGAAGTATCTTTCACAAGATATTGAATTCTTAATCCTTATGTCTTGCTCATAAAATTCATTCTTGATTTTGGGAATTTGGGAAGCTACTCTAATCCATGCTATATAAAGAGAATTGGGGGTTACAGATTCAGTTCAGTTCAGTTGCTCAGTCGTGTCAGACTTTTTGCTACCCTATGAACTGCAGAATGCCAGGCTTACCTGTCTGACACCAACTCCCAGAGATTGCTCAAACTCATGTCCATAGAGACAGTGATGCCATCCAGCTATCTCATCCTCTTTTGTCTCCGTCTGCTGTCTTCAATCTTTCCCAGGATCAGGGTCTTTTCTAGTGAGTCAGTTCTTCACATCAGGTGGCCAGAGTATTGGAGTTTCAGCTTCAGCAAAAGTCCTTCCAGTGAATATTCAGGACTGATTTCCTTTAGGATGGACTGGTTGGATCTCCTTGCAGTCCAAGGGACTCTCAAGAGTCTTCTCCAACACCACAGTTCAAAAGCATCAGTTCTTTGGCGCTCAACTTTCTTTATAGTCCAACTCTCACATCCATACATGACTGCTGGAAAAACCATAGCCTTGACTAGATGGACCTTTGTCAGCAAAGTAATGGCTCTGCTTTTTAATATGCTGTCTAGGTTGGTCATAGCTTTTCTTCCAAAGAGCAACCGTCTTTTAATTTCATGGCTACAGTCACCATCTGCAGTGATTTTGGCGCCCAAGAAAATAAAGTCTGTCACTTGTTTCCATTGTTTCTCCATCTATTTGCCATGAACTGATGGGACTGGCTCAGACCATGAACTCCTTATTGCCAAATTCAGACTGAAATTGAAGAAAGTAGGGAAAACTACTAGACCATTCAGGTATGACCTAAATCAAATCCCTTATGATTATACAGTGGAAGTGAGAAATAGATTTAAGGGCCTAGATCTGATAGATAGAGTGCCTGATGAGCTATGGAATGAGGTTCGTGACATTGTACAGGAGACAGGGATCAAGACCATCCCCATGGAAAAGAAATGCAGAAAAGCAAAATGGCTGTCTGGGGAAGCCTTACAAATAGCTGTGAAAAGAAGAGAAGCGAAAAGCAAAGGAGAAAAGGAAAGATATAAACATCTAAATGCAGAGTTCCAAAGAATAGCAAGAAGAGATAAGAAAGCCTTCTTCAGTGATCAATGCAAAGAAATAGAGGAAAACAACAGAATGGGAAAGACTAGGGATCTCTTCAAGAAAATCAGAGATACCAAAGGAACATTTCATGCAAAGATGGGCTCGATAAAGGACAGAAATGGTATGGACCTAACAGAAGCAGAAGATATTAAGAAGAGGTGGCAAGAATACACAGAAGAACTGTACAAAAAAGAGCTTCATGACCCAGATAATCATGATGATGTGATCACTGACCTAGAGCCAGACATCTTGGAATGTGAAGTCAAATGGGCCTTAGAAAGCATCACTACGAACAAAGCTAGTGGAGGTGATGGAATTCCAGTGGAGCTATTCCAAGTCCTGAAAGATGATGCTGTGAAAGTGCTGCACTCAATATGCCAGCAAATTTGGAAAACTCAGCAGTGGCCACAAGATTGGAAAAGGTCAGTTTTCATCCCAATCCCAAAGAAAGGCAATGCCAAAGAGTGCTCAAACTACCGCACAATTGCACTCATCTCACACGCTAGTAAAGTAATGCTCAAAATTCTCCAAGCCAGGCTTCAGCAATATGTGAACCGTGAACTTCCTGATGTTCAAGCTGGTTTTAGAAAAGGCAGAGGAACCAGAGATCAAATTGCCAACATCCGCTGGATCATGGAAAAAGCAAGAGAGTTCCAGAAAAACATCTATTTCTGCTTTATTGACTATGCCAAAGCCTTTGACTGTGTAGATCACAATAAACTACGGAAAATTCTGAAAGAGATGGGAATACCAGACCACCTGATCTGCCTCTTGAGAAATCTGTATGCAGGTCAGGAAGCAACAGTTAGAACTGGTCATGGAACAACAGACTGGTTCCAAATAGGAAAAGGAGTACGTCAAGGCTGCATATTGTCACCATGTTTATTTAACTTATATGCAGAGTACATCATGAGAAATGCTGGACTGGAAGAAACAGAAGTTGGAATCAAGATTGCCGGGAGAAATATCAATAACGTCAGATATGCAGATGACACCACTCTTATGGCAAAAAGTGAAGAGGGGCTAAAAAGCCTTTTGATGAAAGTGAAAGTGGAGAGTGAAAAGGTTGGCTTAAAGCTCAACATTCAGAAAACGAAGATCATGGCATCTGGTCCCATCACTACATGGGAAATAGATGGAGAAACAGTGGAAACAGTGTCAGAATTTATTTTTCTGAGCTCCAAAATCACTGCAGATGGTGACTGTAGCCATGAAATTAAAAGACGCTTACTCCTTGGAAGGAAAGTTATGACCAACCTAGATAGCATATTCAAAAGCAGAGCCATTACTTTACCAACAAAGGTTCGCCTAGTCAAGGCTATGGTCTTTCCTGTGGTCATGTATGGATGTGAGAGCTGGACTGTGAAGAAGGCTGAGCACCGAAGAATTGATGCTTTTGAACTGTGGTGTTGGAGAAGACTCTTGAGAGTCCCTTGGACTGCAAGAAGATCCAACCAGTCCATTCTGAAGGAGATCAATCCTGGAATTTCTTTGGAAGGAATGATGCTAAAGCTGAAACTCCAGTATTTTGGCCACCTCATGCGAAGAGTTGACTCATTGGAGAAGACTCTGATGCTGGGAGGGATTGAGGGCAGGAGGAGAAGGGGACGACAGAGGATGAGATGGCTGGATGGCATCACTGACTTGATGGGTGTGAGTCTGAGTGACCTCCGGGAGCTGGTGATGGACAGGGAGGCCTGGCGTTCTTCGGTTCATGGGGTTGCAAGGAGTCGGACACGACTGAGCGACTGATCTGATGGGACTGGATACCAAGCCAGCTTTTTCACTCTCTTCTTTCACCTTCATCAAGAGGCTCTTTACTTCCTCTTTACTTTCTGCCATAAAGGTGATGTTATCTGCATATCTGAGGTTGTTGATATTTCTGCTGGCAATCTTGATTCCAGCTTTTCTTCATCCATCCTGGCATTTCACATACACTCTGCATATAATTGGATTAAAGATTTACTGAGCATGGCCCCGCCCATCAGAAAAAGGTGCAGTTTCCCCCTCAGTCAGTCTCTCCCATCAGGAAACTTTCATAAGCCTCTTATCTTTATCCATCAGACAGAATGAAAACCACAATTACAGAAAAATAATCAAACTAATCATGGACCACAGCCTTGTCTAATTCAGTAAAACCATGAGCCATGCCTTGTAGGGCCACCCAAGATAGATGGGTCATGGTAGAGAGTTCTGGCAAAATGTGGTCCACTGGAGAAGGGAATGGCAAACAACTTCAGTATTCTTGTCTTGAGAACCCCATGAACAGTATGAAAAGGCAAAAAGATAGGACACCGAAAGATGAACTCCACAGGTTGGTAGGTGCCCAGTATGCTACTGGAGAATGGTGGAGAAGTGACTCCAGAAAGAATGAAGACATGGAGCCAAAGCAAAAACAGCACCCAGTTGTGGATGTGACTGATGATGGAAATAAAGTCAATGCTGTAAAGAGCAATATTGCATAGGAACCTGGAATGTTAGGTCCGTGAATCAAGGTAAACTGGAAGTGGTCAAACAGGAGATGGCAAGAGTTAACATCAATTTAGGAAATCGGTGAACTAAAATGGACTGGAATGGGTGAATTTAACTCAGATGACCATTGTATCTACTACTGTGGGTAAGAATCCCTTAGAAGAAATAGAGTAGCTGTCATAGTTAACAGAAGAGTCTGAAATGCAGTACTTGGGTGCAATCTCAAAAACAACAGAATGATCTCTGTTCATTTCCAAGGCAAACCATTCAGTATCACAGTGATTCAAGTCTGTGCCCCAACCAGTAATCCTAAAGAAGCTGAAGTTGAATCTTTCTATGAAGACCTACAAGACCTTCTAGAACTAACACCAAAGAAGATGTCCTTTTCATTATAGGAGACTGGAATGCAAAAGTAGGAAGTCAAGAAATACCTGGAGGAACAGGAAAATTTGGCCTTGGAGTACAGAATCAAGCAGGGCAAAGGCTAACAAGAGTTTTGCCAAGAGAACGCAGTAGGCATAGCAAACATCCTCTTCCAACAACACAAAAGAAGACTGTACACTTGGACCTCACCAGATGGTCAACACTGAAATCAGATTGATTATATTCTTTGCAGCCAAAGATGGAAAAGCTCTATAGAGTCAGCAAAAACAAGACCGGGAGCTGACTGTGGCTCAGATCATGAACTCCTTATTGCCAAATTCAGACTGAAATTGAAGAAAGTAGGGAAAACCACTAGACCATTCAGGTATGACCTAAATCAAATCCCTTATAAGTATACAGTGGAAGTGAGAAATAGATTCAAGGGGTTAGATCTGGTATAGTGCCTGAACTGTACGAATGGAGGTTTGTGACATTGTACAGGAGGCAATGATCAAGACCATCCCCAAGAAAAAGAAATGCAAAAATGCAAATGGTTGTCTGAGGAGTCCTTATAAATAGCTTAGAAAAGAAGAGAAGCAAAGGCAAAGGAGAAAAGGAAAAATATATACATTTGAATGCAGAGTTCCAAAGAATAGCAAGGAGAGATAAGAAAGCCTTCCTCAGTGATCCATGCAAAGAAATAGAGAAAACAATAGAATGGGAAAGACTAGAGATCTCTTCAAGAAAATTAGAGATACCAAGGAAACATTTCATGCAAAGATGAGCACAATAAAGGACGGAAATGGTAGGGACCTAACAGAAACAGAAGATATTAAGAAGAGGTGGCAAGAATACACAGAAACTATACAAAAAAGATCTTCATGACCCAGATAAACACAGTGGTGTAATCACTCACTCAGTGCCAGACATCCTGGAATGTGAAGTCAAGTGGGCCTTAGGAAGCATCACTACGAACAAAAGCTAGTGGAAGTGATGGAATTCCAGTTGAGCTATTTCAAATCCTAAAAGATGATGCTGTGAAAGTGCTGCATTCAGTATGCCAGCAAATTTGGAAAACTCAGCAGTGGCCACAGGACTGGAAAAGGTCAGTTTTCATTTCAATCCCATAGAAAGGCAGTGATGAAGAATGTTCAAACTACCGCATAGTTGCACTCATCTCACATGTTAGTGAAGTAATGCTCAGAATCTCCAAGCCAGGCTTCAACAGTACATGAACCATGAACTTCCAGATGTTCAAGTTGGATTTACAAAAGGCAGACCGGCCAGAGATCAAATTGCCAACATCTACTGGTTCACCGAAAAAGCAAGAGAGTTCCAGAAAAACATCTTTATTGACTATGCCAAAGCCTTTGACTGTGTGGATCACAACAAACTGGAAATTTCTTCAAGAGATGGGAATACCAGACCACCTTCCCTGCCTCCTGAGAAATCTGTGTCAGGTCAAGAAACAACAGCTAGAACTGTTCATGGAACAATGAACTGGTTCCAAATTGGGAAAGGAGTACGTCAAGGCTGGCACCCTACTTATTTAAGTTACATGCAGAGTACATCATGGCACCCCACTCCAGTACTCTTGCCTGGAAAATCCCATGGGAGGAGGAGCCTGGTAGGCTGCAGTCCATGGGATTGAGAAGAGTCGGACATGACTGAGTGACTTCACTTTCACTTTTCACTTTCATGCATTGGAGAAGGAAATGGCAACCCACTCCAGTGTTCTTACCTGGAGACTCCCAAGGATGGTGGAGCCTGGTGGGCGCCGTCTGTGGGGTCGCACAGAGTCGGACACGACTGAAGCAACTTATTAGTAGTAGAAGCAGCAGAGTACATCATGCGAGATGCTGGGCCAGATGAAGCACAGACTGGAATCAAGATTGCCGGGAAAAATATCAATAACCTCAGATAGGCAGATGACACCACCCTTATGGCAGAAAGTAAAGAAGAACTAAAAAGCTTCTTGATGAAAGTGAAAGAGAAGAGTGAAAAAGTTGGCTTAAAATGCAACATTCAGAAAACTAAGATCATGGTATCCGGTCGCATCACTTCATGGCAAATAGATGGGGAAACAGTGAAAACCATAACAGACTTTATTTATTTATTTTTTGCTCCGAAATCACTGCACATGGTGACTGAAGCCATGAAATTAAAAGATGCTTGCTCCTTGGGAGAAAAGCTATGATCAACCTAGAGAGCATATTAAAAAGCAGAGACATTACTTTGCCAATAAAGGTCCATCTAGTCAAGGCTATGGTTTTTCCAGTAGTCATGTATGGATGTTATAATTGGACTATAAAGAAAGGTGAGCACTGAAGAATTGATGCTTTTGAACTATGGTGTTGGAGAAGACTCTTGAGAGTCCCTTGGACTGTAAGGAGATCCAACCAGTCCATCCTAAAGGAAATCAGTCCTGAATATTCATTGGAAAGACTGATGTTGAAGCTGAAACTCCAATACTTTGACCACCTGATGCGAAGAACTAACTCATTGGAAAAGACTGTCATGTTGGGAAAGATTGAAGGTGGGAGGAGAAGGGGGCGATAGAGGATGAGATAGTTGGATGGCATCACCAACTCTATGGACGTGAATTTGAGTAAGCTCTGGAAATTGGTGATTGATAGTATAGCCTGGCATGCTATAGTCCATGGAGTCCTAAAGAGTCACATGATTGAGTGACCGAACTGAACTCACTCTGCATGTAATTTAACTAAGCAGGTTGATAATATACAGCCTTGACGTACTCCTTTCCCAATTTTGAACCAGTCGTTCCATGTCTGATTCTGTTGCTTTTTGACCCTCATACAGGTTTCTCAGGAGACAAGTATAGAGTAACTTGTGTAAATTATTCTCTTTTGGGATGCATATTGATGTGTATTCTCTGTTCTTGAAAAGACTGGCTAGTTGACATTTTATCGCAAGCCTCAATGTGTATAATTTGGTGCCTCATTGAACAGAAGAGTAGTTTTGGTTTTCAGTTTGGATGTTTAACTAGACCTGAATATTTTGCAACTATGTTTTTGTTTTTAATAGGACAGGGAACAATTTACTGTTGAAACCTGTAGACATTGGAGAGTTAAACACACAGTTAAGAGTAACTGACTTAAATTACAGTTTTAAAGTGTGGATATGTAGTAGATCATTGACTCAATGAGCATGAACTTGAGGAAAGTCAGGGAGATAGTGGAGGTTTAAGCCTGGTGTGCTGTAGTCCGTGGGGTTGCAGAGAGTCAGACAGGAGTTAACGACTGAACAAGAACGAATTGTATTAGACATATTTTGGTGTTTAATAATCTTTCTGTACGAGGAGAAAAGGCACTTAGAGCCAGTGTTATGTTTCTAATGATGTGTCTCAGATCTTCTGAGGATTTATGTTGAAGTCTTACTGAGAGCAGCAATGCATTTTGTTACAGGTTTTAGAATCCTGTCATTTATACCAATCAGATCCATGTTGGGATGATGATGATGATAACTGATATTAATTACATGTGTCCCATATGCCAGGCAGTTGCTAAATAAATGTTTTATGTGCATTATCTCAACCTTAGAAGATAATGGCAGTTTACCAGTGAGGAAACTAGGACTTGGAGAAGTTAAAGTAACTTACCCAAACCAGAGCCAGGTTAGAATCCTTGGGTTTATTGTCCCTTGGATTCTGTTTTGCTTATAGCTACTATTTTTGAAAACCAAAAGTGAGATCATTTTTCTTTCTGAGTACAGATTCAACTCTCATCCTGTTCTTCCTGTTGCTAAAAATACCCATTTAAGGTCAGTGGAAAGTATAAGAGTTCAAGGTGTTCTTCCCAAAACACATGAGTAGCAAAATAGCAAAAGATCAGTGCCAGACTAGAAAGCCTTCTGTGTGTATGTGTGTGACATCATAATATGTGTATAATATGTGACATTTTATAACATAATTGTGATATGTGATATCACATAATTGTGAATTGCATAATATATATGCAAATCACATACAGTGTATATATTTTATGTTGCTGTGTGATCTAGGAATTGTCATCTCTCTTTTGCCCTTGTTCCAATCCATCTATAAATCCTGAAGGTTCTGTCTCCAGGACACATCCTTAATTTATCCGTGTGTCTCTGCTTTCACTGAAGAGACATACTGTAACTCTGGTCTTCCTGCCTGAATTATTGCAGTAGCTTGATTTCTTCAGTGCCCACTGTTGCCCCCTATAATCTCATAGGGCAGAGTGGCTGTAACAATACTTTTTAAAGCCTAAAGGGGATCACGTTTCTTTCCTGCCTAAACTGCTTTGAGAGCTTTTCATTGCAGTTTAGAGGAAATCCAACTTTGTACATCTGTTACTGTGCTTCAGGTGTACTGGCTGTTTTTATGTTTTTCATATGTACCAAGTTCTTTCCATCTTGGGTTTTTGTGTGCCCTGTTTTTTGCACCTGGGCTTCTCTGGTCATTGGCTGTTTTTTGTGGTTGATGATTCCGTATCATTTAGGTCTCAGTTCAGACATCAGCATCTCAGTGCAGCCTTCCTTGACTGATCCAGATCCCCCCTCCATTCTCTCATTAGTGTTTTATTTTCCTTATTTTCATCACAATGAATGTGATGTTACTGTAATTTATTACTTGCTTCTGATCTATTTCTACCCCACCAGAATGTGGACTTCCTGAGAGCAGGGCTTTCCCTATGCCTAGAAAAGCATGCTAGCGTGTAGTAGCACAGTTAAAATTTTACTGAATGAATGAAAGGTATCGTCTCACTTTAACATCAAATTGTGAATATTCTCCCACATCTTTAGTATTCAAAAGAGAGGTGGTATGATAAACTCTCCATCTATATACAGTCCAGATCTGGCCCAAAGACATTTTATTTGGCTTATTAAAAAATGGTGGTGTTTGAGGTATAACTTCTATTCAGTCAAGTGCACAGGTCTTAAGTGAACAGCTTGACGAATTGTACTGATATGTGTACCTAAATAACCACCTCTCAGATCAAAATGTGTGGTGCTCTGATCTCCCCCTTCTAGCCATTCCGCCTTTGCACAGGGTAGCTTGCATTGTTCATGTTAGTAATTAGCTGCTAATATTATTTGGAGATTTCACGGAGAAATCCAGCATCTCAACATCTCTCAAAATGAAATGATGTACCAACATGGGAGTTGCTTTCTCTTTTGGCCACAGTTTATTGTGGCTGGGAAGCAGCTGTCCAAAGTGTTGACATGTGTTCTCCAGTTTGCCTCCCGTCTTCACCTCTCTCCTCCTGTCCCTGACCTTGAAATCAATTTCCAGTTGCCATTTATAATTTCACTTGAATTTTTCGTGGTGGAGAAATATTTACTACTTCCGTTATCGCTATAGAAAAATAGAAGTATGAATGGTAGACTAAAAAGTTTGTGTTTCTTATAGTCTACTTGATTCATATACGTTTCTTGCCTTTTGTGTATTTGTTAGCCACTCTAATTCTGAGTGATTGTGTTTAAAGGATGCACAGTGTTCCAGTATATAAATGTATTATATATATATTTACATTATGTATTATATATATTATAAATGTAACCAAGTCCTACTATAGAACATATAAGTGATTTCTGTCTTTTTCATATTATAAGGAACAATATGTAGGTGAATCTTTGTGGAAAATGTTATTTTATTAGGATTAAGTTTTAAAAGTGGAATTTCTGGATCAAAATATATTTTCCTTATTAAGACTTTGATACTTATTGTCAAATTCTTGGTAGTAGTATAAATTGATCTAATCTTTCTTGGGAGCAGTGTATGGGGGTATTCATTTCACTGCCCATGCCAACACTAATTAAAAGTTTTGCATATTAATATAGTTAGTAAAAACTGCAAACAAAAAATGGGAATGCTGGCCAAGAAATTTTTTTCTTTTCAAAAAAAGTAAAGTAGGAATTTTACTTTAAAGGATATAATTTGGAAATATTTATTAGGGCTTTCCAGGTGGCTCAGTGGTAAAGATGGAGAAGGCAATGGCGACCCACTCCAGTACTCTTGCCTGGAAAATCCCATGGGAGGAGGAGCCTGGTAGGCTGCAGTCCATGGGGTCGCTAGGAGTCGGACATGACTGAGCGACTTCACTTTCAGTTTTCACTTTCATGCATTGGAGAAGGAAATGGCACCCACTCCAGTGTTCTTGCCTAGAGAATCCTAGGGATGGGGGAGCCTGGTGGGCTGCCGTCTCTGGTGTTGCACAGAGTCGGACACGACTGAAGCAACTTAGCAGCAGGAGCAGCAGCAGCAGTGGTAAAGAATCCGCCTTCCAGTGCAGGAGATGCAAGAGACACAGGTTTGATCCCCAGGTTGGGAAGATCCCCTGGAGTAGTAAATGGTAACCCACTCTAATATTCTAGTACAATTTATACGTGAAGTAATGCAAATACCTTACTATAACTTGAGAAGCCTTTTAACCTTGATCCTTACACACACACTGTTAATACTGTTAATGGGGTTCTCAAGGCAAGAATACTGAAGTGGTTTGCCATTCCTACCAGACTGCCTAACCTGCGTCTTGAGAAATCTGTATTGAGGTCAGGAAGCAACAGTTAGAACTAGAACAACAGTCTGGTTCCAAATCGGGAAAGGAGTACATTAAGGCTGTATATTGTCACTCTGCTTATTTAACTTACATGCAAAGTACATCATGTGAAATGCTGGGCTGGATGAAGCACAAGCTAGAATCTTGAACTGTGGTATTGGAGAAGACTCTTGAGAGTCCCTTGGACGTCAAGGAGATCCAATCAGTCCATCCTAAAGGAAATCAGTCCTGAATTCCTGAATTCGAAGGACTGATGTTGAAGCTGAAACTCCAATACTTTGGCCACCTGATGGGAAGAACTGACTCATTGGAAAAGACCCTGATGCTGGGAAAGATTGAAGGCAGGAGGAGAAGGGGATGACAAAGGATGAGATGGTTGGATGGCATCACCAACTCAATGGACATGAGTTTGAGTAAACTCTGGGAGTTGCTAATGGACAGGGAGTCCTGGTGTGCTGCAGTCCATGGGGTCGCAAAGAGTTGGACATGACTGAGCAACTGAACTGAACTGACACACACACACACACACACACACAGAGTTTTTATTATTGTGCTTTACTGTGTTCTATATGATAGTACATGAGAGTAATACAGAATCCTGGTTTGAAGCACGTATGACTATTTCTGACACATTGACTTTATATTTGCCTTCATATGTTTAATTTGATGCTCTTATTCTGTGATTTGTTTTCTAAGGAAATGCCTACATAGAAGACTGACAGCAGCTGGGCTGAATGTGTCACTGCTGAATTGGTTCCTCAGGTATCCTGGCTCTGGTGATTGCTATGGGAGATTGGATGACTGTTACAGATCCAGGTCTGTCTTCAGGTAACGGACTTTAGAATAGTTGGAAGCTGAACAGTAATTGCAAATGTTAATTTTCAGTGACACTATAATTACCATAAATACTGAAGATGTACCTAGAGGAGACATAAATAGGAATAAAATATATATAGAAATAGTTGTAAGCTAGAACAGTAATTGCAGATGTTAATTTTCAGTGACACTATTATTACCATACATACTGAAGATGTACCTAGAGAGAGACATAAATAGGAATAAAATATATAATTTTCATCTTTCTTTAATAAAATCATCAGGGAGAGCTAAGAATTGTGCCTATGGATGGAGGAGCCTGGTAGGTTGCAGTCTATGGGGTCGCTAAGAGTCGGACACGACTGAGCAACTTCACTTTCATGCATTGGAGAAGGAAATGGCAACCCACTCCAGTGTTCTTGCCTGGAGAATCCCAGGGACGGGGGAGCCTGGTGGGCTGCCATCTATGGGGTCGCACAGAGTCGGACATGACTGAAGTGACTTAGCAGCAGCAGCAGCAGTAGGGTTAAGTGCTTTGGCTGAATAGTTGATTACCTGAGGAGATTTTTCTACATTTGAAATAAATTCATTGGCTACCTCAGTATATTTCTCTGATTTATTCCTTTAATCACATAAAGTTTGAGTGCATAGACAAGTAGGTTTTGCCTAACAGTTTTATAAATCTAAAGTACTGTTAATTTTTAAGATAGACTATTACAACTTAACATGCCTTCTGGAAGCACCACTTTATTGTATATTTTTTGGAAAATATTATATAGTTTTCATACAAAAACCAGCTTTGCCCTAATTTGAAAAAGCAGTATTTCTATAATTCAGAATCTTTGATAATGAATATCATGTTATTAGCTTTGCATGCTTTTTTGCAAATTATTTATGTTTATTGATTCTTTCAGAAAGCAAAACTATCTCTCAATATACCTCAGAAACAAAGATGTCTCCATCAAGTTTATACTCACAGCAAGTGCTATGTTCTTCAATACCTTTATCAAAAAATGTGCACAGTTATTTTAGTGCCTTCTGCACAGAAGAGAATATTGAGCAAAGTATCTCATATCTTGATCAGGTAACTTTTTTTTGTAAGATATAATAAATAACAGAAATCATGTTTTGCAATAGAACATAAGAATGGTAAACTTGTCAGGCACACATATGTTACATATTGGCCCAGAACTTATATTAGATTTGCAGAGAACCTTGGTGACCATCTAGTCTAGATACCAGCTGAATGCTTTTGTCTGGAGCTGGTCATCTCCCTCATCATTCCAGGAGCTCTGCCAGGGGGAGCCTTACCCTTATTTTACATGTAGAAACCTAAGTGCCTATTCCAGATCACAGGTAATTGTAGAGCAGAGGCTGAAAGAGCCCAGGTCTCTTAGTTCTTTGGCATAGGTACTATCTCAGGATTGTTTTCTTTCTCAGAAGAGATTTCTGTCTTTTGTTTATTTATTAAGTTGTCAGTAACCAACTTTTAGGAAAACATTTTCTCCTACTAGGAATTGACTACTTTCGGTTTTCCTTCATTATATGAAGAATCCAAAGGTAAAGAAACAAAGAGAGAATTAAATATAGTTGCTGTTTTAAATTGCATGAATGAGCTACTTGTACTTCAGCGGAAGAACCTTCTAGCTCAGGAAAATGTGGAAACACAGAATTTGAAACTGGGAAGCGATATGGACCATCTACAGAACTGCTATGCAAAACTTAAGGTAGAAATTACATTTCAGTGTGTATTTCAATGCCATTGTTATGTAGTTTGATGCTATAAATTTTCATTGGACTTTATCAAACAAATTTTAGTGTTTTTTTTTTTAAGTTTTAGGATTTTTTTAAATTGCTGAGTGAAAGTGAGCATGGTTTGTACAAATCAACTGTGCTGCTTCCTGATATCTATGTTGAAGGTGATGATTTTATGAACTGTGTGTTGTCTTGCTGAATGTCTGAAAAGTTAGATCGGGAAATACTTAAATCTGAGGAAAATAAAATGAGGACCTCCCCCCACCCTGTCCAGTCTTGCTTAATAAAGTAGATGCTTAATTTAAAATAATCTTACTATGAGATCCTGCATCAGTTTATTTCAAGAATAATATTCTTGAGGTGATCTATGCCACAGTTGCTAAAGCTGAGTAATGAATGCAGACCAGATAACTACTAAGTCTTAGAAGTCCCTGGGACTCTAGAGAGGACCAGAGAAGAATGCTTTCAGAGACCTGCTTATTTCTCAGAACAAAAGAAGTATCTTTTACACTGACCTGCCACCTTGAATTATAGAACATCTGTTGCTGGCTCTGCTTTGTTTTCATTCTTTCCTTTTAAAGGAACAGATGTATTCCTTTAAAAAAAATGTATTATTCATTTATTTAAGAAATGAATTTCTCATTTATTGAGAGGAAAGAAGGTATTCAAATCACAGTCTGGTAGGGACTTATGATTGTATATTATAAAGCGGGTAATAGTCAATTCAAAGCAAAATTTTTTTGAAGATACTGTTCTATAATGGGTTTCCTTTTTTATTTTTCTTCTGTATCTTCTCCTACCCCACTCCAAGAACAGATAGCAACAACAACAACCTGCTCAGCATTTTGAATCTCTAAGCTCTATTGGAAAATAATAGAATCTCTAGTATATAATATAAAATATATATAATAGGGAAGCATTTTAGCTTCTCAGCAGCCCTTGCCCATACCAGCCTGTCATTGCCGAATACTATCGTATGTTGTCGTCTTAGCTCATATACATATATAACAGTATATTTTCTCTATTATAATAATATTAGGTTTTTGTACATTCTGTATGCCATGGCTGATTGGGGAACTGTGATAGAGGAAATAGTTGATACCCTCCAACCTTATTAAAAGGCTGTGGATTTTAGTTTTAATCAGAGAAACTTATGGAAGATCTTATGAATTAGACAGACCCGAAGTTTTAAGTCCTAGAAGGGAGTAATTCTGCATTAAAATTTTTTCTAGGCACCTTTGGTTCACTGTCTTGTAAATAGCTAGTGAGTAATTACATAATAATATTGAAAATCTGGGACTATTGAACCTTTCCTCTAAGAAATGATCATTAATTGGGATGACCTAAAGCATAGAGTGTTTTCTAAGAAATCTTCTAATTTGGGATTTGACCTGGGCCAAAATCAGGTATTTTGGATCAGCTATGGACAGAAATGTGTGTACAATGGGAGAAGTTGCTGATCTATCCTAGAAAAGTTTCTAGATCTAACTATTTTTCACTCAATTTGTTGAGCAGAATTTATGGAGTATTTTTGTGGTAGTCAGTCAGTTTCAAATATGAGTAGAACCCATTCCCTGTTTGCAAGGAGATTGTAGACATTGTAAAGGGACAGGTTGATCTGTAATTATTTGCTGCAGTCATTCTTGGTGTGGTAGGTAAGGAATGCTACAGAGAAAAGTACCCCTTGATCTGAGATTTGAGGAATGAATAAAAATTCACTAGTGGAGGCGGTCCTAAGATGGCGGAGGAATAGGATGGGGAGACCACTTTCTGTCCCACAAATTCATCAAAAGATCATGTGAATGCTGAGCAACTTGCACAAGACAACTTCTGAAAGCTGGCAGAGGACACCAGGCACCCAGAAAGGCAGCCCGTTCTCTTCAAAAGGAGGTAGAACAAAATATAAAATGCGAAGAGAAAGACAAAAGAGTTATGGATGGAGACCTGTCCTGGGAAGGGAGTCATGAAGGAAGAAAAGGTTTCCAAACAGCAGGAAACCCTCTCACTGCCAGGTCTGTGGAGAGTTTTGGAATCTCAGAGGGCAACATAACTGGGAGGGGAAGGAAAAAAAAAAAAACCCACAGAATATGCGTGTGCCCCTAACCACAACTCCCAGCAGAGAACTAGCCCAGATATCGTGACCGCCACCAGCGAGCGTGGGCTGGACAGGGAGGCAGAGGCTGCATAGCTTAGGCTAAGGACCAGGCCTGAATGCCCTGAGGACAATCTGAGGGAGCTAACGTGAGATAGCAACCCAAACTGTGGGATAGCCAGCAAGAGGGAAAAAAAAAACTTTGCTGTGAAAAGCTCTAACCTGAGGTGCAGCCTGGCCCGCTCACATAACAAAAGATTGAGCAAATACCAAAGGTGAGCTAGCCAGCTGCAGATTGGACCATCCGCCCACCTGAGGCAGAGAGGCAGGCTGGTGACAGCCAGAGCCAGAAGACAAGGCAATCTCGGCCCCAGAGACCAGCATCCTCCACCAGTGAGCAGGCTCCCAGTTGCTAACCCAAGTCTTGCTGGGATCCTAGACGGTTGACATCTGCCAGAAGGGTCACAGTCAGAGATCAGCTCCCCAGAGACACACAGCATACCTGAGACAGTGTTCTCACGGTGTAACTGGGAAACCGAACTGCTGGGACCTGGGAGGTGACACACAGCTCACCTGGGACAGTGCACACACACACAGTGCACACACACAGTGACACACAGCTCACCTGGGACAGTGCACACCAAGCATCCAGCCGCCTGAGCTGCTCGGACCTGGGAAGGGCACAAAATGCATACCCAGTCGAGTCTGTGACTTTGTGGAGTACCTGAGAACCTGAACCTGAGCTTCTTAGACCTGAGAAGTGCAGAAAATGCAGGGCCCAGTTTGGACAGTTCCCATGCAGAGCAACCTGGAGCCAGAGTAGTGTACACTGGGAAAGCACAGGCGGCTGTGAGCTGGGGCAAACTCTTTGTGGTCCGTATACTGCCAGCACTCCCCACACATGCCAATGATATTTATTTGCAGTATTCCTCCCTCCCCACAACAAAGTGGGTCTAAATAAGTGACCACCTGCGCCCCCTTGTGTCAGGGTGGAAACTAGACACTGAAGAGACTTGCAAACAGAGGAAACCAAAATAAAGAAGAGGGAACCGCTCTGGAAGTGACAGGTGCAACAGATTAAAACCCTGTAGTTAGCATTGACTAAGAGGCTTGGAAGGGGCCTATAGACCTTGAGAAGAAATATAAGCTGGAACGAAGAATTAACTGAAACTGAACTGACCTCACACTGCCCTGAACAGCTCCAAAGAAATTTCTAGATATATTTTTACTATTATAATTTTTTAATTAAAATTTTTTTTAATTTTTAAGTTCTTTATTACTCCTTTAATTTTATAACCTACTATTACTTTGCAAAAAAAGACCCTGTTTTTAAAGCAAATTTCATATATATATATTTTTTATAATTTTTGTAATTGATTCTGTTTTGTATTTTTAATATTGTATTTTTGAGAGTCTAACATCTACTCTAGATTTTTAATCTTTGCTTTTTGGTATTATCAATTTTTTGCCTTTAAGAATCTTAAACTTCAGTATCCATTTTTACTTAGGGGTGTGATTACTGGCTTGATTGCTCTCCCCTTTTAACTCTCCCTTTTCCCCCCAGGTCACCTCTTATCTCCTCCCTGCCCCTTCTCTTCTCTACTTAACTCTGTGAATCTCTCTGGGTGTTCTGGGCTATGGGGAACACTAAGGGAACTGGTTACTGGCTAGATTGGTGTCTCCCCTTTTGACTCCCCCTCTCTCCTCTTGGTCACCTCTATCTCCCTCCTCCCTCTTCTCTTCTCTATGTAACTATGCAGCTTACCTCAAGGAATAAGAGAAAAATTGAATAAATAACCCAACTTTACACCTAAAGCAACTAGAAAAGGAAGAAATGAAGAACCCCAGGGTTAGTAGAAGGAAAGGAATCATAAAAAATTAGTGCAGAAATAAATGAAAAAGAAACAAAGGAGACTATAGCAAAAATCAGCAAAACTAAAAGCTGGTTCTTTGAGAAAATAAATAATATAGACAAACCATTAGCCAGACTCATCAAGAAAAAAAGGGAGAAGAATCAAATCAACAAAATTAGAAATGAAAATGGAGAAATCACAACAGACAACACAGAAATACAAAGGATCATAAGAGACTACTATCAGCAACTATATGCCAATAAAATGGACAACTTGGAGCAAATGGATGAATTCTTAGAAAAGTATAACCTTCCAAAACTGAACCAGGAAGAAATAGAAAATCTTAACAGACCCATCACAAGCACGGAAATTGAAACTGTGATCAAAAATCTTCCAACAAACAAAAGCTCAGGATCATATGGCTTCACAAGTGAATTCTACCAAAAATTTAGAGAAGAGCTAACACCTATCCTACTCAAACTCTTCCAGAAAATTGCAGAGGAAGGTAAACTGACAAACTCATTCTATGAGGCTACCATCACCCTAATACCAAAACTAAACAAAGATGCCACAAAAAAAGAAAACTACAGGCCAGTGTTACTGATGAACATAGATGCCAAAATCCTTAGCAAATTTCTAGCAAACAGAATCCAACAATCTATTAAACAGATCATGCATCATCACCAAGTGGGCTTTATCCTAGGGATGCAAGGATTCTTCAATATTCACAAATCGATCAATATGATACACCACATGAACAAATTGAAAGATAAAAACCATATGATTATCTCGATAGATGCAGAGAAAGCCTTTGACAAAATTCAACATCATTCATGATAAAAACCCTCCAGAAAGCAGGAATAGAAGGAACATACCTCAACATAATAAAAGCCATGTATGATAAACCCACAGCAAACATTATCCTCAGCGGTGAAAAATTGAAAACATTTCCTCTAAAGTCAGGAATAAGACAAGGCTGCCCATTCTCACCACTGCTATTCAACATAGTTTTGGAAGTTTTAGCCACAGCAATCAGAGAAGGAAAATAAATAAAAGGAATCCAGATTGGAAAATAAGAAGGAAAACTCTCACTGTTGGCAGATGACATGATCCTCTACATAGAAAACCCTAAAGACTCCACCAGAACATTACTAGAGGTAATCAATGAATATAGTAAAGTTGCAGGATATAAAATTAACACACAGAAATCCTTTGCGTTCCTATAGACTAACGGTGAGAAAACAAAGAAATTAAGGAAACAATTCCATTCACCATTGCAGTGAAAAGAATAAAATACTTCGGAATAAATCTACCTAAAGAAACTAAAGACCTATATATAGAAAACTATAAAACACTGATGAAAGAAATCAAAGATGACACAAATAGATGGAGAAATATATCATGTTCATGGATTGAAACAGTCAATATAGTGAGAATGAGTATACTACCCAAAGCAATCTATAGATTCAGTGCAATCCCTATCAAGCTACCAACAGTATTTTTCAGAGAACTAGAACAAATAACTTCACAATTTGTATGAAAATACAAAAAACCTTGAATAGCCAAAGCGTTCTTGAGAAAAAAGAATGGACCTGGAGGAATCAACCTGCCTGACTTCAGACTGTGCTGTGAAGCTACAGTCATTAAGACAGTGTGGTACTGGCACAAAGACAGAAATATAGATCAATGGAACAAAATAGAAAGCCCAGAGATAAGTCTATACATCTATGGACACCTTATCTTTGACAAAGGAGGCACGAATATACAATAGAGAAAAGACAGTCTCTTTAACAAATGGTGCTGGGAAAATTGGTCAACCACTTGTAAAAGAATGAAACCAGAATACTTTCTAACACCATACACAAAAACAACTCAAAATGGATAAAAGATCTAAACGTAAGACCAGAAACTATAAAACTCCCAGAGGAAAACATAGGCAAAACACTCCCTGACATAAATCACAGCAGGATCCTCTATGACCCACCTCCCAGAGTAATGGAAATAAAAGCAAAAATAAATAAATGGGACCTAATTAAACTTAAAAGCTTTGCACAATGAAGGAAACTATCAGATCAGATCAGTCGCTCAGTTGTGTCCGACTCTTTGCAACCCTATGAATTGCAGCACACCAGGCCTCCCTGTCCATCACCAACTCCCAGAGTTCACTGAGACTCACATCCATCGAGTCAGTGATGCCATCCAGCCATCTCGTCCTCTGTCGTCTCCTTGTCTTGCCCCCAATCCCTCCCAGCATCAGAGTCTTTTCCAATGAGTCAACTCTTCTCATGAGGTGGCCAAAGTACTGGAGTTTCAGCTTTAGCATCATTCCTTCCAAAGAAATCCCAGGGCCGATCTCCTTCAGAATGGACTGATTGAATCTCCTTGCAGTCCAAGGGACTCTCCAACACCACAGTTCAAAAGCATCAGTTCTTCAGCGCTCAGCCTTCTTCAGTCCAGCTCTCACATCCATACATGACCACAGGAAAAACCATAGCCTTGACTAGACGAACCTTTGTTGGCAAAGTAATGTCTCCGCTTTTGAATATGCTATCTAGGTTGGTCATAACTTTCCTTCCAAGGAGTAAGCGTCTTTTAATTTCATGGCTGCAGTCACCATCTGTAGTGATTTTGGAGCCCAAAAAAATAAAGTCTGACACTTTCCACTGTTTCCCCATCTATTTCCCACGAAGTGATGGGACCAGTTGCCATGATGTTTTCTGAATGTTGAGCTTTAAGCCAGCTTTTTCACTCTCCTCTTTCACCTTCATCAAGAGGCTTTTTAGTTCCTCTTCACTTTCTGCCATAAGGGTGATGTCATCTGTATATCTGAGGTCATTGATATTTCTCCCGGCAAACTTGATTCCAGCTTGTTTTTCCTCCAGTCCAGCGTTTCTCATGATGTGCTCTGCATATAAGTTAAATAAGCAGGGTGACAATATACAGCCTTGATGTACTCCTTTTCCTATTTGGAACCAGTCTGTTGTTCCATGACCAGTTCTAACTGTTGCTTCCTGACCTGCATACAGGTTTCTCAAGAGGCAGATCAGGTGGTCTGGTATTCCCATCTCTTTCAGAATTTTCCACATTTTATTGTGATCCACACAGTCAAAGGCTTTGGCATAGTCAGTAAAGCAGAAATAGATGCTTTTCTGAAACTCTCTTGCTTTTTCCATGATCCAGCGGATGTTGGCAATTTGATCTCTGGTTCCTCTGCCTTTTCTAAAACCAACTTGAACATCAGGAAGTTCATGATTCACATACTGCTGAAGCTTGGCTTGGAGAATTTTGAGCATTACTTTACTAGCATGTGAGATGAGTGCAATTGTGCGGTAGTTTGAACATTGTTTGGCATTGCCTTTCTTTGGGATTGGGATGAAAACACCTTTTCCAGCCCTGTGGCCACTGCTGAGTTTTCCAAATTTGCTAGTATATTGAGTGCAATACTTTCACAGCATCATCCTTCAGGATTTGGAATAGCTCCACTGGAATTTCATCACCTCCACTAGCTTTGTTCATAGTGATGCTTTCTAAGGCCCACTTGACTTCACATTCCAGGATGTCTGGCTCTAGGTCAGTGATCACACCATCATGATTATCTGGGTCATGAAGATCTTTTTTGTACAGTTCTTCTGTGTATTCTTGCCATCTCTTCTTAATATCTTCTGCTTCTGTTAGGTCCATACCATTTATGTCCTTTATTGAGCCCATCTTTGCATGAAATTTTCCTTTGGTATCTCTCATTTTCTTGAAGAGATCCCTAGTCTTTCCCATTCTGTTGTTTTCCTCTATTTCTTTGCATTGATCGCTGAAGAAGGCTTTCTTATCTCTTCTTGCTATTCTTTGGAACTCTGCATTCAGTTGTTTATATCTTTCCTTTTCTCCTCTGCTTTTCTCTTCTCTTCTTTTCACAGCTATTTGTAAGGCCTCCCCAGACAGCCATTTTGCTTTTTTGCATTTCTTTTCCATGGGGATGGTCTTGATCCCTGTCTCCTGTACAGTGTCACAAACCTCCGTCCATAGTTCATCAGGCACTCTATCTATCAGATCTAGGCCCTTAAATCTATTTCTCACTTCCACTGTATAATCATGAGGGAATTGATTTAGGTCATACCTGAATGGTCTAGTGGATTTCCCTACTTTCTTCAATTTCAGTCTGAATTTGGCAATAAGGAGTTCATGGTCTGAGCCACAGTCAGCTCCTGGTCTTGTTTTTGCTGACTGTATAGAGCTTCTCCATCTTTGGCTGCAAAGAATATAATCAATCTGATTGCGGTATTGACTATCTGATGATGTCCATGTATAGAGTCTTCTCTTTTGCTGTTGCAAGAGGGTATTTGTTTTGACCAGTGCATTTTCTTGGCAAAACTCTATTAGTCTTTGCCCTGCTTCATTCTGTATTCCAAGGCCAAATTTACCTGTTACTCCAGGTGTTTCTTGACTTCCTACTTTTGCATTCCAGTCCCCTATAATGAAAAGGACATCTTTTTTGGGTGTTAGTTCTAAAAGGTCTTGTAGGTCTTCATAGAACCGTTCAACTTCAGCTTCTTCAGCGTTACTGGTTGGGGCATAGACTTGGATTACTGTAATATTGAATGGTTTGCCTTGGAAACGAACAGAGATCATTCTGTCATTTTTGAGATTGCATCCAAGTACTGCATTTCGGACTCTTTTGTTGACCATGATGGCCACTCCATTTCTTCTGAGGGATTCCTGCCCACAGTAGTAGATATAATGGTCATCTGAGTTAAATTCACCCACTGCAGTCCATTGCAGTTCGCTGATTTCCTAGAAGTGTTAAAAAGTATTAAAGGAAATTATGAAAATGTTCAGTGGCAGTATCACTGGAATAGGTGAAGGGCCTTTTGAAGGATTCACTTTGAAGGTCTTTTGCATATATATTAAAATTGGTATTTAAATTAAAATTTGCTATCCAAATTTAAAATTTGTAACTGTAGTATCAAGCTTTATAATTGTTTTAAATATTTTGTGTGCTGCTAAACTTCAGTTTCGGGGAAGGCAATGGCACCCCACCCCAGTACTCTTGCCTGGAAAATCCCATGGGTGGAGGACCCTGGTGGGCCACAGTCCATGGGGTCGCTAAGAGTCGGACGCGACTGAGCGACTTCACTTTCACTTTTCACTTTTATGCACTGGAGAAGGAAATGGCAACCCACTCCAGTGTTCTTGCCTGGAGAATCCCAGGGACGGGGGAGCCAGGTGGGCTGCCGTCTATGGGGTCGCACAGAGTCGGACACGACTGAAGTGACTTAGCAGTAGCAAACTTCAGTTTTAGGTAACAAACCCTAGTGCATATAACTTGTTTTTAATAATCTTTTAAGGATTCAGTTGCTGTGAATCCAATGTTAATTTTAGTCAAAATTGCATACGAATGTTTTAGGAACAACTGGAAACCTCCAGGAGAGAAATGATTGGTCTTCAGGAAAGAGACAGACAATTACAATGCAAGAATAGGAATTTGCATCAGCTACTGAAAAATGAGAAAGATGAGGTGAGTTGTCAGTTGTTGTAGATAAAGTTTAAGTGAATTTTTTGTTGTTGTTTGTAATTTGAGGTGACTGTAACAGTCACTTAACTTTATAATAAGAAAGAACCGTTTATTCATCCTGTGTCAAATTGGTATGGCAGACCTCTGTGCATATAGTGTTGTATCATACTCAGAGGTCAGGAACCTTCTCCAGCTCCCTCTCCCCTAGGGGTCTATCTGGCTTAGTATGTCAGTGCGCAGCTCATGACATCCAGTGTTCTATACCATCCGTCCTGGACTCAACATGCAGAGCCACTTTTTGTCAGACACAAGGGTGCTTTAAATGCAGATCTTTTATTCTCTGTCAGTCCTTTACTTGAATGCTTTTCTTGAATGCTTCTTCCTGAACTATCTGAAATATTGACATTGTCCATCTAAATGAACACACAAGTTACTGTTTGAGAAAAGCAATTCACATTAAAAATCTAATTTCTAGGCTGAAGACATAATTCTAATCTCATTTTTGCTTCATTGATTATTTGGTATTTGGACCTATAGAACTAATAATGCATTTGAAATTATCTTTGAATTTATATAAGAAGAAATCACTAGGTTTTTACTGCTCTGTGGTTTGATTTCTGACCACGTGATCCCTGTAAAAGCAGAACATTTTCAGTGTTATATATGTTGCTTTGATGATAATTAGACTTTTAAGGGAACATATTTCTTGAAGAACCTTATAGTGATTTAGACAGGTTTGTTTTGCCATGTTTGATTATGTAGTAGTATATTTAGTAACTGGGTAATGAGGTATCTTACCTAAACCACAAGGTTATGTATACTTTTCCTTCAGTTATTTCTGGAAAATTTTGACTTAATCTGTTGATTATACTTGAAATGGTTTGACTGTTGTTCTTTAGTAAGGAGTAAGTTAAAATGATCATTTCTAGCAGAGATAAAGAATGTCTTTATAGAACTTACGTCCCATCCAGGGCTGCCTAAGCAGTCATAGCAGATACAAACACTGACCAGTAGTGCTTGGCATGTAGTATGTACTTGGCAAATGTCTGAACCAGATTCTGTCTGCTGTTTGTCTCGCTCTAATTTGAGAACTGTTTTTGATCAGAGAAAAACAAACCTGTTTATCTGCTGCCACATGCGGTGACTAATTGGGCTTGTCAGAGATTGAGAAAGAAGAAAATGATTCAAGTCAGTGGTAAAAGGAAGTCCTTACAAATGATCTACTTGTTTCAAATGAAGCTTTAATCACATTAATACTTCCGTAAGAGTTTGTGGTTTCTAAATGATCAGAATCTGTATATCTAGGGTGAAAGGTGTAGAAGATAAGTTAGAGAGTTAGAAGCTCTGGAACTTTCAGAATTAAAAAATAAACACTTTGTGTCCTTTATTTAATGATGTTTTAAAGAGTGGTTTCCAGTGGTTATAGAGAAGGAAGAATAATCCTGTAATTTTTAAACTATTCTGTGAGGAGCTGAATTCTAGGATGATTTATCTCTCTTGAATTTATAGATTTTAACCGAGTTTACCAATCCAAAAGGGACTCATTTAATAGAAAATGCTTTTATTTTTTAGGTGCAGAAATTACAAAATATCATTGCAAGTCGAGCTACTCAATATAATCATGATATGAAGAGAAAAGAGCGTGAATATAATAAACTAAAGGAACGTTTACATCAACTTGTTATGAACAAGAAGGATAAAAAAATTGGTAAAAAGCAGCTGGCTAAGATAAAACAAAGGGAAATAAATTAGTATTACGCTAAGAAATGAAGAGGGATTGAGCTCAGTAATTCCTGAAGTGTCATTTTCATTCTTTATATAATTGATTGTCGATGGTATATATCCATATGAACTAGAAATTGAGACAACTGGTTACTTGAAAAATAGTGATTTTGCTTTGCTACTTTAGTTGCATATAAGAATTGCATGTATTTTTTTTTTAACATAACAGATGTAGGATTAATCTGCAGAAGAAAGCTAAGCCAGAGGACACACTAATCTTTAGTAACAAAGAACTGTGATAATATTAAAATTAGTGTGATTTTTTTAGTTAATTTCATAAAATTGTTCATCAGGCCAAATTATTCATGCCACTTGGAGTTCTTTTCAGTTACTTTAGCTGTGCATCTTTGAAGTACAGTTTGACAGTGAAAGTTAAAGTTTGTTAAAATAGACTTTTTTCTATTATTCTTTTGAAACTTTAATTTACCACTTCATCTAAGTTTATGCATGCTTTCAAAAGATAAATAGTGTAGATTAAAAAATAGATCTGCACTACTCAGCCATAAAAAAGAATGCCGTTTGCAGCAACATGGATACAACTAAAGATTATCATTCTAAGTGAAGTAAGTCAGAAAGAGGAAGACAAATACCATATGATACCACTTATATGTGGAATCTAAAATATGGGACAAATGAACCTGTCTGTAAAACAGAAACAGGCTCACAGACATAAAAAACAGACTTCTGGTTGCCAAGGGGAAGAGTGGGAAGGAAAGGGATGGATTGAAAGTGTGGGGTTAGTAGATGCAAACTATTACATTTAGAATGGGTAAACAAGAAGATCCTACTGTAGAGCACAGGGAACTATATGCAATCTCCTGGGGTAAGCCATAGTGGAAAAGAATATAAAAAAGAATGTATATGTGTGTATAACTGAGTCACTTAGCTATACAGCAGAAATTAGCACGACATTATAAATAAACTACAAAAAAATACAACTGCAGACACAAAAGTAGAGTTATACAGATAAAGTTATGCAGGCCTGCCAAGATTCAGGGAACAGGAAATCTGTGCATTGATTTATTGAAGAGTGGTTTCCAAGTGGACTATACACTGTCATCTAACCCACATTATACATTATTCTGAACTTGGACTTGCATACAACAGCTGAGGAGCAGATGTTTCAGGCTGTCACATGGTGGCTAAGCCTGTCCCAGCAAGCAGCTCAGTGCTAACTGTGTCACTGTCACTCAGTGCAGGAGCGGTGTTACAGTTATTTGAACATTTTAGCTTAAAATTAAAAACAAAAGTGTAATAATTAGCAATTAAGACAAGATTAGAAACCTATGTATTCTGAGATTATAAATCTTAAACTCAATTTGGGCACTTAATGCTTTTTAGATTGGTTAACCTCTTATTCATTCATGAAAGAAATAACAAAGAGCAGGATGAAATACTAGAAGTATAAAATGTAACACTTAGTGAAGTTTATTAAATATTTAACTCTGTAGCAGAGCCATTTTATTATGGGTATCTAGTTCTTTTCCTGTTCCAAACCCAACTGGAAGTGACCATTCTGTAATGATTTCTTAATCAGCTCTAAAATTACAATACTTACTCTCATCTTATTCCTTTTTATGTCAACTGCTTTCATCTCCACCGGGGACAGAAGACACATTAATACTGTTAGGAACTTTGACTCCTTTGATGATGATGTCAGTGGTGGTCAAGATACAGGGCATGGCAGACTTTTTCTGTAGAGGTCCACATAGTAAATATTTTGACGTTTGTGGGTTCTATGGTCTTTTGTCACTCTGCCATTGTGGTGCAAAAGTAGCTATAGAAGATATATAAACAAATGGTGAGGCTATGTTCTAATAAAAATTTAATTTAAAAAAATCAGGCAGTTATTTACAGGCCATAGTTGGTCAACCCTGATGATGAAATTTAATAATGATAATTAACGCTTAGTAAGTACTTACTGTGTTAAGTACTTTAACATTTCTTTCAATCTTCACAACAGCTCTTAGATACTTTCATTATTACTACCCCATTGATGAAGAAACAGGCTTAGCAGTTAAGTAACTTGCCAAGATGTTTATGAGTGATGGAATTGAAACTTAAACTCTGGGCTGTTTGAGCCCAAATCCTAATCTGTATACCAGATTAATTTATGTCCCTCATGCGTATAGAGTGTTAGGGTTTTAAACACTTAAACATGTAATGTAAGCATGGGTTTTGTTCTTTGTGTTCATGTTTGTAGCTATGGAAGTTTTAAATTACGTGGGGAGAGCTGATGGGAAAAGAGGCTCCTGGAGGACGGGTAAAACCGAAGCCAGGTAAAGCACGATTGAAACTGACACATTTCACCAGACTTCCCTTTCTCTACTGCGTTTTCATACTGTCAGTTTCTTTCTCAGGAATGAAGATGAAATGTATAAAATTCTCTTGAATGATTATGAATATCGTCAGAAACAAATCCTAATGGAAAATGCTGAACTTAAGAAGGTTCTTCAGCAAATGAAAAAGGAAATGATTTCTCTTCTTTCTCCCCAAAAGCAGAAACCTAGAGAAAGAGCAGATGATAGCACAGGAACTGTAAGTGGCTCTTTCCTCTCTTACTACAGTCTTCAGATGGCTCATTAGAACAAGTAAAACAGTACATAGGTCACTGTTGATATTTTGGACTGCTGTGCTGCCCCCAGTCACTCTGACAACCTCAAAAATGTCCCCTCTGTTTCCTGACATGCTCTGGGAAATGATGGAAATCATTTTCTGGGGACTCAATCTGTGCCACGCACCCTGAAAAGCACTTCATAAGCATTGTCTCACTTATGTCTTAAAATAATTTGATGGCTTTGGTACTGTAATTGTCCCTGTTTTTATAGGTGAGGAAACTGAGGCACAAAAGCCAATTCAATGTCAACACATGATAAAACTAGAATTTGGATTCAAGGCTGTCTCAGTCCACAGCTCCTGCTTCTAAGCATTGTGCCAAGTGTCCTTTAAGTAGCTTCAGTTTTCAGTAACTTCAGCAGGCTTTACTTTTCAGAGAGTGAAACTCTTACTAACTTTGGGAACCAAATGATCACTTAGTCCATGAATTTATTGAATATCCGTTATGTGTTCTAATCTCTGGAAAGAAAAATTTTGCTTAGAAGATTTTGTCTGTTTCCTTTGTCTTAGTTCAGGCTGCTAAAGCAAAGTGCTATAGACTGGTTGGTACAAAAAGTTTTCTCACAATTCTGGAGGGTGAAAATGTAAAGTCTGGATGCCAGCAGAGTGGGTATCTGTGAGGGCCCTTTTCCTGGTTGGATTGCTGACTTTTGTCCTCATCTGGTGGGAAGAGGCGAGAGAACTCATGGGGGCCCCATTTATGAAGGCTACACCTTCATGATCTAATCACTTACTTAAGATCACCCATATGTTAATCCTGTGAGGTTAGGATTTCAACATACAGGTTTTGAGAGAACACAAGCATTCAGACCATTGCATCCTGCAAGAAGCTCTTCTTGAGAGAGATAGGTGTATAGAGAAGTGATTATTATACACATTAACAGGTACATAGGGTGGTACAGTGTATAAAACAAAACAACTATGGAAGGCATTACAGAGAAAGTCACATTTGAAAGTCAATATTTTTGAGATAGAAAGCCTAGGGATATCATTTGATAAGGGCCTAAGGTGTAGAGGTCTGAAAAAAACAAGTCACATATTGGTGAAAAGTTTTTAAACTTAGTTCTTTCCATAGACATATAAATTCAGGCAAGTTCACATTAGTAACTAAAATAACTAAAATGACTAAAATGACAGTTTTGATGTAAAGTGCTAATTACCAGTAAGTCACCAAACTTGTTTTTAACATGTGCTGAGCCATGCTAAGTTGCTTCAGTTGTGTCCAACTCTTCGTGATCCCACGGACTGTAGCCCCAGGCTACTCTGTCCATGGAGTTCTCTAGGCAAGAATACTGGAGTGGGTTGCTGTGTTTTCCTCCAGGGGATCTTCCTGACCCAGGGGTCAAACCCATGTCTCTTACATTTGCTGCATTGGCAGGCGGGTTCTTTACCATTAGCATCACCTAGGAAGCCCCTTTTAAACCTGTATCTGAGGATTATTTTGTAGTATCAAAAATCAGTCCAACTGATAAATTCATCTTCTACCTTTTTTTTTTCTTCTTTAAAGAAGAACCTGAATCTTCTTTTAGACTCTCCAATTTGAGATCTGCTTGATGTTGACATCTTATATTCCCTTAATTAACCTTTTCTCTGAAAGGTTTTCCATCACTTTGGGTCAGTTCATAACTCACTAACACTTGGCCAGGGTTGGTATCGTTTCTATAACTCCTCTAGTTTTTCAGTTTTGGGCCCAGCCTTTCCTCACCTCTCATTACCAACTTTTAGTCAGCAAAAGTAGGTGGTAAGTGAAGGAGGTCTTTCTGAAATGATAGTTGTTGTTGTTGTTGTTCAGTCACTCAGTTGTGTGCAACTCTTTGTGACCCCGTGGACTGCAGCATACAAGACTTCCCTGTCCTTCACCATCTCTCAGAGCTTGCTCAATCTCAGGTCTATCAAGTCGGTGATGCCATCCAACCATCTCATCCTCTGTCATTCCTATCTCCTCCCATCTTCAGTCTTTCCCAGCATCAGGGTCTTTTCTAATGAGTCAGTTCTTCCCATCAGGTGGCCAGAGTATTGGAGCTTCAGTTTCAGCATCAGTTCTTCTAATGAATATTCAGGATTGATTTTCTTTAGGATCGACTGGTTTGATCTCTTTGTAGTCCAAGGGACTCTCAAGAGTCTTCTTGAACACAGCAGTTCAAAAGCATCAATTCTTTGTCGTTTGGCCTCCTTTATGGTCCAACTCTCAGATCCATACATGACTACCAGACCCATAGCTTTGACTGGACGGACCTTTGTCGGCAGAGTAATGTCTCTGCTTTTTCATACTCTGTCTAGGTTGTCATTGCTTTTCTTCCAAGGAGCAAGTGTCTTTTAAATTTATTTAAAAATTAAATTAAATTTAATACAAATGATAGCATCCTGTATAGTTTTTCATAATTCAAATGCTGAAGTTTGGAGAAACAATAATCTCTTAAGTGTATTTCTTATTTTTAGAAGATCTTTCTCTAGATCCACTTTCTCCTAAAAGTAATTCAGCTATTCCTTACTTGTAAGGAAAGATTTTGGCTCATTAGTAAAACATAACTTTGGAATGCCTAGTTAGCATCCAAGTTTTCATTTTTTATTTTGCTGACTTAATTGTAGCCAAAATATATACCTAAAATTCAAGTTAAGTGTGGTGACCTTTTTTTTTTTTTTTTTGCTAAGTGTGTTTTTAATCTTCATTTAATGGTTTTACACTCAATATGGCAATTATTAATTTTAATGATGAATTTGTAGTGTTCTGGTATTCCTTGAAATGTATAGCGGAGATGGTGTAGCTCCTTGGAAAAATTATTGTCAGCTAGCTCCAGAGTGTTGATTGGCAAGAACCAAGTCATAGTGAGCCATACCCTAGGCTTTTCCCTCCTCTCTGCCCTCTGGGATACCCTGACCTCAGTCCACTGCTGACTTCAGATATTGATACAGTTCTTCAGACTCCGTCACTACCTCACTTCTGCTGTCTCTGCATGTGGGAACAGTCTAATCAGCCCTTCTTTGTTTTTATCTTCTCGTCTTTTTTTCTCCAACAAGATATTTATTGTTCAAATTAGTTAAGTATATATATCTACTTTCCTGAATGTTAATAACAAATTAGGACCATTTTATGTAGATGCAGGTTATTATGACATGTATACATTTAGTTTTGCTTCCCAGTGTTCTTTCTCCTGCTTTGATTCTATTTGATCATATCGGTAAAGGTTGCTACATGTTACAGTGATTTCATGTCCTGGTAGAATACAGAGAAAAATATTTCCAATTTCATTTTATTTTTTTATTTTTTTATATTTTTATTTATTTTTTTTATTTTGCTTAACTTTACAATATTGTATTGCTTTTACAATACATCAAGATGGATCCGCCGCCAGTATACACGTGTTCCCTATCCTGAACCCTCCTCCCTCTCCCCTCCCCACACCATCCCTCCAGGTCGTCCCAGTGCTCCAGCCCCAGGCATTTGTTATCGGGCATCGTACCTGGACTGACGACTCGTTTCAGATATAATATTATACATATTTCAATGCTATTCTCCCCAATCATCCCACCCTCTCCCAGTCCCAGAGTCCAAAAGTCTGTTCTATACATCAGTGTCTCTTTTGCTGTCTCGTAAATAGGGTTATTTTTACCATCTTTCTAAATGCCATATATATGTGTTAGTATACTGTATTTGTGTTTTTGTTTCTGGGTTACTTCACTCTGTATAATAGGCTCCAGTTCCATCCATCTCCTTAGAACTGATTCAAATGTATTCTTTTTAATGGCTGAGTAATACTCCATTGTGTATATGTACCACACCTTGCTTATCCATTCATCTGTGGATGGACATCTAGGTTGCTTCCACGTTCTGGCTATTGTAAACAGTGCTGCTATGAACATTGGGGTACACGTGTCTCTTTCAATTCTGGTTTTCTCAGTGTATATGCCCAGCAGTGGGATTGCTGGATCATAAGGCAGTTCTATTCCCAGTTTTTTGAGGAATCTCCATACTGTTCTCCATAGTGGCTGTACTAGTTTGCATTCCCACCAACAGTGTAAGAGGGTTCCCTTCTCTCCGCACCCTCTCCAGCATTTATTGCTTGTGGACTTTTGGATAGCAGCCATTCTGATTGGCGTGAGATGGTACCTCATAGTGGTTTTGATTTGCATTTCTCTGATAATGAGTGATGTTGAGCATCTTTTCATGTGTTCCAATTTCATTTTAAAAAGTATTTGAGAAAAATAGGATTAATAGTTGCTTTTACTTTGGAGATTTTTTCACAGTTTTAGTTGTCTGAACAGCCAAAATTGGAAGCAGCTTGCTTGGATTAGAGCTGTGTGACATCGGGATAGTTAGTCTACTTCTCTAAGCCTCAGTTTCCTCACATGTTAACATGATTTGAGGACCAATTGACATGTGAAAGCACCTCATACAACATGAGACAGGTTGTGAGGCTCTTCCTCACACAGCTCCATGCCTTTGTCACTAACTATATTTGGCTTCAAATTCAGGTTTAAAGAGACCTAAATTGGGGAATTTCTATCTCCAGTATTAATTATTTTTTCTCAAGACATTTATGTTAAGAACTAGGTCATTTATGTTGCACATACAACATAGAAATGATTTTGATACATGTCTCTGACCATCAGTCTGATGATTTTTATCGGAGTGTCTCAAATAATTTTTAAGATATCGGTCTTTCCCTGTCATCTCTGGCCACTTGTAGGTTATCTCTGATGTTGAAGAGGATGCTGGGGAACTGAGTAGAGAGAGTATATGGGACCTTTCCTGTGAGACTGTGAGAGAGCAGCTTACCAACAGCATCAGAAAACAGTGGAGAATTTTGAAAAGTCACGTAGAAAAACTTGATAACCAAGGTAAGTACCACCTAAATGCACATAGAGTAAGCTGTGACGCTCAGGAAGCTGACTTGGAAAGTCATGTTATTGGCTCAGACTAAAGTCCTTAGCTTAGCCTGGCAATTTGAAAAGCAAAATTCTGCCTACTTTCTGCAGTTTGAGAAAATATGCTTTGCTCTCAGAATCTCTCAAAAAAAGACATCTTATGTCCATCTATTCCGAGTGCAGAAGACAGTTGAATAAAGTAAACTGAGTCTCTTACTGTATCTTGGCAATCAGGAAATATTAATCAAAATATAGTATAAATATAAATCTTTTTCTTATTATTCCTAGATACTTGCATATTCTTAGGTTGCGAATAATTCATTTTTAAATTGTTTTCAAAATAATAGACATTTGATGCAAAATATCAGTTAGGAAGTGTATAAAGTATTGGGTTGGCCAAAAAGTTCATTCAGGTTTGTCCATAAGATCTTATGGAAAAATCCAAGTAAACTTTTTGGCTAACCCAAGAGAATAGTCAGATCTCTGTTCCCTATGTGTAACACTTAATAGCTTTGTGCATACCTTTCTAGACCTTTCTGCATTTGCAAAATACTTATTTTAAATGTCTACAAACCATAAATTGAATATTACTTGTTTTTTTCTACAACTGTTCTTTTTTCACTCAACAGTGTATTATTTTTAGATAACCACTTCCTGTTATTATAGATACATAGTAGATTGATGTTGATGAGTATATCCTTAATAGTTTATATTTGTGCAAGTTTGCATGTTTTTAAATCAAGAAAATTAAGACATCTGTTAAGTAAATGCAGTCTACTTAAAATTTATTCTAAATGGTCAGAAATGACACTCTCAGTGCTAATTGTCTTAAAAAGTGAAGTCAGAACAATTAGAGAATCAAAATTAATTTACATGAGATTTTGTTGATTTCAGTTATCACTGTCTATTAGTAAATAGCAAGTATTTTTGGACCTGATATTTGTCAAATTTAATAATAGCAAGATTTGTAATCTTGCACTGATCTTTGAGGAAGTGTCAAAAGAGTATAGTTTATGAATGTTAATTTTTCTGGGAACATAGGTTTACATTTCTAATTAGGACATCATCTTGAATAAATACAAATTACAAGTTAAATGTTGGAAATAGAACTTTGTAAGTAAGGATATCATTTAGTCCAGAAATAGCATGAATTTATAATTACCACAAACTCATTACAGCTGCTTAATTTTAAAAAATTTTTAGTGTTAAAATAATATACCTTTTGTTCTATTTTATTATAGCTAGTGGAATTTTTAAAGGACAAAGGAAATAACTACCTTTTACAAAACCTTTGAGGTTCCAGAAAGGGAAAACCTTTCTGATTTTTAAATTTATTTCTTGATTTTTAAATATATGTCCCCAAAAATGGAGACTGTAAGGTTTATGTCAAATTATTGGTTTTGTGTTAGTTTCAAAGGTACACTTAGAAGGTTTTAACGATGAAGATGTAATCTCACGACAAGACCATGAACAAGAAACTGAAAAACTCGAGTTAGAAATTCAGCAGTGTAAAGAGATGATTAAAACTCAGCAGCAACTTTTACAGGTAAATGCAAGACAGCTTTTAAAGTTGTTCTCCCCTGTGAAGGGTCAGAATTTTATTGAATCTTACTAGATTTTCACTCCTTTATTTCCTAAGATATGTTTTACAGTCTAAGTTCTCTGCTTGCTAGCAGGTAGACCACAAAACATCATTAGTCGATGCTTTGCCTTTTCGAGTAGAAGCATTTGGGAAATGAGGTTCCTCATTTCCATTGACTTTCGGATTCTTTATCATCTCTCTCCTTCCTCTGAAGTTTAGCCTGCTTTTTTCCCTTGCTTTCATTTCAACTTGTTGGAGTGTTGCAGGGACCCTCTGGAACTTACTATGTTTTAAACTTTAATAGCAGCAGCTTGCCACTGCGTGTGATGATGACACCACTTCACTGCTCCGAGACTGTTACTTGTTGGAAGAAAAGGAACGCCTCAAAGAAGAATGGTCCCTATTTAAAGAGCAGAAAAAGAATTTCGAGAAGGAAAGACGAAGCTTTACAGAAGCAGCTATTCGCCTAGGATTGGAGGTATTTTAAGCAATTGGCCTTCCTTGTAGAATGTTTGAAGGTCCTGGAGAAGCCTCACTAGAATGCATTGAACTTCTGATTTTTTGTTTCTTTGCTGTACATTTCCTCAAGTATTTTACCAGTGATTTCACAAAATAGCTTGAAATGGAAGCTATAATAGAGGTATATCATTTTGCCTTCAGATTTGGGAATCGAAAAAAATTTTTATATTGAAAAAACTAGGCATTTGTCATGCCTCTTGGGTAGCTTTCTACTGTTAAGAGTTTAGCTTCACACAAGAGATTTCTTTTGGGCATCTGTCACCTCTGCACTGTTAGTAGATGTAAAGTCAGGAGAGAGTTCAACCGAGAGAGTGTCTTGGGTTTTTTTTTTTTAAAGGGAAAGGAGAGTACAGTATACATGAAAGTCTCTCTCGCCATTGCCTTACCCGGGGATGAACTGTGTATGTGTACACTTCAACAGCTCACTTTTTTATTTAGTAGTGTATTACATGTATTATTTCCCTATCAAAAATTAGAGAAGTAATGTCTGGACATGATTTAAAAAAAGAAATTCATTCCAAAAAGCTACAAGGTGTGAAAGTATGCTTCATTCTTCTCACAGTTTCATTCCTCAGAGGTACCACTATTGAAGGTTTATGATTCTTCTGGGAAAAACTATTTTAACTTGAATAAAATTCAGCCTTTTTTCTTACAGTCAGCCTATTGATTCCCCACTATGAAACACAAGTTTAGTACCCTTACCATACTTCCCATCTACACTATTTCTCATATACATATGAATTCTTCATAATATTGTTACTTGTTTAAGCTAATTTTTAAAGAACTGGTTCTCCTGGTTGATTTTTTTTACTTTAATTTGTTTAATGCTTCCATTTCATGTTTGCTCAACATTAGACAGGATAGGTTTATCCCTGAAATGAAAGATGAGGGCATCGTTATAGTTATCCTCGTTGCACGGCTCTTACCCCTCGACTCCCCAGTTTTTGTCAATGATGCTATTTTTCAGTGTCAAGTGTTATCACATTTATATTCTGATTTTTAATACAAATTCAAGTGTAAGTACTTTGTCCAAGATTGAGATTTAAGAATTGAAAACCAGAAAGAACATTGTGATTATATAAATATCATTCCATAGCCAGGTAATATATTTGGACACTTCTGTGTAGTATTCTTTGTTGTTAAGACTGTCACACAGAAGAGAATCTGTAGTAAATTCTTTGACTTTTTTGTGTGTGCTTTCTTTATGATTTCTGAATCAGATTCAACTTCTATCTCATATTCTCTTCCTTGGGTTCCTTTTTCAATCTGTTGTGTTACCTTCTTGAGTAATTTTTTCATAAGTGTGTGTGAGTGAAAAATATTCTGAATTCTGGACTATCCAAAAATATATTCTTACTTGATTGGTTTGCCTGGATATAGAATTGTTTTCCAACTTTTCCTTTCAAAACTGTGAGTTATTCTGATTCTCCCATTGTCTGATTTTGCTCACGAACAGCCTGGTTATAATATACCCTGCGTTAATTTTAGACAGCTGTGCTGTGTTTTTCCCCCTCTGTGGAAGCTTTTGGAATTTTATGTTCTTAAACTAAGAGTTCTGAAATTTTACCAGGGTAGGTCTGGGTAGCTCCTTTTAACCTGAAGATGCTATATGTCTTCAGTTTAGGGATTTTCTTCAATTCTCTATTTTTTCCTTCTCTGACTTCTCTTGCATTCTGGAACTTCTGCTAGACAAACATTTGGCCTTCTGACTACATCCATAGATTGACTTTATGTTCCGAATTCGGGAATATTTTCTCTTTTTATCTTGTGCGTCACCAACCTGGTATTCAGCAAGGTCAGTTTGATTTTTCACTTCATCCACTGAGTTTTTGCTTCACAATTCATCTTTTAAGTTTTATAGTGTATTTTTTGTTTTGTGTCTAGCCTTATATTTTACAGATGTTTGTAAATCTGTCTGTTAATTTGTGTTATCTTAAAAAAACTTGCCTTCAACTTTCTTTACCCATGACCAGTTCTCTTTATTTCTCCTGGCATTTTTCTTTTTTGCTATTATTTTTCTTCAAATGTCTGGTGATCCATGATTTTGTATTAATGTTTATGAATGAAATACTGTATATTATCTTAAATAGCTGACATGGCCTTCTCCTTAATTACAAAATTCTATGTTATCTATAGCTATTATCTTCCTCAGGAAGCAGTTTGTGCCAGCATTTTCTCCTGTCTTAGGGGATCACCTCTGTTTCTGAGCTCATATCTCTCACCTCTCTCCGTGCCAGTCCAAGAGATACTCTTGTTACTTTGCATACCACTCCCCATTCTCTGAGCATCTACCTGAAACAGAGACCTGAGAGGTGAGGGAGAATTTAGGATCCATCCCCTGTTCGGAAGGGGGAGGTTTAACATACGCCCTCTTGTGGTCAAGTGATGATGGCTGCTAGGCACTGGGACGTGGCTTGAGGAAGACGGCGGTGCTCAGTGAAGCCTTTTTTTTTTCCCCAAGTGATTCATTTACAATGGGGTATTTTTCTGTTGCTTGTAATCTTATATTTACCATATTTTGTATGTTCAAAAGTTATGCTGATATTCTGTGTGTTTAAAGTTATGCTAATGTGCTTATTTTTCTGTGTTATACTCTTGAATTTATTCAGAATTGATGTGAAAATAGTAGTTGACTTGTTAGGAGAAACAGGTGAATTTTTATTTTTAATAGCTTTCTTAAATGAAATTTAGTTTTCTAGGGTTAATTCCTTTGACTTAATATATAGAGATAGAGAGTAAACACAAATACCTAGAGAAATCGTGTGAAATGACAACTGTGTGAATGTTGAAATATTGATCGGTGTTTTTTTGGTTTGCTTGTTACGGTAGAGAAAGGCATTTGAAGAAGAAAGAGCCAGTTGGTTAAAGCAACAGTTTTTAAATATGACTACCTTTGACCACCAGAACTCAGAAAATGTGAAACTTTTCAGTGCCTTCTCAGGAAGTGAGTACTTCGTAAGCTTTTTAATCTGAAAATACATGTAAATAAAGTACTGTAGGTTATTAATATGTAACTTTAGCAGTCACCAGTAAGAACTCTCTAATTGGAATAAAAGTCAACTTTGATATTTTAATTTACTGTAACCAAAATAGAAATGACAGGAGGACTTTGCATACCCAAAACAACTGTTGTGAGTGTAATGTCAAGTTTTGAAAATCCACAATCTAGAAATATTTTTTAAACTAGATCTTCCTAAATGTTTGTGGACTGAACATAGCAAAGATCACCAGATTAGCTAGACTACACTCATACGTACAGAAGATATTCAGATTAACTTGTTCTCACACCTCCCTTCAAGCTGCAAATGAACCTAGTCTAGGATCCTAGTTGATTACCTTCACTGTATTTATTAGTGATGCTTCCTCATATGTACTGCCTTTTTTTCTTTCTTCTTCTTTTTTTTTTTTTTTTTAACAGGTTCTGATCGGGACACCCCTACATTACACTCGAGGTCACGGCAAAAGAAGCCTCACGGTGTGCCTAGCGGGTCTCCAGTTTGCACATCTAAACTGACTAAGTCTCTTCCTGCTTCTCCTTCTACTTCAGACTTTTGCCAGACACATTCTTGTGCATCTGAACATAGGTACTGGCCTGTAGGTGATCTCCTCACACACTTGTTACAGTGCTAGAGAGGTGTTGTGAAGGAAGAGTTGGCCTGTCTAGGATGAGCAATAGTAAAGGCTCTGAAGAGGAACTGAGTAGATTGACTCATTCATTGTACACGTATTTATTGGATATCCATTGCATAGAGATGCCTGTTAGTGTAGGGAATACAGTAGTGAGCAAGGTAGCTCTGGTCCCTCTCTTCTGGGAGCGGAGTCATATATATATATATATGATTCTTTTTATTTCACGCGTAAAATACAACTTAAAGTACAATCTTATTTCAGGAGTTACTACTTAATATTTTAATTGTATTGAATACAAGGATATTGCATTGATAGTTTCAGTAGAGTACCTCTTTAAGCGTCTCATGTGGTATGCCCATGTTATGGATGTGGAAGGACAAAGACCTGAGTAAAGCTGCCTTCCATTGACTGCTGACGAGGATCTGTGTCCAAGGGTGACAGGACAGGCAGAGTTGTTCCACGCCCCCCAGGAAGGCCAGATAACTGCTTTTAACTGCTGCATTTCAGTATTTTCCTTGGTCTTAAGTTGTTAAATCATTTTCTAAGGTATAATATCAGCACTACCTTAGAGCCTATTTCAAGATTAATTTTGAACTAAGCAGATGGAACATTCCTACAGAGATAGAGAAGAACAATATAGCAAAGGGCTATGTTGCAAAGTGTGGCATGATCTCATTCCTCTTTGTTAAAGTAGGAGATGGTGGCACTTGGGCTTGGCCAGGCATCTCAGAATGCGGGAGCTGGGGCTGTAGCACATTTGGCCTGTCCAGTGACAGACTGGCATGGAGCTAAGTGCTAAAGAGGCCAAATAGCCCTTGAACCAATGATTGCCCAGTTTTGAAACAAAATTTAAGAATTTTTTTAAAAAAATGTGAGGTTTTAGAAAAGGACAAGGCACTCTATTTTATAGTTGACTGTTAAAAGGATTAGGGCTCTAAGTATAAAATATGGAGGGGCAAAAAAAGACTGGGGGCTGAGCCCTCCAGGCAAGTGTAGGGACCCTGAGGTAGAACACAGGTGTGTTTGTGCGAGCAAAACCAAGTGGTGTAAAGATGAGAGGTAATATTTTATGTAAAAGTTCAAATATATACAGATATAAAGAGAATACGGTCAGGGCCCCTATGTACCCATCACCCAGGTTCATTAGTATCAACTCATGACTAATGAGAAGGCAATGGCACCCCACTCCAGTACTCTTGCCTGGAAAATCCCACGGACGGAGGAGCCTGGTAGGCTGCAATCCATGGGGTCGCTAAGAGTTGGACATGACTGAGCGACTTCACTTTCTCTTTTCACTTTCATGCATTGGAGAAGGAAATGGCAACCCACTCCAGTGTTCTTGCCTGGAGAATCCCAGGGATGGGGGAGCCTGGTGGGCTGCTGTCTATGGGGTCACACAGAGTCGGACACGACTGAAGTGACTTAGCATAGCATAGCATGACTAATATGTTTGTCTACAACCCTGCTGTGCTTGACACCTGCCTCACTATGATGCACTTAAGATTTCATTTGTAGATTATGTTAGTCTGTACTTGTAAGTAGGATTGTTACGATGATGTGATCACTGACCTAGAGCCAGACATCCTGGAATGTGAAGTCAAGTGGGTCTTAGAAAGCATCACTACAAACAAAGCTAGTGGAGGTGATGGAATTCCAGTTGAGCTTTTCCAAATCCTGAAAGATTATGCTGTGAAAATACTGCACTCAATATGCCAATAAATTTGGAAAACTCAGCAGTGGCCACAGGGCTGGAAAAGGTCAGTTTTCATTCCAATCCCAAAGAAAGGCAATGCCAAAGAATGTTCAAACTACCGTACAATTGCGTTCATCTCACATGCTAGTAAAGTAATGCTCAAAATTCTCCAAGCCAGGCTTCAGTAATACGTGAACTGTGAACTTCCTGATGTTCAAGCTTGTTTTAGAAAAGGCAGAGGAACAAGAGATCAAATTGCCAACATCCGCTGGATCATGGAAAAAGCAAGAGAGTTCCAGAAAAGCATCTATTTCTGCTTTATTGACTATGCCAAGGCCTTTGACTGTGTGGATCACAATAAACTGTGGAAAATTCTGAAAGAGATGGGAATACCAGACCACCTCACCTGCCTCTTGAGAATCCTATATGCAGGTCAGAAAGCAACAGTTAGAACTGGTCATGGAACAACAGACTGGTTCCAAATAGGAAAAGGAGTACGTCAAGGCTGTATATTGTCACCCTGTTTATTGAACTTCTATGCAGAGTACATCATGAGAAATGCTGGACTGGAAGAAGCACAAGCTGGAATCAAGATTGCTGGGAGAAATATCAGTAACCTCAGATACGCAGATGATACCACCCTTATGGCAGAAAGTGAAGAGGAGCTAAAAAGCCTCTTGATGAAAGTGAAAGTGGAGAGTGAAAAGGTTGGCTTAAAGCTCAACATTCAGAAAACGAAGATCATGGCATCCGGTCCCATCACTTCATGGGAAATAGATGGGGAAACAGTGTCAGACTTTGTTTTTCTGGGCTCCAAAATCACTGCAGATGGTGACTGCAGCCATGAAATTAAAAGACGCTTACTCCTTGGAAGGAAAGTTATGACCAACCTAGATAGCACATTCAAAAGCAGAGACATTACTTTGCCAACAAAGGTCCGTCTAGTCAAGGCTATGGTTTTTCCTGTGGTCATGTATGGATGTGAGAGTTGGACTGTGAAGAAGGCTGAGCGCCGAAGAATTGATGCTTTTGAACTGTGGTGTTGGAGAAGACTCTTGAGAGTCCCTTGGACTGCAAGGAGATCCAACCAGTCCATTCTGAAGGAGATCAGCCCTGGGATTTCTTTGGAAGGAATGATGCTAAAGCTGAAACTCCAGTACTTTGGCCACCTCATGCGAAGAGTTGACTCAATGGAAAAGACTCTGATGCTGGGAGGGATTGCGGGCAAGAGGAGAAGGGGACGACAGAGGATGAGATGGCTGGATGGCATCACTGACTCGATGGATGTGAGTCTGAGTGACCTCCGGGAGCTGGTGATGGACAGGGAGGCCTGGCATGCTGTGATTGATGGAGTCGCAAAGAGTCGGACACAACTGAGCAACTGAACTGAACTGAACTGAACTGAAGGCATTGGAAAACAATTGGAGACCTTATAAGTGAGAGAATGATTTTTAAAAAGTCTAAGTTCTAAAAAGATTACTTCCTTTTAATATGTGATAAACAGATTGTAGGAACCAGTAGCATAAGCCAGGAGACCCAGTTGGAAAACATCAGTGGAGTGGACATGAGAGATGTGGTCATCTGGACTCTAGGGTCATAACCTGAAGATAGCACTGTGCTTAGATTTAGGCTGTATTCTGCAGTTAGAGCCAGTGGGTTGACTGATGGGTTAAATGTGGGAAGTTAATTAAGTTTGTTTAATCTACAATATATGTGTAGAATGTTATTGAAACCCCCAAATTGACCAATCAGAACTCTGTGTATAGATCTACATACACATTCTAGTCAAAATTTACAAATGCAGGCAGCCCTCAGAGATGTTGCACACTCAGCTCCAGACCATTGCAGTAAAAGTGAATATCACAACAAAGTGTGTTACTCAAACTTGTTGGCTTCCCAGTGCATATAAAAGTTATGTTTACACTGTATTGTTATCTACTGAGTGTGCAGAAGCAGTGTATTTAAAGAACAGTGTACCTACCATAATTTAAAAATCAGATCAGTCGCTCAGTCGTGTCCGACTCTTTGCGACCCCATGAACCGCAGCACGCCAGGCCTCCCTGTCCATCACCAGCTCCCGGAGGTCACTCAGACTCGCATCCATCGAGTCAGTGATGCCATCCAGCCATCTCATCCTCTGTCGTCCCCTTCTCCTCCTGCCCTCAATCCCTCCCAGCATCAGAGTCTTCTCCATTGAGTCAACTCTTCGCATGAGGTGGCCAAAATACTGGAGTTTGAGCTTCAGCATCATTCCCTCCAAAGAAATTCCAGGACTGATCTCCTTCAGAATGGACTGGTTGGATCTTCTTGCAGTCCAAGGGACTCTCAAGAGTCTTCTCCAACACCACAGTTCAAAAGCATCAATTCTTCAGCGCTCAGCCTTCTTCACAGTCAGCTCTCACATCCATACATGACCACAGGAAAGACCATAGCCTTGACTAGGCGAACCTTTGTTGGTAAAGTAATGTCTCTGCTTTTGAATATGCTATCTAGGTTGGTCATAACTTTCCTTCCAAGGAGCAAGCGTCTTTTAATTTCATGGCTGCAGTCACCATCTGCAGTGATTTTGGAGCCCAGAAAAACAAAGTCTGACACTGTTTCCACTGTTTCCCCATCTATTTCCCATGCAGTGATGGGACCAGATGCCATGATGTTCGTTTTCTGAATGTTGAGCTTTAAGCCAACCTTTTCACTCTCCACTTTCACTTTCATCAAGAGGCTTTTTAGCCCCTCTTCACTTTCTGCCATAAGAGTGGTGTCATCTGCATACCTTATCACTAAAAAACAACCCAGATGAGATCAGATCAGTTGCTCAGTCATGTCCGACTCTTTGCGACCCCATGAATCGTAGCACACCAGGCCTCCCTGTCCATCACCAACTCCCGGAGTTCACTCAGACTCACATCCATCGAGTCAGTGATGCCATCCAGCCATCTCATCCTCTGTCGTCCCCTTCTCCTCCTGCCCCCAATCCCTCCCAGCATCAGAGTCTTCTCCATTGAGTCAACTCTTCGCATGAGGTGGCCAAAGTACTGGAGTTTCAGCTTTAGCATCATTCCTTCCAAAGAAATCCCAGGGCTGATCTCCTTCAGAATGGGCTGGTTGGATCTCCTTGCAGTCCAAGGGACTCTCAAGAGTCTTCTCCAACACCACAGTTCAAAAGCATCTATTCTTCGGTGCTCAGCCTTCTTCACAGTCCAGCTCTCACATCCATACATGACCACAGGAAAAACCATAGCCTTGACTAGACGGACCTTTGTTGGCAAAGTAATGTCTCTGCTTTTGAATATGCTATCTAGGTTGGTCATAACTTTCCTTCCAAGGAGTAAGCGTCTTTTAATTTCATGGCTGCAGTCACCATCTGCAGTGATTTTGGAGCCCAGAAAAATAAAGTCTGACACTGTTTCCACTGTTTCCCCATCTATTTCCCATGAAGTGATGGGACCGGATGCCATGATCTTCATTTTCTGAATGTTGAACTTTAAGCCAACCTTTTCACTCTCCACTTTCACTTTCATCAAGAGGCTTTTGAGTTCCTCTTCACTTTCTGCCATAAGGGTGGTGTCATCTGCATACCTGAGATTATTGATATTTCTCCTGGCAATCTTGATTCCAGCTTGTGCTTCTTCCAGTCCAGCATTTCTCATGACATACTCTGCAAAGAAGTTAAATAAACAGGGTGACAATATACAGCCTTGATGAACTCCTTTTCTTTCTTGGAACCAGTCTGTTGTTCCATGTCCAGTTCTAACTGTTGCTTCCTGACCTGCATACAAATTTCTCAAGAGGCAGATCAAGTGGTCTGGTATTCCCATCTCTTTCAGAATTTTCCACAGTTTATTGTGATCCACACAATCAAAGGCTTTGGCATAGTCAATAAAGCAGAAATAGATGTTTTTCTGGAACTCTCTTGCTTTTTCCATGATCCAGCGGATGTTGGCAATTTGATCTCTTGTTCCTCTGCCTTTTCTAAAACCAGCTTGAACATCAGGAAGTTCACGGTTCACATACTGCTGAAGCCTGGCTTGGAGAATTTTGAGCATTACTTTACTAGCATGTGAGATGAATGCAATTGTGCAGTAGTTTGAACATTCTTTGGCATTGCCTTTCTTTGGGATTGGAATGAAAACTGACCTTTTCCAGTCCTGTGGCCACTGCTGAGTTTTGCAAATTTGCTGGCATATTGAGTGCAGCACTTTCACAGCATCATCCTTCAGGATTTGGAATAGCTCCACTGGAATTCCATCACCTCCACTAGCTTTGTTCGTAGTGATGTTTTCTAAGACCCACTTGACTTCACATTCCAGGATGTCTGGATCTAGGTCAATCATCACACCATCGTGATTATCTGGGTTGTGAAGATCTTTTTTGTACAGTTCTTCTGTGTATTCTTGCCACCTCTTCTTAATATCTTCTGCTTCTGTTAGGTCCATACCATTTCTATCCTTTTTCGAGCCCATCTTTGCATGAAATGTTCCTTTGGTATTTCTGATTTTCTTGCAGAGATCCCTAGTCTTTCCCATTCTGTTATTTTCCTCTATTTCTTTGCACTGAAGAAGGCTTTCTTATCTCTTCTTGCTATTCTTTGGAACTCTGCATTCAGATGTATATATCTTTCCTTTTCTCCTTTGCTTTTTGCTTATTTTCACAGCTATTTGTAAGGCCTCCCCAGACAGCCATTTAAAAACAACCCAAGATTGCCATAAACCCTCAGTTTGTATAAAACACAATATCAGCAAAGTGTGCAGTAAGTTGAAATGCAATAAAATGAAGTATGCTTACAATGCATTCTGTACCTAAAAGAGAATGTAGCCTAGTTGCCTCAATTATATTTACATATTTAAAATTTTTACTTTTTTACATCATTATTTTTAGTTATAGCTCCTTGAAGACTCTGTGTTTAATAAAAAGGCCAACATTTAGTACCTACATTAAGGGTACTGTGTGAGATTCAGTGTCAGTATATGTAAAGCACTTAAAGCAGTACTTAGTCCTTTGTAAACCTTCAGTAGCAGCATATAAAAATATAAGTAAGCATAAATGGATTATAAAAATGCTTTTCTGTTTCTTATATCCCAAGAGCTACACTGAACAGTATCAGTGGCATAGAAACAGAATTTTGGAGCTTAAGACACTTTCATTAAGCTATTTCCAGTTGCTTGCCTCTCAGGATAAAATAAGAGTCATGTGACTAGTTATCAGGCAAGAAGCTGTGCAGCTTGACATTGGCCTTGAAATTTTTAATTATTTGGTGTTTTTAAATTCCTGCTCTTAAAGCACTTTGGATCTGGGTTTGTAATCAGATTATGGCAAAATAATTAGGAGTGTTTATGCCTAATTTCTATAGCACATCCTCATTCCTCCTTCACTGTAGAGTGAAATTTTACATGTCAGCTGTAACTCACGTTACAGCAAAGTAACTCATGTACTAAGTTATGTAGGAAACTTAGTTCACCATTGATCTAATCTCATCTGAGATGACTGGGATTCTGAATCTGATTTATAAGCAAGTGCCTCTTTTTTTTTAAAGCAAATAAGTATAAAATTGTCAGTGTTTTTGGTTTACAGTTTTAAAATTGAAGCAACTTAATTTTTTTAAGGATTGCCACATTAAAAGGTTGAGTTATTAACCAAAGTCACACCAAAACATGAATTTTAGGAAAAATAAGTTTTATGGAAAAAATTAAGCTATTCCATTGATAAAAATGTATTGTTCATTGGCTCAGCCCCATGATTTGTAAGTAGTCATTTAACTAAATTTCCTTGCTTTGAGGCTGGTTGCAGCGCATACCTCAGTCAGTATCTCTAAAGCTAGGGGGCTGTATCAGTGTTGAGACACTTAAATTGTTGTTGTCTGACACTTAAAAGTTAATAATTGAGCATCATCACACGTGCTTAGTGTGTGTTAACTCATTTAGTTTCCACCTCAAGCCTATGAGTTATGGGTTCTGTTATTATTTCCACTTTACAGCTGAGGAAGCTGAAGAACAGCAGGGGCTAACTTGCCAGAAATGATGTACTAGGTGGTCCAGCTGGGATGTGAACCTAAACCATCTGTTCGGGTCTGGACTCTTAACTACTTTGTAGGCACTCATTAAATATCTGCATGGCTGAATGGATGGAGAATGAAAGCGTGCATGAACAAATCGATGAGTGAAGACAGAAAGCATAAAAAGACTAGGACATTGTGGTATGGGAGACATTAGCTTTCAAAACTCACATGTTACCTATCTACCTTAGGCTCTGGTTGGGTAGCATCCTTCAGAGTAGACTGAACAGATAAATAAATAGGTGGATAGATCAAAGTGGTAAATTAGACTAGACCATGTTAAAGCACTTGTATGTTCTTGACCAGTGTGTCCTTCAAAATATTTGTTTAGCATGGGGCAAGGGAGAAGTCAGATTTTAGACATTCAGGCATATCTAAGGTATGAAGGGAGCAGGAGATAATGATTAAGATCTGCCTTTCTTTCCCCAGCAGTTCAATCAACGTACTGAATATCACCACTGAAGAAACTAAGCCAAATCAGGTTGGAAGAGAATGTACAAATCAGAAGTGGAGCATGTCGTCAAGGCCTGGGTCACAGGAAGGTTGCTATGGTGGATGCTCCTTGGCTTACACAAATTCTCATGTAGAGAAGGATGACTTACCTTAGATATATGAACAGGGAGTTTTTTTTTCATTAACATGGTCATCAGATTTCACATCTGAGTTGAAACAGGGCATGTTATAAAGTCAGTGATCTCTTAATAATTTAAGATGGTCTGTGTTGTTTGTTTGGACTTGCCTGTTCCTTCCCCAAAGAGCTAAAATGTTAAATCTATTTGAAAGGATATAAAAACTTTGGATATGTATTTTTAGTAACAGAAGCATCTGGTTCTGTGAATAAAGGAATGTATACATGTTTGGATGGAAACAAAGCACTAGAATGAGTTTCCTATTATAGGTATTAAAAATAGCACTTTTAGGAAACTGATTATTGTAAATGTTTAATTTTGTCTCATACATAGTTGGCATTGAAAGTTTAGCCTTTCCTTGAATGTATACTGTAGATTTTTAACAAAGCAAGTTCTATATTTATTATGTTTAATGTGATTTGAAATTCCCTCTTTCATATGTTTTAAATAAAGTGAAGTTTATGTATGTTTTGTACATAGATGTACATGATTATGTTAAGAGGCTTTAAGATTTAAAGATTTTACACATCCATAATTATAGTATTTCATGCCAATAAATTTTTATTAGTGATATTCTGTTACAGATGTATGAAAGCCATTGCCACATTATGTTTAAGAATTTTTTGAACCCATCTGAGCAATAAATACTCAAAAGCTATTCCATGAAGCCAAGTTCTTTAGATAATTAACATTACTAACATTCCATTTTCCAGATTTCTACAGCATTGGATTTTTTTAATATGAAGGATATTACAGTTTTTCAAAGGAGTATTGATTTTAGGGTAATAGAGGTAAGATGATTAGAGTACCTTTGGATAAAACAGTTTAAGAGTATTGGCTTGGGATACTTTGATGTTAGAAGATACTGATATTTAAGATGTTTAGATGGTGATATTTTCTTTACCAGATGGGTACCCATACTGTAACGCCTGTACCAGCAAAGGCTTTGTATAGTTGCTAGTAATTCTTTAATAATTTCTCAATGAGATATTTAGTAATAAGGGAATCTGACAACATAAATTATCAGACTTCATAGTCTAGATACTATGATACTCTGGACAGACTTGTTTTATTTTCCAGACTAATTGCATGTTTCTTCATGGTTGTTACTGTTGTTATTATTTATAGTAAGAATAATATAAGTGTGGGCCCAAGCCCTTTCCAGGATTTTCATCAGAAAGCTTTAAGTACCTAACCCTTACTTATCTCTGCATGTAAAAACCTACACATATCCAGTCCTTGCTGCAGGTATTGTAGTTGAGGCCCATCTGCCTTCCCATTTTCTAGCAGTTTTAACCATTTATATTCACTCACCTGGTTGTGGCTGTCCCATTAAAATTTGTTGTGTTAAATAGTACTTTTGTCACCCACTCATTATATAGAAAACTTTTTCAGAGCCAATAGCATATCATTGAGTATCTTATAAGACATTAGTGAAAGTACCACAGTTACAGTCTCAAAAAGCTGGCTCTTGAGCAAAAGCAAATTAGTCACTCACTACATTCAGCTTGGTGCATGCCCTTTCTTTACCATTTAAAATATTAGAAATTATGCAGAATTTCAGAAATAGTACCATATTCCAAAGGAAGAAACAGCTGGTGGTATAATTCTTTGGCTACTCACAAAGAGTCAGACATGTGACTGAGCAACTGAACTGAACTGAGCAATAATGATATCAAAGAAAAGCAGTCAAATTTTCTAAATAGTGATATATTTGTCAAGAATTGGGTGTTTTTTTCAGGGGTTTCCATGATGTACTTGGCTAGAAACTTGTTCTGATTTTTAAAGTAGATCTTATTTTAGGGACTGTTGCATTCCATGGTGATGAATTTCTACAAAGCAGCATGTTTTTTCTTTCCATTTTGGAGTTGGTTGAATTCTCTTATTGAAAAGAAAAATTCCCTGGAGACTTACTTTGAAATCTCAGGTGTGAAAGAAACAATAAAATGAAAGCCAGGGCCATTGTACTTTTGATAAAAGTGTGCACAGATCTGCCGGAAGCCGTGGTTTTACTAACAGTGTCAGTGTGCTCTACGTTCCAGCTCCAACAGTGGTCCCTAGTTACGCAGAGCTTCCCAGAATGTTGAAAAGGTTTCCATGCTGGATAACTCCTGACTCCACACACACGACTCCTCCTAGGTCTTGCTTCCCTTCCTTCTGTAGGTATTTGCAGTGTACTGGTAGTTGAGCCATGTGGCAGTCTTGCATTTAGCCTTGCTGGTGCATGAGAGCACCACGTTCACTTTTGCTTGAAAGTCCTCCTGACCATCTTAAATTTCGTCTTGTTTATCAGGATGCAAATCTGAAATATGTTGTGCCTTATTTGTTTTTACCTGGCAGGCCCATTTTGAATTTTTGAAGCATAAAAGTAGCACAGGAAATAGAGAAAAATTTTATTTCCTACTCTTAAATTTTTATATCTTCAGTATATGATGAGAAACTTACTAGAAGAATAATCCTACCAGCAAATTAAGATAAAAATTAAACATAATAAATAGGTATTTTCTTATAGAAGCAATGCATTAAATGTTTAGATTCACAGCAGATTGTTTCCTTCATAGTATAATTAAAATACTATCGTTACTTAAAAGTTCCATTTTTCCTACCTTTCCTACCAGGCTTGTTCTTAGGCTTGTGATGTAACAGGTTTTCTGGGAAAACATATTTCATGGTGCATGGTGAGAAGGAAAGCACCCTAGAATCCAGTCTTGACTCACCCTAATGGAGCATTTGAAAGCACCTGGGATTCAGGGAGAGGTTTTGCAGACTGTGAGCTAGCAAGCCCCTGTGTGATTCCCTGTTCTAAAAGTCTTGAATGCCCTGTTGCCTGATGTAAATCATGTTCTTATTTCTAGATTGTATTTAAAATATGTGTGAGTCATGGAAGTCTAGTAAATATATTTTTTCCCTATGTTTATCCTTAATTTAAAAAAAGTCTTTTCATAAGCAAATAAAGTACCTGCTGTGTCAGGCCTTATTAATACCTTCTAGTCAGTCACTAGGGAGAGAAAGACAACTAATGCTTTCTGCCACTGAGAATCTCTGGGTTGAGTGAAAGACCAGCTATAAAAACCTAAATTGTCGTAAACGATGGGAAATGCTGTTCAGATGTTTAGTCTGGTGGTAACCCTGGACTGATTGTTCTATTCCAGGACTGTATATCCATCTCATAACAATGCCGTGGCAAGCTTCTAGTTAAAGTCTTTGTGTTATTTCCTATGGGAAGAACTATGTAACTAATATATTATTTTGTTTATGTTGGGTGTTGGGTTTTGTTTTCTACGATCAAAATACCTGCAAAGCAGCATTAAGAATTACTGCCCACAAGAACATGTATTATTATCTAATAGAGAAAGAATTTGCAAAGATTTGGGCCATGTAGATAAAGATAATGAGATAGATTATCCTGGTCATTTCTCTAAATATGATGCTTTTTTTTTTCAGGTTGAATGTAGATTAAAGTGGAATGGAACTAATTAAATTATTTGATTTATATAAAAATATTTTGAATGTTTGTTTTTTTTTAACATTTATAAGTACCTCATTTCAGAGGTCTCAGAAGGTCCTGTAGTGCCAGTGATATATAAAGATCCTGGTAGAGCTCCTCTTCCATACTCATATTTTACATCCAGAAATACTTGTACCTTGTAAGATGCTTAATGCATAGTGAGCATGGGATATTTGTTAATGAGAGATGTGAAATACTAATGAAACAAGTAGTATTTATACTTGTATAATGAAACACATTGCTTCACTGGCATGAATGGACTAAATTTCAGGTCAGAATCCTAAAACTCTTCTTCCTCAATAGTGGTAGACACCTTTTGGGGTTGATTTCCAACCGGATGTAGTTGGATTTCTCACACAGGGCATTGGAATAGAGTGAGCCATTCTACAATGAAAAATACCAAACTGGTGTGGCTAAGTAAAAAGATTGAATTCTTGCTTGTGAAATGACCAATGTGGACTGGGCAGTCTGCCTCCATCTTTATGCCGTCTGGATCACATGGCCCACGGTGTTGTCAAGTCCCGGAAAAAGCAGACCGGTTGGTGATGTTGGCTATTAAGAACCAGATCTGAAAGAAACATGCTTTCTACACATTACTTCATCCAGAACCTACGCCTACAGCCCTAGTCTAACAACAAACAAGACTGGAAGACACAGGAAATGTGTCAAGTGCTATTTGGTGAGCACTGAGAGTTTACTCAGCTACATAATACCTTTGGTGAGTTAACTTATTTAAAAGATAAACAGCCAGGGACTTCCCTGGGGGTTCAGTGATAAAGAATCTGCCTGCCAATGCAGCAGGCATGGGTTTGATTGCTCATCCAGGAAGATCTCACACGCCACGGAGGAACTAAGCCCGCGCACCACAACTGGAGCCTGTGCTGTAGAGTCAAGAGACTGCAACTACTGAGGCCATGTGCCTTAGAGACCATGCTCCACAACAAGAAGCCAGGACAAAAAGAAGCCCACGCACTGCAACTAGAAAGTGGCCCCTGCTCTCTGCAACTAGAGAAGAGCCTACTTGGCAACCAAGACCCAGCACTTAAATTATTTTTTAAAAAATCGGTAAAACACACTTCTCTGTGCACAGCATTTATTGCTGATTAATTATTAAAGATTCAAACAGTCTTAATTTATGGAGGGAATGTCTTTAAAGTCTCTAACTTTTCCATAATATGACATTTTTAAAAGTTTAAATGGTAGTTTTACACATTTACTAAAACATAGTGTACTTAACACGTATTTTCTATTGATTCAACAACCCTGTGAAAAAGAATATTAACCTTCCTATTTTAGAGACTTGGTAACAGACCCAGATGTCAAGGGACAAATGCAAGGTCACGTAACAAGTGACAAAATCAGAACTTAAAACCCCAGATCGTCCAATCCCTAAATTTCAACTTATTCCAGACTACTATAGTACCTTCTATATGACTTTTAAAATGAAACTGTACAGTTCTTAACCCATAATCCACCATGCTATCATCTTAAACACCAAAGGTACTGATCACTTGGCCCCCAGATGAGACTCACCCTTGTTTCTGTGAATGGTGATCATGAGCTGAATCTCTACCATTTCAAGTTTAGGACAGTAAGGATCGAATTGAAGTAGCTAAATTAATAGCAAATAATATAACTAAAGGCCACTGAGTAATGCTAAGACATACCTAGACAGCCTGCTCTTTCTGCCAGATTTTTTGTTCTTAGTATGTGCACTATGTCCTTCTGTGACTATAGTCACAGTGTTCAAAAGATTGTTTTGTCCAATGGGCCAGTAACCTTTCTCAGATGTCACCATGAAAAATGAATGTTACAGTAGTAGAATGAAGTAACGTGTATGAATATTTGACTTAGTTGAAAAAGAACAGCTGCTTGTAGGGCAGCTGGAGCTTTTCTAGTTCCCCTGCCGTGTCTGCATTTAGATACTTAAGTTTTTTGGTTTCTGTCTCTCAAGATAGTTTTCTGCTTATAGTGCTCCATTAAAGCAAGCCTTGTCCCAACCCAGTGCACTGATTAGATAAAAAAAGCAGATATTGCATGTTCCCTAAGCCCTCAGACTTTTCTAGAACCTGCCTCCATTCCAGTTCTCTGCCTCCATTCCAATTCTCTAATGTACCTGGTGTCTAAGCTGAGGTGGAAACTGTCCAGCCAGGGGCGGGATAAGACACCGCTGGTTCTCAGCCCTAACAAGTGTCTGCTCCTCGTCCTGTCAGCCCCTGAGGTTATTATCAGATTATAATGTCATAATTAATTTACCCCAAATACCTGTAACTCTGACTTTCAAAATAACCTTCCCCTCCCCCTCCTAATTTTATATTAGCGAAAATGTTCAATGAAACAGCCCTTTCAGAGCTTCCCAGGAGTGTAATGCTTTGTGAAGTATCAGCTTAAACTCTTTTAGCCTTTTTCCTTTATCAGTCGCTTTTACCTGGAAATGTAACTAGTTGATAGATTATTTTTGATAGTTTCATTCCTTAAATTTTAAGTGAAAAATATTACATAGCAAAAATCTCCATAAATTATTTAGTGAAATCAAACTTTTCCAGTTATTTGTTCTAGACTTAATGCCCTAAAGAAAAACAGATCAACAACTAGTCACAGAAAACTGGCATATGTTAGTTCTAAGAAGCTATTTTGATTTTAAAGAAACCATGGAAAATTTTAATTGGAATTAGTTCAGCTTTGACCCTTTTGTGACACACGATTGCTCATTTTTAATCAAAGGCAAAGCTCTGAGGAAACCAATTGAATTCATGTTTTTAATTTAAAATCTATAAATTACTATCCAAACAGAATTTTCAGAAATGAACAGGGAGCTGTTTGTCATGAGGTCCACACCAGACGTGTGAAGTGGGATGAACGGTCATTCTGCATGTGGCTGGAGGCGTCTCTAAGTAACCAGAACTCTGACCTGAGTTTTGATTGTTGAATCCTAATCCCTTCAAAACTGCTCCCTTTAATTCATTCCTCACATATGGTTTCCAAAAGATAGAATTGAGTTATAGTCTATCTTACTGAGCAGTTCTCCTAAAATACCTGGGTTTACAAACAACACACAACCAAATTTGTCTCAGTGTGATTGATATATTTGGAAATGATTTAATCACAGAGCAAAATTTAAATTTGCTTATGTACGAGAAACACTGTGCTGTTGCTGCTAAGTCACTTCAGTCGTGTCCGCCTCTGTGCGACCCCATAGACGGCAGCCCACCAGGCTCCCCCGTCCCTGGGATTCTCCAGGCAAGAACACTGGAGTGGGTTGCCATTTCCTTCTCCAATGCATGATAGTGAAACGTGAAAGTGAAGTCGCTCAGTCGTGTCCGACTCTTAGTGACCCCATGGACTGCAGCCTACCAGGCTCCTCCATCCATGGGATTTTCCAGGCAAGAGTACTGGAGTGGGGTGCCATTGCCTTTTCCGAAGAGAAACACTGTAGATGAATGCAAAAAACTACCCCCAGCCGAACTCTGGGTAGGGAGGCAAAAACACACAGACACCTTAAATATCCACCCACAACCTCAGTTTATCATGTGTGTTACACCAATGCCTGCTCCTATTTAGCATTATAGTTTTCCCTTGCATTTCAGACGACCTTCTGCCACCACTTTACAGTAACTCACAAGCTATAACGACATTTCCACATTTATTGTAGTGTTCATGTGTTTCTAAACCACTTAAACTGTATAAAACACTGCTGTAGATTTTATTAGGACCTTTGTTTTTTGAGTCACTGATGAAGGTTTTTGAGTGTTGTGCCCATAATCCTATTTTCCCTAAACACCCTGTGTTTATTACTGTGCAGTTTTGCAGATGTTGGTCTTAGGAGTGTGTGTGTTGTGTCAGAGCAGATCTGAAAGGAAAGAGCAAACTTCTAGTGAACCGTTTATAGTTGAGGCTGCTGGGGAGCCTCTCAAAATTCCATGCCAGCTTCCCTTTCTGCACATCTGTAACACAAACTGATCTTTGTGGATAGAAACTTACCTAATTTCAAATAGCCCTTGCTGTGTTCCAGACAGGACACTAAGCCATAATAAGCAATTTCTCTTACTTCTCCTAACAACTTTATAGGTAGGAGCAATAGTTATCCTCACTTGACAGATGAGGAAACTGAACCAAGAAGAGAGAATTTTGCCCAGTTGCCACACAGCTAATATATAATGGAGTTGAATTAAAATTATTTTATGGCATTTTCTCTCAATCTGATAACATCTATTTTCCTTTAATAGTAACTCAAAGTTCTTGTGTCTACACAATTTCCCCTCCTTCTATAAGCAGGCAGTCACCTCTCTTCTTTCAGAATTTAACTTTCTTTTATTCTCTCAGCAAATGTTTGTTGAGCTATTAGGATTGTAGTGCTAGGTACAAGGGCTGTGGCCCTGAAGATAACTTGATTGTTGTCAGAAACTAACAATCTTCCAAGGGGAAACAAATGAATGAACCATTGAAGGCAGTTGGAAAATTAATACAGTAGAGGTATCAGAATGCTCTGAGGATCAGAGAAGTGGGGTGGAGAGAGGGCAGCATCTTCGACTAGGAGGTAGGAAATCAGAGAGGATGTTTGAGCTAAATATTGAAGAGTAGACATTGCAGGTAAAGGAAACAGAACAGTCAAGGTCAAATTGAAACAGGAGGGAAAGGGGCAGAGCACAACTTTTGAAAGACAAGCTGATAGAACCAAATGGGTCCAAGATGGTGAACAAGTCAACTTCCACTAGACCTTACGCCTCAGTATATGCTTATTGTACCACACCAGCAAGTTAAATGATGCACTCACAGTGCTATGACAGTTCCAAAGTTTACCTTCAAAGACCAGAATGTGGGCAGTGGCCCAATTCCTGAAAATCTCCTCCCCTTCCCCAAAACAGTTGGAATAATCCTTCTACTCATTAACCTATGAAATTGCCCAGCCCATAAAAGTTAACCACACCACATTTCGAGGCTGCTTTTGCCTTCTGGGATGACCCACATTCTGTGGAATGTTTCCCTCTAAATAAATCCACCTCTTACCTGTCACTTTATCTCTCACGGAATTCTTTCTGTGATAAGATATCAAGAACCTGAGTTTCATTAGGTCCTGAAACCATGTGTGTGACCTCAGTTGGAAGACTGTGTTTTGGCCGGTTCAAGTCCCAATCCGAGGTGAACGGTTTCAAAACCACATGAACTTTATTGAAACTCTAAGTGATTCTGTGCATAAAGGACCTAGGAAACCAGTGGGAAGACAGGTAGGGGCCAGGCTAAGAGGTCTTGGATACAAGGGATTTTGAATTTATCCTCTTGGTGATGCTCCTGTCAAACAGGAGCATGACACAAGCAGACTGTTCCCTCTGTTTCCTTGTCACAGCATCATGAGCATTCCTCTATTATAGTGTTTATGACCAATGCCTAGATTGTGCACACTTTTGTCACAGCAGTTGTCACAATCCTGATTTCCAGATAGAAGAGAGATTTCCATCTCTCTCTCCAATAGGGAGAACTGATGGAAAGAAAGCAAAATGGAGATGAGTCAGTTTGCCATAATCTGTGCAAGAAGTGATTTGAGAAAGGGAATGGATTTACAGGCATATCTGATTGGATGCTGGGGTTAAGCAAAGCACTCTGGGCTGATTCCTCAGGTAATGGCAGATGATACAGTGTAAGGAAGAACAGCTCTGGGAAGTTGTACAGAAAAGAGTTAACTCTGTAGCCCTGGGTTACCTGCACATTGCTTCCTAGAAAGTTCTGCCTTCAGAACTGGCCCTCAGCTGACTCCTAACAAATAACCTCTGAGCTCTTGGAATATTCTGCCCGATAAGAATATTTTTATATACTGGAGAAGACTCTTGAGAGTCCCTTTGACAGCAAGGACATCAAAATGGTCAATCCTAAAAGAAATTAACCTTGAATATTCAATGGAAGGACTAATGCTGAAGCTCCAATACTTTGGCCACCTGATTTGAAGGGCTAACTCATTGGAAAAGACCCTGATGCTAGGAAAGATTGAGGGCATGAGGAGAAGGGGATGACAGAGGATGAGATGGTTGGATGGCATCATCAATTCAATGGACATGAGTTTGATCCAACTCTGGGAGATAGTGAAGAACAGGGAAGCCTGGTGTGCTGCAGTCCATGGGGTTGCAAAGAGTTGGACACAACTGAGTGACTGAACAACAACATATGCATGAAGCCTGGGACTATGCTATACCAGTGTGACCACATAAGTTTATCACATAAGTTTATTGTGGGCTTCCTAGGTGGTGCTAGTGGTAAAGAACCTGACTGCCAATGCAGGAGATGTGAGAGACATGGGTTTGATCCCTGGATCAGGAAGATTCACTAGAGGAGGGCATGGCAACCCACTCCAGTATTCTTGCCTGGAGAAGCCCATGCATGGATAGAGGAGCCTGACAGGCTACAGTCCATAGGGTCGCACAGAGTCAGGCCCGACTGAAGCAACAGCATGCACAATGTGACTCATGATGAATGCCTGCTTTTGCTGGCATCTGAATAGATGAGATCATTCACATGGGTGCCACATGCCTACGTGACTGACTCTCAATAAAACCCCAGGATGCCAAGGCCTGGGTGAGCTTCCTTGGTTGGCAACACTTCACAGGTGTTGTCACACATCGTTGTGACTCTCCTGGGGGAGGATGCCTGGAAGCCTGAGTTTGGTTTCTCCTGGGCCATGGGTTTTGCCCATGTGCCTTATTGCTCTGTTGATTTTTTTTGTAACTTCACTTTTTGCTATTTAAAATTTATTGAGCACTGACAGTATGGCATTGAAGTACTTTACAGAACATTTATAATCATGGTCTTTGAGTTTCACATTCCTTACATAATGTACATTTAACTTTTTTTTCATTTTCTTTATTTTCTGATTCAATATTTTTATAGATTATACTCCATTTAAAGTTATTACAAAAAAGGGCTGTCTTTCCCTAGGCTGAACAAAATATCCTCTTTTTTTTTTTTTTTTTTTTTTTTTGCCTTTTTGGACTTTTAATTGTTTAAATGCAATGATAGTCAACCAAAAGGGCCCCACATTTGGATTACGCTCTGTCTATATCACTAGTCACATACATGTGTGTAGTAAATGTGCACTGACTTACTCAAAACAGAATAAAAAAATACTTGTAACAACTAAGTATATGTTTTGAAGCCAGCTGCCTTTACTCGCTGGTGTTTATCACTACCTTCTCTTCATTACCCATTTGTATTCCCTTCACCCTCAGCAAGAACCTCGGCTGGTCCTGGCTTTTCTTCTGGTTTGATGACCCTTATGCTCAAAATTCTCCAAGCCAGGCTTCAGCAATATGTGAACCGTGAACTTCCTGATGTTCAAGCTGGTTTTAGAAAAGGCAGAGGAACCAGAGATCAAATTGCCAACATCCGCTGGATCATGGAAAAAGCAAGAGAGTTCCAGAAAAACATCTATTTCTGCTTTATTGACTATGCCAAAGCCTTTGACTGTGTAGATCACAATAAACTGTGGAAAATTCTGAAAGAGATGGGAATACCAGACCACCTGATCTGCCTCTTGAGAAATCTGTATGCAGGTCAGGAAGCAACAGTTAGAACTGGTCATGCAACAACAGACTGGTTCCAAATAGGAAAGGAAGTACGTCAAGGCTGTATATTGTCACCATGTTTATTTAACTTATATGCAGAGTACATCATGAGAAATGCTGGACTGGAAGAAACACAAGTTGGAATCAAGATTACTGGGAGAAATATCAATAACCTCAGATATGCAGATGACACCACCCTTATGGCAGAAAGTGAAGAGGGGCTAAAAAGCCTCTTGATGAAAGTGAAAGTGGAGAGTGAAAAGGTTGGCTTAAAGCTCAACATTCAGAAAACGAAGATCATGGCATCTGGTCCCATCACTACATGGGAAATAGATGGAGAAACAGTGGAAACAGTGTCAGAATTTATTTTTCTGGGCTCCAAAATCCCTGCAGATGGTGACTGCAGCCATGAAATTAAAAGACGCTTACTCCTTGGAAGGAAAGTTATGACCAACCTAGATAGCATATTGAAAAGCAGAGACATTACTTTGCCAACAAAGGTTCGCCTAGTCAAGGCTATGGTCTTTCCTGTGATCATGTATGGATGTGAGAGCTGGACTGTGAAGAAGGCTGAGTGCCGAAAAATTGATGCTTTTGAAGTGTGGTGTTGGAGAAGACTCTTGAGAGTCCCTTGGACTGCAGGAAGATCCAACCAGTCCATTCTGAAGGAGACCAGCCCTGGAATTTCTTTGGAAGGAATGATGCTGAAGCTGAAGCTCCAGTATTTTGGCCACCTCATGCGAAGAGTTGACTCATTGGAGAAGACTCTGATGCTGGGAGGGATTGGGGGCAGGAGGAGAAGGGGACGACAGAGGATGAGATGGCTGGATGGCATCACTGACTCAATGGATGTGAGTCTGAGTGACCTCCGAGAGTTGGTGATGGACAGGGAGGCCTGGCGTGCTGCGGTTCATGGGGTCGCAAAGAGTCGGACACGACTGAGCGACCGATCTGATCTGATCTGATCTGGCCCGGAGGCCTGTTAACATTTTAAGATCCTTTCTTCAGAAAACTTATTTTTCTCTAAAGGTAATTAGTCAGGCGCCACCCTCCAAAAGCATTAGATAAAGTTGCATTCCTATAGGGCAAAGGTGTGGTGGGCTATAACAAGAAAAAGAATTAACTCAAGGGTCCAAGGTTACAAACATTAAAGCTACTACTTATACCAATTAAATTAATCAATACACTGCCAGGGACACAGCAGGTAAGGGATATGGAAACTTAGCAGCAAATATTGGCCCAACAAGTGAAAAACCCTTCATCAATACAATTTCTAATCAATCTTTTAACTGCTCAAAGGAATCTGTATTCAGACAGTTTAGAACATCTCATGCCTCTCACGGTTGTGAACTAAAACACTCTTATCATGCCCAGGAACTTTATTAACTGCAGCTGTAATTTAACTCTTTTTCAGAGAGAGGTGGTGGGGGACAGCCCCCTGTAAAATCAGAGGTGTAGGTAAGAGCACAAAGCAGTAAAGTAGGCAGACTCTGGTTTTGGGGTAGATGCTTGAGAATTTCCAGGGGAACTCCTGAGGCTCAATCCCACATTTGTGTATGCCGAGCCTCTTTCCTCATGACCTTTGCCACGGGCAGAGTTCCTCACTCTGGCTTCCGGCACCACTCCAGTGTTCTTGCCTGGAGAATCCCAGGGACAGGGGAGCCTGGTAGGCTGCCGTCTATGGGGTTGCACAGAGTCAGACACAACTGAAGTGACTTAGCAGCAGCAGCATTAATCTCTGCTGTACAGCAGTGATTCAGTTATATATTCTTTTTAATATTCTTTTAGATGATGGTTTATCCCAGGATATTGACTATCATTCCCTGTGCTTACAGTAGGACCTTGTTGTTCATCCATTCTACATATAATAGTTTGCATTGTTAACTCCAAACTCCCAGTCCATCCCTCTTCCAGCCCCTCTCCCTTGGCAACCACAAGTCTGTTCTCCTTGTCTGTGAGTCTAAAACCATGCTTTGATATCTAATTTAATAGCAAAATTCTATTGTACCTTAAAAGAATACAAAGAGTTCACTTGTCTTGATTTGTTATGATGAGTATAAGCAAGTAATAAAAAGAATTTTGAAATGTCACTATATCGCCCTTGAAATGTTGTCAAGGTGTGACTGCAGTTTGCAGCACCCAGTTATAACTGAGCAGCTGTGCAAAGCAACAAGGGCATCATATACAGCCCATTATGACTCCTCCATTCTGCCATGTCGCCATGGAAGCAGTCACGGTGGATAAATGAGTGAAAATGGTGGTGTCAGTGCAAAACTTAGGTTGTAGTCACTGACATTGAATTTCATGTCAATTTTTACATGTCTCAAAATATTCTTTTCAGGGAGACCACAGTGGGGGCTTGACCAGGTTTGGGGTCACCGTCCCAGCTCCTAGGCTTATCCTCAAGGGATGTAACCAGCAGTCCATCATGGCAAAGTCATGTTTGATCTTGTGTATAAATGATGGAAACCCAACTGCAAGCGACTAGGCAAAACTATTTGGCAACTCATGTAAGCACTTAAAAAGTGTTACCAATGTGCCCCAACAGAAAAGGATGTCAACCTATAGTTGGAAATACAGGGCAAGAGGTCAACACTACCAGGAGAAGAAGTTGGCAAGGCCTGTGCGGGTGGTCAGGATCCCACACCCATGCGCAGACTCCAGTCCTCAAGGCATTTGAGTAGAAACCCCCAATCCTATGGATAGGCTGGTGATTCTCATCCATAACTATATGGCAAGAAATTAGTTACAGTAAAATATAGATGCTTGCAAATGAATTCCTTTTAAAAATGTTATTTACAGCAAATTTAAGCTTATGCCTACTGTAACTCCCACACACTTGCATTTCATTAGGTTTCTTGGAAGCAATAGAAGGGTGTAGGCTCACTGCTGGCATGAGGGGTGTGTGTTGTGTACGTGGGGGCTACCATTCCTGCTGGGCAGCAAGATGGCTTCCAAGAGGAGACCTGCTGTGGTAATCCATCCCACGGGAGACCAGAGCCTACCCTTGCAGAGGATGTGGTGATTAAGATGCAAGAAATCCCGGCCCCACAAAGCCCTGGATCTCATGTTGCCAATGGGTTGCTGATATTGGTCAGGTTTGCTCCAGAACTCGATGCCTCTGGACCAACTGGTTGAAGTTTACCCCTTTTGCCTCTGGGTTACAAAGTATCCTTTTCTTTGGGATTTGGAAGGTGTTGTCCAAAGCTCTTCGCCTGCCTGCATTTTTTTCCTGGAGTTCCTCAGAAAATGTTCTGCCTGATCCGTTGCTGCCTGACCCTGGAAAGTGGTCAGAAATGAGGACCCTGAAGCCAGGAGATTGGAATTCACTTTCTGGGAGCTGCCTGTGCTTGTTGCCCTGCTGGGAGAACCTTTCTAGTGCACTGCAGTGGAGGAAAGTGACAAGAATGGGGGCGATGGTGCCCATGGCAGGGCTGACAGAAACAGCCTGGCACCTCTGCCCTCAATCCCTACCTTTTGCTCTACCTACATGCAGAGGCAGAGGGGAGAGGAGGGCTGTCTCATCAAACAATCTCTTATGCAAAATCATCCCTCCAGCTCCCCAAAGCTAAGTGAATTTGAATTATTATGTAATTGGCTCCATTTAACACCTGGAAAAGAGAAGGAACTATCAATAGTATTGGCACAGTTTGGTAGGGCTGATTCTAGAAACCTCATTTTCTTCTTTCCCCAAGTGCGTGCGTGCTCAGTCATGTCTGACTCTTTGTGACCTCACGAATTGTAGCCTGCCAGGCTCCTCTGTTCATGGAATTTTCCAGGCAAGAATATTGGGAGTGGGTTGCCATGACCTCTTCCAGTGGATTTTACAGACTCAGCGATCAAACTCAAGTCGCCTGAGTCTCCTGCACTCGCAGGTGGATTCTTTGCCACTTGAGCCACCTGGGAAAACCTCTTTCCCCAAGAGCAGGTCGTAACCACTTCATGATATCTTGTGCTGTCAGAGTCCTTCCTCACAACTGTCACTGACCATAGCTAGAGAGGGTCCTCACAACTGTCACTGACCATAGCTAGAGAGGGTCCTCAGGAGAGGGGTGCTCCCAGAAGCCTGCAGCCAAAGCGCTGTCCCCAAGGGCCCTGCAGGGTGGCTTAATCTCCATTCCTGGTGGCTGGGTGTCCCACCTGGTCCTGGAGCACAGCCTGCACGATGCACCCCTTGACAGGGGCGTAAGAAAGCTGTTGATCCTCTCCTTCACCTGGGAGCAAACTGCCATTTTCTGTCTCACAGACGCAGCTCCTAAGGTGAAAACCCCCACTTGAGTTGACTTAATGAAATAAACAGGCAAAAATAAAATCCCCAACAGAATTACAAAAGAACTGTCTCTTTTTGCTCTTAGGTACTTACATTTTCACCAGTTGGGTCCCCCAACAGTCATCTGGAAATGTTTCTGGTTCTTGTTTTCAAGTTTGGAGGGCGTATCTCTCCACTGCCCATGGGCATCCCAAGAGAAACATGGGTGTGGGGGAAGGCAGAGGCCAGGTGCCCTGGTGGACCAGGCAGACTGCCCTTCTAGGGTAATAAGATCAATCATGCTAACAGGAGGGAGGGGGGTCTCTTAACTTTAAGTGTATAATGCCAAAATAGTTACTATGTACATAAATAAGAATTGGGCAAGACATAAATTCGGTGATTTAATTGAAAAAAATTCTTACTGGTTGCTCAGCCAGGTCAAAATTGGATGATCTCTTCTGTGGGACTGAGTATAAACATTCAGGTCTTACAGATTGCTTCCATGTCCTAAGCCAGCTCAGGGCTTAGTCTCTGAAATTGATCAAAAAAGCTGCAGTCTGTATACTGGAAAGTATTTAGTGTTAAACTGGCCATTCAATATTTATGAAGGCTCAGGTCAGTGCATTGCCACAAATAGTGCCTGACAATTATCCTACCAGTTCTGAAAAATAGAGAATCTTAATTTCAAGTGACTCATTTAACATCCAAGCAGACTATTAAGTTGTCTATTTTGAAATTCCAGAGTATAAAATTTTTAAACAGCTTCTAAATTCATGTTCAGCTCTGTTATGGCATGTGAAGAGCATTATTAAAAAGAAAAAGGTTTTAAATGTATAAAGAATAATGGGCTTATTCTTCCACTCCTGAACTTATTGAGCAGAATCTGAGGGCCTCTATTCCTTTCTCTTTGTTTTCTGCATAGGGACAGTCATGCCCTAGAACAATTCCAAAGAAATGCTCCTTCCCCATCTTCTATTGGAGATGATGCCTGGATGGGGGTTCAGAAGCCTCATGGGCTATAGTCCAGTCCTGTCACAGCCAAGCTGTGTGCCTTTGGGCCAGTTGTTTGGTCCTCCAAGCCTCTGCCACTACATGGTGAAGAGATTGTCTAATTGTTGGGAGGTGAAGATACTCTTGGCAAAAATACTGGAGTGGGTTGCCATTTCCTTCCCCAGGGGATCTTCTTGACCCAGAGATAAAACCCATGTCTCCTGTGTCTCCTGCATTGTAAGCAGATTCTTTACCCACTGAGCCATCAGAGTAGCCCATAAAGATACTGAATAATAACCTCCGAACTGAGAAAGAATTTTGAGATGGAAAAAACCAAGCACGCAACTCCATTAAGCACAATATGAAGCTTATTATGGGTAACTTAAAACAGGCAGGAAGGATGGGGCAGACAGATGATGCTGGCTTATTAGCAGCTGCACTGGGAACCACCAAAGGAGTACAGAGGAACTTAGAGGGGTCAAAGGTAAAAATAGAGTCTGACTATGCAGTGAGAAGCACAGCTGGCACTGACCGCATCTGGCGTTTCTCTGTTCCCCTGCCCCCCAGGAATCTTATGGTCATTAACCATCTGTGTTAGCAAAGGGCATTCTTCCAGAATGAAGGCAAGTGTAAAAGTTGATAGTGAACTCATCTGACTTGGGCACAATCCTTGTGACCAGACCACAGTTTAGTGCTCAGAAAGGGCACAAAGTGGGTAGGACTGGGGTCCTGAGACAGAGCTGACAAAATGGAGTCAGTGTGGTTCAGCCATACACAAGTTCAACGCTGAGTCATGTCCTCACATCAAGCTGCCATTCTGCTAGCTGGGAGACCAGTACTGAAGCAGGAGGATCAAACACAATGATATATAGCATTTACAAGGTTAGAAAACCTGCAAATGCAGCTCCAAGACTCATTTGAGTTCCACAGCAATCATGGAAGCCTAACCTCCAGGCAAACAATACTCTTCCCTACTGGAGATGAACAAACTGAGGTCAGGTAATTTAAACAAACTGGGTAAGGCTTTTTGGAGTCAGCCCTGGTGCTGAAATGGCCTGGTGAAAGAGAAAACAGGAGAAACGGCGGGGTAGAGGCCTCCAGCCCTTAGAAACCCAGCCTGACTGCCTCTTGGCTTATCTTATGCATTTGTTGTTTAGTTACTAAGTCGTTTCCCACTCTGGGAGACCCCACAGACTGTAGCTCGCCAGGCTCCTCTGTCCATGAAATTCTCCAGGCAAGAATACAAGAGTGGGTTGCCATCCCCTTCTCCAGGGGATCTTCCTGAACCAGGGATGGAACCTGCATCTCCTGCATTGGTAGGCAGACTCTTTACCACTGAGCCACCTGGGAAGCCCATCTTGTACTTAATATCATGTATAGAAAAAAACACTAGAAGAAAAGAAGTACTTTAAACATATGCTTATCTCTTAAATTATGGGTTTAAAGGTATTTTATTTTCATCTTTATGATATTTGGTGCTTTCTAAAATTTTTTACAATGACTAGGCATGACTTTGGAGAGGAGAAAAAACTGATTGGGATTGCAAAAAAAAAAAAAAACCCCAAAACCCAAACAACACGAGTGGAAGGAAATATGTATGGAGAGGCAAGAAGGTGGAAAGTGAAAACCAAGACCCAAACTAAATACTAATCTCAGAAAACCAGGGCAGGCCCACTCAGGCTCGCTCCTCACGGTATCCCGGGCTTGGGGAGTCTGAGGCTCCTCCTTCTGTCGCGCCCCGCACTTCAGCCCCGCCAGAGGGCGCCCTGGGGTCGGGCCGCCGCGTCCTTGCCTATCGCCCTTTCGGGTGCTCTTTTCTGCTGGATGAGGCTAGCGGTCCCGCCGCCTCCCCGCAGAGTGCAGAGGGCAGCCTCTCCCGGCCTAGGTGCGATCCTCGCAGCTGCGGATGGCCCTGCGTGTAGCTCCTGCTTTCCACCCATCCCCGTCGCAGGCGTTCCAGCCTTGCCCAGAGGCCACCCTTGGTCACCTCTGTGCACCAGGGCACACCCAGGGGAGCACATGATAAGATCCCACTTCCCCTAAATGTGACTGCATTATTTTTCACAATTAAAAAAAATAGGGAAGTAATACACACATATATGTAGTTGTGAAAATCCAAATCAGATCAGATCAGATCAGTCGCTCAGTCGTGTCCGACTTTCGACCCCAAAACCGCACGCCAGGCCTCCCTGTCCATCACCACTCCCGGAGGTCCAAATAACCTGGTGTATATTTTTAAAAAATCAGTCACCCTTCACCATCATCTTACCAACTCCCCTCTCCATAAACAACAGTTATAAGTTCTTAAATGCATTCGTATACATATAAGCATGTTATTGTGGATATTAGTGTATTTGTCCATCAGACCATCAGTTCATCCATCCACACTTTCATGCATCATATCCCCATCCCATTTAATATTCATCAAAATATTAACGGTGGTAATTTTTAGGTGGTAGAATTAAAATGATTATTTCCTGAATGTTTTACCTTGAAAATAAGAGTGCAGGTGAGTTGTTAACATTTTAAAATCCATTTTCTCTCTTAAGGCTGCCTCGTCTCTACAATACATAGACTAACTCCCAGTAGCTTCTCTGAGTTTCTCCGTCTTACTGAGAAGATGAGGCTCATCAACACCTCCCCGCTTCACCAGGCAGTGCTTGAGTCTCCTAGTAACACAACTGGAGGTTTATGTCTGAGTGATTCATGACTCTGATGGACTTGGCTACTGTCTACATTTTTACCAGTTTCAAGAGCAGATTAATCGGAAAATGTTCTCTGCTGGCTTCTGGGAAGTAACAATAGAATCCCGATGATACTGTTATCTGTGGATTAAGAACTTATACAAAGAAGTATTTTTTTTTATATATAATTCTTTAAAAGTGGTTTTGAAAATTTTCTTTGATTTTTGGAGGCCAAAGAATTCAAGTTCCTACTCAAAGTTTGTTTTTACCAACCCTGGATCTTTATTGTCTTTGGGAGTTATGTAGCTTAGCCATTACAAGTCTCCTTATTTCCTTCCCAGGGTTTGAAAAGCAGGGAAGGGTTTGGTGATCTGACCTGAACACACACCTAAATGCATTTCCAGGATATTCATGAGCAGCAGAGACAAAGCCTGAGAGTGTCCCCTGCAGTGTTGCCACATAGAGGTGGTTTTGTATGTGTAACAGAGTTATAAAAAATACATGTATTAAAAAAAAATTACAATTCCAAAAGTAAATTAAAATGTTAAACATTTCGGTAATAAATGGAGAAAGCAAAAGCCTTGTTTAAGCCTTTGAGTCACTGTGTATCAATCAATTCCAGTAAATTATTATTGAATAAGCACCTGCCTCACCTCTGTCATTTTTGAGATTGCATCCAAGTACTGCATTTTGGACTCTTTTGTTGACCATGATGGCCACTCCATTTCTTCTGAGGGATTCCTGCCCACAGTAGTAGATATCTTGGAATGTGAAGTCAAATGGGCCTTAGAAAGCATCACTACGAACAAAGCTAGTGGAGGTGATGGAATTCCAGTGGAGCTATTCCAAGTCCTGAAAGATGATGCTGTGAAAGTGCTGCACTCAATATGCCAGCAAATTTGGAAAACTCAGCAGTGGCCACAAGATTGGAAAAGGTCAGTTTTCATCCCAATCCCAAAGAAAGGCAATGCCAAAGAGTGCTCAAACTACTGCACAATTGCACTCATCTCACACGCTAGTAAAGTAATGCTCAAAATTCTCCAAGCCAGGCTTCAGCAATATGTGAACCGTGAACTTCCTGATGTTCAAGCTGGTTTTAGAAAAGGCAGAGGAACCAGAGATCAAATTGCCAACATCCGCTGGATCATCGAAAAAGCAAGAGAGTTCCAGAAAAACATCTATTTCTGCTTTATTGACTATGCCAAAGCCTTTGACTGTGTAGATCACAATAAACTATGGAAAATTCTGAAAGAGATGGGAATACCAGACCACCTGATCTGCCTCTTAAGAAATCTGTATGCAGGTCAGGAAGCAACAGTTAGAACTGGTCATGGAACAACAGACTGGTTCCAAATAGGAAAAGGAATACGTCAAGGCTGCATATTGTCACCATATTTATTTAACTTCTATGCAGAGTACATCATGAGAAATGCTGGACTGGAAGAAACACAAGCTGGAATCAAGATTGCTGGGAGAAATATCAATAACCTCAGATATGCAGATGACACGACTCTTATGGCAGAAAGTGAAGAGGGGCTAAAAAGCCTCTTGATGAAAGTGAAAGTGGAGAGTGAAAAGGTTGGCTTAAAGCTCAACATTCAGAAAACGAAGATCATGGCATCTGGTCCCATCACTGCATGGGAAATAGATGGGGAAACAGTGGAAACAGTGTCAGACTTTGTTTTTCTGGGCTCCAAGATCACTGCAGATGGTGACTGCAGCCATGAAATTAAAAGACGCTTACTCCTTGGAAGGAAAGTTATGACCAACCTAGATAGCATATTCAAAAGCAGGGACATTACTTTACCAACAAAGGTTCGCCTAGTCAAGGCTATGGTCTTTCCTGTGGTCATGTATGGATGTGAGAGCTGGACTGTGAAGAAGGCTGAGCGCTGAAGAATTGATGCTTTTGAACTGTGGTGTTGGAGAAGACTCTTGAGAGTCCCTTGGACTGCAAGGAGATCCAACCAGTCCATTCTGAAGGAGATCAATCCTGGAATTTCTTTGGAAGGAATGATGCTAAAGCTGAAACTCCAGTATTTTGGCCACCTCATGCGAAGAGTTGACTCATTGGAGAAGACTCTGATGCTGGGAGGGATTGAGGGCAGGAGGAGAAGGGGACGACAGAGGATGAGATGGCTGGATGGCATCACTGACTCGATGGGTATGAGTCTGGGTGACCTCCGGGAGCTGGTGATGGACAAGGAGGCCTGGCGTGCTGCAGTTCATGGGGTCGCAAAGAGTCGGACACGACTGAGCGACTGATCTGATCTGATCTGATCTCACCTCTAGCCAATATGATCAGGGCAGGGAAAGACAGGATAGGAAACCAGACCCACTTAACCCTCAGGGAACTGACAGAAATCCGTCAGTTTCCAAGCTTCTGGGAAATGCATTACTCCAGGGATCCCTAGACTTTTACATTGCACTGACAAAATTTAATTTTGCCAAGTACGGTCATTCAAAAAGAACCTGTCATCTATGGGCACTACTTTTTTTTTTTTTCAACAAGAGAAAGGACACATTGACAGCAACAAAAAGGACATGATCTCAAAATAGAGGAATGTCTTTTAAAATTGATTTTGCATAATAAAATATTTTACCTTATTTTCCTTAACTTTTATTTTTTTTTTTTGCCCATTTTCCTGTCTAGTTCCAAGAACACGAGGACTATAATTTAATATTTGTTTGATGGTGGTTATTCTTCCAACTGTTTTAGGGCCATAGTGATGACTATTAGTGAACAACGTACACTGAGGTGAGAAATCCTAGATATTTGGCTGAATTTAGACTAATCCCTAATTTATACCAATCATAGGATTCTATACTAATCCCACTCCCAAGCTTTCCAGTTTCCAGATATACCATTTAAAAAATTTTTAGTTTGCTCTTGTTTCTCTTAAAAGAACAAAAGTTGTTTCAATGAAGTTTGTTATTTTAGTATTTTCTAGATAATTGAACACCCTTTTACTTGCATTCTTGTAAGTTGAATTCTCTGCGAGTGACCGCCCAAAGAAGTGAGCACTCTGGTATCATATTCTTTGGCCTAAAGTATTTTCCAAAGTATAACTGTTAAATTTCAAGAAAATAGTGCTTCAAAGGTGAGTTATACTAGCCAACCCCTTAAAATGAAATGGAGGAGGAGACAGTGGGAGGGAGGGAGATGAAAGTAAAAAGGAAAGGAGGAAGGAAAAAGAGGTGAGGAAAGAAAAAGGGAATGGAGGCAGAGGAGAAGGTCAAGAGCAATGAGGGATCAATTAAGAGGCTTCCCTGGGGGCCCAGTGGTTAAGCCTCTGTGCTTTCCACTGTATGAGTTCCTTCCCTGGTCAGAGAACTAAGATCCCACATGCACCAAAAAAAAAAAAAAAAATTAATTGAAATGAAAGGAGTACTGTACAAATTTTTAACCATTCTAGAACTGCAGCAGTTACTGGGACCAACAGTAAAACTCCTATCTCTTGAAAGTAATCAGAAAGACATTTAATCATCCAGAAGCTGAAAAGCAGTTCATCAGAGAGGATTCTCTGATGTCAGTGCTGACAACACAGAACTCAACCTGCTGATATTGTCTAAGCCCAGGGCCTGGTGGAATAATTAGTGAGGCTCCCTGGATAATGATGGGGTAGGAGGTTTTCTGGGCACAGGCAGAGTAGTAACGGAAACCTTAACTTTCAAAATGACATTTTTTTTTTTTAAACTTAAAGTATGTCACCCAGGGAAATGAAAAGCCTTTAGCAATTTTAGCCTGTTTTGAAATCCAGAGATTTGGTCTAGGTTCTGAATGCCTGGAAAAAGAATTCATTTGCATCCTTGAATTTCTTGAACTGCAATTCCCTAAGAACCTTCCATCAGAATGGACTCTGCAGAGAATTCATACCACACTGGCACTTCCTCAGGCTTCATCCTTGACTTGTTTCCCCCGTTCTTTTCTGGTCAAGCCATCCCAAACTTGTGTTTGCGGCTGTCACTGAGACACACACACTCCAGTCCTGGCTTCTCTCCAGAGCTCTTAACACATATTTTTGTCTGCTTGCTGAACACCTCTCATCCAAAAGGTGCTTTAGACTCAGCATATTCCTAATGAAAACATCAAGCGGATCACATTCTCCCCACCACAAGCAGCACCTCCCTCATTTGCTGTACTTTTTTTTTTTAAGATGTATTTATTTATTTGGCAAGAATTTATTTATTTTTTATTTATTTATTTTATATATTATTTATTTATTTTTAATTTTAATTTATTTATTTATTTAATTTAATTTAATTTAATTTATTTTAATTTATATATTATTTATTTATTTTATTTATTTTATTTATTATTAAATTTATAAATTTATTTATTTATTTATTTATTTATATTTATTTATTTATTTTTTTAAGATGTATTTATTTATTTGGCAAGAATACTTCAGTATTCTTGCCTTGAGAACCCCATGAACAGTATGAAAAGACAAAATGATAGGATACTGAAAGAGAAACTCCCCAGGTCAGTAGGGGCCCAATATGCTACTGGAGATTAGTGGAGAAATAACTCCAGAAAGAATGAAAGGATGGAGCCAAAACAAAAAGAATACCCAGCTGTGGATGTGTCCGGTGATAGAAGCAAAGTCCGATGCTGCAAAGAGCAATATTGCATAGGAACCTGGAATGTCAGGTCCATGAATCAAGGCAAATTGGAAGTGGTCAAACAAGAGATGGCAAGAGTGAATGTCGACATTCTAGGAATTAGCGAACTAAAATGGACTGGAATGGGTGAATTTAACTCGGATGACCATTATATCTACTACTGTGGGCAGGAATCCCTCAGAAGAAATGGAGTGGCCATCATGGTCAACAAAAGAGTCCGAAATGCAGTACTTGGATGCAATCTCAAAAATGACAGAATGATCTCTGTTCGTTTCAAAGGCAAACCATTCAATGTCACAGTAATCCAAATCTATGCCCCAACCAGTAACGCCGAAGAAGCTGAAGTTGAAAGGTTCTATGAAGACCTACAAGACCTTTTAGAACTAACACCCAAAAAAGATGTCCTTTTCATTATAGGGGACTGGAATGCAAAAGTAGGAAGTCAAGAAACACCTGGAGTAACAGGCAAATTTGGCCTTGGAATACAGAATGAAGCAGGGCAAAGACTAATAGAGTTTTGCCAAGAAAATGCACTGGTCATAGCAAATACCCTCTTTCAACAACACAAGAGAAGACTCTATACATGGACATCACCAGATGGTCAACACCGAAATCAGATCGATTATATTCTTTGCAGCCAAAGATGGAGAAGCTCTATACAATCAGCAAAAACAAGACCAGGAGCTGACTGTGGCTCAGACCATGAACTCCTTATTGCCAAATTCAGACTGAAATTGAAGAAAGTAGGGAAAACTACTAGACCATTCAGGTATGACCTAAATCAAATCCCTTATGATTATACAGTGGAAGTGAGAAATAGATTTAAGGGCCTAGATCTGATAGATAGAGTGCCTGATGAACTATGGAATGAGGTTCGTGACATTGTACAGGAGACAGGGATCAAGACCATCCCCATGGAAAAGAAATGCAAAAAAGCAAAATGGCTGTCTGGGGAGGCCTTACAAATAGCTGTGAAAAGAAGAGAAGCGAAAAGCAAAGGAGAAAAGGAAAGATATAAACATCTAAATGCAGAGTTCCAAAGAATAGCAAGAAGAGATAAGAAAGCCTTCTTCAGTGATCAATGCAAAGAAATAGAGGAAAACAACAGAATGGGAAAGACTAGGGATCTCTTCAAGAAAATCAGAGATACCAAAGGAACATTTCATGCAAAGATGGGCACGATAAAGAACAGAGATGGTGTGGACCTAACAGAAGCAGAAGATATTAAGAAGAGGTGGCAAGAATACACAGAAGAACTGTACAAAAAAGAGCTTCAAGACCTAGACAATCATGATGATGTGATCACTGACCTAGAGCCAGACATCTTGGAATGTGAAGTCAAATGGGCCTTAGAAAGCATCACTACGAACAAAGCTAGTGGAGGTGATGGAATTCCAGTGGAGCTATTCCAAGTCCTGAATGATGATGCTGTGAAAGTGCTGCACTCAATATGCCAGCAAATTTGGAAAACTCAGCAGTGGCCACAAGATTGGAAAAGGTCAGTTTTCATCCCAATCCCAAAGAAAGGCAATGCCAAGGAGTGCTCAAACTACCGAACAATTGCACTCATCTCACATGCTAGTAAAGTAATGCTCAAAATTCTCCAAGCCAGGCTTCAGCAATATGTGAACCGTGAACTTCCTGATGTTCAAGCTGGTTTTAGAAAAGGCAGAGGAACCAGAGATCAAATTGCCAACATGCGCTGGATCATGGAAAAAGCAAGAGAGTTCCAGAAAAACATCTATTTCTGCTTTATTGACTATGCCAAAGCCTTTGACTGTGTGGATCACAATAAACTATGGAAAATTCTGAAAGAGATGGGAATACCAGACCACCTGATCTGCCTCTTAAGAAATCTGTATGCAGGTCAGGAAGCAACAGTTAGAACTGGTCATGGAACAACAGACTGGTTCCAAATAGGAAAAGGAGTACGTCAAGGCTGCATATTGTCACCATGTTTATTTAACTTCTATGCAGAGTACATCATGAGAAATGCTGGACTGGAAGAAACACAAGTTGGAATCAAGATTGCCGGGAGAAATATCAATAACCTCAGATATGCAGATGACACCACTCTTATGGCAGAAAGTGAAGAGGGGCTAAAAGGCCTCTTGATGAAAGTGAAAGTGGAGAGTGAAAAGGTTGGCTTAAGGCTCAACATTCAGAAAACGAAGATCATGGCATCTGGTCCCATCACTGCATGGGAAATAGATGGGGAAACAGTGGAAACAGTGTCAGACTTTGTTTTTCTGGGCTCCAAGATCACTGCAGATGGTGACTGCAGCCATGAAATTAAAAGACGCTTACTCCTTAGAAGGAAAGTTATGACCAACCTAGATAGCATATTCAAAAGCAGAGACATTACTTTACCAACAAAGGTTCACCTAGTCAAGGCTATGGTCTTTCCTGTGGTCATGTATGGATGTGAGAGCTGGACTGTGAAGAAGGCTGAGTGCCGAAGAATTGATGCTTTTGAACTGTGGTGTTGGAGAAGACTCTTGAGAGTGCCTTGGACTGCAAGAAGATCCAACCAGTCCATTCTGAAGGAGGTCAATCCTGGAATTTCTTTAGAAGGAATGATGCTAAAGCTGAAACTCCAGTATTTTGGCCACCTCATGCGAAGAGTTGACTCATTGGAGAAGACCCTGATGCTGGGAGGGATTGAGGGCAGGAGGAGAAGGGGACGACAGAGGATGAGATGGCTGGATGGCATCACTGACTCGATGGATGCGAGTCTGAGTGACCTCCGGGAGTTGGTGATGGACAGGGAGGCCTGGCGTGCTGCGGTTCATGGGGTCGCAAAGAGTCGGACACGACTGAGCGACTGATCTGATCTGATCTGATTTATTTGGCTGCACCAGGTCTTGGTTGCAGCACGCAGGATTTACTTCCCTGACCAGGGATTGAACCCCAGCCGCCTGCATTGGGAGTGCGAGTCTTAGCCACTGGACCACTAGGGGAGTCCCAGTACTCCTTTCTTTACTTTGGTTAGCTGTATTGTCATTTACCAAATTGCTGGAGCCGTAAACCCTGGTGTCATCCTAAGCCCCATCTTTTCCTTCACTGCCATCTCCCAGTGGGCACCAAGGTCTGTCCTCATCTACCCTACCCTGGCTCTTCCATACTCTTTCCTCCATTTCCCTGTCCTGCCCCTCACCTGGACTGGGGCAGCTGCTTTCTAACTGGCTTCTAGGTCACAGTGTCACCTTGCCAGAACCCATCCACACATTGAGATCTCTGTAAAAGACAGCTCCACTTCCATCTCTCTTCCTGCTTAAACCTAGCTGGTACCCTCGTTGTCAGAGGATAAAGCCCAACGTACTAGCTGTGTCACATCAGGCCTTTCCTATCTCACACCCATCCATCCTGATGTCCTCCTGGTACATCCTCCACCATGCATCCCATTGGAAAGGTGATAGACAACCCTCTGATTTATGTCCTCTCCTTCGTCTTGATTAAAGTAACAATTGTTGATTACGTTTTCAAGTCTTTTGTGTTAGATGTCGCCCAGTGACAAGTGGAATGAAAGCAAAAGTATCATGAGAGAATTTTCAAAAGCTTTTTCAGGAAAACGCTGATGAGCATTCTTTGCCCCATTTCTTTTGTACCCCTCTCCACCCTACAGCCTGGAACACAGGTGTGATGGATTCCATCCTGGACCATGAAGACTAGGGGCATACCTCAGGGGACGAAGAACAGCAAGTTGGACGGTGCCATGGAGCAGAACTGCCAGAGCCCTGACTACTGGCCTCTGGAATTTTCTGCCAGAAATAAACTTACAACATGGTTAAGCCATTGTTATTGTCTCTTTCTGCTGAACCTAATCCTAACTGACCTAGAATCCAATAGGGGATGCTGTAGGTAACTCCATGAGTGTCTTTTTCTTTCTTTTGCTCCAGAGGGACTCAAGAAGCCAGCCAACTCCCCAGTGTCTAAATTCTTCACTCTTGCCATAAAGGTTTATTGCTGTAGCCACTTGGCCTTCCAACATTTGGGTTTCCATAGATACTTTCTTTTCTCTAAGTGACCACAGAGATAAATCTGGAGGAAAACAAAAGTATCTGTGTTCTGCTACTGCAGACTGCAGGCGGTGAGGTTTACAGGTGCATCTGGTTAGCAAAGTCACATCCAGAACCACAGCTTCAAGGCATTCTGGAAATACGGCTTTATTTCCAGTTTGCTGGAGCAGGCGATGCACTGGGAAGGGATGTGGAATGAGAGTCCAGACCATTTCTTCTGCACATGCTCCTCTACCCAGCCCCCACAGGACAGCTCTTCTGAAGCAGGCTTGCCAAGACCTGCCTGCCTTCTTCATGTCATTTTTGCATTTCCTTCTGCCTTGAATCTTGTCTTTCCCCCCTCACTCACTCTTCTGCCTGTGAGTTTATGCCAAGCTCTTAGCCCCTGGCAGAGCAAATCCATCCTGCCTCCCGCAGGAGCTGTGCAGGACTTGGTTTAATCCACGGTCATCGTCCGTACGTGAAATATATTCCTGGCTCACCCCTCCTTCTTCTCAGCCAAAAGGTGAGCTTCTCCAGGGCCAAAATAGAAACAGCTGTCACATCTGCGCCCTTGTCTGCCTCCTACTTCTGTCTCAGTCTGGCACAGGCACTGAGGAAATGTTTGTTGAACTGGTGAACGTTAACAGTGGCTCCAAGCCAAGCCAGCTCCTCTCTCAGATCATAGGGTTAAAAGAAGAACCACCTGTGTGCGAATCTACCGGGTCTCAGCTGGAGGTATATTATGGAAGGTCTCTGTGCCTTAGTCTCCTTCTCTGTGATGTGGGTCCCAATAACACCTGCAGGGTGTTGGGAGGATTAAATGACAGCCCCTGCAAAGCACGTGGCACCATACCCAGCACACAGATGGAGCTCAGATGCCAGCTAGTATCATTTTGTGGGTGTCCTCTTGCACGCTCTTCACTTTCCCTGTTTTTCTCCTCTCTCATACTTTGCTCATCAATAACACTTTGACTCAACAAGCATTTCCTGAGTGCCAGCACAAGCAGTCACAGCCTTGGGGAGCTTGCTGGCTTTTAGTGAGGCAGACACATCCACCATGAGCTGCAACAAAGCATGGCACTTGAATGATAGAAGGTGTCACCAGTTCCAGGGAGGCACAGGGGAGAGAGGCAGTCATCGTGGGCAGAGGTGGGGAGGGCTGGTTAGGGAACAAGATACAGGGGTGGGGGTGATTCTTTAAATGACTCTTAAAAGAGGAGTAGGGGGAGAGGGAGGCTTCTGAAGGCTAGAGAGAACAGCATGTGTAAAGGCAGGGAGGGGTCCAACACACACACTGGGGAACTGCTGGTAAAACTAGAACAATGGTTCTCACACTTGAGGTTGTATCAGGATCTCCTGGAAGCCCGGATAAACTGCAGATTGCTGGTGCCCTCTCTCAGAGTAGGGTAGAGTCTGAGCTCTTGCAAGTCTAAAAGTTCCCAAGTGGTACTCGTGTTGCTGATCCAGGACCACACTCTGAGGGCACTGGGGCAAGGGGGCAGAACAGAATGGGGGTGTTGGGAGCAGGAAATCATGGGAAAGAGACCTGGGCTTCACAGGCTAGCTCAGGAGTTCAGATTTCATAAACAACAATAATAACAATGGGCTTCCCAGGTGGTATGAGTGGTGAAGACCCTGCCTGCTAATACAGGTAGATATAAGAGATCCAGGTTTGATCCCTGGGTTGAGAAGAACCCTTGGAGAAGGAAATGGCAACCCACTCCAGTATTCTTGCCTGGAGAATCCCACTGACAGAGAAGCCTGGTGTGCTAGAGTCCAAGGATTGCAAAGAGTCAGACACAACTGAAGTGACTTAGCACGCACGAATGCACGCTGAAAACAATACTCAAAGAGAAAAGCCTACAGTCAGCTCTCTGTGGCGTGAATGAATGTAAAGGGCCCATGACTTCAGAAGGGAAGACATGTAGGGGGTGGAATTCAGGTGAGCTGTGGGTGGTCTGTGACCAATTGGGCACTGATCCCCATCCTGTACTGAGTCCCCAGCCTCTGGCCCAAGCTCTCTTTCTGGGCTGCCCCTTGCTCCTAAACACAAAGAAAGAAGCATATCTCTTATCTCCAGGGTCAAAACTTCTGCTCCTGCCTTCAGTCCCTTCATCTTCTCCACTGGATGCATCCTCTTCCAATATCTTCAGCCTTTTTCTCTACACACCTCTTCCTGTCGGGCAGAGTTTAAGTCAAACCATCAAACATGCGGTATTGCCGGTCACACTACCCAGCTGCTCCTTTTGATGCTACTATTAATGTAATTTTTAAAAATGAAAAGATTTCTCAATGAATGATCATCACCTGCCCCATTTCCTCACACCTGGTACGTGCCCTCTGAGTCTCAATCTGTGCCAGCGTAACCAATGAGAGAGCACCTAGCTTTTCTTAATTGCTTTAATTGTATCACTCCTATTTCTACCAAAATATCCGAAGAGCTCCAATAAAAAGTTAATGTTGAAAATGCCACAATATACTTTAATTTTTAACCCCCAAGCAACTTCCACAAAACGACTTCTGAACACTGGTGGAGGACACCAGGCACCCAGAAAGGCAGCCCATTCTCTTCGAAAGGAGGTAGGGCAAAATATAAAAGACAAAAAGAGAGGCAAAAGAGTTAGGGATGGAGACTTCTCCTAGGGAGGGAATTGTGAAGGAGGAGAAGTTTCCACACAGTAGGAAACCCTCTCACAGGTGGGTCTGTGGGGAGTTTTGGAATCTCAGAAGGCAACATAACCGGGAGAAAAAAACAACACAGAATACGTGCCTAACCACAAGTGCAGAAGAGAGAACTTTCCAGCGAAAGGTTCTAACCTAACAACCACCAGCCTGGCCTGATCATAACATAAAGGATTGAGCGAATACCAATGGAGAGCCAGCCAGCTGCATACCAGCCCCTCCCTGCCCAGAGGCAGAGAGGCAGGCTATAATCTCAGTCCCAGAGATGGCATCTTCCACCACACTGTGAGTAGGTTCCCAGCTGCTAATCTCTTCCTGAGATCCTGGATGGTAGACATACGCCAGGAGGGTTGCAGCCTGAGATCAGCTCTCCAGAGGAGACACACGGCACACCTGAGATGGTGCTCTCGCCAAACATCTGGTCACCAGGGAAGGGCGCAAAATGCATGCCCAACCCACAGAGACTGAGCCAGCACTGTGTCTGAGCGTCTCCTGTGGAGGTGTGGGTCAGCAGTGGCCTGCTGCAGGGGCTCAGGGTGTAGCAGACCTGAGTATGGCATAAGCCCTCTTGGAGGAGGTCGCCATTAACCTCACCACAGAACCACCAGAACTTACCCAGAACTGGGGAAACAGACTATTCAGGTCGTACACTCCATGACCCAGGAGAAAGCAGCAGTGACCCCACAAGAAACTGACCCATACATGCCCATGAGTATCCAGGAGTCTCTGGCGGAGGCATGGGTCTGTGGTAGTCGGCTTCAGGGTTGGTGGCACTGAGTGCAGCAGTGTGTGCATGGGACGTTTTGAAGGAGGTTGCCATTATCTTCATTACCTCCATCATAGTTTGACCTCAGGTCAAGCAACAAGTAGGGAACACAGCCCCACCCATCAACAGAAAATTGGATTAAAGATTTACTGAACCTGGCCCCGCCCATCAGAACATGACCCAGTTTCCCCCTCAGTCAGTCTCTACCAGCAGGAAGCTCCCATAAACCTCTATCCTTATCCATCAGAGGGCAGACAGAATGAAAGTCACAATCACAGAAAACTAACCAAACTGATGTTCTTGCCTGGAGAATCCCAGGGACGGGGGAGCCTGGTGGGCTGCCGTCTCTGGGGTCGCACAGAGTTGGACATGACTGAAGTGACTTAGCAGCAGCAGCAGCAACCAAACTCATCGCATGGACCACAGCCTTGTCTAGCTCAATGAAACTATGAGTCATGCCACATCGGGCCACCCAAGACAGACAGGTCATGACAGAGAGTTCTGACAAAACCACTTCAGTATTCTTGCCTTGAGAACCCCATGAACAGTATGAAAAGACAAAAAGGTATGACACTGAAAGATGAACTCCCCAGGTCGGTAGGTGCTCAATATGCTACTGGAGAAGAGTGGAGAAATAATCCCAGAAAGAATGAAGAGATGGAGCCAAAGCAAAACAACACCTAATTGTGGATGTGACTGGAGATAGAAGTAAAGTCCAATGCTGTAAAGAGCAATATTGCATAGGAACATGAATCAAGGCAAATTGAAAGTGGTCAGACAGGAGATGGCAAGAGTGAACATTGACATTTTAGGAATAAGCGAACTAAAATGGACTGGAATGGGTGGATTTAACTCAGATGACCATTATATCTACTACTGTGGGCAAGAATAACTTAGAAGAAATGGAGTACCCATCGTAGTTAACAAAAGAGTCCAAAATTCAGTACTTGGATGAAATCTCAAAAATGACAGCATGATCTCTGTTTGTTGCCAAGGCAAATCATTCAATATCATCGTAATCCAAGTCTATGCCCTGACCAGTAATGCTGAAAAAGCTGAAGTTGAATGGTTGGTTCTATGAAGACCTACAAGACTTTCTAGAATGAACACCCAAAAATATGTCCTCTTCATTATAGGGGACGGGAATGCAAAAGTGGGAAGTCAAGAGTGACATGGAGTAACTGGCAAATTTGACCTTGGAGTACAAAAAAAAAAAAAAAAAACCAGGACAAAGGCTAACAGAGTTTTGCCAAGAGAACGCAATGGTCATAGCAAACACGCTCTTCCAACAACACAAGGGAAGACTATACACATGAACATCACCACATGGTCAATACCAAAATCAGGTTGATTGTATTCTTTGCAGACAAAGATGGAGAAGCTCTATACGGTCAGCAAAAACAAGACCGGGAGCTGACTGTGGCTCAGATCATGAACTCCTTATAGCCAAATTCAGACTGAAATTGAAGAAAGTAGGGAAAACCACTAGACCATTCAGGTATGACCTAAATCAAATCCCTTATGATTATACAGTGACAGTGAGAAATACATTCAAAGGATTAGATCTGATAGAGAGCCTGAAGAACTATGGATGGAGGTTCATGACATTGTACAGGAGGCAGTGATCAAGACCATCCCCAAGAAAAAGAAATGCAAAAAGGCAAAATGATTGTCTGAGGAAGCCTTAAAAATAGTTTAGAAAAGAAGAGAAGCTAGAGGTAAAGGAGAAAAGGAAAGATATATCCATTTGAATGCAGAGTTCCAAAGAATAGCAAGGAGAGTTAAGAAAGCCTTTCTTAGAGATCCATGCAAATAAACAGAGGAAAAAAATAGAATGGGGAAGACTAGAGATCTCAAGAAAATTAGAGATACCAAGGGAACATTTCATGCAAAGATGAGCACAATAAAGTAAAGAAATTGTATGGACATAACAGAAGCAGAAGATATTAAAAAGAGGTGGCAAGAATACACAGAAGAACTGTACAAAAAAGATCTTCACAATCCAGATAATCATGATGGTGTGATCACTGACCTAGAGCCAGACATCCTGGAATGTGAAGTCAAGTGGGCCTTAGAAAGCATCACTAAGAACAAAGCTAGTGGAGGTGATGGAATTCCAGTTGAACTATTTCAAATTCTAAAAGATGATGCTGTGAAAGTGCTGCACTCAATATGCCAGGAAATCTGAAAAGCTCAGCAGAGGCCACAGGACTGGAAAAGGTCAGTTTTCATTCCATCCCAAAGAAAGGCAATGCAAAAGAATGCTCAAACTACCGCACAATTGCACTTATCTCACAAGCCAGTAAAGTAATGCTCAAAATTCTCCAAGCCAGGCTTCAGCAATAGGTGAACCGTGGATTTCCAGATGTTCAAGCTGGTTTTAGAAAAGGCGCAGGAACCAGAGATCAAATTGCCAACATTCTCTGGATCATCAAAAAAGCAAGAGAGTTCCAGAAAAACATCTACTTCTGCTTTATTGACTACGCCAAAGCCTTTGTGTGGATCACAACAAACTGGAAAATTCTTAAAGAGATGGGAATATCAGATCACCTGACCTGCCACCTGAGAAATCTGTATTCAGGTCAATAAACAATAGTTAGAACTGGACATGGAACAACAGACTGGTTCCAAATTGGAAAAGGAGTATGTCAAGGCTGTATATTGTCACCCTGCTAATTTAACTTATATGCAGAGTACATCATGAGAAATGCTGGGCTGGATGAAGCACAAGCTGGAATCAAGATTCTCAGGAGAAATATCAATAACCTCAGATATGCAGATGACACCACACTTATGGCAGAAAGCGAAGAAGAACTAAAAAGCCGCTTGATGAAAGTGAAAGTGGAGAGTGAAAAAGTTGGCTTAAAGCTCAACATTCAGAAAACGAAGATCATGGCATCCGGTCCCATCAGTTCATGGCAAATAGATGGGGAAACCATTAGAAACAGTGAGAGACTTTATTTTGGGGGGCTTCAAAATCATTGCAGATGGTGACTGCAGGCATGAAATTAAAAGATGTTTGCTCTTTGGAAGAAAAGCTATGACGGAGAAACATTACCACAAAAGTCTGTCTAGTCAAAGCTATGGTTTTTCCAATAGTCATGTACAGATGTGATAGTTGCGCTATAAAGAAAGGTTAGCACAGAAGAATTGATGCTTTTGAACTATGGTGTTGGAGAAGACTCTTGAGAGTCCCTTGGACTGTAAGAAGATCCAACCAGTCCATCCTAAAGGAAATCAGTCCTGAATATTCATTGGAAGGACTGATGCTGAAGCTGAAACTCCAATACTTTGGCCACCTGATATGAAGAACTGACTCATTGGAAAATATCCTGATGCTGGGAAAGATTGAAGGCAGGAAGTGAAGGGGAGGACAGAGGTTGAGATGGTTGGATGGCATCGCTGACACAATGGACATGAGTTTGAGGAGGCTCTGGGAGTTGGTGATGGACTGGGAAGCCTGGCATGCTGCAGTCCATGGGGTTGCAAAGAGTAGGACTCGACTGAGGGACTGAACTGAACTGAAGTGAAGCCTTTAACTTTCCTACTTAAGACAGCTTACAGGAAATCCATGTGATAGGAATATATTGTGAATGTTCCTAAGTTCAGTTCAGTCATGTCCGACTCTTTGCGACCCCATGAAGAGCAGCACGCCAGGCCTCCTTGTCCATCTCCAACTCCTGGAGTTCACTCAAACTCACGTCCATCGAGTCGGTGATGCCATCCAGCCATCTCATCCTCTGTCGTCCCCTTCTCCTCCTGCCCCCAATCTCTCCCAGCATCAGAGTCTTTTCCAATGAGTCAACTCTGCGCATGAAGTGGCCAAAGTACTGGAGTTTCAGCTTTAGCATCATTCCCTCCAATGCACACCCAGGACTGATCTCCTTTAGAAAGGACTGGTTGGATCTCCTTGCAGTCCAAGGGACTCTCAAGAGTCTTCTCCAACACCACAGTTCAGAAGCATCAATTCTTCCTAGGTTAGGAACAACATAATTCAATTTGTTTATATTGATGGAGTCAAAAAAATATTGAGACTTATGTGAAGTTTAATTCCATAGAGACTTATGTCTTATGCTCTCCTGGTCTGTCTAGAGCTATGCTCCTTAGAAACAGGATATTTCCCTCCCTTTGTACTAATTACTGTAAGAAGTGTCCATGAATTGTCCATCATTTGTTTCTACCTTTTAAAATTTTTAAAGAATTGAGATAAAAATGGGACCTAATGGTTCCTGGGACAATAGCAAAGCCTATTCTCAAAGGTTCTTTATTTAAATGTTGTAAACAAACATGGAACATCCATTGTACTTGGTTTGGATGTAGAAGAGGCGTTGGTTTACTACCTGAACAGGCAGTTTTCTGAGTATTGCTTAGTGACAGAGAGCTCACAGTTCTGTTTGAACTTCTCCCTTTCTCGTGGACCATTTATATATTTGCTGCAAATCCTTAATGTCATATAGTCTTTTCACAGGTACTTTCCAACAGTAAGGGAGTTGAAATAGCTCCAAAATAAATTTGTAACTCAGGCAGGTGCCTTTTACAATGTCAATAGTCACAAGAGCTAGGAAATTCTAGCACCAGAGAGGCCATTTATTTTTTTTAAAAAATTAATTAATTTATTTTAATTGGAGGTTAATTACTTTACAATACTGTAGTGGTTTTTGCCATACATCAAAATGAATCAGCCATGGGTGTACATCTGTTCTCCATCCTGAACATCCCTCCTACATCCCTCCCCATCCCATCCCTCAGGGTCATCCAAGTGTACCAGCCCTTAGCACCTTGTCTCATGCATTGAACCTAGACTGGCAATCTATTTCATATGATAATATACATGTTTCAATGCTATTCTCTCAAATCATCCCACCCTCTCCTTCTCCCACAGAAGTCCAAAAGTCTGTTCTTCACATCTGTGTCTCTTTTGCTATCTTGCATATAAGGTCATTGTTACCATCTTTTTAAGTCACATATATATGCATTAATATACTGTATTGGTGCTTTTCTCTCTGACTTACTTCACTCTGTATAATAGGCTCCAGTTTCATCCACCTCATTAGAACTGATTCAAATGCAATCTTTTTAATGGCTGAGTAATATTCCATTGTATATATGTACCACAGCTTTCTTATCCATTCATCTGTTGATGGACACCTAGATTGCTTCCATATCCTGGCTATTGTAAACAGCACTGTGATGAACATTGGGGTACACATGTCTCTTTCAATTCTGGTTTCCTCGGTGTGTTTGCCCAGCAGTGGGATTGCTGGTGGCTCAGAGGGTAAAGCGTCTGCCTACAATGCAGGAGACCCGGGTTTGATCCCTAGGTCAGGAAGATCCCCTGGAGAAAGAAATGGCAACTTACTCCAGTGTTCTTGTCTGGAGAATCTGATGGATGGAGGACCCTGGTGGGCTACAGTCCATGGGGTCGCAGAGTCAGACACAACTGAGCGACTACACTATCACTATTATTATGGCAGTTCTATTTCTAGTTTTCAAAGGAATCTCCACACTGTTCTCCATAGTGGAGAGGCCCATTTCTTATCAGTAAGTTTGGACTTTTTAAAAAGTTTCTTCTCCAATTTATTCCCACTGTGACTTTGCAAAAAAATCACAGCTTTCTCAACTTCTCTGGGAGCAAAACTAGTGCTTTAACTTTTCTTATCAGTAGGAACACCAGCAATTCTTCCATCATTATCAGAAGCTTCTGAGGTTAAAGGCTTCTCTCTTTTTAAAGCAAGCAACTTTTAAACGTAGTTTCAGGTCCATTTATTTGATTTGATTAGAGGCATAGGGCAGAAAGCCTGGCATCTCAGTTCCCATGCTCCCCTTCCCCTGGATCCCTGGAGAGCTGGAGGAGACTCATCCTACGTGTGCAGGTAGAGCTAAACATGTGTCACATTTCTGAAGGAGCCCAAGACTCCCAGGAAGATGGAGCTGGGGAGGGCAGGGAAAGGAGAGGGTGAGGGGCAAGGGAAGGCGAGGAGGAGGCCTCTCTGTCCACCTCCAACCCGAGGGGATGATTTCCCCACACCAGAAGAGAAATGTGGCTGTTATTTTAGCCTGGAGGTAAACTAGTGAAATTCAGATTTTATCTTACCAGTTTCCTTGCTTCCTCAAGTACGAAATCTTTAGATGTCACTCAAAAACCACCAGAATATTTTTTTCCTTCACACTGATTCCTGCCAACTTGAAATTAGCTTTCTCAGTTCTTCCTTTCTAATCTGAGAGGAACCTAGCTGTTTTTCTGTCTGCAGACAACAAAACCCTACCCTGTGTCCACACTGGATCTGTTCTTCCAGTCCTGGTCAAAGGGTAGGAGGACTGCCTCAAAGGTGATCATGGGGCATGGGGATGTTCCAAAGAGCAGTTAGGCTGCCACCTGGGACCTGGTGGTTTTCCTGAAACTTATAGTTTTGCAGAGTTGAATGCAGAGTTCCAAAGAATAGCAAAGAGAGATAAGAAAGCCTTCCTCAGTGATCAATGCAAAGAAATAGAGGAAAACAACAGGATGGGAAAGATTAGAGATCTTTTCAAGGAAACTAGAGATACCAAGGGAACATTTCATGCAAAGATGGGCTCGATAAAGGACAGAAATGGGATGGACCTAACAGAAACAGAAGATATTAAGAAGAGGTAGCAAGAATACACAGAAGAACTGTACAAAAAAGATCTTCATGACCAGATAACCATGATGGTGTGATCACTCACACTCACCTGGAGCCAGACATCCTGGAATGTGAAGTCAAGTGGGCCTTAGGAAGCATCACTATGAGCAAATCTAGTGGATGTGATGGAATTTCAGTTGAACTATTTCAAATCCTGAAGATGATGCTATGAAAGTGCTGTACTCAATATGGCAACAAATGTGGTAAACTCAGCAGTGGCCACAGGACTGGAAAAGCTCAGTTTTCAGCCCAATCCCAAAGAAAGGCAATGCCAAAGAATGCTCAAACTACCGCACAATTGCACTCATCTCACATGCTAGTAAAGTAATGCTCAAAATTCTCCAAGCCAGGCTTCAGCAATATGTGAACCGTGAACTTCCAGATGTTCAAACTGGATTTAGAAAAGTCAGAGGAACAAGAGATCAAATTGCCAACATCCACTGGATCATGGAAAAAGCAAGAGAGTTCCAGAAAAACATCTATTTCTGCTGTATTGACTATGCCAAAGCCTTTGACTATGTGGATCACAATAAACTGTGGAAAATTCTTAAAGAGATGGGAATACAGACTACCTGACCTGCCTCTTGAGAAACCTGAATGCAGGTCAGGAAGCAACAGCTAGAACTGGACGTGGAACAACAGACTGGTTCCAAATAGGAAAAGGAGTATGTCAAGGCTGTATATTGTCACCCTGCTTATTTAACTTTTATGCAGAGCACATCATGAGAAATGCTGGGCTGGATGAAGCACAAGCTGGAATCAAGATTGCCAGGAAAAATGTCAATAACCTCAGATATGCAGATGACACCATCCTTATGGCAGAAAGTGAAGAAGAACTAAAGAGCCTCTTGATGAAAGTCAAAGAGTAGAGTGAAAAAGTTGGCTTCAAGCTCAACAGTCAGAAAACAATGATCATGGCATCTGGTCCCATCACTTCATGGCAAATAGATGGGAAAACAGTGGAAACAGAGGCTGACTTTATTTTTCTGGGCTCCAAAATCACTGCAGATGGTGATTGCAGCCATGAAATTAAAAGACGCTTATTCCTTGGAAGGAAAGTTATGACCAACCTAGACAGCATATTAAAAAGCAGAGACATCACTTTGTCAACAAATGTCAGTCTAGTCAAGGCTATGGGTTTTCCAGTGGTCGTGAATGGATGTGAGAGTTGGACTATAAAGAAAGCTGAGCACTTAAGAATTGATGCTTTTGAACTGTGGTGTTGGAAAAGACTCTTGAGAGTCCCTTGAACTGCAAGGAGATCCAACCAGTCCATCCTAAAGGAAATCAGTCCTGGGTGTTCATTGGAAGGACTGATGTTGAAGCTGAAACTCCAATACTGATGTGAAGAACTAACTCATTGGAAAAGACCCTGATGCTGGGACAGATTGAGGGCAGGAGGAGAAGGAGATGACAGAGGATTAGATAGTTGGATGGCATCACCAACTCAATGGGCATGGGTTTGGGTGGACTCCGGGAGTTGGTGATGGACAGGGAGGGCCTGGCGTGCTGCTCTTCATGGGGTCGCAAAGAGTCAGACATGACTGAGCGCCTGAACTGACTGAACTGATAGATTTGCAGAACTGGAGTGGTAGGGAATTGTGGAGGATTCTATGGTGAGTGAAGGTCTATAATGACCTGGAGGTCTTCAGGTATGACATCATGGAATTGTTCTCTAGCTCTCTGAGAGTTAGCCCAAGGTTAGCCCATTATAGGCTCTGGCACCGGACAGCTACTGGATAAAATTTATAGGATGAGTGAATAGACACACTGCTAGAATGAACTAAACATAAATACTAGGGATATTCTTTATATTTTCTTTCAAACATTTTGATCTGAAAAATGTATTAGCTCTTTCCCACAATCTTGTCTCCAGATTTTCTCCCCAACTGAGGAAAATGATGGTTACTGTCCCAAAGGCCCTTTTATACCATCAGCAAAGGGGACTGCTATGACAACATTCAATCTCTCTGCCCCTGTAAGAGTTTAGCACAGCCTTATAGGAAGGCTGGAAGCATTTAGACCCCTGAAAATAAGTCAAACACTGTTATGTTCTGAGGGCTCTCTACATGTTGCATGTAACAGTCAAGAAAACAATCTATAAACTGCAGAGGTGGGTGTGAACGCTGCCCAGTGCTTGCTGACCTTCCTCCCAGCTGTCAGATGGAGTTGATCAGATGACAAAGGGACTGTCAGAATTCCTAAAGTTTGTCCATCAGAAACGCCATCCAGAAAGACCAAACTGGAAAGTGCAACTGGGCAACTGTAAACAAGGCCAAGGAACTCAGTCCTTGCCCAGAGAAGGTTGTAAAGACAGCAGGACTGTGAACACGAATGATCTCCTAGCCTACACTCAGTGGTGGGGGTTGGGGTTGGGTCCCAAGATGAGAGTTCCCAGGCCCCTTCCCCAGATCGGTACCCCAGGGGGCATGGCACTCAGCATGCACTCTCCTTAATCAATGTCATATTGTTTTAATCAGTGGTTTTCAAACTGTGTTCTACACAGTTTGAGATGTTCTGCTCAGGAACCATGGTGAGGGCTGGAGTGTGAGAAAAAAAATCAAACATCCCCTCTTCTAAATTGAACAGCCCTACTTTTTGTTTTTAAATTGATATTGTATGTTAGGTTTCTACTCTTCTGCATGCTAAGTTGTTTCAATTGTGTCAGACTCTGTGTGATCCTATGGACCGTAGCCCACCAGGATCCTCTATTCATGGAGATTCATCAGGCAAGATTACTGGAATGGGTTGCCATGCCCTCATCCAGGGAATCTTCCTAACCCAAGAATCTAACCCACATCTCTTATGTCTCATGCATTGGCAGGCAGATTCTTTACCACTAACACTATTGGAAGGTAATTCTCCATTTTTCAAATAAAATGATAGCTCATGAGGCCAAAAATTAGGGTTATGATGGTTCCAACAAGGAACCCTGATTTCTTCCTATAGGCACTTAACACACACTCATTCAATTGAAGAGGCACTGCCTTCTTTAAACTTCATTTCCAAATTGAAATGTTCGAGACTGAGTTTCCATTCCTGTGACTCACTGTAGGAAAACTGAAAAGAACCTGAAGTCAGCCCATGTCTTCCTGCGGTTGTTCACCCAAATCAGCACCTGCTATTTATCAAACACCTAGCTCATAGTAAGCACTCTGTACTTGTTGAATGAATAAATGATTAAATGAGTGATGCATGGTCCTGCACAAGTTCAGTTCAGTTCAGTTCAGTTGCTCAGTCGTGTCTGACTCTTTGCAACCCCATGAAGAGCGCACGCCAGGCCTCCCTGTCCATCACCAACTCCCGGAGTTCACTCAATGTCACATCCATCGAGTTGGTGATGCCATCCAGCCATCTCATCCTCTGTCGTCCCCTTCTCCTCCTGCCCCCAATCCCTCCCAGCATCAGAGTCTTTAGAGTCTTTTCCAATGAGTCAACTCTTCGCATGAGGTGGCCAAAGTACTGGAGTTTCAGCTTTAGCATCATTCCTTCCAATGAACACCCAGGACTGATTTCCTTTAGAATGGACTGGTTGGATCTCCTTGCAGTCCAAGGGACTTTCAAGAGTCTTCTCCAACACCACAGTTCAAAAGCATCAATTCTTCGGTGCTCAGCCTTCTTCACAGTCCAACTCTCACATCCATACATGACTACTGGAAAAACCATAGCCTTGATTAGATGGACCTTTGTTGACAAAGTAATGTCTCTGCTTTTGAATATGCTATCTAGGTTGGTCATAACTTTCCTTCCAAGGAGTAAGTGTCTTTTAATTTCATGGCTGCAATCACCATCTGCAGTGATTTTGGAGCCCCCCAAAATAAAGTCAACCACTGTTTCCCCATCTATTTCTCATGAAGTGATGGGATCAGATGCCATGATCTTCGTTTTCTGAATGTTGAGCTTGAAGCCAACTTTTTCATTCTCCTCTTTCACTTTCAAGAGGCTTTTAGTTCCTCTTCACTTTCTGCCATAAGGGTGGTGTCATCTGCATATCTGAGGTTATTGATATTTCTCCTGGCAATCTTGATTCCAGCTTGTTCTTCTTCCAGCCCAGTGTTTCTCATGATGTGCTTTGCATATAAGTTAAATAAGCAGGGTGACAATATACAGCCTTGACGTACTCCTTTTCCTATTTGGAACCAGTCTGTTGTTCCATGTCCAGTTCTAACTGTTGCTTCCTGACCTGCATATAGGTTTCTCAAGAGGCTGGTCAGGTGGTCTGGTATTCCCATCTCTTTCAGAATTTTCCATAGTTTATTGTGATCCACACAGTCAAAGGCTTTGACATAGTCAATACAGCAGAAACAGATGTTTTTCTGGAACTCTCTTGCTTTTTCCATGACCCAGCGGATGTTGGCAATTTGATCTCTGGTTCCTCTGCCTTTTCTAAAACCAGTTTGAACATCTGGAAGTTCACAACTGATGTATTGCTGAAGCCTGGCTTGGAGAATTTTGAGCATTACTTTACTAGCGTGTGAGATGAGTGCAACAATGCAGTAGTTTATCCTCATATGTAAAATGAGCTTAGGTTCGCTTTTTTTGCAGTGTATGGTAAAGAGATAATGAAAGAAGATGGGTTGTTTATCACATAGTAGGATTAACAAATATTCATTTTTATTTTCTTCTCCTTCATCTAAGCAGTTAACCTTATTCTCTTTGATCCTCTTGTCCTGCGAGGAAATCACTGAATATGAAACATGACAGAAATAATTGATGGGTCAACCACATCTGATTTCCATATACAGGGTAGAAGGCATACCCTTCAGCTTTCTGTCCATAGAGAACATGGCCAGATGTCAATGAAACTAATAAACATATTTAAATACAAGTTTGGGATACGTAATATCTTTGTTTACTTTGATAATGGAAAGTCATCATGTGATATCAGAGCAATAAAGAAATTTAATTACTTTTCTCTATTAAAAAATAGATAATGAAGACTTTACAACATAGAGATGATAATAACAGGCAGGAATCCATAAAGATGTTATACATAGTTATCTAGAATTGGTCCTTCTCACTCAAAGATCTACCTGAGAGACCTTAGATAATATACAGAAACAATTTGCATGTAAGATTAAATGCAGGTAAAACTAGATTAAGGTTATATTATTAATACTTGATCAAGGATTCTTGTAATGGGCCATGATGAGATAAATTAACAGAATTCTGCAGATATGGAGGCTCTTACTATCCCACATTAGAATTTTCTAAAAGATCCCTCAAATACCCATAAGTAAGACATGGATCAGAGTTTACCTAAAATAAATGTTGTAAGCTTCCTGCTAGCCCCAATATGTACTCTACTAAATACGGTTTCCTGTACTGATAACACTGCTGCTGCTGAGTCGCTTCAGTCGTGTCCGACTCTGCGACCCCATAGACGGAAGCTCACCAGGCTCCCCTGTCCCTGGGATTCTCCAGGCAAGAATACTGGAGTGGGTTGCCATTTCCTTCTCCAATGCATGAAAGTGAAAAGTGAAAGTGAAGTCGTTCAGTCATGTCTGACTCTTAGCGACCCCATGGACTGGAGCCTACCAGGCTCCTCAGTCCATGGGATTTTCTAGGCAAAAGTACTGGGGTGGGGTGCCATTGCCTTCCCCGTACTGATAACACTAGCTGTTAGTTAATTCTAAAGGATAGAAACCAAGTCAGTGTTTAGGGTATGAACTGAGAGATGGATTAGTGATTCAAGTCCTTCTTCTGTCAGACATGACTGAGTGACTGAGCGCACACACACACACACACACACACACACCCTTGAAGCAGAATGAAGAAGTCCATGTCAAATTCAGAACAGGGATATTGTATTCCCAAACAGGGTTATACGTCCAGCACAGTCTAAGGGCGCCTCATTTCCATATAAAGGAATGTTTTAGGTCCAAGGCACACTCTTTGGCACCTGTGCAAGTGTCAACAAGTGTTGCAAAATGTGCATGACTGCCTTTCCCAACACTATCTATCTCTTGCTAGTCATGTTGCTCAAATTATTAAACTTTGTTGAGCTCAGTTTCCTCATCTATAAAATAGGAGATAATAATGACAATAAGAATACTTACTTTGTAGGGTTTACAGATTAAATAAGATAATGAACATTAAAAAAAAACAAAAAAACAAAATAAACTGTCCTGCTTTGTGCCTGGAACATAAGTGCTCAGTATATGTTGTCAAAAAGTCAAGGAACTGAACTTTAGTCTACCATATTCCTCAGGTGGAAAGGAAGTATAGACAGTATTTATGTATTAATATTAGTGCCTTTTATGTTTTAGACATGGGACTTCCCTGATAGCTCAGTTGGCAAAGAATCCACCTGCAATGCAGGAGACCCTGGTTCGATTTCTGGCTTGGGAAGATCTGCTGGAGAAGTGATAGGCTACTCAATCCAGTGTTCTTGGGCTTCCCTTGTGGCTCAGCTGGTGAAGAATCTGCCTGCAATGTGGGAGACCTGGGTTCATTTCCTGTGTTGGGAAGAGACCCTAGAGAAGGGAATGGCCACCCACTGCAGTATTCTGGCCTAGAGAATTCCATGGTCTGTATAGTCCATGGGGTAGCAAAGTCAGACACGACTGAGCAACTTGCAATTCCTAAATACTAGAAATTCAGAGATGAATAAGAAAAATAGTCTCTGCTCTCATGGATTTTACATTTTGATAGGAAAGATGAAGCAGTAAAGAAATAAACATGCAATATTAGGATTGATGAGTTCTTTGAAGAAAAACACAACTATGTAAGAAAGTGAGGAAGAATAGTTTAGAGAGGCTGGTCAGGAGAGACTTGGGGAGGTGATAGATGAGCAGAGACATGAAACATGTGATGGAAAAAGCCACGAGAAGCTTGCGTAAGAGTGTTCCAGACAGCAAACTCAGATGTTCTGAAGCAAGAACAAGGTTGAGATGTCAAAGACTAGAAAGAAGGCCACGGGATTTAGCAAGTGAAGACTGAAGGTCAATGATAAACAGAAGGCAGAGCTCTAGGGCATTCAGATCAGATCAGTCGCTCAGTCGTGTCCGACTCTTTGCGACCCCATGAACCACAGCACGCCAGGCCTCCCTGTCCATCACCAGCTCCCGGAGGTCACTCAGACTCGCATCCATCGAGTCAGTGATGCCATCCAGCCATCTCATCCTCTGTCGTCCCCTTCTCCTCCTGCCCTCAATCCCTCCCAGCATCAGAGTCTTCTCCAATGAGTCAACTCTTCGCATGAGGTGGCCAAAATACTGGAGTTTCAGCTTTAGCATCACTCCTTCCAAAGAAATCCCAGGATTGATCTCCTTCAGAATGGACTGGTTGGATCTCCTTGCAGGCCAAGGGACTCTCAAGAGTCTTCTCCAACACCACAGTTCAAAAGCATCAATTCTTCAGCGTTCAGCCTTCCTTACAGTCCAGCTCTCACATCCATACATGACCACAGGAAAGACCATAGCCTTGACTAGGCGAACCTTTGTTGGTAAAGTAATGTCTCTGCTTTTGAATATGCTATCTAGGTTGGTCATAACTTTCCTTCCAAGGAGTAAGCGTCTTTTAATTTCATGGCTGCAGTCACCATCTGCAGTGATTTTGGAGCCCAGAAAAACAAAGTCTGACATTGTTTCCACTGTTTCCCCATCTATTTCCCATGCAGTGATGGGACCAGATGCCATGATCTTCGTTTTCTGAATATTGAGCTTTAAGCCAACCTTTTCACTCTCCACTTTCACTTTCATCAAGAGGCTTTTTAGCCCCTTTTCACTTTCTGCCATAAGAGTCGTGTCATCTGCATATCTGAGGTTATTGATATTTCTCCCAGCAATCTTGATTCCAACTTGTGTTTCTTCCAGTCCAGCATTTCTCATGATGTACTCTGCATATAAGTTAAATAAACATGGTGACAATATGCAGCCTTGACGTACTCCTTTTCCTATTTGGAACCAGTCTGTTGTTCCATGACCAGTTCTAACTGTTGCTTCCTGACCTGCATACAGATTTCTTAAGAGGCAGATCAGGTGGTCTGGTATTCCCATCTCTTTCAGAATTTTCCATAGTTTATTGTGATCCACACAGTCAAAGGCTTTGGCATAGTCAATAAAGCAGAAATAGATGTTTTTCTGGAACTCTCTTGCTTTTTCCATGATCCAGCGCACGTTGGCAATTTGATCTCTGGTTCCTCTGCCTTTTCTAAAACCAGCTTGAACATCAGGAAGTTCACGGTTCACATATTGCTGAAGCCTGGCTTGGAGAATTTTGAGCATTACTTTACTACCGTGTGAGATGAGTGCAATTGTGTGGTAGTTTGAGCACTCCTTGGCATTGCCTTTCTTTGGGATTGGGATGAAAACTGACCTTTTCCAGTCTTGTGGCCACTGCTGAGTTTTCCAAATTTGCTGGCATTAGAGGCCCTGATAAGAACTTTGGATTTAACTTGGAATGGATTATAAGATCTGATTTACAATTTTGAAAGATAATTTTGTCTGCTTTAGAGGGAATAATAAAAAAGGAGGTATATATGTATATGTTTATTATGTCATCATATATATTATATTGGCTACCTTGGTAGTTCAGTGATAAAGAATCCACCTGCAAATACAGGAGACATGGGTTCAGTCCCTTTGTCCAGAAGATCCCCTGGAGAAGGAAATGGCAACCCACTCCAGGATTCTTGCCTGGGAAACCCCATGGCTGCAGGATCCTTGCTGGCTATAGTCCACGGGGTCACAAAAAGTTGAACACGACTTAACAACTAAACAGTGACAACAATAAATACAATATATATAATCTACGTATATTAAAGTGTTTTGTAAATAGTAACATATCATAATAATTATACTGCTGCTAATAATGATAATTATATCTTATAAATATGATAACAAATAATTGAAAGTGTCATTTTTAATAATCCATATCAAAGAGGTTTTCAGGTATCTGGCTATTATTCACTTGCTAGATAAGTTAAATGGGCCTTATTTCCTACCCTATAATTCTGTTCATAATCACCATGGTAAGATAAACCTTATGAAGATAATCAATGACTATCAAATAAATCTGGGCTAAATGATGCTAATCATTCTGCATATGATTACACTGCTTTGTTTTATCCCATTCCAATGTTTACAGGATGACTCTGCCTGCCTTTAGAATTCTTTAAATTGCTTCCCTTTACATTCTATTTCCAGGTGCCACTAGTAGTAAAGAACCCACCTGACAATGCAGGAGATGCAAGGGGTGCAGGTTCAATCTGTGGGTTGGGAAGATCCCCTGGAGAAGGGCATGCAACCCACCCCAGTATTCATACCTTGGAAATCCTATGGACAGAGGAGCATGGCGGGCTACAGTCCATGGGGTAGCAAAGAGTCAGACACGACTGAAGTGACTTCACATGCACATTCTATTTTAGTTTTTGTTCAGTCACTCGGTTGTGTCCGACTCTTTGTTACCCCATGGACTGCAGCATGCCAGGCTTCCTAGTCCATCACCAACTCCCGGAGTTCACTCAAACTCACGTCCATTGAGTCGGTGATGCCATCCAACCATCTAATCCTCTGTCGTCCCCTTCTCCTCCTGCCTTCAATCTTTCCCAGCATCAGGGTCTTTTACAGTGAGTCAGTTCTTCCCATCAGGTGGCCAAAGTATTGGAAATTCAGCTTCAACATCAGTCCTTCCAATGTACATTCAGAACTGATGTCTTTTTGAATGGACTGGTTGGATCTCCTTCCAGTCCAAGGGACCCTCAAGAGCCTTCTCCAACATCACAGTTCAAAAGCATCAATTCTTCTGTGCTCAGCTTTCTTTATAGCCCAACTCTCACATCCATACATGACCACTGGAAAAACCATAGCCTTGACTAGATGGACCTTTGTTGGCAAAGTAATGTCTCTGCTTTTTAATATGCTGTCTGCTGCTGCTGCTGCTAAATTGCTTCAGTCGTGTCTGACTCTGTGCAACCCCATAGATGGCAGCCCACCAGGCACCTACATCCCTGGGATTCTCCAGGCAAGAATACTGGAGTGGGTTGCCATTTCCTTCTCAAATACATGAAAGTGAAAAGTGAAAGAGAAGCTGCTTAGTCGTGTTTAACTCGCAGCAACCCCAGGGACTGCAGCCTACCAGACTCCTCCATCCATGGGATTTTCCAGGCAAGAGTACTGGAGTGGGTTGCCATTGCCCTCTCTGAATGTCTAGGTTGGTCATAACTTTTCTTCCAAGGAGTAAGTGTCTTTTTATTTCATGGCTGCAGTCACCATCTACAATGATTTTGGAGCCCTCCCAAAAATAAAGTCTGCCACTGTTTCCACTGTTTCTCAATCTATTTGCCATGAAGTGATGGGACCAGATGCCATGATCTTTGTTTTCTGAATGTCAAGCTTTAAGCCAACTTTTCACTCTCCTCTTTGACTTTCATCAAGAGGCTCTTTAGTTCTTCTTCACTTTCTGCCATAAGGGTGGTGTCATCTGCATATCTGAAGTTATTGATATTTCTCTCGGCAATCTTGATTCCAGCTTGTGCTTCATCCAGACCGGCATTTCTCATGATATACTCTGCATATAAGTTAAATAAGCATGGTGACAATATACAGCTTGGATGTACTCCTTTTCCTATTTGGAACCAGTCTGTTGTTCCATGTCCAGTTCTAACTGTTGCTTCCTGACCTGCATACAGATTTCTTAAGAGGCAGGTCAAGTGGTCTGGTATTCCCATCTCTCTCAGAATTTTCCACAGTTTATTGTGATCCACACAGTCAAAGGCTTTGGCATAGTCAACAGAAATAGATATTTTTCTGGAACTTTCTTGCTTTTTTCGATGATCTAGTGGATGTTGGCAATTTGATTTCTGGTTCCTCTGACGTTTCTAAATCCAGCTTGAACATCTGGAAGTTCACAGTTCACTGACTGTTGAAGCCTGGCTTGGAGAATTTTGAGCATTACTTTGCTAGCATGTGAGATGAGTGCAATTGTGTGGTAGTTTGAGTATTCTTTGGCATTGGCTTTCTTTGGGATTGGAATGAAAACTGACCTTTTCCAGTCCTGTGGCCACTGCTGAGTTTTCCACATTTGCTGGCATATTGAGTGCAGTGCTTTTACAGCATCATCTTTTAGGATTTGAAAGAGCTCAACTGGAATTCCATCACCTCCACTAGCTTTGTTTGTGGTGATGCTTCCTAAGGCCCACTTGACTTCACATTCCAGGATGTCTGGCTCTAGGTGAGTGTGAGTGATCACATCATCGTGATTATCTGGGTCATGAAGATCAGTTTTGTATAGTTCTGTGTATTCTTGCCACCTTTTCTTAATATCTTCTGCTTCTGTTAGTTTTTGTTAGATGGCATTTAATGAGGCTTCACTTTTGATTATCAACAGGACACTATTTTAAAATTTTACTTGATCTGTGATGTGTTGGTCTCTGTTTTTCCACTTAAAATTACAGCAGTGTAGAGTTCTATTTTATCCAAACATATGATATTTCTTATTTATTTGCCTTAGTTCCAAGATTTTACCAGAGACCTACCAATTAAAATTCATACTGTCCCCCCACATATAAGACAGGTATTATTTAAGTGAATTCTAATTCTGAAAGGAACACATTTTCCCCTGATGAAGAAAGCAAATTGTGGCTGGGAATAGACATGAGATTGAAGGAATGTAAATTAATGCCATTGCTGTCTAGTTCTTGTTCATGCCAGAAGAGCACATGGAACTTTTTTCTTATTCTGGAAAGGAATACGAAGAGGAAAAAAACAGCTGCAAGTCAGGATTGGATAAATTATTTTATTCTGAATTTTCAAGTAGTAAAAATAATCTTAAAATTGGTTTTGAAGTATGATATAACGTTATAAAATATTTTTATTGCCTAGTAAAGGGCAATTGGGCTTCCCTGGTGGCTTTGTGGTGAGACATCTGCCTGCCAGTGCAGGAGACGAAGGCTCAATCCCTGGGTCAGGAAGATCCCCTGGAGAAGGAAATGGCAACCACTCCAGTATTCTTGCCTGGGAAATCCCATGGACAGAGGAGACTGGTGGGCTACAGTCCAGGGGATCACAAAAGAGTCAGACTCAATTTAGCAACTAAACAACAACAAAGGTCAACCATGAATTATAAGCTGTTTTTTTAAGGTTTGATCTTACAGCAGGTAAATTATTTTCAAGGAGTAAGTCTTCATTCAAAATAAGGGATAACACGCTCAAAGTTTTAAAAACCACCACTTCCCCAATATGTACATCAAGGCTGTATATTGTCAACCTGTTTATTTAACTTCTATGCAGAGTACATCATGCAAAATGCCAGTCTGGATGAATCTCAAGCTGGAATCAAGATTGCTGGGAGAAATGTCAGCAATTTCAGATATGCAGATATGTACTCTAATGGCAGAAAGTGAAGACAAACTAAAGAGCCTCTTGATGAGGGTGAAAGAGGAGAGTGAAAAAGCTGGCTTAAAACTCAACATTCAGAAAACTAAGATCATAGCATCTAGTCCCATCACTTCATGGCAAATATGGGGGAAAAGTGCAAACAGTGAAAAGATTTTATTTTCTTGGGCTCCAAACTCACTGCAGATGGTGACTACAGCCATGAAATTAAAAGATGCTTGCTCCTTGGAAGAAAAGCTACGACAAACCTAGACAGCATACTAAAAAGCAGAAACATCATTTTCCCAACAAAGGTCCATCTAGTCAAAGCTATGGTTTTTCCAGTAGTCATGTACAGATGTAAGAGTTGGACCATAAAGAAGGTTGAGTGCTGAAAAATTGATGCTTTTGAACTGTGGAGAAGACTCTTTAGAGTCCCTTGGTCAGCAAGGAGATCAAACCAGTCAATTCTGAAGGAAATCATCCTGAATGTTCATTGGAAGAACTGATGCTGAAGCGCCAATACTTTGGCCACCCAATGGGAAGAGCCGACTCATTAGAAAAGACCTTGATGCTGGGAAAGATCGAAGGCAAAAAGAGAAGGAGGCAACAGAGGATGAGATGGTTAGATGGCATCAATGACTCAACGGACATGAATTTGAGCAAACTCCAGAAGATAGTGGAGGACATGGAAGCCTGTCGTGCTGCAGTCCATGGGGTCTCAGAGAGTCGGACGCGACTGAGCAGCTAAATAACAACTCCCACATGTACACATAGACTGTGTCAGAGAAATATTTGCAGACTGTCAGAAGAGTCTTTGTAAAAGATTTTGTGTCCTATCGTCTTTTTTCAAATTTACCCTGTTTGCTTCAGGATTCAAAAATGAAAGCCCTGGAAAGCAAGGAGAGAGGCAAAAGCAGTAGTTGCAACAGTAGAGAAAGCAGCAGCAGCTGCAGTGATACCTCAGGCTCTGACAGGAGCAGCAGTAGCCACCCTGACAGCAGCCCCCACAGCCAAGCACACGCACCCACCACAGCAGCAGCCAAGCGAGCAGTGAAAGCGTATCCTCCAGGGCAGCAAGGTGGGGGAAGCTGAGAGTGTACCTTTGTCCAACAAAGATAGGCAGGTGGCATTTGAGTGAAAGACCCTTTAACAGTACCAAGGGTTAAAAAGGTGGTTTGTCAAACTTACATTCCTACCAACATAAGGATACAAACTCTTAATGAGTAATAAACAAGCATTTGAGATCTAATGCAGAGTATCCTGACTATAGATAACAATATTGTGCTACTATGATGTAATGTCATAAATACTGCTTCAATGACAATCATATTACAATACATATGTATCAAAATAACATGGTCACACCTTCAGTTTATAAAATATAACACGTCAATTGGTTTTAAAAATAAAAGATGGTTTTTCAAGGTTAAGTTGCCCAGTAGCTTTCAAATTTTATTTTTTAAGCACTGAAAGCATTTAAAAACATCTGCTGTTTCTTAACATAATAAAGACATAACAGGGAATATTAGAATCCAATTTTTTGAGTTAAACTATTTTTCTTCTTTATTATAGAGCCCAATGTACTGGTTGAAAACATGAGAAAAATAGTCTCATTCTAACAGCCCATGATTATGTCATTGAACTTTTTCATTGGGGAAGAACATGCCAAGTCTATTACCATTACCAATATGATTAAGTCTTATCATTATTACAACTGCTTGTTAAAAATGCAGAATCATATTCTTTCCTTTGTCTTTTATTAAAAACAAAGATCTAACTATCTTTTTGAATGACTGGAAAAATCCATAGTATGTGTAAATTCTAATGCTGAAAAGGAAAATCATATTCCAAATCCACAATAGCTAAAGGTGCAGAGTTTTGCTCAGTCATAAATGTTAACACAAATGTTTTCAACCTTGAGTTGCCAATATTCCCCAAACCAACTTTTATACTAAAAGAAAATTAACTTTCCTGAGTAACATTAGTTTAGCTAATATAGCAGGGCCCTTTATTTATTCCTATGAACTCATGAAAACTGTCTCACACACTGACAGGATGTCTCCAGCATAATTCAGTTGAAAGGGAGGCACCATCAATTTACAGAAAACACACACTGAGAGAGAGAACAAGCATTCTTGTAGTGAGATGGGTACAGTAGGCTGCCTCAAGTCTTGTCATCTTTAAAAATCTCCCTGGACACTTGGGGTCAGTACTAGCAAGGGACCTCTACTTACTCTCATGTAGAGGCAAAGTTGGCAGGCAAGTGGCTACTGACCCAACCCTGGCCTTGGCCTTGCTGATGCCTCAGCCTGACTTCTTCAGCTACCCAAATTAATAGCTTCAGAGGGACCAACTCCTGCAAAGCAAATCCAGGAATGACTAAGGCATAATCTACAGTATGCACTTTTTCTTTCTGTCTACCTTTCACCAGCAGTGAGGATAAGTGAAGCCCCTAGGGCTGCATAACTGGTAAAAACATAGGCTTGGGAAAAGAAGTTGGGGCTTTTGATGCTGTCTGAAATAAAAAGTTCTGAAAAACCACCATTGATACCAGTGGAATCATAGTGGTGGCCAGGTTCAATATGCTAAGGACCAGAATTGTAATCAGAAGGATGCAGTAACTCCCTACAAAATGAAGTGTTGTTTGTCTGATCCTGATTTATGGGGACCATAAATGTTTCTGGCTATAGAAACATGTGGAGCATATTGAAGCATCACATTTTTTTTGGCCACCATTATACTATTATGTGCAGAGTACTGAAATGCAGTTTTTCTTAGTAAAATTGCCACCACCACTACCAGTCCCACCGTGGTCACAATCACCATCACCATCATTACAGTCTATATGACCATTAAATAAAATTTCTAATATTTAAAAACCAACCACAATATAGCAGAGTCCCATTCTGTATCTGGAGCTCCATAGAAGAAATGGCCATGGTAAGGTGCATCAGTATAGTTATGAGTTGAATTGTTGAATTGTGTTCCCTTGATATTCAGAGTTTGAAGTCCTAAATCCCAGTACCTCAGAAGGGGACCTTACAGAAGGGGACCTTATTTGGAGAGTCTTTATCAGCTTAAAATGAAATCATTAGCCTTGGTTCTAATCCAATGTGATTGATGTCCTCATTAAATGGGGACATTTGGAGACAGACTGGCACACAGGGAGGACCCCATTAGAATATAAAGATGACCACCTGTAAGCCAAGAAGAGAGTCCAGGAAGAGATATTTTTCTCACAGCCCCTCAGCAGGAACCGTCCTGCCAATACCTTGATTTCAGACTCCTGGCCTCTTCAACTATGAGAAAAGTAATTTCTGCTGTTTAAGCCACTTGATTTGTCGTATTTTGTTTTGGCAGCCTTAACAAATGAATACAGATGCCAAGTGAAATATTGTGTGTGTCTCTCCAATATGTGGGCTTCAACAAAAATTCATAGAGCTGAGATATCCATAGACCATGCAAAGACGGCCTCGCCTTGCTTCCCAGTGCACCCTCTGGTGTGTTGACACAAGGATTCTCAGCCTCTGTTGGTCTCCATACCTGGTCGCTGGGAAGTGAACACATTCTCAGTGGTTGTCCATGCGTGCAGACAAAAGCTATGTTTACAGATTATCAATTTTTTTTCTAAATCTCCTGAACTGGAGAACATCAGGACACATTGCCTCTGAGTCTTTGTATTCAGGATGAACTGTCTCAAATAAGATACAATTTCGAGGGATGAATATGAAATCCTTTCTCAAATGAACAAATTGACTGCATGGGTAAAGACAAAGGATATCTGGTTGAAGATGCTTTTTGTCAAACAGACATAGCAAGGGGTTTTAATTGATCATGAATTTATTATGAGCCAAGAGGGATACCACTGTCCAGAAAGTTAAGAAATCACTAACATCCAGAGAGCCTTGTCATTCCAGCTCATAGGAGGAAATATTTCTGCTCTATGCAAAACTGGCCAGATTCTGCCTGAACTGGAATATACAGATTAGCTTTGTATCACATCCTTAAATCTCATAAAAAAAAAAAAACAAACTGTGGGTGAGGTCGTAAAAAAAAAAAAGATGTTATATGAACAGTTGATGGAACTTGGTTAATTTAATGTAGAAAAGGAAATTTGGAGATGCAGAGGAGGAGGAAATATTGGTTGTCAATCTTCAAATACATAAAGGGTACCATATGAAAAAAGAATCATAGTTGTTCTGGAGGTTCCCAAGAGAAAGAACCAGTACCAATTAGGGTAATGGTAGACAATTTTCAGCTCAAGATTGAGAAACCATGTTTAATTATGTCCTTAAGATAGGATGGGCCATTTAGGGGACTGATAAGCTTGTTTTACTGGAACATCCAAGCAAAGGCTGAGCACCACTTCCTATAGGAGGGAAGATGGATGCAATGTGGGACTTTGAGACCTGCTATTCAAGGGTGTGGTCAGAATGGCCTGTGGGTGGAAATTCAGGAAACCATCTGGCCCAGGCTGCTAACTCTTGAGGTGGCGTCCTAGGCTATGCCACCCTAATGGTGACTGTCTTCTCCATTCCCTCAAAACCACCTACAAAATAGCTAACTTAAATTACCATTGACCAAAAATAGTATTGCTGGTGGTTGCTGAAAATGACCCCAGGATGCTGTGTTTCTACATCTAAACTGATGGATCTTGCTCAAAGGTAGTGAGGGATGGGGCTCCCAGACACCTCATCAACCTGAGCCCTGTTCTTCCCAGTTGTAAGATGGAGACGGTACAACGTCATTGTCAGATATTGTGGATACTAAGTTTAAATCCTAGCTCCATGCCTTACTAGCTGTATGAATTTATTAGTTAATCTCTTATGCCCCTTTGTCTATAAACTACAGAAGACAGTAGTTGAACCTATCTCATAAACTGTTGTGGAAATTAAATAAGCCAAGAGATGTTACATACTTTGAACAGGGTCCACTGCTATCTATTTTATATTTCAATTTTAACCTATCTGCCTCCAGGCTGACACATCTGTATTAAGATGTTTACTCCAACTAGTCTCCAAAATGATTTTAAAACATGGAAATGCCAACTATATTCAAACCTGAGGTGTCATCTCACCAAACTATAATCGATCCTTGAAAAATAAATCAGGTTTTAGATGAAAAACCACCTAAGTGCTCAAGTTCCAATTAAAACTGTCTACTGAGGCAAGCTTCAAGCTAAGCTCTATAGTAGTAGTTCTCAAAGTGTGGTCCCTAGATTAGCTGCATTAGCGTCTTCTGGCGCCTAAGTCCATTTGGTGTGCTATCACAAAAACCACATGGACTGGATGACTTGTATGCATGCTAAGTTGCTTCAGTCATGTCTGACTCTGTGCAACCCTACAGACTGTAGCCAACCAGGTTCCTCTGTCCGTGGGATTCTCCAGGCAAGAATTTTGGAGTGGGTTGTCATTTCCTTCTTCCTGGATTGCTTAAACAACATTTATTTCTTATGGTTCTGAAGACTGGAAAATCCAAGATCAAGGCACTGACAGATGCAGTCTTGAGGACCCACTTCTTGGTTCATAGAGAGCCATCTTCTAATTGTGTCCTCATATGGCAGAAGGAAAATGAGAGAGCTTTCTGGAGTCCTTTCTATAAGGGCACTAATTCCATTCATGAGGGCTCCACCCTCATGACCTAATTGCTTCCTAAAGGTCCTGTTATCACATTGTGGGTTAAGATTCAACTTATGACTTTAAGGAGACAGATGGAGAAGGAAATGGCAACCCACTCCAGTATTCTTGCCTGGAGAATTCCATAGATGAGGAGCCTGGTGGGCCACAGCCCATGGGGTCACAAAGAGTCAGACATGACTGAGTGACTAACACACACTTTTGGAAAGACAGACTTTCAGTTCATTGCACCTGGGAACTTTTAGAAATGCAAATTTGCTGGCCCCACCTTGGACCTAGGTAATCAGAGATTCTAAGTGTGGGTCCAGTGATCTTGTTAATAAGTCCTACAAGTGGTTTGATGCCCACTAAAGTTTGAGTTTCAATTCAGTAGATCTAAGATGAGGCCCAAGAATGTGCATTTCTAACTGGTTCCCAGGTGATGCTGATGCATCAACCACACTTTGGAAACCATTGCTCTCTAAGCTCTGGTTCCCTTTTGGAAGACCTGAGACTGACACATATGAAATAATTACAGATCACTTATGTCTCCCAAATTGTGTGCTGCTGATTGAGTGGAGCAAGAGAAAAGAACGCAAAGATGCATGCAATTGAAGTGAATGCATGCAATGCAGTGAAGCCAGGAGGCTGAATGGAGAAGGAGTCTTGTAAGCAGAGCTCACATGTGGGACAAGTGGTTACCACCTGGCCAGAAAGAAGGGCAGATAAAAGAGAAATATCAGCTAGTCCAGATTAGTAAGATCATGGAGAAATTTGGTAGTTAGGCAGAGAAATCTGGACTTGATTCAGGAGTCCATGCTATCTCTGAAGTAGGAAAAGGACAAATGGCTTCAAGGTACTGTAAAACAAAGAATGTTAACCCACATCCAGTTCTACAGTGATTATCCCTAGCCCCTGCATTTGCTGATCCTAAGAATTAAGAACCAAGACAGACCTCTTCCATAATTAGATATATATCTCAGGAAGAATTTTGATAGGCCCAGGTTTTTTGCACTTTCCCATATATACATGGAAAAACCCTGAAATCATTAACTGAGATATCTGTTCCTTGTGACTGGCAGTAATCTTTTACCATGTAAAAGATTGACTGTATGTTCCCACAAGCCAAAAATTTACGTATATACTAGCTTCGCCCCTATGCCTTTGGGGCAATTTTCTCAGAGCTTTGGTTTTCATCTGGGATATTGTCCTTGGTAAGACTTTGAACAAAACTTAAATTCACATCTCTATGTTCTGCATTTTTCTTTCAATCTACAGTATTAGAAAGGTGAGTCTAGGTGAATTTAAGGAAGAAAAGCCTGGAATGGAGGTTGCAGCTGGAAGTTTGAAGGTAGAATGATGTAGCTGTTAGAACTTACTGCAATCAGATGGCCAGACAGCCAGGAACTGAACCCTGGCTTTATTTCTTACAATAAATTGTTTTTTGGGCAAGTCTATCTATACGTCTTAGCTATATCATCTGTAAAATGGGGCTGAGAATCAACCCTGTCTTACTTGACCATTACTATGATCTAAGAGTGAAGATTTGAATTAGCTTGGTAACACATAATAGAGAGGAAATGTGAAACAGACAAATAAACTCCTCTCATAGCCTTGAGTCCACAAGAAAGAAAGAATGATTTCACAGTACCAAGAATCACAAAGGGACTTCAAGGTGAGGAAAATAAATCTGATTTCCTTTCAGAAACAATATTTCAAACTAAGCTTTCCAAATCCACGCAAAGTAGACATATATTCATTTATTTCTGTTTCTAATTAGCTAGAGTATTGTCCTCTTTTGAGAGAGCTGGATTGAGATAATCTTTTTGATAATATTTTGTTTCTGGAAAAGGAATTTGCATGATTTTCAATTTTACTGGCATCCAGGGAGTTTGAAATAAGTTTAAACTCATATGCTTTAATTAGTGTTTTAATTGGTATTATGAGTTTTGTAGTATTTGATTTTCTTCATAGTCATAAAGAGAATTTGTATGTCTATTGATGTTTAAAAAGGAGAATCCCTAAGACACAACATAGTATTCAGAATGTCCTTTTCTTCTTATACTTATAGCATATGGTACTTATATAAAGTAATCTAGACCACAAGGGTGAGGATCTGGTGGAAACTATTGATCCTTACATATCATGTTTCTGTAGTAAAATGCCGTGCTCTACATGAAGCTCTAACCTCCAAGTTCAAATGATTGGGCCACTGACTTTAAACTTACTTCATTTTTTACTTGCTATTGTTTAGTCGCTAAGCCGCATCTGACTCTTTGGCAACAGAACCCCATCAGGCTCCCTCTGTCCATTGGGATTTCCCAGGCAAGGATACTGAAGTGTGTTGCTATTTCCTTCTCCAGGGGATCTTCCTGACCCAGGAATCAAACCTGAGTCTGAGGGAAGCCCCTGGTGGCTCAGTGGTAAACAATCCCTCTGCCAACACAGGAGATGTGGGTTATTATAATTGCCAAAACCCATAGAATGTATAGCACCAAGAATAAACCCTAATGTAAGCTGGGTGATAATGATGTGTTAATGTAGCTTCAGATCAGATCAGATCAGTTGCTCAGTCGTGTCCAACTCTTTGCGACCCCATGAATTGCAGCATGCCAGGCCTCCCTATCCATCACCAGCCCTCGGAGGTCACTCAGACTCATATTCATCGAGTCAGTGATGCCATCCATCCATCTCATCCTCTGTCGTCCCCTTCTCCTCCTGCCCCCAATCCCTCCCTTAGGTTCAGTGATTCTAACAAATGTACCAGTCTGGTATCTCTGGTATAGGATGTTTGATATTTGTGTAGGGGAAGGAGGTTATGCAGACCTCAGTACTTACTGCTCAAATTTTCTGCAAACATAAACCTGCTCTAGAAGTGTTATAGTCATTAATGTTTTGTATTTTGCTTTTATTTTTTAATATAAAATGAGTACTTTAGAATAAAAACTTTAGAAACAAAAATAATTAAAGAATTTTAACAATGGCTTTAATCTACTTTTTAAAATATAGGCTCTTTAGTTCTTCACTTTCTGCCATAAGGGTGGTGTCATCTGCATATCTGAGGTTATTGATATTCCTCCCAGCAATCTTGATTCCAGCTTGTGCTTCTTCCAGCCCAGTGTTTCTCATGATGCACTCTGCATAGAAGTTAAATAAGCAGGGTGACCATATACAGCCTTGACGGACTCCTTTTCCTATTTGGAACCAGTCTGTTGTTCCATGTCCAGTTCTAACTGTTGCTTTCTGACATGCATACAGATTTCTTAAGAGGCAGGTCAGGTAGTCAGTTTGTTGTGATCTACACAATCAAAGGCTTTGGCATAGTCAATAAAGCAGAAGCAGATATTTTTTTGGACTCTCTTGTTTTTTCAATGATCCAATGGATGTTGGCAATTTGATCTCTGGTTCCTCTGCCTTTTCTAAATCCAGTTTGAATATATGGAAGTTCACGGTTCACATACTGTTGAAGCCTGGCTTGGAGAATTTTGAAGAAGAGCTAAAGAATCTCTTAATGAAAGTGAAAGAGGAGAGTGAAAAAATTGGCTTAAAACTCAACATTCAGAAAACTAAGATCATGGGATCTTTCCTATCACTTCATGGCAAATAGATGGGGAAACAGTGACAGACTTTATTTTATTGGGCTCCAAAATCACTGCAGATGACAGACTTTATTTTATTGGGCTCCAAAATCACTGCAGACTACAGCCATGAAATTAAAAGACGCTTGCTCCTGGGAAGAAAAGTTATGACCAATGTAGACAGTATATTAAAAAGCAGAGACATTACTTTGACAAATGTCCATCTAGTCAAAGCTATGGTTTTTCCAGTAGCCATGTATGGATGTGAGAGTTGGACTATAAAGAAAGCTGAGCAGCAAAGAATTAATGCTTTTGAACCGTGGTGTTGGAGAAGACCCTTGAGGGTCCCTTGGACTGCAAGGAGATCCAACCAGTCCACCTTAAAGGAAATCAGTCCTGTATATTCATTGGAAGGACTGATGCTCCAATACTTTGGCTACCTGATCCGAAGAACTGACTCATTTGAAAAGACCTTGATGCTGGGAAAGATCAAAGGGGAGAGGAGAAGGGGACAACAGAAGATGAGATGGTTGGATGGCATCATTGACTCAAGGGACATGGGTTTGAGTAAACTCCAGGAGTTTGTGATGGACAGGGAGGCCTGGTGTGCTGCAGTCCATGGGGTCACAAAGAGTCAGACATGACTGAGAGACTGAATTGAACTGAACTGAAAAATATAGTCATGCATGCTGTGTCACTTCAGTCGTGTCCTACTCTTTGTGATCTTATGGATGGTAGCCCACTATGCTCCTCTGTGCATGGCATTCTCCAGGCAAAAATACTGGAGTGGGTTGCCATGACCTCTTCCAGGGTATCTTCCTGACCAAGGAATCAAATCCATGTTTCCTGTATGGGAGGGCAGGTTCTTTACCACTAGCACAACCTCTCGCTCTACAAATACACATTTGTATGTATATGTGCTAAATCGCTTCAGTTGTGTCTGACTATGAGACTGTATGCACCGTAGCCCACCAGGCTCCTCTGTTCATGGAATTCTCCAGGCAAGAATACTGGAGTGGGTTACCATTTCCTCCTCCAGGGATATATGTGTGTGTGCGCATATATATATATATATATATATATGTATATATATTTCATGTGTTCTGAGTATGACTTACTACATTTATTTTTGAATCTTTAAGATTATTATTCTCAACAGAACAAAAATTATGTGAAAAATCTTGATTATCACAGCTTGACTCTGCTGAAATAAAGATAAGATAAATTTAATGGAATAATAAAGAAAACAGAAAATCCAAACAAATCATTAGTATCTTTGTAATAATAATTAAGTGCAATCATCTCAACAGTTTCTTGATATTCAGTCATTAAAAACTACAACCTTACACACACACACTCATATACATAGATACATTTATTTAGTCACTCTGAAATGTATTTTTCAAGGTAGAGAACAGCTTGTCGACTTGGCTAGAAGTTTAGAATATTCAGACTTGGAGGAGGGTGAGGTCTGAATCCAGGTCTGAGGTGGACGGGAAGATTCAGGAGTGGCTTCTGGGGTCTTGGCTTGGAGCTGGATGGAGGCTGGTGACAGGATTTTACACTGGCTGTGTGGCGGGTGTAATGATTTTACACTGTCATTTCAGCTAGGAGTTGGTATACCATTCTGTGGGCTTAAAACTGCCGCCAGCATCTTCCTTCCCCTCCCTTCAGCTAAGGGCATTTTCGCTGCCTTTCTTGGCAGGTTTTCCAGAGCTTCTCCCCTGAGAACCCTCTCGGGCTTGCATGGGTGGTGGGATAGTGCGGAGCTGAAGCTGATTCCAGGAACCCAACTTGTAAAAGCGAGGTGTGGCACTCTGTAACAGGAGCTTGTGCTAGGGGGCATTTTGCGATTTATAAATGATTAGGAGTACTTTTAAAATCTGTGCTGTGTATCAGCTCTGTGAAGTATTCAGAAGAGACATTAAGTCCGTTTATGACCTTCCATCACTCTTGGCCAAGAGACCTTAATGGGCTCACCCAAAGTCACACGTGGCTGGCTTGCTACAGAGCTGCATCAGGGCCCACCCTTTGAAATAATACTGACCTTTAGTTTCATACTTTAGGCCATTTGTAAAAAGTAAGTTGGAGTCAAATCATTGAAAATTAGCAGATTTAGGAGAAGGCAGTGGCACCCCACTCCAGTACTCTTACCTGGAAAATCCCACGGACGGAGGAGCCTGGTAGGCTGCAGTCCATGGGGTCGCTGGGAGTCCGACGCGACTGAGCGACTTCACTTTCACTTTTCACTTTCATGCATTGGAGAAGGAAATGGCAACCCACTCCAGTGTTCTTGCCTGGAGAATCCCAGGGACGGGAGAGCCTGGTGGGCTGCCATCTATGGGGTCGCACAGAGGTGGACACGACTGAAGCGACTTAGCAGCTGCAGCAGGACTGTTAGGAGGCAAAACTAGCCACTGGTTCCCCCCACCCTCTTCCTTTAACAGATTTGCCCATTAAAAAAAAAAAAAAAGACCTGTTGCATTCATTTCATAAACTGCAGGAATCTCATGCCTGTGGCATGAGGCAGGCAAAGTGAACAGGTAAGATGTTCAGTATGGGAAGGAATGGGAAATCATAGGGAAGGTGTAAAGAGATGATTTGAGCAGATTCTCAAATCCACCCTGCTTTTCCCCCAGTTGAATGTAGGCCCACTGTAGCCAAAGGTTCCATTTCATAAGAGAAGCCAGAAATCTGGATTTTCTCTCTAATATGGCATTTCCCAAAGTTTTAAAATGCAGGCCAAATGAATTGTGTGTGTGATTCTAGGATGCACCTCCTATAAAAGCAGATGGTGTGGTTCTATTTCCACCCCTGTTTCTTTAACTGGCTTCTAAATGAGATATGGGCAGAAACATTACAAAATCTGCTTAGGCAAAAGACTTTGCGCTTTAAATTTTCCATTTTTTTCTCCCCATCTGCTATTTCAAGAAAGCTATTTCTAGCAACATTACAACAGTGCTCTAGATTTGGGGATTTTTGTTGCACAAGCCACTGAGCTAAACTTCTTTACCCAGACACCTGACTCTAAAGCACATTCCAGCTCAGTAGTGTAATGGAAGTCAGCTTATATGTCAGATCATCAATGTGGTCTGCTACTGCTAAGTCACTTCAGTCGTGTCCGACTCTGTGAGACTCCATAGACGTCAGCCCACCAGGCTCCCCCATCCCTGGGATTCTCCAGGCAAGAACACTGGAGTGGGTTGCCATTTCCTTCTCCAATGTGTGAAAGTGAAAAGTGAAGTCGCTCAGTCGTGTCCGACTCCCAGCGACCCCATGGACTGCAGCCTACCAGGCTCCTCCGCCCATGGGATTTTCCAGGCAAGAGTACTGGAGTGGTGTGCCATTGCCTTCTCCTCAATGTGGTCTGGTGATAGGCAATTTCCATTTAGAAATACACAAACTATTTTCCTTATTTGGAGGGTTCACTGAGGAGTCTCATTCTTACAATATTTGAATTGTATTTTTTTCAAGCCAAATAACTGAGAAATTTAGTCATTTCATACTATTCAAAACTGCAGCCAGCCTAACATACAAAGTTGGGGCTTCATACATCTTTACCTCATGACAGCACAAGAGTAAATGAAGTCTCTTATGATCAGTTTGGGAGCCACAATTACTGTGGTTAAAAACAAACAAACAAAAAATTCTGTGTGCCAAAATAACCTGAACAAGAATTCCAGAAAAACATCTACTTGTGTTTTATTGACTATGCCAAAGCCTTTGACTGTGTGGATCACAACAAACTGTGGAAAATTCTTAAGGGGATGAGAATACCAGACCACTTGACTTGCCTCCTGAGAAATCTGTATGCAGGTCAGGAAGCAGCAGTTATAACTGGACATGGAACAACAGATTCATTCCAAATAGGGAAAGGAGTCCGACAAGGCTGTATATTGTCACCCTACTAATTTAACTTATATGCAGAGTACATCATGAGAAATGCTGGGCTGGATGAAGCACATGTTGGAATCAAGATTGCTAGGAGAAATATCAATAACCTCAGATATGCAGATGACACCACTCTTATGGCAGAAAGCGAAGAAGAACTAAAGAGCCTCTTGATGAAAGTCAAAGAGGAGAGTGAAAAAGTTGGCTTAAAGCTCAACGTTCAGAAAACTAAGGTCATGGCAACTTGTCCCATCACTTCATGGCAAGTAGATGGGGAGACAATGGAAATAGTGGCTGACTTTATTTTGGGGGCTCCAAAATCACTGCAGATGGTGACTGCAGCCATGAAATTAAAAGATGCTTGCTCCTTGTAAGGAAAGTTATGACCAACTAGACAGCATATTAGAAAGCAGAGACATTACTTTGCCAACAAAGGTCCATCCAGTCAAAGCTATGGTTTTTCCAGTAGTCATATATGGATGTTAGAGTTGGACCATAAAGAAAGCTGAGCACCAAAGAATTGATGCTTTTGAACTATGGTGTTAGGGAAGACTCTTGAGGGTCCCTTGGACTGCAAGGAGATCCAACCAGTCCATTCTAAAGGAGATTAGTCCTGGGTGTTCATTGGAAGGACTGATGTTGAAGCTGAAACTCCAATACTTTGGCCACCTGATGCGAAGAGCTAATTCATTTGAAAAGACCTTGATGCTGGGAATGATTGAGGGCAGGAGGAGAAGGGGACAACAGAGGATGAGATGGTTGGGTGGCATCACCGACTCAATGGACATGAGTTTGAGTAAACTCTGGAAGTTGGCGATGGACAGGGAGGCCTGGTGTGCTGCAGTTCATGGGGTTGCAAAGAGTCGAACATGACTGAGTGACTAACCTGAACTGAGATAATGTGAATTCTGATATGGGAGTTGTTAATTTAAGGTATAGGCCCCCTCTCAAAAATTATGGATAACATTAAGCAATGTGGTTTTTCATTTTTCACCAAGCACATCATAAAAATTGGAATATTCTTTGATCTTCTCACAATGTTAGCTCCATAATAGTCTATGACAAATGTGTTACTAATAAGAATGCAAAAATATTGTATTACTAATAACAAGAATGCCAAGCATTTACTAATATTACCAAAAGATATTGATATGAACTGTCAGACTGTATCCTCCTAGCAACTTGTGAATTAAAATTTAGTGTCCTTAATTTTGGAGGGAAAAAATGAGATCCTGATCAGTGGAAAATCTATATTGAGAATTCCAGTCTTTTTGTTTTGCCCTCATTTCATTTGACTTCCTGTTGGAAAATAAAATTTCTAGAAAAAGAAATTAGACTTCATGCGTGTGGATTTCCATTTGCGCCCTTGCCCTGGGGCCTGCAAATGTTAGGGAGGCTCTGGAGATGTCAGGAGGCCTGTGGTGTTGGAAACCATCTTTCCACCATAAGGAGAAAATCTACCTTATAACTGGAGAAGGAAATGGCAACCCACTCCAGTACTCTTGCCTGGAGAATCCCGTGGACAGAGGAGCCTGGCGGGATGCAGTCCATGGTGTCGCAAGGGTCGGACATGACTTAGTGACTAAACCACCACTAGCACTACCTGATAACAGAACAAACTCAGAGAACAGCAGAGCCAAGAAATGGAGAATGAGACTGAGAACTATTGAAATGATTAACATCTCTGGGTCCTGAAGATCTCCCCAGAAACATTTAGTTCCTTGACATAGTAAATTCCTACTTTGTGCTCAGGTCGAGTTTTCTGTTCTTGGTATCAAGTGACATGACTCATATGAAATCCCTCTTGAGTTTTGGTTCAGGAAAATGAAATATTTTCACATATATAGTTAGCAATGAGAGTGACTGGATAGCAGCGTAAGGAGAACAGGAAGGAACTGAACTGAGGAGGTTTTGGAAAATGGGCTTGAGTGAACGGTGGCAGGGGAAGTAATATTACAAATGCCATTCCAGGAATGTAAATATGAATAATCACTTCTGAGCCTTATACCCGAGAGCAACCTAGTGGTCCACAGATAAACTAAAAAAAGGTTCACATAATTTGTATGAATATGTATATTCTCTTTTCTGGAAAGTTCATACCTATTCACAGATCCTCAAAACCAAAACAGAACTGTGAACTCCCATAATAAGTATTTCTTATTAATACTATCTCCCTACTAAATGGAGACGGTTTCTGAAATAGGGGTGAGATGTAAAATAAAAAAGGTTTATTTTATACTATAAAATCACTAATCATGGCAATGACTCTCAAATTACATGCTACAACCTACATTATAATCACGTGGGGCTGTTGTTTCAAAATTCACGTTCATGGCCTCCATGCAGACTCAGCGAAGCAGAAATTCTGGGTGCAGGGCCTAGGATATTCCATTTGAAATGTATGATATGTCAATATTTTGAAATGTTACATGACTTTTCCATTTGACTGATAATTTAGCAGAATTTTAAGGAGAAATCATCTTCCTTCAGAATTTCAAATGCAATGTTTCACTGTCTTTGAGCTTTGTGTTGCTATTGAGAAATCTGAGGAGCTTCTGATTCTTGATACTTTGTGACTTTCTCTCTGGAAGCTCATAGGATCTGTATCTTGCCCTTCTGAAAACACCTGTCCTTCATTCTTGGAGTTGATGATTTCTTCACATCTGGACTACTCTTTCAATATTATTTTTTTTTTTTTTGAAGAGTATTTTTGTACTTTGCTCAGACATTCTGATTTTTTCCTAATTTCTGTGATTTTTCTAATTTCCATGAACTCTATTCCAATGCCCCTTAAAAAAAATAGCATCCTGTTTCAGTTTTCATCTTCTTTTACCTTTCTGGGGATATTACTGAGAGGTGTCTTTTTTTTTTTTTTAGTATCCTCCGGACAATGCTTGTTTCTTCCATATTCCTTTTTCTGTTGTTCATTTTATATTATTTAATTGTTTTATTTGTTCTCAGTGATTAAAAGTAAGAGATAAGAAGTAAAAAGGGAGCTCTGAGTGAGTGACTGGTATTTTTGACTTTGATTTTCAAAAGGATCATCTCAGGGCATTTCTAATATCTTCAGTCAGGCACAAAGTTAGTTATATCCCTTTTAGATTAGGCTTAGGGTTAGTGGTACCCAAGTACCTACCAGAGAATTCACCCTCCCAGAGAATTAAACCTCCATACTTCAGCCTGGGTAGGAGAAGGGCAGTTGCCCAGACATAAGGCTGGAGAAAGGATCTATAGATCTAACTGCTTCTCAAGAGACTCTCATCTAATTCCCTGCATTTTCTGACATCCTAACCTCCATCCCCACTTCATCTCTAATTTCTGAGGCACCTCTTGCAGTTCCAGTGATAGGGACAGAGTGAAAGGACAAAGTAGATGATTAAACAGTTAATGCCACTAGGGGATTGTAAGTAGAAAAAATATAGGAGACCCTTGTTAAGTTAATGATTACTCAAGAGAGCAGGTTTGCTTAGCAACAAAACCATGCAACAGGCACATAAGACACACCCCAAAACAATAAAACAATGGTGGCATGAGACCTGCACAGTGAGCTCAGTAAATTAATGATCCCTGCATATGCTCTCTGCACACACACACACACACAAATGATAATTTGGGGACCTAGCTTGACTATTTAGGGATGAGAAAACTCCCCTGCTCAACCTGGAATAGGAGCTGATGGAAGCAAGACATCTACTCAGGAAAGACAAAGAAATTATTCTCCTCCCTACTTTTCCTTTGATTATAAAACTGTAGTCCAGTAAGTTCTTGGGAGTGTAGCACCCCTTTGCCCACCCACTTGAAAACATCACAAGCATCTTATTCTAATAAATCACTTATCTATCACTTTGCCTCTCGATGAATTCTTTTCTGCACTGAGAATAAAGAATTACGGTACCAGAGCTCTTTGGAGCCCCAGTAACAACACCCAAATTGTTTCCCTGAGAACTTTTGAAGATTCTATGAATTAGGTTGTTTCTCGGAGAAGGCAATGGCACCCCACTCCAGTACTCTTGCCTGGAAGATCCCATGGACGGAGGAGCCTGGTGGGCTGCAGTCCATGGGGTCACGAAGAGTCAGACACGACTGAGCGACTTCACTTTTGGGTTTCTGCACTGTCGGGAGTTGGGGTACTTAGGCCTCATACTTGTGCTTTCAAGCTTCCAAAATGTTGCTGTTATCTCCCTGCCCTTTTGGGTTCAGCTTTTTACTGGAGTTTAAGCATGGAAGGAAGCAAAATTAGAGTCCATATTCAAACCACCATCTTAATTCAACAGATACCCATATCTTTAAAATATTTGGGCCATTCCCACCAGATACTACAGTCATCCCTTCCAAGGCACCCTACTCCATTTCGAGGGCTCCCAACAGTTTTAGACTCCACAAGGAAGATACATACAACTATGACACAGAGCCAAAGAGGCACAAAAATGGTAGGTGATATACATTTTAGCCAATGCTCTGCCGGGCACCAAGGCCCTGGCTGCCTGGGCTTGGTGTGTGTTTTGCCAGAGTTTTAAGTCTGTGTAAGTTTTGAAGGATTCATTAACAAAAGAAACCACTCATCACACACAATAAACACTTTCCATATTTAATAGAAGAATATTTGATGCAATTTCAATATACAGTCATTAAAAAAGAGAAACAGAAAAAGTAACAGCACATCCTCTGGGAAATCCCATGGACAGAGAAGCCTGGTGGGCTACAGTCCATGGTGTCAGAAAGAGTCGGACACAAACTAGCAACTAAAATAACAACAGTACATCCATCACCAAATTGGGCTGACCAACTTCCAGATTAAACAGTGCTAGGAAATCCCTTATTAACAGCAATCTGGAGTCCCAACTAGGAAAAAGTCCTGGGCAGTGGGTCCACCCCATGTATGAAACTTCAGATTGTAGTTTTGGGAACTCCCACTCATAATCCCAGGTCACAAACTCAAATCGTCATCAGTTTACACTCAAAAAATACAGCTCTGGTTTTACTTTAATGTTTGCAATGCTTTTTTTTTCCTCCACCTTTTAAGTCATAAGATTTTTTCAGATACCAGGGGGTCTGACGAGGTCTCCAGAGGCTCCGAGAAAATCGAAGATCCACTCCCTCTCTTATCTAAAGCACTGTCGCTTGACTGGCTGATACAAACACCTAGCCCAGGCAGGGTTAGAAGGCAGTCAGAAACCTCTCTTGCTTCTAAAGCCTGCCCAGACTACTTGCTTTTTAATTTCCTTCACGAGGCTCTTGTTCAGTCGCTCAGTCGTGTCTGACTCTTTGCGACCCCATGGACTGCAGCAAGTCAGGCCTCTCTGTCCCTCACGCTCAACATCACCCTGAATTTGCCCAAGTTGGTCTGCAAGGCGCCGGAGGTTCAGAAACTTCAGTGCCTCCTTCCGACAGCCCAGATCCCCAGGGCTTGGAGACCGCAGCCTCCCCACCCCGCCCCGCCCCGCCTCTCCCCTCCCCTCCATAAAGAAGGCCCCAGCTGGGAACCCGAAGGTACCGTTGCCTGGTGAGCCGCTGGTATGGCACGGCTGCAGCTAGTGGGGAGCCGGCGCCTGGTTCCCTTGCCCCGCCGGGCGCCCAGACTTGCTCCGCTGCTCCTGCCGCTGCTGCTGGCGCTGCCCGACGGTGCGAGGGCGGACTGCCCGTGCAAGGTCCCAGCGCTGTGCCGTCCCATCACCCACCGCCCCGACTTCGAGGTCAGTGGTATCCCTCTCCCTTGACCCTCCGGGTCTGGTCCTCACAGGGCCCCCAAAAGACTTGAGAGTAGAAGAACGGAGCCGGAAAAAGAGGTGTTGGGGGTAGAGGGGCGGAACTAACTTCGACTGCTCGCGGAGGACCTTTCGTTCACGGATTTCCTTGAGGAAATTTGGGATCAGAGAGGTTGAGTAATTCCTCCCAGGTCTCACAGTTAAGTATTCCAACCCAGGCCTGAATCCAAGACCCTTGCATCAGCCTGCTGTGTGTCTCCTGAGGTACTGTGGCCAAACAAGCAAGCCTGTAAGGAAATAACTCCTTAAGTAGCAAGACCTATTGGTTTCCAAGAGGATGAGGATGAGTTTGAAAGAATCAGCACTGCCGCGCGGTCCAGTGAAAGACTGAACGTGCTCCTTACTCTGCTTTTCTATACCTGGCACCCAAGAAGGGGGATAAAAATAGGTCTTTAATTTTTTAAAATGCATACCTAAAATATGTATAGTCTCTTCTTAAAATCCTTTCCCTCGGGATAATTTCTCAAAAGGGCTTCAAGTCCTTTCATGATTTAACCCTGACTACCTCTCTGTGGTTCTTCATTATTGTCTTCCTCCAAATTCTAGGTGTCAGCCGAACATAACACCAGGCTCTCTGTGCCTCCAGGCACTTGCCACTATTTCTTCCTAGCTTACCCTCCCCTGCTTTCCAGACCCTGCTAATTTCCTCTGCCACCAATTAATTGGGACCCGTATATCTAATTCATTCTTGTACTCTCAGTGTCTACCAGTGCCTGGCATATGATTGATGATTAATTAACATTTTTTTGGGTGGTCAGAATGGTATTCTTCCTGGTTTAAGTGAGGGTGCTTATTCCTGTTGTTTTGGCAGGTCTTTGTATTTGATGTTGGACATAAAACTTGGAAATATTATGACTGGTCACAGATTACAACTGTGGTACTTTTTTCAAATTATGACCCAGAACTTATGTGCCATGCTCATGCAAAAGGAGCCAGAGTAGTGTTAAAAGGTAAGTTACAACTTTAACCAGATGTGTCTAGCCAATTGGTAAGTTTAGTTGCATCATCTGCCATCTCAATTTCCAAAAATGTTCATGTTTATATGTTTAGCATCCTAAAATTAATCTTACTGTTTAATTCATTTTTCAGGTAGAGATATTTTTAAAGCATCAAGTAAACCACGATATGATTTGGGCAAAATATTGAGTCCTAATTAGCATGATGACCCTTAGCTAGCCATAGCTCACAATCTCTGTTTTTAATCTAAGAATATTACTAATTATTCATAATGGTTATTTAGAGATCAATGACATGATTTTCTGTGATTTTGATGTATTATTTCTTCATTTGGAAAACTTAAATTTGAGGCTGAGCATTCAAAAATTATGATATGTTTTAAAGCTATTTGGATCTCTTTGGAATGGGTTTGTGAAATATATTTTATTAAAATGTGGAAAGCATGTATGTACAAAAGACGTCTATTTCTTCCATAGGAGATGTATCTGTAAAAGATATCATTAATGCTACTTTCAGAGCATCATGGATAGCTCAACAAGTTAAGCTGGCCAAAACACAATATATGGATGGAATTAATTTAGACATAGAACAAGATGTTGCTCATTCATCACCTGAATATTATGCATTAACTACTTTAGTCAAAGAAACCACAGACTCTTTCCATCATGAAATTAAAGGATCACAGGTGAAAATTCATTTGCTGTTTTTTGGAAACCCCTTGTTTTTCCTCTCAAAATTCATTAAGGTAGAATCGCAGTTTTACTGAGTAGGAAGTAAACATCCTAAAAAATTTTCTGGAACTTTTGAGGTTCTTAACTAAAAGAGTTTTATAAAATTTTAAGGTGCCAAACCTGTTCTTTATTTGCATGAGGCTACAACACTGGAACTGCCCTACCTGCTTGCCTTGCACATGGTTAGATATAGTAGAAAGGCAGAGGAGGGACTCAGTATTGCACATGGGTAGATACAGTAGAAAGGCAGAGGAGGGACTCAGTATTGCACATGGGTAGATATAGTAGAAAGGCAGAGGAGGGACTCAGTATTGCACATGGGTAGATACAGTAGAAAGGCAGAGGAGGGACTCAGTATTGCACATGGGTAGATACAGTAGAAAGGCAGAGGAGGGACTCAGTATTGCACATGGGTAGATACAGTAGAAAGGCAGAGGAGGGACTCAGTATTGCACATGGGTAGATACAGTAGAAAGGCAGAGGAGGGACTCAGTATTGCACATGGGTAGATACAGTAGAAAGGCAGAGGAGGGACTCAGTATTGCACATGGGTAGATACAGTAGATGACTGAGCAACTTCACTTTCACTTTTCACTTTCATGCATTGGAGAAGGAAATGGCAACCCACTCCAGTGTTCTTGCCTGGAGAATCCCAGGGACGGGGGAGCCTGATGACCTTCCGTCTATGGGGTCGCATAAAGTCGGACACGACTGAAGTGACTTAGCAGTAGCAGCAGATACAGTAGAAAGGCAGAGGGGGGACTCAGTATTGCACATGGGTAGATGCAGTAGAAAGGCAGAGGAGGGACTCAGTATTGCACATGGGTAGATACAGTAGAAAGGCAGAGGAGGGACTCAGTATTGCACATGGGTAGATACAGTAGAAAGGCAGAGGAGGGACTCAGTATTGCACATGGGTAGATACAGTAGAAAGGCAGAGGAGGGACTCAGTTGGCCAGGCCCTGCTTTCATCAGTTCAGGATAGAAATAGCTTTTGCCTAAGGGTAGAGATAGTTCTGGAGAAGTGTCTCACTTGCTCCATAGACTCTGAATTACTTAGCAAAGCACCCATGGCCCAGTGAGACTCAAACCCTAATTCTAGGAACTGTATTTTTATCAAGAGTGATAGGTGGGTGATTCTGGTCTAGTTGGTCAACATGAATTTGAGAAGCACTAGAAAAATAATAGACAACATAAAAATTGATATCTCTGTGACTGTATGCAAGCAGGGAAAGTTTGTCAGCGTGGAATTCAGTTTTCCAGACAAGTACACTTTAGATCAAGAATAGCAAATACCTGGCATGCAGGTCACCGTACTCTTCTCACAAATTTTGGCCTCAGAAACTTTTCCTTCATTCTCTAGATTGCTTTGTTAATAGGGTAGAATTAATGCATGGGAACTTATTTGCTAGTCCTGATTAAACTGTAGTGAAAGAACAAATAGGAAGAGACTGAGCAAAGATTTGGCAGTATGAGTGTTTATTTCCATGGGCAAATAGAACAATGTGGGCTACTACATCAAGTTCATATTAGGTAAGGCAGTGGGAAGTATGGTTGTCAAGCTGAGCCAGATTGTCACACAGAACATCCAGGATGTCACACTGAAGAGTATGCATTTGATTCTATATGTTATGGGTAAAGTGTGTAGAAAGTATCTGGGGAAGATTATTTATGATAGTATGTAAAATTGTCTAGAGGAGACTTAGAAGGAACCCAGTAATCCAGTAACTTAGAATTTATGGTTTGAATAGGGATGATGGCATAACCTTAACCGGAGAAGGCAATGGCAACCCACTCCAGTACTCTTGCCTGGAAAAACCATGGACGGTGGAGCCTGGTAGGCTGTACTCCATGGGATCGCTAAGAGTCAGACATGACTGAATGACTTCACTTTCACTTTTCACTTTCACTTTTCACTTTCATGCATTGGAGAAGGAAATGGCAATCCACTCCAGTGTTCTTGCCTGTAGAATTCCAGGGATGGGGGAGCCTGGTGGGCCTCCGTCTCTGGGGTCGCACAGAGTCGGACATGACTTAGCAGCAGCAACAGCACAACCCTAATGCTCAGAAAGTGTTTACTGAATTAGTGGATAAATGAAAAGGAAGGGGCAGAACAATTGTGAGAGGCTACCTGAAAGAAAATGTGAGATTAGCTATAGGATGAGAGAGAAAGAGAGTCAGAAAAAGCCCCAAAGTCCTTAAACTGGTGAGCAGAAAAAAAAAAAAAGAGCCCCTGGAAGGAGAAATGAATTTTGGGGAAAAGATGATAATTTAGGATTATAGAATTTGTCCTCACAGAATTAAACAACTAGAAGGGCTCTTGAAGAATTCTTTCTACACTTTCACTGTTATAGTTGAAAAACAGACCACACATTTAAAAAGAAATAATCTAGTTATATGAGAGCCAACATAAGAATCAGTCTTTTGATTTCTATTCTAATACACTAACACTACCTGCTAAAAACAGTATGAGATTAACCATGACAGGAAACCCAGTGAAACTCACTGCTCAGAAGAGAGGCAAGGATTTGCAAAATGAATTTAAAATTTACCTGCTTAGAGGCAGTCACTTTCTCTATCACCTTATTATACTTCCATTTTGTAAGAGGAGAGAGTGAAAAAATTAAGTCCAATATGTAAAAATTTCACTTTATAACCTATTTTGCTGGAGAGATTTGGGGAAAGCCTGTACTTACAAAGCAGAGCTTTCTTTAGTGTTAATAATGAGAGAGTTATAGAGAGAATTTTGAGAAAGTCCTAAGAAGAGTTAAGTAGAATAAATTGGCCAAAGTGTAAAAGTTTAACTAAAATACCTCAACTTTTTGTAATATTAATCAGTATATTTGTTGAGAGCCTAATTAAGAAGAAAACTTTTAATGAAGCTTCAGAACATTTGCAGGCATATATAATACTCAATTTTGGAGAAGGAAATGGCAACCCACTCCAGTGTTCTTGCCTGGAGAATCCCAGGGACAGAGGAGCCTGGTGGGCTGCCGTCTATGGGGTCGCACAGAGTCGGACATGACTGATGTGACTTAGCAGCAGCAGCAGCAGCAGCAACATAATACTCAACTAAAGCAATAAATCTTAAGAGGCTTATCCTTACCGAGGACTGGCTCATATTCAAAATGAAAGATAATTTATGACTCAAGTTTTATTTGAATATTTCCATAAAATCAACCTTTTAAGTGACTTGTATAACATTTTGAGTTGATTAATATATACTGGTAGCCATAAAATACCACTACTCTTAATTATAATATTGGACTAAACCTACCAGGTAGCATAATAGGAATCAGGAGCTCAAACTCCTAACACAGTCCAGTCAGCTTGTGCCAAGAGATGACCTATGTAACTTGCACGATATTTTAAAGAATTTTTTAATTTGAATTCTTTTCGTGTGCTTTACTCTCTAGTTGCTTATAGACCCTACCATACCTTACTGTGATTACATGAATTTTTTTTTAATCAGTTGAGTTGCCAGTATGTAGGCATTTGAGTTTAAAACTCCTCTTCTACAGTGTGCCCGCTCCTGGTCATTGTACAAGTCCAAATATTTCCTGGTCCAAATATATGTCCATTATCTATATATATATATGTCCAAAATATTGTCCAAAACACATGTCTGGGTCAGTCCATGCAGGCAAAAAATACATTTCTTAGAACTGTTCTCATTCTATACATGTCAAACTCTATGTTCATACACCTAAGTGGTTCTTTTGGGGGGATAATATGAAGCAAGAGAATATATAATCAACAAAACATCTGCCGTAATATGCATATTTGATCATGTTACATAAAATGGTTTTTCTACAGGTAACCTTTGATGTACCTTGGGGTCCAAACTGCGTAGGTGCAAGGTGCTATAACTATACCGGAATTGCAGATGCCTGTGACTTTCTCTTTGTGATGTCTTATGATGAACGATGTCTGGCCTATTCACAATGTATTGCAGGAGCCAATTCTCCCTATACTCAGACAGTAACTGGTAAGAAATCACAAAGTGATCATTTATCAGTAATAGTAATTCTATAAACTCAAACATTAAGATATGTTTTAGTATTTCTAAGTCATTTATATATGTTTTCCATTTGTAACATTTTCTTAAAACATAAAAACCTCTTAATTTGAGAGCTTTAAATTTATAAAAAGTTTTAACATTTTCAATTACTTCTTCTAAAAGTCTTGTCAGATAGGCATAATAAATTAACCCTCCATTATAGATGAGATGAAGGGTGTTAAAATCTCATGATTGTATGGCTATTAGGTAGAGTATGGTTGGGATTCAAGCAGGTGTTCTAACTTCAAGTCACAGCTCTTTTCAGAAAGTTACCCAAAGAAGATATTCATTTATTTAGAATTTGACAGAATTTTTTTGTTGAAATAACCAATGTTAAATAATTTAATAGCAAAGCTAGCTATAATGTAACTATTGTACATGATTGACAGTATTGGTTTTTACCTTATTTGACATTTACTTTTAGTACCCATGCTACATTGACAATTACATTCCTATTAAGAGTACTTCTGGTATGTCATTCATATGATGTGGACTTTGCATTATCCTTTCTGAAGTTTGTGTTGGTTTGTATACCATCAACCAATTTAATAAAAGATTGCTTGTTAACTTTTGGACCTAAGTGAGATTTTCTGGCATAGTTGGCACTGATTTAACTATTAAATAATAAATAAAAATTCCTTTATATTTCATATAGAGGTAAAATCATAGAACCTGACCTCATTTTTTTTATCATGTCCTTATTGTCTGGATGGGTTTTCCAAGTGTCTCAGTGTTAAAGAATCCACCTGCCAATGCAGGAGACCCTAGTTCAGTCCCTGGGTCAGGAAGATCCCCTGGAGAAGGAAATGGCAACCCACTACAGTATTCTTTCCTGGGAAATCTCATGGACAGAGGAGCCAGGAGGGCTATAGTCAGTGGGGTCACAAAGAGTTAGACATGACTTTAGTGACTAAACAACAACAAATTTTCTGAATAGACTAGTTTGATCATAAGCATATCCTATTTAAAATTTGAAAAAATGTATTATAATACAAAATAATTATTTAATCCAGTGTTTACAAGCTGCATTTATGAAAGATATGATAATTATGTATATCAGTAAAAGATTCATTATTATGTATGTTTGGGAAGTGATGCAATACTCCATCCCTCTCTTGGATATTGAACAGTACATGGTAACTTTAAAGACTGAAAAACGGCAAATTACTCAACTCATCCTAGCTAATCTTGGAACATGTCTTTGTGGGAAAACATATTTTGCAGCATGTAAGAAAGGAATTAATAGGACCATGGATTTACTCATTTTTCTCTGTTTCCTATCTATAGATTATCTGCTATCGAGTAAGATAAGGTAGCTGTAATTCATGTGTATAGTTCAGTTCAGTGTCTCAGTTGTGTCTGACTCTTGGTGACCCCATGAACTGCAGTACGCCAGGCCTCCCTGTCTATCACCAACTGCTGGAGTCTACCCAAACCCATGTCCATTCAGTTGGTGATGCCATCCAACCATCTCATCCTCTGTCATCCCCTTCTCTTCCTGCCCTCAATCTTTCCCAGCATCAGGGTCTTTTCAAATGAGTCAGCTCTTTGCATCAGGTGGCCAAAGTATTAGCTTCAACATCAGTCCTTCTAATGAACACCCAGGACTGATCTCCTTTAGGATACTGATAAAATGTGAAACACTTGTGCATTCAAGAAGCAGTTTTGAGATCCCTGCCAGAAAGTTTGACTTATACAACTTTTTTAAAGCTTTAGAATCTAGGATATCAAATCTGTGCCTTAGTAGTTAATAGACATAATTAACATGCTTTCCTGAAATGTGCCAGTGTTCTTAAAATAAATTTTGTGAATTTTTTGCTTCAATTTGATTTTGATTATTTTGAATGTTTTCTATTAATTTGCATGCTGCAACTGAAAGAGCTGCATGCCGAAAATAAAAGATTCTGTAACATGCCACAACGATCCTGCATACCACAATGAAGACACAGTGTAGCCAAATAAATATTTTATAAAACAAATGACTTAGAAAGTGATACAAAATTTATAGACTTTAAGGGATGACTTTTATAGTATATTAGAGAAACACTGTAGTGTCTTGAATAAATGTACCTGTTTTTGCAAACTTGGATTCTGAGTGGTTACACAGCTTGTATGAACACATTAGTAGATACATGAAGAGAAAAATAATATGCTTTTTTTGTTCCTATTTGATCAGGATATGATGACTTCATCAAGATTGGAATTAACCCTAAGAAACTTGTAATGGGTATTCCCTGGTATGGTTATGATTTTACCTGCCAAAATCTATCAGTGGTAAGAACAGATCATTTCTTATGTAATTTTTTTCTCTTTCTAGAGCTTGGTTTGTTTCCTTTATATAAACTTTACTTTATTTAGAGTTTAAAAACTTCTCTCTATAGAATACATATACTTTATGGAGAACTTCTTTAATATAGTTTGGGACTAAATAAATAATTAAATCCCATACAAGTGTGTGAATATTTCTATATTTCTATTTAATATTAAAATTTAACTTCAATTTGTATAGTCAGATTATCTATTTATAGTTTATATTTCATGTATAATAATTTTTATAAGTTTGGATTTGACTCTGAAGATTTGCTTAATTGATAATCTATAATATGAACATTTTTGCGTTTATAGGATCATGTTTGTACCACTGCAAAATACCCTTGTAGAGATGCTGTATATCATCAAGTGACCTATCAAAAAATTATGAAGCAAGTAAATAGTTCTACTTCTGGAAGACTGTGGGATAAAAATCAGCAGTCTCCTTATTATCACTATAAAGTAAGACTATCCATAAGTTACAAATCTTTATTAGTTTTCATAATTGCATGTTTTCATAATTACATACTTGGTAGTAAGATTTTCTTCTATCAGTTTTCTTATAGGATACAACATACAGACTGCTGTTTACATGAGTAGACTTGTGTTTGAATCTGAGTAATCAGGAACTTGACTTCCCTTGTGAGCAATTCAAGCTATGCTAATAGTGGAACAGATAGATCTGCATGGGCCACTTGTCATTTTAGATGATATAATAAAAACATGAATATCACAAATAATTTTCTTAGGATTTGACAATTGTAGATGATGTCTGTGGCTTTTGAAAGGACTTTGGACCAAAATAGGTTACTTGCTCTGAAAATCTCCATTTTTCAAAGCAGCCTCACGATTCTTATGAGGCTGTTATATTGGAAGAAATGAGACTGAGACTAGGAGACACATCATCATACACTTTGCAATGGGAAATTGTATCATTCCAAGTTTATCCCACAGTCCAAACTGTGCTGTTAAATGAATTATAAACAATATGAAAAATTAGAGACTGAAAAATATTACAGACAGAAACTTGAAGAAACAGAGGAAATGACTAATAATTCTGTCAAGTAGTTTTTGATAAACAGGAATTGCCATACTTAAGGAATTTAAAAAAGTTATATTATCCATAGTTTACCTTTAGCATAATAAAAACTTTTCCACACCTCAAAAATTTTTAAATACAAACCATCTTTGAACTTGCCTTAGATTATGTTAACTATTAAAGGAACCCTAAAATGATATGATGAATGTCAATTCCAGTGAGAATGTATATATATTTTTCTGATAGTCTGATACCCATTTACAAAAAATGACTACGTATATATATATTTAATAAATTATAATTGATGTACATGTACATGCCTGCATATCATTTATGTAGAAAGATTCAGTGTAGAGCTTTTTAAACTTTAGAATCTAGACTCTAAAGTATAAACTTATTAATTAAACTCGGGTATATTGTGGTCCTTCTCCTCCCTAAGGAGAAGGATGAGATGGTTGGATGGCATCACTGACATGGGTTTGAGTGGACTCTGGGAGTTGGTGATGGACAGGGAGGTCTGGCGTGCTGCAGTTCATGGGGTCGCAGAGAGTCGCACACGACTGAGCAACTGAACTGAACTGAATATTGTGATCCTGTCTTTACCAAACAGTATTTATAGAATTTTGTTCTGGGAACTGTTAATAATACATAGACACACACACACATGCACATACACAAATACATACACTTGAGTGGTTACGAGTGGGAAGAGCAGGGAGAGGGCAATATAGGAGGTGGGGAAGTGGGAGGAACAAATTGTTGGGTATAAGATAGGCTCAAGGATGTATTGTACAGCACAAGGAATATAGCCAATATTGGAAAGTAATCTTCAAAATTGTGTTGTAATTTTAAATTTTAAAGGTCAAATTAAATTCTAAAAGAATTTACTAAAAAAAACCACACACACACACACAAATTCACACACACGCCATAGCCAAATATATCTGGAAAACACTACATACTATAAGTCTCTCTTGAAAATTTATAATGTATAACATAATATTCAAGGATTTGAGATGTACTACAGTACATATGGAGAAGGCGATGGCAACCCACTCCAATACTCTTGCCTGGAAAATCCCATGGATGGAGGAGCCTGGTAGGCTATAGTCCATGGGGTCGCTAAGAGTCGGACACGACTGAGTGACTTCACTTTCACTTTTCACTTTCATGCACTGGAGAAGGAAATGGCAACCCACTCCAGTGTTCTTGCCTGGAGAATCCCAGGGCCGGGGGAGCCTGGTGGGCTGCCGTCTATGGGGTCGCACAGAGTCAGACATGACTGAAGCAACTTTGCAGCAGCAGCATAGTACAGAAAGTCATTTAATTGTTTAAAATAGAACCCTGTTTCTCAACACTCTTAGAAACTTGCAGGGGAACAGTTTTCATGGACATCAGTTTGGTAAATGGCCTATTTAACCAATTATATATAGTTTGGAAATATATATTTTAAAATAAATAGTTTACCCTATGATGTACTATTTTTTGTAATTCCTTATTTTTTTCCTTAATGCATAATAAGACATATTCTTTAAGATTTTAGAACTGAGGAAACATCTTGATGAGCCTTGAAAACTATTCATTTAATGGCACTTCAGACAACCATCTAGTTATAACCAATTTGTTCTCCTTCATTCTTTGTAAAATTCCATAGCAACCCAAATCAAGTTTCTGTTTTAACTGAAGAGAATCATTGTGCTTTCTAATGCTGTCTCAGCAACAGCAGCTTCCTCTTGCAGTCAATATTCTTGGAGGCATATATTCCTTAACCAGGCATATGTCAAACTTATAAATATCCAGTTTTTCATCCTTTGATCCTTCACTATTTGAGGTATTTGAAAATTTTAATATATCAAAAAGACTCAAAGTACTATTGGGTTGGCCAGAAATTTCATTCTGATTTTGTAAGCTAGTATGTAAAAAAGCTAAACGAACTTTTTGGCCAACCCAATAGAATGATGATGCAATTCAAAGGGATGTGTCTTTGGGGCAATATGTCTTTGCCCTTGCCTCCAAAAAAATAAATCTTTCTATATTTAGGGACAAGGTTTGCAAGTTGCCTTTTAATATCGAATCACAATTGATACTAGAGCATGTATGCCTTTTTCTAAACATTTTAAATAATGGGATATAAGATATAGTATGAGATATGCTTATATGTGATGAATCTGCTATACTTATATATCCACAGCTTATTCATTTACCAAGTGACTACTGTCCTTTAAAGCAGTCATCTTAGGAGATGATTCTAATTCTCATGGTGCTAGCATAAATAAAAATATTACTGATATTCATTGAGAATTGCCTTTAAAGAGTTCCCCAGATGTATATAAAAATTAGTAAATTATTTTAAATCGCAGATCATTCTATTTTTTACTTCCTATCTTTTCCCCTTCCTTTACCTTTTTGCTTAATTCTGCTCCTTTCCTCTTTCTTTTATCCTTTATCCATAGCTTATATACCTTCTAAAGAGACTATGGTTAGTGCTAGATAGAGGCAAGTGGTAGTGGGGAAAAGGACTTTTAAGGAAAGTAAGCATAAGACCAACTTCTAGTTTGTGGTTCTTAATCAGGTGTGTGCCTCTTAATCAAGTGTGTGCCTAAGTCACCCATGGGGTCCAGACCCACAGGCTCTTAGACTCAATTCTGTAAGACCTAGAAAAGGAGATATTTTCTTCATCCATTGCCATTACCTTTTGATCTGACTGTTTCATCATAAACAAAGACACCTGTTGAGCTTCTAACTAGGTACATTCCCAGGAACTGTAAGTGAATGCAAAAAAAAAAAAAAAAGTGTATAAGTTGGTTTTAGAGGGCAAAAGCAGTGATCCTCCTTAATCTTAACTACATATCAGAATCACCTAATGGAACATTAAAACATAACACAAAGAAACAAATATATGTTACAGCACTAGCCCTGGAAGATTTTGATTCAATAGTTTTCATGTGGTGTGGGTCCTAGGAATCTGTTTTTAAAAGTCCTCACAAGTGATTCAGATGTGAACAGTGCATCTTGGTTGACAATCACCAAATCAGAGCAAGGAAGGAATCTTAGGACATGAGGAGGATTTTAAATAGGATGTATTGGGAGGCTCATTTGTTTAATCTCTATTGTTATAAAAGTGCTACAGGCAATGATATCTAGAAAGTATCACATATAGAATGATGGACTGTATTATGCATGTCCTGAAAGTTTTATTATTTCAATTGTATCCTATTTGAATCATTGGATTTAAGAAACACTTTTTCCTCTTATTGTGTGGACTATTTTCAAGTTACATTTTAATTTATTTGTACAGGATCAGGCTGGCCATTTCCATCAAGTGTGGTATGATGACCCTCAGAGCATTTCTCTAAAGGCATCATATGTACAAAAACGTGGCTTACTCGGCATTGGCATGTGGCATGCAAACTGCCTTGACTACTCTGGAGATGCTATAGCAAAACAGCAAACTGAAGAAATGTGGAAAGCCTTAAAACCAAACCTGTGACCAGAGATGAACATCTTTTATTAAACTATGAAGATTTAGAAAAATGATCTGTATAAATCTATCTAGTTTCTAGAAGAGATTAAAAACTTTAGACCTTTTTTCATGTTCTTATATTTTTAGTTATTAATATTCTCAAAAACAGATAAAGAACAAAGAAATGCTTTGATTGTTTGCAATTGAAAAATACCTATGTATATCTTCTGTGTACAACAACATAAAGGTAAGAAGCAAGTCAACTTACCATGTCAAATATTCCCCTGTAAGAAGTTTAATAGTATAGTTGGGAACAATTGCTTTCAGAATTTTATTATGCTAAAATTTTAAATGATAATAAAATATATACTTACAAATCAGTGACAATTTTTAAAATATGTATAATTTGAAGTGGAAATTGTTTGCTTAGGGATAGATTTTTAAAAATTTAGTCTGGGAATCTGTTTTATACTTTTTTCAATAAATTTTAAACCTGCAATTTTGTGTCTTTAGGTTCATCAAATTGATGCAAATAATTTTTCTGCTTCCTGATTCCTTGTAACACTCATGTTCTCTGAGTCACTTGAATGAAACTCACTTAAGTCTCCAAAGGGGAAAAAAATGAATATAAAAGATCAAAATACTTAGAAAATATAAGAAGGTAACTTAATAGTAATTTTTGAATTAGTAGGTTAGATATATCTAATATTTACCAACTAAATTTTTTTTGAGGTTATATCTGAAATGTTTACAAAAAACTTGATGTTGAACCCAGTTCTGTTCATTGTCATTTACCATTCCAAATTATTAATATTCCTTCACTGATGGACATCTATATATCCTGGTTAGTTTTGTTTGCATGGTTAATATTTTTCAATTTCTATATCTGTGTTTTGGTTATCTAAAGACATTAGTTTCTTAACTGTTGTTTTCTTCCTAAAAGAGAAATTTTGTGCAAAGAAATGTACAGGGGTCTATGCTTCCTTTCTCAAGCCAATTTAGAATATTGTGTTGCATTTATATTAATTCCCTATAAACTCTTAGATTAAAAATCTGCAGTCTTAAACTCTGGATTTACATAAATCCTGCCCTCCCTGTGCATTCTGCCCTCTTCAAATTGGGATAAATGACGGTTGAGTCTTCTGTTATGAGAATAATTCATTTCCTACTTGAGTGATTATTTATGGCAAAGTAAAACCAATCATTTTCCATAGTATTTGCTGATTACTATTGTCTTTGTATTTTTAAAATAAATTTAAAAGATTTAAATTCTCAGTACTAATCTCTGTCATAGCTGTGAATGCAAGTTAGACTCATATTTTTTTATTTTTTATTTTTTTTAGATCAAACAGATTTTTAATTCAACTGTATGTTTTCATTAAATAAAGAAATTATACCTCTATATTTTCTGTTACAAGTTACTATTACTGTTACAAGTTTCTGTTACTCTTGTCTGTCATCTTTTTGTGTATTTTTTATTTATGCTGTTTTTCTCATTTTTCCTTTTTGGGCTTCTTTTTTTTAAATTATTTAATTATTATTATTATTTTACTTTACAATATTGCATTGGTTTTGCCATACATCAACATGCATCCGCCACGGGTGTACACGTGTTCCCAATCCTGAACCCCCCTCCCACCTCCCTCCCCATACCATCCCTCTGGGTCATCCCAGAGCACCAGCCCCAAGCTTCTGTATCCTGTAACCTGGACTGGCGATTTGTTTCTTATATGATATTATACATGTTTTAATGCCATTCTCCCAAATCATCCCCCCTCCTCCACAGAGTCCAAAAGACTGTTCTATACATCTGTGTCTCTTTTGCTGTCTCGCATACAGGGTTGTCATTACCATCTTTCTAAATTCCATATATATGCGTTAGTATACTATATGGTGTTTTTCTTTCTGGCTTACTTTGTATAATTAAAATTAAAAGCTTTTGCACAACAAAAGAAACTATAAGCAAGGTGAAAAGATAGACTTCAGAATGGGAGAAAATAATAGCAAATGAAGCAACTGACAAACAACTAATCTCAAAAATATACAAGCAACTCCTGCAGCTCAATTCCAGAAAAATAAATGACCCAATAAAAAAATGGGCCAAAGAACTAAAGAGACATTTCTCCAGAGAAGACATACAGATGGCTAACAAACACATGAAAAGATGCTCAGCCTCACTCATTATCAGAGAAATGCAAATCAAAAGCACAATGAGGTACCATTTCACGCCAGTCAGAATGGCTGCTATCCAAAAGTCTACAAGCAATAAATGCTGGAGAGGGTGTGGAGAAAAGGGAACCCTCTTACACTGTTGGTGGGAATGCAAATTAGTACAGCCACTATGGAGAACAGTGTGGAGATTCCTTAAAAAACTGGAAATAGAACTGCCATACGACCCAGAAATCCCACTGCTGGGCATACACACTGAGGAAACCAGAATTGAAAGAGACATGTGTACCCCAATGTTCATAGCAGCACTGTTTATAATAGCCAGGACACGGAAGCAACCTAGATGTCCTTCAGCAGATGAATGGATAAGAAAGCCGTGGTACATATACACAATGGAGTATTACTCAGCCATTAAAAAGAATGCATTTGAATCAGTTCTAATGAGGTGGATGAAACTGGAGCCTATTACACAGAGTGAAGACTCATATTTATTAAAATAATTTTTTATTTTACAGTCATACTAGGTATATTTTAAGACTATTTAAACGTGAAAATGATAAAATATAGTACTATAAAATAAAATGTAATACATTTGAAACAGTAAAAAAATAGCCAAATAACCACCATTTTGCTTTTTTACACCTATATTTCTTGAAATACTGTATAATAGCCACAAAAAAGTGAAAAGATGTAAAACTTAATTTATATGAGACAAGGAGAACAATGGTTAAATAAATATGTTCAAGTAAATAAATAAAATTTTTTTTTTTTTTGGTCACACCACAATGCATGTGGGATCTTAATTCCTAGACCAGAGATTGAACCTGCACTCCCTGTAATGGAAGTGCAGAGTCTTAATCCCTGGATTTTGACCAATAAAAGTTTTAAATTAACATACCTAATTGAGATTGAAAAGTTGTATTAAGTTTCTTCTGTGCCAGTTCAGCTTTCAGTGTGTGTAAATCTGAAATTGCTTGTTTTCTCATCTATAAAAAAGAATTATCTTTCAAAAATGAACTTCCATCTTTTCTAAACTTATATAATTGTCATATAAATAAGGGTTTTTGAAATAGCTTTCATGTCTTCTCTTTTCTTTGCCTTCAGTGCCTTTGCTTGCACTGGATTACTATGGTAAATGTATAGTTCATAAGTCCCTTTGAGTAAGCATGCTTATCTACTGCTAGTTATGCTACCAAATAATTTCACTTATTAGTATATAAGCATGATAAAAATAAATGGTTCTAAACAACTAGAGTGAGAAAGAATTTTATCTTTCATTTATTTCAATATCTTCTCAATGTGTAAAGAAAATGGTAATGACTCCTAAAGAAATTACAAAAAAACTTAATTTCCTGACCTTAGAAACCGAGCAAGTACTTAAGAAATATAATAGTGTGGTAAGCACTCTTTTAAGTGCATTAACCCCTTAGATTCTTCCAGAAATGTAATTGAAGCAGATACTGTTATTTCTCCTCATTTTACAGCTAAGGAAACTGAAATGCCTAGAAGTTAAGTAAATTGCTAAGGTATAAAACCAGAAAGTGGCACAGCCAGAATTCAAACTTAGACCATCTGCTACCACAACTTCCCATTCTGAGTATTGTCTGTGGACCAGCATCATCAGCATCACCTGGGAGTCTGTTAGTGCTGAAGATTTTTCAGGCTTCCCCCAGAGATCTATTGAATCAGATCCTGCTAGTTTTAACAGGATCTCCAGGTGATATAACATTGAACTTTGAGAAGCAGATTGTGCTATATTATTTGAATATGATTGCAACAGTCAACGGGGAAGGCAATGGCACCCCACCCCAGTACTTTTGCCTGGAAAATCCCATGGACGGAGGATCCTGGTAGGCTCCAGTCCATGGGGTCGCTAAGAGTCAGACACGACTGAGCGACTTCACTTTCACTTTTCACTTTCATGCATTGGAGAAGGAAATGGCAACCCACTCCAGTGTTCTTGCCTGGAGAATCCCAGGGACAGGGGAGCCTGGTGAGCTTCTGTCTATGGGGTCACCCAGAGTCGGACACGACTGAAGTGACTTAGCAGCAGCAGCAACAGTCAAAATAGGTTTTCTGATCCTTAGATCTGTATCTTATGTGTAGATACATAAATTCTTATAATGTATCTTATAATGTCTGCTATGTGACAGTTAGGCCCTATGGTTAATGTAGGATTTTTTTCACCTGTAGCCTGTAAGCTGAAAACATGGTTCTCTTTTTTACATGTCTTTCCTGTTTTTTCACTATAATTCTAATTTGGGTTCAAACCAATTATATGTAATATTTATAAGGCTAAAATATACAAAAAATGGCAAGAACTAATGTGTATGCTTTCCAGAAGAAAAGGGCATTGAGGAAGTTGTAATTGAAGGCCTTGGTGGGTCTTCTACCCATCCAACTAATCTTAAGTGGACAAGTATTATGCTTGATTTCTCTCCTTTTTCTTAATACACAGGAGTTTTCATTCACTGAATGAACTATTTTTTTTGAGTGTATACTGTATAAAAATGTCAAATAACTCCTTTTTTTTGTTTGTTTAAAATTGTCCTTTACCTTTTTCCTTTCCTGTAGTTTTAAGCTTCTTAGTACTGAGTCAGAGTTTAGTCTGGAGAATGCTGCTAGTGAAAAGAATCTAGAACAGTGCTGTCCAGTAGAGTAGCCACTTGCCACATGTAACTGTTTAACCTGAAAGTAACTAAAATTAAATCTAAAATTCAATTCCTCAGTCACACAACAATCTGTATATCAAGTGTTCAACATCCTTATGTGGCTAGTGGCTACCTTATCAGACAGTGCAGGTCTTAAACATTTCCACCACCACAGAAAGTTGTATTGGATAGTGCTAATTCTCGACAGGGGTCATTATTCTGTCATAAAGCTATTTCTGATAAAGAGAGCACTCATATAACATTGTATATATATCTATGAAAATAACCAGAGTAAATGAGATAATTATCCAAGAGAGGAGAAAATATTAAAAATAAATGAGAGCTCAGAGAGCCCAGTGGTTTGTTGGACTTAGTTATGAATGACACTAATGTATGAAAATTACTTTTTAAAAATATTTTATGGAAACTCTGTACTGATTCATGGGCTTCCCTGATGGCTCAAGAGGTAAAGAATCTGCCTGCAATGTCTCCTGGTTCTGACAGGAGACATGGGTCTGATCCCTGGGTCATGAAGATCCGCTGGAGAGGAAATGGCCACCCATCCAGTATCCTTGCCTGGAAAATCGCATGGACAGAGGAGCCTGGTGAGCTACAGTCCATGGGATCACAAAGAGTTGGACAGGACTGAGCACATGATGGATGGATGGGATACTGATTTACAAGGTTCTTTTACTTTATTTCTTAGTGAAATTTTACTAAGTTTTGCTTTGGCCTTGTTAGGAATCTTTTCACAGGATTTCATTATTATTCTTGTACTTTTTTCACTCATGCTTTTTTGTTAAGGTAACAATTTTAAGACAGTCCTTACTGCCTTTACACTATTGACAAGCAAAGTTAAAACACCAAAGTAGTTTATTTCAAGATAAATGTTATAATCTTATTAGGGGAAATTCAAAGTACCTTAATTTCTATTATGAGTTTCATTTTGTCAGTATCCAGTTTTCTCTTAAGTTGATCAATAGCATGTTGTACTTCAGTGATCTGGATGATAAGGTAATTCTGTATGAGACATATAAAGATGTCTTTGTTTAATATAACATCTGCCTTTTACATTTTTAATTCTTTGTCAATATAAACAAAAAGATCAAATATCGAAAGAGCATATCATGAAAATAACCTATTCCATAAAATAAGCTTGTTGCTTTGCAGTAAATTATTGAGTTGTTTAAATTATTGAGTTGTTAATTTCTTATGCTTTAGGGACCACTTTCCTTTACGTTCTACTACCATTTTCATGTATTATAAAAATAAATAGGTATTTGTAAAATTTACCATTAAATTAGCACCATAGAATCCAACAACTATCACTATAAGATGAATATACTAGGTTTAAGATACTTAGCAAGACTTCAGAAATTGGCATAATGGTTTATCAGTGGAATCATAATAGAATCACATTAAAATATTTAATAATGAAATATTGTATTTTGTAAGAAAATCTCTTAATATGGGAAAACCTATTTTAGTTAAGTAAAGGTTACTTAAGTAACCTTTTCGTTACTTTTGTTCAGAAAAGTTTGTGAGCTGCTATTGTTCATTGTTCAGTTGTTAGTTGTGTCTGATTCTTTATGACCCCATGGACTGTAGCATGCCAGGCTTCCCTGTCCTTCACCATCTCCTAGAGCTTGCTCAAACTCATGTCCGTTAAGTCGGTGATGCCATTCAACCATCTAGTCCTTGTCGTTCCTTTCTCCTGCTGTCAATCTTTCCCAGCATAAGGGTCTTTTCCAATGAGTTGGTTCTTCCCATTGGGTGGCCAACGCACTGGAGCTTCAGCTTCATCATCGGTCCTTCCAATGAATATTCAGGATTGATTTCCTTTAGGATGGACTGGTTTGATCTCCTTGCAGTCCAAGGGACTCTCAAGAATCTTCACCAACATGACAGTTCAGAAGCATCAATTCTTCAGTGCTCAGCCTTCTCCATGGTCCAACTCTCACATCCATACATGACTACTGGAAAAACCATGAGATGGATTAGTCACTAAGTCATGTCCAAGTCTTGCGACCCCATGGAATGTAGCCTGCCAGACTCCTCTGTCCATGGGATTCTCCAGGCAAGAATACTGGAGTGGGTTGCCATTTCCTTCCGCAGGGGATCTTCCTGACACAGGAATCAAACCCAGGTCTCCTGGGTCGCAGGTAGATTCTTTACCAACTGAGCTATGAGAGGAAAACCATATCTCTGATTATACAGGCCTTTGTTGGCAAAGTAATGTCTCTACTTTTAGATATGCTCTATACGTTTATCATAGCTTTTCTTCCAAGGAGCAAGTGTTTTTTAATTTCATGGCTGCAGTCACAGTCTGCAGTGATTTTGGACTCCAAGAAAATAAAGGCTGTCACTGTTTCCATTGTTTCCCCATCTATTTGCCATGAAGTGATGGGACTGGATGCCATGAACTTAGTTTTCTAAATGTTGAGTTTTAAGCCAGCTTTTTCACTCTCCTTTTTAATCTTCATCAAAAGGCTCTTTAGTTCCTCTTTGTTTTCTGCCATAAGGGTGGTATCATCTGCATATCTGAGGTTATTGATATTTCTCCCAGCAATCTTGATTCCAGCTTGTGCTTCATCCAGCCCGGCATTTTGCATGTCATTTGCATATAAGTTAAATAAGCGGGGTGACCGTATACAGCCTTGACGTACCCCTTTCCCAATTTGGAACCAGTCCTTTGTTTGGTTCTAACTTGCTTCTTGACTTGCATACAGATTTCTCAGGAGGCAGGTAAGGTGGTCTGGTATTCCCTTCTCTTTAAGAAATTTCCACTTTGTTGTGATCCACACAGTCAAAGGCTTTGCCATAGTCAATAAAGCAGAAGTAGATGTTTTTCTGGAACTCTCTTGCTTTTTCTCTGATCCAGTGGATGTTGGCAATTTGATCTCTGGTTCCTCTGCTTTTTCTAAATCCAGCTTGAACTGGATTTTCAAACTGGATTTTCTGGAAATTCTCAGTTCATGTACTGTTGAAGCCTAGCTTGGAGAATTTTGACCATTACTTTTCTAGTGTGTGAGATGAGTGCAATTGTGCAGTAGTTTGAGCATTCTTTGGCACTGCCTTTCTTTGGGATTGGAATGAAAAACTCACTGCTGAGTTTTCCAAATGTGCTGGCATACTGAGTATAACACTTTCACAGCATCATCTTTTAGGATTTGAAATAACTCAGCTAGAATTCCATCACCTCCTCCACTAGCTTTGTTTGTAGTGATGCTTCTTAAGGCCCACTTGACTTCTCACTCCAGGATGTCTGGCTCTAGGTGAATGATCACACCATCGTGATTATCTTTGTCATTAAGATCTTTTTTGTATAGTTCTTCTGTGTATTCTTGCCACCTCTTCTTAATATATTCTGCTTATGTTGGGTCCATACCGTTTCTGTCCTTTATTGTACCCATCTTTGCATGAATTGTTCCCTTGGTATCTAATTTTCTTGAAGAGATAGATCCCTAGTCTTTCCCATTCTATTTTTTTCCTCTTGTTTCTTTGCACTGATCACTGAGGAAGACTATCTTATCTCTCCTTGCTATTCTTTGTGAGGTATAAACTGTCTGGAAAGAAATAATTTAAGCTGCTTTCATGAAAAGGACATTATCATATATTAAACTTGAGAAAACAGTAAGATAAAAAGTTTCAGTGATGCTTAAAAAAAGTACCAGCTAATATGGAGAAAACTTTATTTAAAACTATTTGGATTTTACATTAAATTGACCTAAAATGGTAAACTTTTACTTATAGAAACAGAGTAGATTGTTGGTTGGTGGAAGCAGGAGGTGCAAGCTGGAAGAAATGGGTGACAGTGGTCAAAAATTACAAACTTGTAGATATAAGATCTACAAGTTCTAGGGATAATTATAATATATAGCACAGGGGCTTTCCTGGAGGCTCAGACAGTACAGAATCTGCCTGCAATGCAGGAGACCTGGGTTCAATCCCTGGGTTGGGGAAGACCCCCAGGAGAAGGGAATGGCCACCCACTCCAGTATTCTTGCCTGGAGAATCCCCACGGACAGAAAAGCCTGGCAGGCTATAGTCCATAGGGTCGCAAAGAGTCAGGCATGACTGAAGTGACTTAGCAGCCACACACAACAGAATATGAACATATTTAACAGTACCTTAGAGTCTGTGATGTTTGCAAGATTCTTTGGTCTCATCTTGATCTCCCTGGCTTCAAGTTGCATGAGCAATTTTTTATAGTAAAGTTCCAAATCTTCTCGAAGTTTTGTTAAAACTTCCTCCAGTGATGCTGTAACTTTCTTTGTTTCAAAGCACTTTTTTTTCCAACCACCACAGGCTTAAAAAAAAAAACAAACCAACAACAACAAAAAAATGCAAATGATATGCAGAGTACATCATGAGAAATGCTGGACTGGAAGAAACACAAGTTGGAATCAAGATTGCCGGGAGAAATATCAATAACCTCAGATATGCAGATGACACCACTCTTATGGCAGAAAGTGAAGAGGGGCTAAAAAGCCTCTTGATGAAAGTCAAAGTGGAGAGTGAAAAGGTTGGCTTAAAGCTCAACATTCAGAAAACGAAGATCATGGCATCTGGTCCCATCACTGCATGGGAAATAGATGGGGAAACAGTGGAAACAGTGTCAGACTTTGTTTTTCTGGGCTCCAAAATCACTGCAGATGGTGACTGCAGCCATGAAATTAAAAGACGCTTACTCTTTGGAAGGAAAGTTATGACCAACCTAGATAGCATATTCAAAAGCAGAGACATTACTTTACCAACAAAGGTTCGCCTAGTCAAGGCTATGGTCTTTCCTGTGGTCATGTATGGATGTGAGAGCTGGACTGTGAGGAAGGCTTAATGCCGAAGAATTGATGCTTTTGAACTGTGGTGTTGGAGAAGACTCTTGAGAGTCCCTTGGACTGCAAGAAGATCCAACCAGTCCATTCTGAAGGAGATCAATCCTGGAATTTCTTTAGAAGGAATGATGCTGAAGCTGAAACTCCAGTATTTTGGCCACCTCATGCGAAGAGTTGACTCTTTGGAGAAGACTCTGATGCTGGGAGGGATTGAGGGCAGGAGGAGAAGGGGATGACAGAGGATGAGATGGCTGGATGGCATCACTGACTCGATGGATGCGAGTCTGAGTGACCTCCGGGAGCTGGTGATGGACAGGGAGGCCTGGCATGCTGCGGTTCATGGGGTCGCAAAGAGTCGGACACGACTGAGAGACTGATCTGATCTGATCTGATCTGATAGTTTGAGTAAACTTTTCAATCTGGAAAGGACCCTGGAGTTAATTCAAATCATTCCTCTCTCATATGCTGAGGAAATTAGAGTTAAGAGAAAAATGTTTATTGAATAAAAAGGCCTACAAATATAGTAAAATACTCTTAAATCCAGGGACCAAAATCAAGTTCTTCATGCTTGTACTTTTTTTTAGAAAATATTTCTTCAAAATACTACCTATAACAAAATATGTATACTTTTATTTTGATTACTTTTATCCATAATCTGATTTGAATTCAGTATTTATATAATTAAAAATATAAAACAAAAAGGCAAAATATACATTTTCAGATTTTCCTTACTTTTCAGCCCCCAAATGACTTGTTTTGTGAAATCAGTTGATTCTAATTCATCATTTGTCGAAATTATTCCCAATATTTCCCCAAACTTCTGTAGGGCAGAATTTCTTAAACATGACTTCTGGTTGAGAAAATTAGAAATTAAACTCTGTCAGTTTAAGGAATCGCTTTGACACTAATGAAATTCAAAATATAAACTTAATTGGAACACAAACTGCATGCTAGTATACCAGAATGTGTTTATATTTCCTTTTTTAAGATTATCATGAAAACACCTTAAAATTCTATATTATAAGGTGATTTAATTAAAAATAAAAAACTACATGGAACTTTAACTCAAGATTTTAATAATTTATCTCAGCCCTATATCTAACTCCACAGCAAGTTTTACTAGTACCTCTCCCAAAATCCTTTGTGCATCTCCCACATTCTCCCCTCTTCAGTGCTGCATTCCTAGGCAATCCGCTATCATCTTTTGAAAGATGTATTATCTTTCTAACGGCCTCTCTGCTTCCATTCTTTGCTGCTGCTGCTAAGTCGCTTTAGTCGTTTCCATCTCTGTGCAACCCCATAGACAGCAACCCTCTAGGCTTATCTGTCCCTGGGATTCTCCAGGCAAGAACACTGGAGTGGGTTGCCATTTCCTTCTCCAATGCATGAAAGTGAAAGTGAAGTCGCTCAGTCATGCCCGACTCTTAGAGACCTGATGGACTGTAGCCTTCCAGGCTCCTTCTTCCATGGGATTTTCCAGGCAAGAATGCTGGAGTAGGTTGCCATTGCCTTCTCCAAAAACATCTTTAAAATACTTTAAAAATCACCTAAATCCAAAGGTTAAAAATCCTCTGATGTCTTCCCATATTACTTGTAACAAAATCCAACTTCTGGAACTGGCCTATCTGTTCCTTGCTGACCTTTTGATTTTCTCCCTCTACATTCTTTATTAATCACACTCCAGCCACACTGGTCTTGGTTCAGGTCCTTAATTCTGAAAGCTTATTTCTCTCTCTATCTCTTGACTTTTAGTGTTCCTCCTGTTTGGACTGTTTTCCCCCTATCTTCTTACATGCTTGTTGTTGTTTGGCTGCCAAGTCATGTCCAGCTCTTTTTGCGATCCCATGGACTGTAGGCCACCATGCTCCTCTGTCCTTGGGATTTCCCGGGCAAGAATACTGGAGGGGGTTGGGTTGCCATTTTCTTCTCCAGGAGATCTTCCCAACCCAAGAATCGAACCTGTGTCTCCTGCATTGGCAGGTGGATTCTTTACCACTGAGCCATCAGGGAAGCTCCTTCACATGTTTATCATTTTATTAATCAAACCTTAATGATATCTCCTCAGAGAAGCCTTCCTTGAAAAGCTAAACCATCTCTCCTGCCCCACCACTCTTTACTTTACTCTTTTAAGTTACTTTTTAGCTCTCATCAGTAGCTGAGGAGACCACCAACTATTTGTTTATTGTCTGTATCCTCCAATTAGATGCAACCCCTTGAGGGCAGGGTTATGTTTGTCTTGTTTACTGCTGTATCCTCAGCATTTAAAACAATGCTGAGAACTGAGGTGCATAGTAGGCTCAGTCAAAATATTTGATGGCTGATAGATACATTTTATCTTGAAACATTCCTGTTGAAATAGAAAGTAAGTGATAATTCTCATTTTATAAATAGAGTGAGGCACAAAGAGGAGAAATAACTTGTGTAAGTAAATGAGTATTCTGCTATCGGGTCCTGGTCCTGTGATTTCTAATTCATTGCTCAAATCTGTCTGATAAAATTGCTCTTTTTTCACTATAACATGGCCAAATCATTGCCACCTCTTCCGGGTTAACACTTTAATATTATGAGGTAAAACATTCAGAAATACCTCCTGACATTGTCTGATACTAGAGCAATAATTTTGTTGTAAACTGAGAGATTCAAGGGATTAGATCTGATACACAAAGCACCTGAAGAACTATCACTGTACAGGAGGCAGTGATTAAAACCATTCCCAAGAAAAAGGCAAAATGGTTGTCTGAGGAGGTCTTAGAAATAGCTGAGAAAAGAAGAGAAGGGAAAGGCAAAGGAGAAAAGGAACGATATATCCATCTGAATGCAGGAATTATATGCTATGATAAAGGAATTATAGATTCTATGCATGGGAGTACAGATGAAAAACACCTAAATTAAATGGAAGAGATCAAGAAAGGCTTCCAGGAAAAGTGGTAGATGTACTGGAATCTGAGCTTCCCTGGTGGCTCAGTCAGTAAAGAATTTTCCATTTGATCCTTGGGTCAGGAAGATCCCTGGGAGAAGGAAATGGCAACCCACTCCAGTATTCTTACAATCCCATGGACAGTGGAGCCTGCCAGGCTACAATTTATGAGGTCACAAGAGTCAGACACGACTTAGTGGCTAAACCACCACCCACCATACTAGAATCTGAAGTGTGCCTCCTCTTGGCTCCATGCCTTCAGTCTTTTCCCTCTGCCATCTAAATCTTATCTTCTCCTTCTACTCCTTTCTTCAGAGTTCCTGGTTATTTCCTACTAAGCATTCAATCTCAGCTTAGATACCACTCTCGAAGCCTTCTTTGAGTCCCTTAGTCTCTGCAGATGGTGACTGCAGCCATGAAATTAAAAGATGCTTACTCCTTGGAAGGAAAGTTATGACCAACCTAGATAGCATATTCAAAAGCAGAGACATTACCTTGCCAACAAAGGTTCGCCTAGTCAAGGCTATGGTCTTTCCTGTGGTCATGTATGGATGTGAGAGCTGGACTGTGAAGAAGGCTGAGCACTGAAGAATTGATGCTTTTGAACTGTGGTGTTGGAGAAGACTCTTGAGAGTCCCTTGGACTGCAAGGAGATCCAACCAGTCCATTCTGAAGGAGATCAACCCTGGGATTTCTTTGGAGGGAATGATGCTAAAGCTGAAACTCCAGTATTTTGGCCACCTCATGCGAAGAGTTAACTCATTGGAGAAGACTCTGATGCTGGGAGGGATTGAGGGCAGGAGGAGAAGGGGACGACAGAGGATGAGATGGCTAGATGGCATCACTGACTTGATGGATGTGAGTCTGAGTGACCTCCGGGGGTTGGTGATGGACAGGGAGGCCTGGCGTGCTGCGATTCATGGGGTCGCAAGGAGTCGGATACGACTGAGTGACTGATCTGATGTGATCTGAGTCTCCCCTAGATGCTCAATTTTTTTTGTATGTGTGTCTGTCTGCTTTGCTAAATTGAATGAACGGGTGAATGAATGAGAGAAATGAGGTAAGAAAAATAGTTTCCTTGCAATAATTAGAAAACAGATTTGTTAGAACTTGTAGAAATGAAAAAATGAGAAAGGGTGGAGGAAGCATAGGATAATGATTTGAGAAATGTTAAATAATTCGAGAGGCTTATATTTTGGGTTGTATTAGAAGATAAAAAGGGTAAAAGGTATATATGGAATTAACAGCCTTTCAGTTCAGTTCAGTTACTCAGTCATGTCCGAATGTTTGCCACCCCATGGACTGTAGCATGCCAAGCTTCCCTGTCTATCACTGACTCCTGGAGCTTGCTCAAACTCATGTCCATTGAATCGGTGATGCCATCCAACCATCTCATCCTCTGTTGGCCCCTTCTCCTCTTGCCTTTAATCTTTCCCAGCATCAGGGTCTTTTCCAATGAGTCAGTTCTTCCCATCAGATGGCCAAAGTATTGGAGCTTCAGCTTTAACATCAGTCCTTCCAATGAATGTTCAGGATTGACTTCCTTTAGCATTGACTGGTTTGATCTCCTTGCAGTCCAAGGGACTCTCAAGAATCTTCTCCAACACCATAGTTCAAAAACATCAATTCTTCGGTGCTCAGCTTTCTTTACAGTCCAACTCTCACATCCATACATGACTACTGAGAAAACCATAGCTTTGGCTAGATGGACCTTTGTTGACAAAGTAATGTCTCTGCTTCTTAATATGCTGTCTAGGTTGGACATAGCTTTTCTTCCAAGGAGCAAGTGTCTTTTAATTTCATGGTCACAGTCATCATCTGCAGTGATTTTGGAGCCCCCCAAAATAGTCTGTCACTGTGTCCATTGTTTCCCCATCTATTTGCCATGAAGTGATGGGACTGGATGCCATGATCTTAGTTTTCTGAATGTTGAGTTTTAAGCCAGTTTTTTCACTCTCCTCTTTCACTTTCATCAAGAGGCTATTTATTCCTCTTTGCTTTCTGCCATAAGAGTGGTATCATCTGCATATATAATATTATTGATATTTCTCCCTGCAGTCTTGATTCTAGCTTGTGCTTCATCCAGCCCAGTATTTTGCATGATATACTCTGCGTGTAAGTTAAATTAGCAGGGTGTCAATATACAGCCTTGACTTACTCTATTCCCAATCTGGAACCAGTCCATTGTTCCATGTACAGTTCTAACTGTTGCTTCTTGACCTTCACACATTTCTCAGGAGGCAGGTCAGGTGGTATTCCCATCTCTAAGAATTTTCCACAGTTTGTTGTGATCCACACAGTCAAAGGCTTTGCCACAGTCAATGAAGCACAAGTAGATGTTTTTCTGGAACTCTCTTGCCTTTTCTATGATCTAATGGATGTTGGCAATTTGATCTCTGGTTTCTCTGCCTTTTCTAAATCCAGCTTGAACATCTGGAAGTTCTTGGTTCACATACTGTTGAAGTTTAGCTTGGAGAATTTTCAGCATTACTTTGCTAGTGTGTGAGATATGTGCAATTGTAAGGTAGTTTTGAGCATTCTTTGGCATTTCCTTTCTTAGGGATTAGAATGAAAACTGACCTTTTCCAGTCCTGTGGCCACTGCTGAGTTTTCCAAATGTGCTGGCATATTGACTGCAGCACTTTCACAGCCTCATCTTTTAGGATTTGAAATAGCTCAGCTGGAATTCCATCATCTCCTCCACTAGCTTTGTTTGGAGTGATACTTTTTAAGGTCCACTTGACTTTGGGCTCCTGGATGGGCTCAGGAAACTCAAGTAGGGGCTCTCAACCTATGGGGTGGGGAGATGGGGGGGAGATGGGAGGGAGGTTCAAAAGGGAGGTGATGTATGTACACCTATGGCTGATTCATGTTGAGATCTGACAGAAAACAACGAAGTTCGGTAAAGCAGTTATCCTTCAATAAAAAAATAAATTAAAATAAAAAATAACTGAATTTTAATAAAAAGCATGTTGCATTTAGTGTATAAAATAGTCAAACAATGATTTCATCTTTCCTATAGTGAACCTATATCAATAGTGTACTATTTAAACTGTAACAGTAAATATCATTTTGTGATTTATTCTGTAAAATAAATCACAGGCACAGAATTTACAGGGATAAATTCTGTAAATCTTGAGTTTCCTTTATAGTGATAAAAGATATGTAACAAATTTTACCATGATAGTGCTTTAATTTGCCTTGTTCCAATAGCCTTTCAGCTTTTTTCATTAGTTCTTTTCTAATTCTTTCCAGATATCTTCTTTCTTCCTCTATTTGTTTCATTTGTTCAATAATCTTCTCCCCTAATAGATTATAAGCCATACTCATAAATACCTAAAAGCTAAAAGATGGGTCAAGTTCTAAAATATAGAATATAAAACTAAAAAATGCTTAAAACAGCAAGTATAAATTTTACGCCAAACTCTGTTTTTCTACCTGTAGTATAGTGATTTGCCACTGTGGAAAACACTAAAGAGTCATTTCAGTATTTATAGGAGATTTATATATATATGTAAACAATACAGTATGTTTCTTTTGCACTTATATATATATGTATAGAAACTAGGTAGGCTTCCCTGGTGGCTCAGAGGGTAAAGCGTCTGCCTACAATGCAGGAGACCTGGGTTAGATCTCTTGGTCGGGAAGATCCCCTGGAGAAGGAAATGCAACGCACTCCAGTACTCTTGCCTGAAAAATCCCATGGACGGAGAAGCCTGGTAGGCTACAGTCCATGGGGTTGCGAAGAGTCAGACACGACTGAGCAACTTCACATAGAAACTAGGTAAAGCCTGTGTAGTTATATCTCTTGATTTAATTCTTTAAGTAAATTTATCTTGGGTCCAAAGTTATTGTACTTAAATCTTACATAGAAAAATGTATATTTTAGAATATATTTTTTAAAAAGTAGAAATAATACTAGTGACACACATATGCAGTAATCATCATAACAATCATATACTTTAACATAATTTAACTTTTTGTGGTAAAATATACAGAATTTACCATTTTAATCGTATTTAAATGTACAGTTTAATGGCACTGTGTGCATTCATAATATTTTGCGAGCATCACCACCCCTTCATCTCCAAAACTTTATCTTTCCAAACTAAAACTGTACATGTTAAACAATTAACTCCTCATTAACATTATTTAACTTTACCTCATAGAATCATCTGTACTTATAGTATCATCATACTTACTCTCAATCTGTGATAAAGGTATATTAGTTATTCCTGGAGAAAGAGCAGGTTGACAAGGAAGTGAAGGAAAATCAATAAGATCCGGTAGGGGGATGTACTCTGTTTTACCTAGCTGTAAGCAAACATGAAAATCAGTAAGATCTGGTATGGTGACACATTATTTTTCACCTATTTGTAAGCATCTGATAGTGCCAACAGTAATGCAGTTTTTTACTTATAAGGTGATGAACTCCAAAATCTATCTTTGTAACTATAGACCCTCTCTAATGCTCTATTTTCTCCATTCCACTATTACTTGGGGAGAAGGCAATGGCACCCCACTCCAGTACTCTTGCCTGGAGAATCCCACGGACGGAGGAGGCTGGTAGGCTGCAGTCCATGGGGTCGCTAAGAGTCGGACACGACTGAGCGACTTCGCTTTCTCTTTTCACTTTCATGCATTGGAGAAGGAGATGGCAACCTACTCCAGTGTTCTTGCCTGGAGAATCCTAGGGACAGGGAAGCCTGGTGGGCTGCCGTCTGTGGGGTCACACAGAGTCGGACACGACTGAAGTGACTTAGCATAGCATAGCATAGCATACCACAGGTGCTTCATACTAAAAATTTACAAAGAAAAATAAAGGAATCCATATTCCTTTCTAAGCATGATTTCCTTCTAAGATTTCTGATTTCAATTATTTGTAATGACAACTTTTAAATGTTTCTCGGATGGCTATTGAATTTTTTTCTTCTTGAGCCAATTTTGACCACTCATATTTGCTTAGAAAATTGTACATCCTAGCACATATTCAAATTTTAGCATACATTATATTATCATATATTTTATCACCTCTGTATTTGTGTTACATTGCCTTCATCTCACCTAATTTTTGTGCTTCTACCCTTTTTTGATAAACTATCTCAAGCCTTACTGATGTTGATGTTTCTGCCACTACAACTTTATAGATCTTGAACTCTTTTCAATTCTACTAGGCTGTTTACTTCTGTAACTTATTAGTTTCTACTTTTATCTTCATTAAGAAACCCTTATCCCTACTTTGTTTTATTATTTTTTCTAGTTTATTGCATTTTATTTCATTAACTTATAAGGTCAGATTCCCACAGGATAATGGCAACCATCTAAATTAGAATCTCTCCACATATGCTCTCAACTACTATAAAAAGAAAGCAAATATAATCACCCATAACTTATGTCTGCAGTGTAAGTAGGACACAGAATCCTCTAATTTACATATACTTTAATTTACATGTAAGTGGAGAAATAAACACTCTAGGCCAGCAGTGTGTGCTTAGGAGCTCACATCTAAGCAGAGTCAGATGGGGACTATGCATTAGAGAGACAATACACAGGTAACACAGTGAACATTAACCACAATTCAGTCTTAAAGGAAAGGGTCCTACATGTGGTGGAGAAATATTAAGAGATAGGGTATGAACTGGTAAATCAGAGCTCTTTCTATGAGGAATCTAAAAGAAAGGGGCTTTTAAAATGTAGAGGACCAGAGGTGGTAATTATGGGAAAACATAGTTACTAGGTGAGAGGAAAGTGCTTCAGAAGCAAGAGTGTTCTGTTAAGCAAGGTAGTAAGAGAAAGAAAGGTGGTCAAGTTAGTTAAGAGCTCTGCTGAATTAAATCAGTAAGAAAGTATACAAAGAAAAAAGACCATATCCCCCAAATGTCTCATTTATTTAAAAATAAACAACTGCATTTTATTATAACAACAGAAGAGGGCACTCCTAATCTACAAGCTAAACTAAACCACCAGAACACTACTCCCTGTTCCTCTGTAAGAACATCTGCTACTGATTCAGGAAAATCCAACACAAGTAAGCAAAGACAATATCTACAAAATAATCTAACATTCATGCTAAGTTACTTTTTGAAAACCCTCAAAACTGAGAACTAAAACAAAACAAACGAGCAGCCAAGAGGCAGAAAAAATTAACAATATCCCAACATAGATTGTATTAAATGAATTCAAAGCATTTTAGGTATTAATGAACACCATAAATCACAAATTTATACATTCAGAATAAAAATGGAAAAACAAAAACCCAGGAAGATGCAAAATGGAAATTGACCAAATTGAAGAAAGAAATTAAAGAAGAAAACAAACTGTCTCAGAAATGAATAACAGATATCCAAACAGGAACAGATATGACCCCAAAAATAGAGTAAGCATAATAGAGAACAGAAATAAAAGGAGCAAAGAAAATTAAACATAAAGAAATGGTAAACTTGACCTAGAAGAAATAAAAAGGAGTTAATCAATAATGAATAATGCAATAACTGAGATCAAAAACACTCTGGAGGGAAACAACAGTATAATAACTGAGGCAGAAGATAGGATGAGTGAGGTGGAAGATAGAATGGTGGAAATAAATGAAGCAGAGAGGAAAAAAGAAAAAAGAATGAAAATAAATGCGGACAACCTCAGAGACGTCTGGGACAATGTCAAATGCCCCGACATTCGAATCATAGGAGTCCCAGAAGAAGAAGACATAAAGAAAGGCCATGAGAAAATACTTGAGGAGATAATAGTTGAAAAATTCCCTAAAATGGGGAAGGAAATAGCCACCCAAGTCTAAGAAACCCAGAGAGTCCCAAACAGGATAAACCCAAGATGAAACACCCAAGATACATATTAATCAAATTAATGAAGATCAAACACAAAGAACAGATATTAAAAGCAGTAAGGAAAAAACAACAAATAACACACAAGGGAATTCCCATAAGGATAACAGCTGATCTTTCAATAGAAACTCTTCAGGCCAGAAAGGACTGGCAGGACATACTTTAAGTGATGAAAGAGAAAAACCTACAATCCAGATTACTGTACCCAGCAAGGATCTCATTCAAATATGAAGGAGAAATCAAAAGCTTTACAGACAAGCGAAAGCTGAGAGAATTCAGCACCACCAAACCAGCTCTTCAACAAATGCTAAAGGATCTTCTCAAGATAGGAAACACAGAAAAGTTGTATAAACTCAAACCTAAAACAACAAAGTAAATGGCACAGGATCATACTTATCAATAATTACCTTAAATGTAAATGGGTTGAAAGCCCCAACAAAAAGACAAAGACTGGCTGAATGGATACAAAAACAAGACCCCTATATATGCTGTCTACAAGAGACCCACCTCAAAACAAGGGACACATACAGACTGAAAGTGAAGGGCTGGTAAAAAGATGTTTCATGCAAATACAGACCAAAAGAAAGCAGGAGTAGCAATACTCATATCAGATAAAATAGACTTTGACATAAAGACCATGAAAAGAGACAAAGAAGGATACTACATAATGATCAAAGGGTCAAGCCTTTGATCTAGAAGATATACAATTATAAATATATATGCATCCAACACAGGAGCACCACAATATGTAAGGCAAATGCTAACAAGCATGAGAGGGGAAATGAACAGTAACACAATAATAGTGGGAGACTTTAATACCCCACTCACACCTATGGATAGATCAGCTAAACAGAAAATTAGCAAGGAAACACAAACTTTAAATAATACAATGGACCAGTTAAACCTAATTGATATCTATAGGCCATTTTACCCCAAAACAATGAATTTCACCTTTTTCCCAAGTGCGCATGGAACCTTCTCCAGGATAGATCACATCCTGGGCCATAAATCTAGCCTTGGTAAATTCAAAAAAATTGAAATAATTTCAAGCATCTTTTCTGATCACAGTCTGGTAAGATTAGATGTCAACTACAGGGGAAAAAAACTATTAAAAGTACAAATATATGGAGGCTAAACAACACACTTCTGAATAACCAACAAATCACAGAAGAAATAAAAATATGCATAGAAATGAATGAAAATGAAAACACAACAACCCCAAACCTATGGGACTCAGTAAAAGCAGTGCTGAGGGGAAGGTTCATAGCAATACAAGCTTATCTCAAGAAATAAGAGAAAAGTCAATTAAATAACCTAACTCTACACCTAAAGCAACTAGAAAAGGAAGAAATGAAGAGCCCCAGGGTTAGTAGGAAAGAAATCATAAAAATTAGGGCAGAAATAAATGAAAAAGAAACAAAGGAGACCATAGCAAAAATCAACAAAGCTAAAAGTTGGTTCTTTGAGAAGATAAATAAAATAGACAAACCATTAGCCAGACTTATCAGGAAAGAAAGGGAGAAGAATCAAATCAGCAAAATTAGAAATGAAAATGGAGAAATCACAACAGACAACACAGAAATACAAACGATCATAAAAGACTACTATCAGCAACTATATGATAATAAAATCGACAACTTGGAAGAAATAGACAAATTCTTAGAAAAGTATAACTTTCCAAAACTGAACCAGGAAGAAATAGAAAATCTTAACAGACTCATCACAAGCATGGAAATCGAAACTGTATCAGAAATCTTCCAGCAAACAAGCCCAGGAACAGATGGCTTCATAGCTGAATTCTACCAAAAATTTAAAGAAGAGCTAATACCTATCCAGTACTCTTGCCTGGAAAATCCCATGGATGGAGGAGCCTGGTAAGCTGCAGTCCATCGGGTTGCTAAGAGTCGGACATGACTTAGTGACTTCACTTTCACTCTTCACTTTCATGCATTGGAGCAGGAAATGGCAACCCACTCCAGTGTTCTTGCCTGGAGAATCCCAGGGACAGGGGAGCCTGGTGGGCTGCTGTCTATGGGGTTGCACAGAGTTGGACAAGATTGAAGCGACTTAGCAGCAGCAACACCTATCCTACTCAAACTCTTCCAGAAAATTGCAGAGGAAGGTAAACTTCCAAACTCATTCTATGAGGACACCATCACCCTAATACCAAAACCAGACAAAGATGCCCCCCCACAAAAAAGAAAACTACAGGCCAATATCACTGATGAACATAGATGCAAAAATCCTAATAAAACTCTAGCAAAAAGAATGCAACAACATATTAAAAAGATCATACATCATGACCAAGTGGGCTTTATCCCAGGGATGCAAGGATTCTTTAATATCTGCAAATCAATCAATGTGATACACTACATTAACAAATTGAAAGATAAAAACCATATGATTATCTCAATAAATGCAAAGAAAGCCTTTGACAAAATTCAACACCCATTTATGATAAAAATCCTCCAGAAAGCAGAAATAGAAGGAACATACCTCAACATAATAAAAGCCATGTATGATAAACCCACAGCAAACATTATCCTCAATGGTGAAAAATTGAAAACATTTCCCCTAAAGTCAGGAACAAGACAAGGCTGCCCATTCTCACCACTACTATTCAACATAGTTTTGGAAGTTTTAGCCACAGCAATCAGAGAAGAAAAAGAATAAAAGGAATCCAGATTGGAAAAGAAGAAGGAAAACTCACTGTTTGCAGATGACATGATCCTTTACATAGAAAACCCTAAAGACTCCACCAGAACATTACTAGAGGTAATCAATGAATATAGTAAAGTTGCAGGATATAAAATTAACACAGAGAAATCCCTTGCATTCTTATACACTAATAATGAGAAAACAGAAAGAGAAATTAAGGAAACAATTCCATTCACCATTGCAGTGAAAAGCATAAAATACTTAGGAATAAATCTACCTAAAGAAACAAAAGATCTATATATAGAAAATTATAAAACACTGATGAAAGAAATCAAAGATAACACAAATAGATGGAGAAATAAACCATGTTCATGGATCAGAAGAATCAATATAGTGAAAATGAGTATACTACCCAAAGCAATCTATAGATTTAATGCAATCCCTATCAAGCTACCAAAAGTATTTTTCAGAGAACTACAACAAATAATTTCACAATTTGTATGGAAATACAAAAAACCTCGAATAGCCAAAGCAATCTTGAGAAAGAAGAATGGAACTGGAGGAATCAACCTGACTGGCTTCAGATGATACTACAAAGCTACAGTCATCAGGACAGTATCGTACTGGCAAAAAGACAGAAATATAGATCAATGGAACAAAATAAAAAGCTCACAGATAAATCCATGCACCTATGGACACTTTATCTTTGACAAAGGAGGCAAGAATATACAATGCAGAAAAGACAATCTCTTTAACAAGTGGTGCTGGGAAAACTGGTCAACCACCTGTAAAAGAATGAAACTAGAACACTTTCTAAAACCATACACAAAAATAAACTCAAAATGGATTAAAGATCCAAATGTAAGACCAGAAACTATAAAACTCCTAGAGGAAAATATAGGCAAAACACTCTGAAATAAATCACAGCAGTATCCTCTATGACCCAGCTCCCAGAATAATGAAAATAAAAGCAAAATAAACAATGGGACCTAATTAAACTTAAAAAGCATTTGCACAATGAAGGAAACTATAAGCAAGGTGAAAAGACAGCCTTCAGAATGGGAGAAAATAATAGCAAACAAAACAATTGACAAAGAATTAATCTCAAAAATATACAAGCAGCTCCTGCAGCTCAATTCCAGAAAAATAAATGACCCAATCAAAAAATGGGTAAAAGAACTAAACAGACATTTCTTCAAGGAAGACATACAGATGGCTAACAAACACATGAAAATATGCTCAACATCACTTATTATCAGAGAAATGCAAATCAAAACCACAATGAGATACCATCTCACACCAGTGAGAATCAGATCAGATCAGATCAGTTCAGTCGCTCAGTCATGTCCAACTCTTTGCGACCCCATGAATTGCAGCATGCCAGGCCTCCCTGTCCATCACCAACTCCTGGAGTTCACTGAGACTCACGTCCATCGAGTCAGTGATGCCATCCATCCATCTCATCCTCTGTCGTCCCCTTCTCCTCTTGCCCCAAATCCCTCCCAGCATCAGACTCTTCTCCAATGAGTCAACTCTTCGCATGAGGTGGCCAAAGTACTGGAGTTTCAGCTTTAGCATCATTCCTTCCAAAGAAATCCCAGGGGTGATCTCTTCAGAATGGACTGGTTGAATCTCCTTGCGGTCCAAGGGACTCTCAAGAGTCTTCTCCAACACCACAGTTCAAAAGCATTAATTCTTCAGCACTCAGCCTTCTTCACAGTGAGAATAGCTGCTATTAAAAAGTCTACAAACAATAAATGCTGGAGAGGGTGCAGAGAAAAAGGAACCCTCTTACATTGTTGGTGGGAATGCAAACTAGTATGGCCGCTATAGAGAACAGTGTGGAGATTCTTTAAAAATCTGGAAATAGAACTGCCATACTACTCAGCAGTCCCACTGCCGGGCATACACACTGAGGAAACCAGAATTGAAAGAGACACGTGTACCCCAATGTTCATCACAGCACTGTTTACAATAAATAGCTAGGACATGGAAGCAACCTAGATGTCCAATGGCAGATGAATGGATAAGAAAGCCATGGTACATATACACAATGAATATTACTGAGCCATTAAAAAGAATGCATTTGAATCAGTTCTAATGAGGTGGATGAAACTGGAGCCTATTATACAGAGTGAAGTAAGTCAGAAAGAAAAACACCAATACAGTACACTAACGGATATATATGGAATTTAGAAAGATGGTAACGATGACCCTATATGCGAGATAGCAAAAGAGACACAGATGTAAAGAACAGTCTTTGAACTCTGTGGGAAAAGGTGAGGGTGGGATGATTTTGAGAGGGTAGCGTTGATACATGTATATTATATATGAAGCGGATCGCTGGTCCAGGTTTGATGCATGAGACAGGGTGCTCAGGGCTGGTGCATTGGGATGATTCTGGGGTATGGGGTGGGGAGGGAGGTGGGAGGGGAGTTCTGGATGGGAAAACATGTGTGCCCATGGCTGATTTTTGTTGATGTTTGGCAAAAAACACTAAAATATTGTAAAGTAACTAGCCTGCAATTAAAATAAATAAATTAATTTTAAAAATTAAAAAAAAAATGGTAAACTTGATCAGAGAGAAAGTAACAGAAATAGAAGGTAAAGAAGAACTAATAAAGACAAACTGAGGTCCCTGAAAAAAAAAACATGGAATGGATCTGCTATTTATATGGTTTTCTAGAACTATAATTTGTTGAAATAAAAGAAGTCTTGATTTTCATACTGAAAGGGCCCACTAATGAAAAGTTGCTCAGTCATGTCTGACTTTTTGCGACCCCACGGACTGGATTCCCCAGTCCATGGAATTCTCCAGACCAGAATACTGGAGTGGGTAGCTGTTCCCTTCTTCAGAGAATCTTCCCAACCCAGGGATTTAACCCAGGTCTCCCACATTGCAGGTGAATTCTTTAACTTTCTGCTGCTGTTGCTAAGTTGCTTCAGTCGTGTCCAACTCTGTGTGACTCCATGGATGGCAGCCTACCAGGCTCCCCCATCCCTGGGATTCTCCAGGCAAGAACACTGGAGTGGCTTGCCATTTCCTTCTCCAATGGAGCCACTGCTACTGCTACTGCTAAGTCACTTCAGTCGTGTCTGACTCTGTGCGACCCCATAAACGGCAGCCCACCAGGCTCCCCCATCCCTGGGATTCTCCAGGCAAGAACACTGGAGTGGGTTGCCATTTTCTTCTCCTATGCATGAAAGTGAAAAACTAAAGTGAAGTTGCTCAGTCGTGTCTGACTCCTAGTGACCCCATGGACTGCAGCCTACCAGGCCCCTCCGTCCATGGGATTTGCCAGGCAAGAGTACTGGAGTGGGTTGCCATTGCCTTCTCTAGGTACTCATAAAAACCAGACCTAGAACGCTCAACTGAAGTACAGCCTGATAAAACTACTACACATTAAAAGAATACTCTGGCCGTCCAGAAGAAAATACCCAAACCAATTTACAAGGAAAATGAAATTAATCTAGTATCACACTTCTTAATAGTAACAAATAAAATAAGACATCAATAGGGGAACATTTAAATAAATTCAAGGAAAAATTGCATAAGTTGTGGATGTTACAGACAATCAAGCTATCCCTCAAATATCAAGGCTCAAAGCAAGGATGAGCAAACTTCTTCTGTAAAAGGCCTCAGAATAAGTAATTTAGGTTTTGTAGGCCACAAATGGTATCTGTTATAATTCTTCTTTTGCCAACTTAAAAAAAAATTTTTTTTTAGGTCCCATGCTTCACTAAACTGGCTTTGAGCCTTGTTTGTCTATTCCTGCTCTAGACAGATTTAAATATGGAAGAAGTAAGGGAATATTGTATGTAGGAGCTTTTTTTTTTTTTTTTAATAAGTGGAGCTTAACCCAGCCAGGAAATGATTGAAAAATCTTGAGCAAAAGAACTGGCAGTAAGTGTTGAACGTATTTAATTATAGATCTGAGACTAAAACAAGGGTGAGGAGAAGACAAGAAGCACAGCCCATAAATGTTCTGTTCTTTGACAAAGTAGAAATGATACAACTAAAAGTATATGAGGGAAGAAAAGAGAGGGATGACTTTTTAATCACCTTGAATGTAAGGTAGGAGTCAGAGGATAATTTTAGAGGTAACGAATCAAAAATTTCAAATTATTGAAGAAGCATAAATTTTAAAAAAGGAAAAAGGAGGGTGAGGAATACTAACAAAAATTTGTATTAGTATAAAGGTAAACACTAGAATAAGATTCAACCTTCCTACATACAAGGAAGGGGGAAAGTGCAAATAAGCCACATAGTAATTATAACAAAGTAAAATTACAAATTTGAGGTCAAATATATCAATCCCATCATAACATAAAAGGAGATAACTCATCTACTAAATGAAAATAACTTTCAGACTGTTTACAAAATGAAACCCAAGTTTATGATGTCTATAAAGAGGTACCTAAAACAATGCAATCCAGAAAAGTTGGGAAAAAAAGTAGAGAAGATGGGGTATTACCAAATAAATGTAAACAAGAAGTGAGAAGTTAGTATCTTGATTTGCAATAAGATAAAAATGCTTCAACTACTTGAAAAGGTAGTTCTTCAAAAAAGTTATTAAAATGGAGCCATAAACTATATAAACAGGATCAAACCAACTGTATGGGTAACATAAATTAAAAGTAAAATTCAGGCCATAGTGAAATAGGATTCAGTACCCACCAGGTGGAAAAATTTTATTTTTAAGTGTGAAGATAGCATGTTTTAGTAATATCTAGCAACATCGCTAAGAGTCGGACACGACTGAGCAACTTCACTTTGACTTTTCACTTTCATGCATTGGAGAAGGAAATGGCAACCCTCTCCAGTGTTCTTGCCTGGAGAATCCCAGGGACAGGGGAGCCTGGTGAGCTTCCGTCTATGGGGTCGCACAGAGTTGGACACGACTGAAGCGACTTAGCAGCAGCAGCAGCAGCAACAACAAAATAATTATTTGCTGCAGATGGCATGCCTTTACTCCAAAACTCAAAGGCTCTGAGCTGTGATTCTTCTACCAGGACTTGTCTCAGACTCCATTCAGCATTCCAACCTATTACATATCAAGTATCACTGGACTAGATGAATGTTAGCACACAACTGGCAGCACTGCTTGCCGTGTCTCTTGGATCACTTTGTGAGTTGTTTCTGCCCAAAGTTGGTAGTCTTTTAGATTACTTGATTTAAAAAAAAAAAAAAAAAAGGAAATATTGGAGCCACACATTTGAATGCAATAAATCTCCAAATTCAAAAGAGGTCGAATGACTCTACATCGAGTGACCCATTTTCAATGGTAGCTGGGGCAAGGTTCAAATACCTGGTTTTTTATTTTAAAGGGCATATCTCAGCATATCTCCCAGACCATAAAATTCCCAGAAATTTCACTGAATTGGCAGGCTTCTGAATTTTCTTGAAGTTTATCTCCCCCATCTCTAATGTATAAGGTAGAAAACTTAGGCATTTTAATCTGCAGTTTCATTTCAATTTCAGTATAAATATGGTACAATATCATATTTAAGAAAAATTTAGAAATCATACCTGATTATCCTCTCTTCTAATGATATTAGCTCTATCATCTTCATTTTTCCAAAGAAACTGACTTGAAAGGGAATGATAAAATTGAAAGTCATATTAAAAATGATTCCATGAATATTAGCTTTTCATGTTTTTAATTGTTTAACATTCTATAAACACAAATATAACATTAAAAAATTTTAAAGTCATCTCAAAACTATTATTTTATCTTTCAAACTCATTAATGATTAACATAAACTACATTTAGCATGAGTTATAAGATAATATTTTATTATGTTGTTTAGTCGCTAGGTCGTGTTTGATTCCTTGTGACCCCACGGATTGCAGTGCACCAGGTTTCTCTGTCCTCTATCTTTCAGAGTTTGCTCAAACTCGTCCATTATAGCTAAATTCAAATCACAGTCCAATGTTGACAGCAAGGTAAAGTAACTTTTTAATAAACATACTTTGTTTATAGTTATTTTGAGAATAATTATTCATAAAATTCCTTACCTTAATTTCAAAAGGCTGTATGCAAAGCTGTGGTTTAAGTACTATAATTTTGACTGAAATTATACCAATGTGAAACACAAGCATGATGATTAGTTTACCATAACCAGGAATGTAAAAGAGCCAGAAAAATTAATTCTAGGAAACAAAAATGAGGACAGAAACTTTTCTGCCATTTAGGTTGCTTCTGATAACAAAATAATTACAATAGAATAAATTAAAGCAATACATTATCCCCCATTATATTGGAGGGAAATACTAGTATACAACAGGAAACATCAGAATCAAGGTGGTTTTAGTTAAAAATGTCATTAACTTCACTTGGTCCTTGTTTTAATTAGAAGATTCTAAGACACTACCCTGGCTATCTCACTCTTATAGATTATGACATGTAGAATCAACATTCATACTAATTACCTTTTACTGTCGCTAAAATAATCATTATCTGAATCTTCCTTCGATCCTGGCAATTCAGGATTTCCAGTTTGATTATTTCCGAACTGATTCTCATTTGGAGTAGCTTTTCCCCCAGCTGATGCTGATATCCACCCATAGCAAAGAAAGTTTACAATATTAAGAAAATACTAAAATAAATTTTTATATTACATACTATATATTCTTATCCATGTTTCAATATCTCCATGAACTTTATTATTTCCAAACTGAATTTCATGAAACCCTTAGTTTATGCAAAAGGAGAATTCTTTGGTAAATTCAGTTTGCAGAAAATTGGATTAAAGCAATCCTAACAGGAACACAAATCCCATAAAGACACATACCTATTGTACGATTTCTCTGTTTATATGTACAATATATACAAGGTGAGGTAAGTTGGGTTTTATTCAAATCTAGTTGTCTCTAAAAAGATTTTGTCAAAAGTATGTTTTAAAATAGTATTCTGAGGATCCTCCTCTGGGAAGCACAGGGTATAAATACAGAGCATATGTCATTTGTTATTTTACATACACAAACATATAAGTGTTCCCATCCGGGCATTATCACAGCACGTGTGACCTCAGGTAAGTTATTTCTCACTTCAGTTTCCTTAGCTCTAAAATGACAATAGTGCATATAAAACACTTTCTGCACAGTATGCAATCATTAGAAGTCTTTAGACTTCAAGTTCTGATTTCCATTCCATAGCATTTCCTAGTTCAGGTCTTTATCACCTCAGTCTAGTCTCCATATTGTCCCCAACATTGTTTTTCTGGAACTGAAATCCAATTACACCATTCTTGTTAAAAACTTCAAATGGCTTTCCATTACCTGCAAAACTTTTTAGCTTTGCAAACAAGGATTTTGCAGCTAAATCCCTACCTACCTCCAGTTGTACTACATGGTGCTTCTTCCTCCCTTTTCTACCACCAAACTATAATAATAATAGTGCGTGTGTGTGTATGTGTGTGTACTCAGTTGCTTAGTTGTGTTCAACTCTTTGCCACCCCCATGGACTATATATAGCCTACCAGGCTCCTCTGTCCATGGAATTTTCCAGGCAATAATAATAGTACTATTACTAATACCAGGTAAAAATTATTGAACCAACTACCACATTAAACAAAGCCTGAAAGCTCCATTCATATCATAATCTATGTGAAGAAAGCTTTTTGGAATTGGGCTCCATGGCCCAACATTTGTAACCCAGATTTGAAGTCAAGAGTTTGAATAGTTCTCTATGCCTTTTTAAGGGGGCTTAATCAGTGACTCTTTCAAGGGTTTTTAAATAGGAAGATAAATAATCCAACTTGTAACAAGAAGAATGATGCTGATGGCAGTCTAGAAGATAGACTAGAAAGGAGATACAAGCAAGAAGGCCACTCAAGATGGTTTTTAAGTTTCCTTTAAACTAAGAATCTATCATTTTACAATAAGGAAATTTTCAAAGCTTTAAGTTTGAACAACTGGAAGAATGATGGAACGAAAGAAATAAGAAAGTGTACTGGCTCGGGGGCAACAATAATCAAAGATTAAACATGATAAAGTTGAGGCATGTCAAAAAATATAGAGATGTGTAGTGCTGGAAAAGAATAAAAGATAACTAATAGAAATGACTATCCATTTTAATATGAAAAAACAAGAAACACATCTTTTCTCCTTCATTAAAGAACCAATGAAATATACTGTGCATATTTTTACCAATTATATTTCGATAATATCACAATATTAGAGCTCAGATATTTTGTATTCTCAAGCACCACCAAAGAGTAATCTGACAATTTTAAGACACTGTACAACTATCATCAATAAATGATAGTGCACATATGATAAAAATTAAGGAACTTCATCTCACATCACACATAAAAATAAATTCCTGGTATATTAATGAGCTAAATGTGAAAAGCTAACCATAAAATATTTGTAATATAATACAGGGCCATATCTTCATAGAAAAGGGATTTTTTTTAAAGAAGACATCTTAATACAGAGGAAGCACTAACCATGAAAGAAAATGCTGACAAATTTGACTAAAGAACTGCAGCTCCACTTTTGCTAAGGATATAGAAAGACAAAACTGCTCCCACCCGAACAAGGAGAAAAATACAATCTATAAAATAATAACTGAACTCATCAGAGTTAAGTTTATAAGAAATCAGATTCCAATTTCCTCCAAGGAGGAAATAAGATGTTTCATTTTTGGCAGAGCATTGGAGGAAGTAATTGTCATTGTTTGAAGAAGTAAAAAGGAGGCTTCCTTGATGGTCCAGTGATAAAGAATCCATCTGCCAATGCAGGAGACATGAGTTTAATCCCTGATCCAGGAAGATCCCTCATACTGTGGTGCAACTAAGCCTATGCACTACAACTATTGAATCTGTCTGTGCTCTACAGCCTGTGCTCCACAACAAGAGAAACCACCACAATGAGAAACCCACACACCACTAGAGAGTAGCCCCTGCTTGCCATAACTAGACAAAAGTCTACAGAGCAATGAAGACCTAGCATGGCCAAAAATAAATAAATATTTTTAAAAAAAAGAAGTAAAAAACAAAAGAGATAAAATTTTAAGGAATTCTAAAGGCTAATTTGGGCTACCAAGATAGGAATTTCTAGGATCCCCAGACACAAAAGGTAGTCAATATTCATAGCAAGGTCCTTTCCATGTACCTGTATCACACATTCATAAGAAAGACTGGGGGCAGGGCAGGAGACCCAAAAGAGTCATCAGTGATGCACAGGTATGAATGTGTGTGAATAAGAAATCCTTATTTTTCTTAACACTCTTTTCTCACAAAAAGCAAGAGCCTTAAGCCAATGGAAAAGGAGCACAAACTCTCCCATCATAGGGATTGGATAAAAATCCACTGGCTCTGGAGGAAGAATACTAGCAAAAGCCACATACCCTAGAGGAAAAAATAGGTAACTCCTCTTCCACCAATTTCAGCCTTGTCAATTTTTATTACTGAGGAGGGAATAGGAAACCTTCCCACACCTAGTCTTAGATAAAGCCTGAAGGAAGAACGGAAGCAAAAGCTGGCAGGATCATCTTGGGCCCAGGATCACAAACATACAAAGCATTGGTTTACTACTACTAGGTTAGGGAAAGAAATTCCCTCCTAAATTTAAAAAAGTAATTTCCCCTTTATTTTTAATTTCTTTAAAAGATAATGCACAGTAAGAACAAAAACAATAAAAATGTATTATGGAGTTTGTAACACATATAGGGGTAAGACGTATAACAACAATAGCACAAAAGATTTGAGGGAGGGAATAGAAAGTGAAAGTGGAGAGTGAAAAGGTTGGCTTAAAGCTCAACATTCAGAAAACAAAGATCATGGCATCTGGTCCCATCACTTCATGGGAAATAGATGGGGAAACAGTGGAAACAGTGTCAGACTTTCTTTTTCTGGGCTCCAAAATCACTGCAGATGATGACTGTAGCCATGAAATTAAAAGACGCTTACTCCTTGGAAGGAAAGTTATGACCAACCTAGATAGCATATTCAAAAGCAGAGACCATTACTTTGCCAACAAAGGTTCGCCTAGTCAAGGCTATGGTCTTTTCTGTGGTCATGTATGGATGTGAGAGCTGGACTGTGAAGAAGGCTGAGCGCTGAAGAATTGATGCTTTTGAACTGTGGTGTTGGAGAAGACTCTTGAGAGTCCCTTGGACTGCAAGGAGATCCAACCAGTCCATTCTGAAGGAGATCAGCCCTGGGATTTCTTTGGAAGGAATGATGCTAGAGCTGAAACTCCAGTATTTTGGCCACCTCATGAAGAGGTGACTCATTGGAAAAGACTCTGATGCTGGGAGGGATTGAGGGCAGGAGGAGAAGGGGACAACAGAGGATGAAATGGCTGGATGGCATCACTGACTCAATGGACGTGAGTCTGAGTGAACTCCGGGAGTTGGTGATGGACAGGGAGGCCTGGCGTGCTGCGATTCATGGGGTCGCAAAGAGTTGGACACGACTGAGCGACTGATCTGATCTGATCTGATAGAAGAATATTGCTGTAAGGTTCTTATACTATGTATGAAGTTGTATATAATTGAACATATACTTCAAATTAAAGGTGTATATAATGTATATCCTGGAGACACTTCTTAACGATACAGACAGCAAATATTTCAGGCTAGTAGACCATGGTCTTTGTCACAACTGCTCAACTCTATCATTGCAGTGCAAAAATAGTCATTGACAATATGTAAGTGAAAGGGTATGGCTGTGTTCAAGTAAAAGTTTATTTATAAAAAAATAAGCCATAGGCCATGGATTTAAATTAAAAAAAAAAAAAAAAGGTGTTTTCTGACCATCAACCTACAGTAACCACTAAATGCTTTTTAAAATGAGGAATAACTAATGAGCCAATGGTGGAGATAAAATTAAAAAAACAACAACAACAAAAAAACTGCTCAATCAAAAAAAAAAAAAGCCAAGGAAGAAACAGAAAACAGATGAGACAAATAGAAAATAAATAATAAAATGGTACATTTAAAACCCACATCAGTAATTACATTAAATGTAAATGGTCTAAACATGCCTAATATTAATAAAAGGCATAGATGGTCAAACTGGATTAAAAAGTAAGGTATAAATATATGTTGTTTACAGGAAACCCATTTTGAATATAAAGTCAGATAAAAGTTAAATAGAAAAAGATATACCATAAAAAAACTAATCAAAAGAAAGCCAGAGTGATTATATTAATATCAGACTAAGTGAATTTCAAATTGAAGACTATTACCAGAGATAAACATTACATAATAATATCGAAATCAATTTTTTTCAAGAAAACATAACAATCCTACATTGTGCATACATCTCATAACAGAGCTTCAAAATGCACAAAACAAAACAGAGCTGAAAATGTCAACACTCATCTCTATAATTGTTAAAACATGCTGACAAAATTTAAGAATTCCTTTTCTCAAAAGAATCTAAAGAGAATAAAAAGACAAGCCACAAACTAAAATCCAGAGTGAATTATATAGAAATATACACACATGCATACACATATACACATACAAATGCTGGAAAAATATCTGTACATATTGTCACCCTGCTTTAATAACTTATATGCAAAGTACATCATGAGAAATGCTGGGCTGGATGAAGCACAAGCTGGAACCAAGATTGCCAGGAGAAATATCAATAACCTTAGGTATGCAGATGACACCACCCTTATGACAGAAATCAAAGAGGAACTAAAGAGCCTCTTGATGAAAGTGAAAGAGGAGAGTGAAAAAGTTGGCTTAAAACTCAACATTCAGAAAACCAACATCATGGCATCCAGTCCCATCACTTCATGGCAAATAGATGGGGAAACAATGGAAACAGCAACAGACTTTATTTTCTTGGGCTCCAAAATCACTGCAGATGGTGACTGCAGCCTTGAAATTAAAAGACGCTTGCTCCTTGGAAGAAAAACTATGACCAATCTAGAGAGTATATTAAAAAGCAGAGACATTACTTTGCCAACAAAGGTCCATCTAGTCAAAGCTATGGTTTTTCCAGTAGTCATATATGGATGTGAGAGTTGGATCATAAAGAAAGCTGAGTGCCAAAGAATTGATGCTTTTGAATGGTGGTGTTGAAGAAGACTCTTGAGAGTCCCTTCGACTGCAAGGAGATCAAACCAGTCAATCCTAAAGGAAATCAGTCCTGAATATTCATTGGAAGGACTGATGATAAAGCTGAAACTCCAATACTTTGGTCACCTGATGTGAAGAACTGACTCATTAGAAAAGACCCGAATACCGGGAAAGATTGAAGGCAGTAGGAGAAGGGGATGACAGAGGATGAGATGGTTGGATGGCATCTCTGACTTAATGGACATGAGTTTGAGCAGGCTGTGGATGATGGTGAAGGACAGAGAGGCCTGGTGTGCTGCAGTCCATGGAGTTGCAGAGTCAGATATGACTGAGCGACTGACTGAACAACAACAAAATGAGTCAATATTTAAGAGAACATAAAATAGGCAAAACACTTGAATGAAGACAAATCCAAATGGCCATGAAACATATGAATAAATGTTTAAGCAAAGAGAATGACTAGAAAAGAGAAATAGAATATTTGGAATTATAAATTCAGTGTAAGGGTTTAATAGCAGATTGCTCCTGCTGCTAAGTCACTTCAGTTGTGTCCGACTCTGTGCGACCCCATAGACGGCAGCCCACCAGGCTCCCCCATCCCTGGGATTCTCCAGGCAAGAACACTGGAGTGGGTTGCCATTTCCTTCTCCAATGCATGAAAGTGAAAACTGAAAGGGAAGTCGCTCAGTCGTGTCTGACCCTCAGTAACCCCATGGACTGCAGCCTTCCAGGCTCCTCCATCCATGGGATTTTCCAGGCAAGAGTACTGGAGTAGGGTGCCATTGCCTTCTCCATAATAGCAGGTTAGACATAGCTAAAAAGAGAACTTGTAAGGTAGATTTGGAAGAAAGAGGTGAACAAATTATCCAGAAAGTAGTCTGACAGCAAGATTATGGTTCAATGGGAACTTTTTGATACAACTTTTAGAAACAACTTTTTGTTATTGGGTACAGTGACTTTGGAAAACACATGGAAATTATTTAGTAAAGTTGAACATGTACATACAATGCTAATTCTAGGTATACTTTTTTGAGATCCTTTTGCACATATGCATTTAGGACTCATGTACAAGAATGTACAAAATAGCATATTTGTAATAGCCCCAAATTGGAAACCAATTGTCAGCAGAATAGGTAAATAAATCATGATATGATCATACAATAAAATATTATACAACAGTAAAAAGAAATGAAATAGTATTATACATGGAAACATTGTTGAATCTTTCAGTTATAATGTCAAGTAAAAGAAAAAAGTTTCAATATGATTATAAATAAAATTCAAAAGAGACAAAACTAAATTATTATTAAGGAATACACATTGAAGTTGTAATAAAACTATAAAAAAGTAAGAAAATAATTATCTCAAAAAATCAAGTAGGACTTCCCTGGTGGTCACTGGTTTGGAATCCACCAGCCAATGCAGGGGACATGGGCTTGATCCCTGGTCTGGGAAGGTTCACATTCCACGAGGCATCCAAGCCTGTGCACCACAACTACTGAAGCCCACACACCCTAGAGCCAGTGCTCTGCAACAAGAGAAGCTACCGCAATAAGGAGACAGTGCACTGTGACTAGAGAGTAACCCCTGCTAACTGCAACTAGAGAAAGCCCGCACACAGCAACAAAGACTCAGCACTGCAAAAAATATATAATTAAAAAAAATCAGAGTACTCTTTTTTACTGAGGAAGGAGGGAGATTGACCAGAAAGAGGCACACAAGATTGGAAAGCTCTTTTAAGAAGCATAGTGAAATATACCAGTCAGAGAAAGACAAATACTATATGTTGTCATTTATACATGGAATCTAAAAAATAAAACAGATGAATATAAAAATAACAAACAAACAAAACACAGTCCCTGAGAAATAGCCATTAAACTTCTAAGAAGATAATAGGATAAATGCATGTATTTAAAATGCATAAATTTATAATTTATTTAGAATAAATGCATTGTATTTAGAAAAATGTTGCTTATAGCACCATTCATAATAGCTAGAATATTAAATCAAGGTTATAAACAAATATACCACAAGAGAATTCTATAATGATGTAGATCTATATTTATTGGCATGACATGTCTGTGACATTTTTTAAAAGAGGATTTAAAAGTTTGTATGTGTACTCATTTTTCAAAAGTTAAAACATATTTATATGAACTAAAAAAAATTGGAAGAATATACACCAAAATACTAACAGATACTAATAGCTATGGGCTTCCCTTGTGGCTCAACTGGTAAAGAAACTGCCTGCAGTATGGGAGACCTGGGTTCGATCCCTGGGTGGGAAGATCCATTGGAGAAGGGAAAGGCTACCCACTCTAGTATTCTGGCTTGGACTATTCCAAGGGGTTGCAAAGAGTCAAACATGACTGAGCAATTTTCACTTTCACTTTACAACATCTATCTCTGGATGGTGAAACTATTGTTAATCCTTATTTTCTTCTTAATAGTTACTGATGTTTCTAGAATTTTTAAAATGAGCATACACTAGGCTCTCAGTTAAATTATAGTTAATTTTTTTGATGTGAAGCACCAAGAAATTAATACTATTTAAAAATTACACAAAATTCATAAGATTAAATATTCTCAATCAAATACTTTTTGGGGGTTTTGTGCAAGTAGCACAGTTCACGGAGAAGGCAATGGCACCCCACTCCAGTACTCTTGCCTGGAAAATCCCATGGACGGAGGAGCCTGGTAGGCTGCAGTCCATGGGGTTGCTAAAAGTCGGACATGACTGAGCGACTTCACTTTCACTTTTCACTTTCATGCATTGGAGAAGGAAATGGCAACCCACTCCAGTGTTCTTGCCTGGAGAATCCCAGGGACGGGGCAGCCTGGTGGGCTGCCGTCTATGGGGTCGCACAGAGTCGGACACGACTGAAGCGACTTAGCAGCAGCAGTAGCAGCAGCATGGTTCAGGGACTTGGCCAGTAGCCTAGGGTATAAAATATGATACTACTCATAACTTTAAGTAGGGTAATTGCCTACTTCATTAGTTACTTGATCTTGTATTTTTCAGGACTCCTGGAATACCACAATTAACTTTTTTCCCAGGTGTTTTTTCATCTAACCTCCAATTGATACCATAACTGGAAAGCCATGTATACAACTGCAGGGATATACCTAGATAAAAAAAAAAATAAGGTAAAGATTCTCACTGATCACATTAAATGTGTGTATGCTCAGTCGTTTCTGATTCTTTTGAGACCCTGTGGACTGTAGCCTTAGGCTCCTCTGTCCTTGGGATTTTCCAGGCAAGAATACTAGAGCGGGTTGCCATTTCCTCCTCCAGGGGCCTTTCCAATCCAGGGATAGAACTCGTGTTGCTTGTGTCTCCTGAATTGGCAGGTGCTTCTTTATCACTGTGCCACTTGGGAAGCCCATGTTAAATGTATCTAAGGTTAAGCGCGCACACACACACACACACACACACACATACACACAAGAAGAGGCTAAGTTTCGAATATCACTAGGCATAGTATAAACTTAGAATGCAGAATGCAGTAATTGTTATAATTGAAGATGAAGAAAAATGCAACTAATTAAGAATAAGTATTTTGCAGCTATAAAGAGTGTGTTGTCATTAATTGAGGGGGAATTCATTTAATTCATAAATTTTTAGTATATTTGGTTTTCCATCACAATTTATTTGCTGTATGCAGCCAGGTAAAAAAAAATCAAACTGACTTATTTCAATATATTCTTAGAGTGTAGTACCAGCTTAATTTATATAAGCTTAATTTTGAGTTTTTAAAAACCTACCACATTTTGAGAACTAAATTACCAGTAAGTTGGTATGTGTAATCATACAAAAATTTTTAGTCTTTGAAATCCAAATGTCTCCCAATATTAAAGTTATTTTGCTTTGTCCTGATACTGTTTGCCTGGATAAGATACTTCTGAACTTATAACAATAAGGTTTTATGTAACAATCACTTCCCTTCTCTTCTCCTTTAGCCTTAACTTTATCCGAAACTATTATAAAAGGTGGTAGACTTAGTGTTGTATTTTGATTTTTTATTTTAGCATAGTATTTAGTCTTTTTTTTTTTTCTCCCAACTCGTACAACTATTTTTTAAAATCCCCAAATTGAATCGGAGCTTTCCTATTATATTGTCTGTATTTATAAGGCTAGATTTGCCCAGAGTTTGCCCAGACTTGACTATTAAAATGTACTATAACAACTTCATTCCAGTTGAAATCACCTTCTTCCTGATTCTTGTCAAGTTCTTTCAAAGCATTTTCTAAAAAGGTAGGATCTGTTCCAGGTTCTTCCTTTGACAGAGTTACACTAAGTGGTCTGTGTATTATTCCGTCAGGCTCAGCAACACCATTATTAGTCTGCTGTTCATCTAAAGAAACTGCTGCTGATGCTGAATAAATATTTCCTAAATGATCCATTATAGGAAGCAAATATAATTCTGGTTGAAGAGCCTAAAACATACAGGAAATTTAAAAATTAGTTTATAGTTTAAAAAGCAATAAGTTAAAAAATTAGCATAAATTTAAAATGTCAAATTACACACATATGGAGGAACAAATGATTTGAGTTTCAGTTCTGATTCTTGCTTTGTCTTCACCTACAAACAAATGAAAAAATAATTAAAGCTTTTGTAGCATTTTTCAGTTACTTTTAACCTCACTGTTTTGCAGAAGTTATATATCTGTGACATAAAAATCACATCAAACAGTTGGTACTAAAGCTGGTAACTAAGCTAGATTCTAGAAAAGCTAGATTCTAAAAGGTTAGAATATATCCTACTTCTATTCAGTGTACTAAACATAATTGAAACTCTATGTTATTTAACAACAGTAATTATGGCTCTCACTTGCATGGACTTACTATGTGCCAGGCCCTATTCTAAATGCTTTACACTTACATATAAAGCTCAGTTAATTCTCACAGTTCCATGTGATAGGCATACATATTGTCTGTATGAGGCACAGATGAGAATGAGGCAAAGAGAGGTTAAGTATCATGCCTAAGATTTTAGAAATAGGAAGTTTCCAAGTTGGGACGCAAAACCAGGTAATCTAGTTCCAGAATCTAACTTTGTAAACTTTACTTCCTAAATGTTAGACCCACAGAGTTAATTTGTTAATTCAACAATTATGGAGGGCAGGTAGTGTTCTATAGGGGATGGTAAACAATGTGAAGTCCCTGCTCTCATGTAGCTTATATTCTACTTGGAGAGCAGATGTTAATATAAACATGATTTAAGGTACTGATATGTATTTTATGAAAATAAAATGGAGTGATGTAATAGAGAGTAGTTCAGAGAAAGAATATCTGAAAATTAGGTGGTCAGGGAAGGCCTTTTTAAAAAAAAATAATAAATAAATAAAGACAATAATTGAACTGAGAACTGAATTATGAAAAAAAGAAGCAATCTATTTGAAAATCTGGGGAAGTGATTTCCAGGCAGGTACAAAGATGATGAAATAGATGTGAGTTTGGCTTCATGTGAGGACCAAAGGAAGATTTTTGTGGCTAAAATGTAGAACCAAGAAGAAAATAGTAGTAGATGAAATCTGAGAGCCAGCCTGTTCCTGAGAGTCTTATCTTTTGCATAGCCACTGTAGGACTCCTGGTTACAATTCCTGTCTCTGGTTTCTTAAGGCTCTCATCATGTTATCTTCTGCTCAAAAACTACAAAGTTTCAGAAAAAAAAAATCCAAATTCATTACTCTGGCATTCAAGACCTTCAACAACCTACGTTTACAATCGTCTAGTATTCCCTTTCACACAATCAGTGCTCCGGTAAAAACTGAACCACTCACTTTTCTGTAGTTGCCTGCTTAGCCACCTCCATGCTCATTCTGCTTTCTCTACTCAGAAAGCTTCTCCCACCCAACATTTTTGCAAGATCAAATATTTATCTGTCAAAATCCAAACTGATGATCACTTCTTTCCTAAAGTTCTCCATTTCACCTCTTCTCTTTCTGGAAGCAATCTCTTTTTCTTCTAAATACAGAGAATCAGTTAAGTTCAGTTCAGTCACTCAGTTGTGTCCCACTTTTTTTGACCCCATGGATTGCAGCATGCCAGACCTCCCTGTCCATCACCAACTCCCAGAGTTTACTCAAACTCATGTCCATTGAGTCAGTGATGCCATCCAACCATCTCATCCTCTGTGGTCCCTTTCTACTCCCACCTTCAATCTTTCCCAGCTTCAGGGTTTTTTCGATGAGTCACTTCACATCAGGTGACCAAAGTATTGGAGTGTCAACTGCAGCATCAGTTCTTCCAAGGAATATTCAGGACTGATCTGGGGCTTTCATGGTGGCTCAGATGTTAAAGCATTTGCTTGCAATGCGGGAGAGATCCATGTTCAATCCCTGGGTTAGGAAGATCCCCTGGATAAGGAAATGACAACCCACTCCAGTATTCTTGCCTGCAGAATTTCATGGACAGAGGACCCTGGTGAGCTACAATCATGGGGTCACAAAGAGTGGGACACAACTGAGTGACTTCACTTTCTTTGTCTTTCTTTTTCCTTTAGGATGGACTGGTTGGATCTCTTTGCATTCCAAGGGACTCTCAAGAATCTTTTCCAACACCGCAGTTCAAAAGCATCAATTCTTTGGCATTCAGCTTTCTTTATGGTCCACTCTCACATTCATATATGTCTACTGGAAAAACCATAGCTTTGACTAGATGGACCTTTGTTGGCAAAGTAACGTCTCTGCTTTTTAATATAATGTCTAGGTAGGTCATAACTTTTCTTCCAAGGATCAAGTGTCCCTTAATTTCAAGGCTGCAGTCACCATCTGCAGTGATTTTGGAGCCCCCCCAAATAAAGCCTGTCACTGTTTTCACTTGTTTCCCCATCTATTTGCCATGAAGTGATGGGACCAGGTGCCATGATCTTAGTTTTCTGAGTATTGAGCTTTAAGCCAACTTTTTTACTCTCCTCTTTCACTTTCATCAAGAGGATCTTTAGTTCCTCTTTGCTTTCAACCATAAGGGTGGTGTCATCTGCATATCTGAGGTTATTGATATTTCTCCCAGCTTGTGATTTCAGTTTGTGATTCATCCAGCCCAGCATTTCTCATGATGTACTCTGCATATAAATTACATAAGCAGGGTGACAATATACAGCCTTGACATACTCCTTTCCCGATTTGGAACCAGTCTGTTATTCCATGTTCAGTTCTAACTGTTGCTTCCATCTGCATATGGATTTCTCAAGGGGCAAGTCAGGTGGTCTGGTATTCCCATCTCTTTAAGAATTTTACACACTTGGTTGTAATCTACACAGTCAAAGACTTTGGCATAGTCAATAAAACAGAAGTAGATGTTTTTCTGGAACTCTCTTGCTTCTAGAGTTTTGCCAAGAGAACACACTGGTCATAACAAACACCTTCTTCCAACAACATACGAGAAGACTCTACACATGGACATCACCAGATGGTCAATACTGAAATCGGATTTATTATATTCTTTGCAACCAAAGATGGAGAAGCTCTCTATACAGTCAGCAAAAACAAGACTGGGAGCTGACTGTGCCTCAGATCATGAACTCGTTATTGCCAAATTCAGATTGAAATTGAAGAAAATAGGGAAAACCACTATTTTCCAACCACTTGAATGGAAGTGTGACCTAAATCAAATCCTTATAATTATACAGTGGAAGTGAGAAATAGATTCAAGGGATGAGATCTGATAGAGAGCCTGAAGAATAGCAAGGAGAGATAAGAAAGCCTTCCTCAACGATCAATGCAAATAGAGGAAAACAAAAGAATGGGAAAGACTAGAGATCTCTTCAAGAAAATTAGAGACACCGAGGGAACATTTCATGCAAAGATGAGCACAATAAAGGAAATGGTATGGACCCAACAGAAGCAGAGGATATTAGGAAGAGGTGGCAAGAATACACAGAAGAACTATACAAAAAAGATCTTCATGATCCAGATAATCACGATGGTGTGATCACTCACCTAGAGCCAGACATCCTGGAATGCAAAGTCAAGTGGGCCTTAGGAAGCATCACTATGAACAAAGCTAGTTGGAGGTGATGGAATTCCAGTTGAGGTATTTTAAATCCTGAAAGATGATGCTGTGAAAGTGCTGCACTCAATATGCCAGCAAATTTGGAAAACTCAGCAGTGACCACAGGACTGGGAAAGGTCAGTTTCATTCCAATCCCAAAGAAAGGCAATGCCAGAGGATGCACAAACTACCTCACAATTGCATTCATCTGAGACACTGGCAAAATAATGCTCAAAATTCTCCAAGCCAGGTCTCAATAGTATGTGAACCATGAACTTCCAGATGTTCAAGCCGGATTTAGAAAAGGCAGAGGAACCAGAGATCAAATTGTTAACATTCGTTGGATCATCAAAATATACAGAATATGCTGTTTTAATTATTTGTGTATTTTGTCTTCACTACTATACTGAATATTCTTTAAGGGGAAAATCTATGTCCAATTTTTTTTATTCTCTCATTTTGTATAAAGAAAAACATCAATAACTATTTGTTGAAAATAATAAATTATTAGAAACAGTTTAGAATTTGATTTTAATTACTGTTAGATTACTTCCAATTTAGAATTCTGTGGTTGATATTTAGTAATTTTTACCTATCATGAAAAAGAACAAAAGTAATTCATTTTCTTCCAAGATTAAGGGAAACTAACTTAATGATTAGTAAATTAATATTCTGTGTATGGAACAGAATTCTATGACAAAATGTTCAAATCTAGTAGATAAGCCCAAGAATTCCAATAGCAAATTCCTCTACAGTACTACTTTGGGGGGGATGTTTATTTTTTCCTTTATCACTCGTTATTTAATTTTTTTCAATAAATATTTAAATGCCTGTAAGTGCTAAAAGCCTTGTTAGGCACTCATAAATAAAATAGTGAATAAGGTCTTTGCTCACAGGGAGCTACAGTCTAGGCAGAGTTAGATGTTAAACAAATAACCACATAAACAAATACATAATAATGATATGTTTAAACTAGAGTAGAATAGGAACCCACTCCAGTACTCTTGCCTGGAAAATCCCATGGATGGAGGAGCCTCGTAGGCTGCAGTCCATGGGGTCGCTAAGAGTCGGACACGACTGAGCAACTTCACTTTCACTTTTCACTTTCATGCATTGGAGAAGGAAATGGCAACCCACTCCAGTGTTCTTGCCTGGAGAATCCCAGGGACGGGGGAGCCTGGTGGGCCACTGTCCATGGGGTTGTACAGAGTCGGACACAACTGAAGCGATTTAGCAGCTTAGCAGCAGCAGAATAGGAATAAACTGCATTTTAGAGTTTCAATTCAGTTCAGTCATTCAGTCCTGTACAACTCTTTGTGACCCCACGGACTGCAGCACACCAGGCTTCCATGTCCATCACCAACTCCCTGAGCTTGTTCAAACTCACGTCCATCAGGTTGGTGATGCCATCCAACCATCTCATCCTCTGCCATACCCTTCTCCTACTGCCTTCAATCTCTTCCCAGCATTAGAGTCTTTTCTAAAGAGTCAGTTCTTCACATCAGGTGGCCAAAGTATTGGAGCTTAAGCTTTATCATCAGTCCTTCCAATGAATATTCAGGACTGATCTCCTTCAGAACGGGCTGGTTGGATCTCCTTGCAGTCCAAGGGACTCTCAAGAGCCTTCTCCCACACCACAGTTCAAAAGCATCAATTCTTCAGTGCTCAGCTTTCTTTATGGTCCAACTCTCACATCCATACATGACTACTGGAAAAACCATAGCTTTGACTAGATGGACCTTTGTTGGCAAAGTAATGTCTCTGCTTTTAAATATGCAGTGCAGGTTGGTCATAACTTTTCTTCCAAGGAGCAAGCTTCTTTTAATGTCAAGGCTGTAGCCACCATCAGCAGTGATTTTGGAGTCCAAGAAAATAAAGTCCGTCACTGTTTTCTGTTGTTTCCCCATCTACTTGACATGAAGTGATGGACTGGATGCCATGATCTTTGTTTTTTGAATGCTGAGTTTTAAGCCAGCTTTTTCACTCTCCTCTTTCACCTTCATTAGAGGCTGTTTAATTCCTCTTTGCTTTCTGCCATAAGGGTGGTGTTATATGTGTATCTTAGATTATTGCTATTTCTCTGGGCAAATTCAATTCCCACTTGTGCTTCATCCAGCCCTGCATTTCACATGAAATACTTAGCAAATAAGTTAAATAAGCAGGGTGACAACATACAGCCTTGACATACTCCTTTCCCAATTTGGAACCAGTCTGTTGTTACATGTCAGGTTCTAACTGTTGCTTTTTGATCTGCATACAGACTTCTCAGGAGGCAGGTCAGGTGGTCTGGTATTCCCATCTCTTTCAGAATTTTCCACATTTTGTTGTGATCCACATAGTCAAAGGCTTTAGCATAGTTGGTGAAACAGAAGTAGATGTTTTTCTGGAATTCTCTTGCTTTTTCTATTATGCAATGTATGTTGGCAATTTAATCTCGGGTTCCTCTGCCTTTTCTAAATCCAGCTTGAACATCTGGAAGCTCTTGGTTCATGTACTGTTGAGGCCTAGCTTGGAGCATTTTGAGCATTACTTTGCTAATATGTGAGATGAATGCAACTGTGTGGTAGTTTTAACATTTTTTACCATTGGAGAAGGAAATGGCAACCCACTCCAGTGTTCTTGCCTAGAGAGTCCCAGGGACAGGGTAGCCTGGTGGGCTGCCGTCTATGGGGTTACACAGAGTCAGACACGACTGAAGCGACTTAGCAGCAGCAGCAGCAGCAGCAGCAGCAGCATTGCCTTTCTTTGGGATTGGAATGAAAACTGACCTTTTCCAGTCCTGTGGTCACTGCTCAGTTTTCCAAATTTGCCGGTATATTGAATGCAGCACTTCCACAGCATCATCTTTTAGGATTTGAAATAACTCAGCTGAAATTCCATCACCTCCATTAACTTTGTTCATAGTAATGCTTCTTAAGGCCTACTTGACTTCACACTCCAGTATGTCTGGCGCTGGGCGACTGATCACACCATCATGGTTATCTTCATCATTAAGATATTTTTTTGTTGTTATTTTGTGTAATCTTGCCACCTCTTTTTAATATCTTCTGCTTCTGTTAGGTCCAAAACATTTCTGTCCTTTATTGAGCCCATCTTTGCATGAAATGTTGCCTTGGTATCTCTAATTTTCTTGAAGAGAGCGCTAGTCTTTCCCAACCTATTGTTTTCCTCTATTTTTTTACATTGATCACTTAGGAGGGCTTTCTTATCTTATCCTTGCTATTCTTTGGAACTCTGAATTCAGATGGGTATGTCTTTCCTTTTATCCTTTGCTTTCCCGTCTCTTCTTTTCTCAGCTATTTTTAAGGCCTCCTCAGACAGCTCTTATCTTTCTGTATTTCTTTTTCTTGGGGAAGGTGGTTTTGATCACCACCTTCTTACAATGTTACGAACCTCTGTCCATAGTTCTTCAGGCACTCTATCAGATCTAATCTCTTTAATCCATTTGTCACTTCCATTGTATAATTGTAAAGGATATGATTTAGGTCATACCTGAATGGTCTAGTGGTTTTCCCTACTTTCTTCAGTTTCAGTCTGAATTTGGTAATAAGGAGCTCATGACCCGAACCATAGTCAGCTCCCGGTCTTGTTTTTGCTGACTGTATAGAGCTTCTCCATCTTTGGCTGCAAAGAACATTATCAACCTGATTTCGGTATTGACTGTCTAGGGATGTCCATGTGTAGTATCGTCTTCTGTGTTGTTGGAAGAGGATGTTTGCTATGACTTGTGCGTTCTCTTGGCAAAACTCTGTCAGCCTTTGCCCTGCTTCATTTTGTACTCCAAAGCCAAATTTGCCTGTTACTCTAAGTACCTCTTGACTTCCTACTTTTTCACTCCAGTCACCTATGATGAAAAAGACCTTTTTGGGTTTTAGTTCAATAAGGTTTTCAGGTCATTATAGAACCATCTAACTTCAGCTCCTTCAGCATTAGTGGTTGGGACATAGACTTGGATTGCTGTGATATTGGTTTTCCTTGAAAACGAAAAGAGATCATTCTTTTGTTTTTGAGATAGCACCCAAGTACTGCATTTCTGACTCTTACTGACTGTGAGGCCTACTCCATTTCTTATAAGGGATTCTTGCCTACTTAGAGTTTAAATAGGGAAAATCTTGATTAGAGAAATAAACCTTATATAAATATGAGAAACCAGAAACTTTGAGATCTCATGGTTTGCTGGACTGAGATTTCAGCTAGGAAAACTCTCTGTTTAGAAAATCCTGCCACTGAAGCTACAAATCAGATCAGATCAGATCAGTCGCTCAGTCATGTCCGACTCTTTGCGACCCCATGAACTGCTGAAGCTACAAATAGGAGTGTTCAATTGAGAATAGCTGATTCCTGCCCCATCAAATACAGTATATTGGAGTCATTCCACATCAAACAAGGCTAACTGTGGCCTAAAAAATGAGAATCCATTTTTTCCCCCACAAGTGCTCATTTCAAAATCTTCTAATGCTATTAAATTTACAAATATATGATCACATTTAAAATTTGTCTTTCTTTTTTCCCCAGGGAAATTTACACACCAAGTTCAGTTCAGTCACTCAGTCGTGTCTGACTCTCTGCAACCCCATGAATCGCAGCATGCCAGTTCACCTGTCCATCACCAACTCCCGGAGTTCACTTAGACTCACGTCCATTGAGTCAGTGATGCCATCCAGCCATCTCATCCTGTCATCCCCTTCTCCTCCTGCCCTCAATCCCTCCCAGCATCAGAGTCTTTTCCAATGAGTCGTCTCTTCACATGAGGTGGCCAAAGTACTGGAGTTTCAGCTTTAGCATCATTCCTTCCAAAGAAATCCCAGGGCCCCATATTTTAGTGCACAGTAATATACCAGAAAGGCCCATCTTTTCTTGATGACCTGTGTGCTAAATGATATTTTCATTTGGTTATGATTGAGATTACGTATTGCATAGTATATTAAGGAGTTGAGTTGATAAGCATTTAAGAAAGAAAATTTGGTAAGGTATGCTTTTCTTTAATCAAAAGGAAAAATTAGGAAAACTTACTACAGCTAGATTATTTCCAATGCATTTGAGAAATAAAAATTTCTCTGCAACAGCTTCTTCACCAAGGAACTCACTGAGACGCTCCCTCAGGTCTTGTAAAGTTAGGTGAGGAGATACTCTGAAATATCATGACATTGCCTTATAATGTAAAATAAAATGGGTTTCAGCTATAATAAAGATTCAATAGCTTTAGTATTTTATCTCAAGTCCAAATACTAATTTAACATATCATATATAACTTAATATATTGTGTTTCTACATTGCTTGGAACTTTGTAGGCTTGAAGGCTGTAAATATTTTTTTACAAAATGGTTAAAAGTCACTTAATCAATACAATCATTAAAATTTTAAATTATCCAAATGTACAGTTTATAAAAGTCCTTTCTGTACTAAAAAGGACTTATTTTCTTTTCTCATCTACCTTCAGTTTCACTTTTCTCATCTACCTTCAGTTTTTTTATTAAAATAAAACCATGCAATGATATTTATATAATATTATATGTATCTTAAAGAAGGATTTAGCCACAGGTATTTATTTTGGAAGTTTGACAGTGTTAGCTATTGCTTAAGACTTTCTTTGATGATCGAATGTCATCAGACTATACATCTTTGCTTATTGGGCACACTTCATTCCTCAACATCTAAAATTTAAAGCTCTTGTTCTGAGTTCTCATTTTTCTAGACTTTTAGGGGAATATAATATAATTAACTCATTCAGTTAACAAATATATATTGAGCTCCTCTTGTGTCAGATATTGCATATGGTTGAGAATAAGGCAATCAACAAAACGAATATTTTCGCCCTTATAGACCTTACAATCTAATGGTGGAAGTGAAAAAATTAACAAAGTAAGTAAAAAAAAATTTAATTTGTAAGACACTGCTAAGTACTATTTGTTGTTGTTGTTGTTGTTTAGTCGCTCAGTCCTATCTGATTCTTTGTGACAGCATGGACTATAGTCTGCCAGGCTCCTCTGTCCATGGGATTCTCCAGGCAAGAACACTAGAGTGGGTTGTCATTTATTTCTTCAGGGAATCTTTCCAATGCAGGGATCGAACCCACGTCTCCTGCATTGGCAGGCAGATTCATTATCGCTGAGCTACCAGGGAAGCCCAGTACTATAGAGAAACATAAAGCAGGTAAGAATAAGTATTCTGATGACAGAAAATATAAACAAAAAAGTAATACTGGAGAAAAGACATGAATGAAGGAGATGAGATAGCATATGTAAAGGCACAAAGAGCATTTTAGACAAAAGAAACAGCAAGTACAAGTGTTCTGAGGTAGGGCTATGTCTAATGTGTTCCAGAACACAAAGGAAGTTCGTGTGCTTGAAAAAAATGATGAGGAAGATTAGGAAGATTGAGGTGTCCTCAAGAGAAATAACAACAGGCAGTTAGAGGTGTCCTCAAGAGAAATAACAACAGAAAGTTAGAACACATAGTATCATGTGTGTTTCTGTGAATGTGAAAAAATATATATGTTGTGTGCGTGCTCAGTGGCTTCAGTCGTATCCAACTCTTCACATCCCAGTTGACAACGGCTCATCAAGCTCCTCTGTCCATGTGATTCTCCAGGCATGAATACTTGAGTGGGTTGCCCTGTCCCCCTGCAGGGGATCTTCCCGACCAAGGAATCAAATCCGCGTGCCTTACGTCTCCTGCATTGGCAGGTGGGTTCTATACCACTAGCGCCACCTGGGAAGCCTATATATAGGCACCCCACTCCAGTACTCTTGCCTGGAAAATCCCATGGACAGAGGAGCCTGGTGGGCTGCAGTCCATGGGGTCGCTACGAGTCGGACACGACTGAGTGACTTCACTTTCACTTTTCACTTTTATGCATTGGAGAAGGAAATGGCAACCCACTCCAATATTCTTGCCTGGAGAATCCCAGGGATGGGGGAGCCTGGTGGGCTGCCGTCTATGGGGTCGCACAGAGTCGGACACGACTGAAGAGACTTAGCAGCATATATATAGGGTTTCTATACGGAATGAAGCAGGGAAAAGACTAACGGAGTTTTGCCAAGAAAATGCACTGGTCATAGCAAATACCCTCTTCGAACAACACAAGAGAAGACTCTATACATGGACATCACCAGATGGTCAACACCGAAATCAGATCGATTATATTCTTTGCAGCCAAAGATGGAGAAGCTCTGTACAATCAGCAAAAACAAGACCAGGAGCTGACTGTGGCTCGGACCATGAACTCCTTATTGCCAAATTCAGACTGAAATTGAAGAAAGTAGGGAAAACCACTAGACCATTCAGGTATGACCTAAATCAAATCCCTTATGATTATACAGTGTAAGTGAGAAATAGATTTAAAGGCCTAGATCTGATAGATAGAGTGCCTGATGAACTATGGAATGAGGTTCGTGACATTGTACAGGAGACAGGGATCAAGACCATCCTCATGGAAAAAAGCAAAATGGCTGTCTGGGGAGGCCTTGCAAATAGCTGTGAAAAGAAGAGAAGTGAAAAGCAAAGGAGAAAACGAAAGATATAAACATCTGAATGCAGAGTTCCAAAGAATAGCAAGAAGAGATAAGAAAGCCTTCTTCAGCGATCAATGCAAAGAAATAGAGGAAAACAACAGAATGGGAAAGACTAAGGATCTATTCAAGAAAATCAGAGATACCAAAGGAACATTTCATGCAAAAATGGGCTCGATAAAGGACAGAAATGGTATGGACCTAACGGAAGCAGAAGATATTAAGAAGAGGTGGCAAGAATACACAGAAGAACTGTACAAAAAAGAGCTTCACGACCCAGATAATCATGATGGTGTGATCACTGACCTAGAGCCAGACATCCTGGAAGGTGAAGTCAAGTGGGCCTTAGAAAGCATCACTAGGAACAAAGCTAGTGGAGGTGATGGAATTCCAGTGGAGCTATTCCAAATCCTGAAAGATGATGCTGTGAAAGTGCTGCACTCAATATGCCAGCAAATTTGGAAAACTCAGCAGTGGCCACAAGATTGGAAAAGGTCAGTTTTCATCCCAATCTCAAAGAAAGGCAATACCAAAGAGTGCTCAAACTACCGCACAATTGCACTCATCTCACACGCTAGTAAAGTAATGCTCAAAATTCTCCAAGCCAGGCTTCAGCAATATGTGAACCGTGAACTTCCTGATGTTCAAGCTGGATTTAGAAAAGGCAGAGGAACCAGAGATCAAATTGCCAACATCCACTGGATCATCAAAAAAGCAAGAGAGTTCCAGAAAAACATCTATTTCTGCTTTATTGACTATGCCAAAGCCTTTGACTGTGTAGATCACAATCAACTGTGGAAAATTCTGAAAGAGATGGGAATACCAGACCACCTGATCTGCCTCTTGAGAAATCTGTATGCAGGTCAGGAAGCAACAGTTAGAACTGGTCATGGAACAACAGACTGGTTCCAAATAGGAAAAGGAGTACGTCAAGGCTGTATATTGTCACCATGTTTATTTAACTTATATGCAGTGTACATCATGAGAAATGCTGGACTGGAAGAAACACAAGCTGGAATCAAGATTGCAGGGAGAAATATCAATAACCTCAGATATGCAGATGATACCACCCTTATGGCAGAAAGTGAAGAGGAACTAAAAAGCCTCTTGATGAAAGTGAAAGTGGAGAGTGAAAAGGTTGGCTTAAAGCTCAACATTCAGAAAACGAAGATCATGGCATCTGGTCCCATCACTACATGGGAAATAGATGGAGAAACAGTGGAAACAGTGTCAGACTTTATTTTTCTGGGCTCCAAAATCCCTGCAGATGGTGACTGCAGCCATGAAATTAAAATACGCTTACTCCTTGGAAGGAAAGTTATGACCAACCTAGATAGCATATTCAAAAGCAGAGACATCACTTTGCCAACAAAGGTTCGCCTAATCAAGGCTATGGTCTTTCCTGTGGTCACGTATGGATGTGAGAGCTGGACTGTGAAGAAGGCTGAGCGCCGAAGAATTGATGCTTTTGAACTGTGGTGTTGGAGAAGACTCTTGAGAGTCCCTTGGACTGCAAGGAGATCCAACCGGTCCATTCTGAAGGAGATCAGCCCTGGGATTTCTTTGGAAGGAATGATGCTAAAGCTGAAACTCCAGTATTTTGGCCACCTCATGCGAAGAGTTGACTCACTGGAAAAGACTCTGATGCTGGGAGGGATTGAGGGCAGGAGGAAAAGGGGACGACAGAGGATGAGATCGCTGGATGGCATCACTGACTCGATGAATGTGAGTCTGAGTGACCTCCGAGAGCTGGTGGTGGATAGGGAGGCCTGGCGTGCTGTGGTTCATGGGGTCGCAAAGAGTCGGACACGACTGAGCGACTGATCTGATCTGATTTTTAAATAGTTCAGTGAAAAAGTCATTGTAGATATACTGGTTTAACCACTATTCACAGCTCTTCAGTAGGTTTCTAATTTCAGGTAAATACAGTCTTAATTCTCTTTGTGTATAGTCTGGTTATTACACAGGTTAGTTATAGTCAGTTTTCTAGGTGGCAGTGCTATGGCTAAGTGACATCTCTTCCTATGGCACTTTTTAACAGTTGCATAGTACTATTTATTGATAGTATTCATTAAGGCAGGGACTGGATCCATCACATAAACAAGATATTTTTCACTTAAAATTTTTGAATTTCCACAAAGCATTATTCTCTGCAGAAAAAAAAAATTCTCTTTTTCAGACACATTGTAATATGACTACAAAATACTTGCCTTATAAAGCCAGCTGAAATGAATTTGTTAACAACTTCTATTGAAATGGTATTTAATTTATAATTCCATGATCCTTCAGGGACATAAAAAACATGAAGTTCCACCAACTGAATAAATTGAAAATAAAGTCAGTTAAAATCATTTTTAAGTGAGAAAAATCAATTAATGTCCTCTAGAATTTGAGATTAATAAACATCGTTGAAATAAACAAGGTATATATGTATCCTGAACAAACACATACAAAAAAAATAAAACGAAGAGCCTGAAATACGCTAAATTGGCTACTAGGCACTGGAGCACATTTTCCCTTGCAAACAATGTCCTAGATGTGGTGCTATATTTCCTTAACATATATATGACACACAAAACATTTGTGGCTTGCAGTAAGGACACTAGATTGCCAAGATCAGATTTCTTATTACCAACCAGTACCCCTTTCCCTGACCCCTACCTAGACAGTTTAATTTGCGTGATTTTGTGGAATTTTTATTCTTTATATATATATATATAGTCCTTATTCTATATATATATAGAATCCTTATTTTATATATATATACACACACACACATATATATATATATATATATAGTCTCCCTAACACAGCTGTGATGATTGCTAGTTCTAACCTGCTTAAGTGTGAATACAGGGGTTTGGGGAATATTTTTGTTTACCAGAATTTGAGGAAGAACCTATTCCTGACCAGTGATGGAAAAGGAATGGTTGTTTCCACATAGGGCATGTTTGTAAGCTTAGATTGTGTTTATATGTTGTCTGTGCTTATATGTACTATCATCTTTTCTATTGTTTTATGACATCAATTAGAATTCATTCACTGAGAAGAATATTTAGATTTCCACAAAACAGTTATAGCAAATAAAGACTTTTACTTCAATGAAAATTTGCTACTCATCCATATTAAAAGTCAAAGCATTTAAATGATTATATACTACAGTATAATGTATCTGAAAAAATGTTTTTTTAAATTTGAAGTAAGTACGACCTCACATTAATATTAGTAATTCTTATATGAAATGAAAATGGCTCTTGAATGAGTAATTTGCTCAAGTAGTTTTTATAGACCAAGCATATTATCTGTATATTTTGATGTCAGAATATTAACTAACAGTTTAAGATGTCTGCATAGATTGAATAGTGCTATATGCTGTATTTTGAATTTCAGGGCATTTAAAAGATTTCTCTCAGCAAATGAAGCAACGGACAAAAAATTAATCTCAAAAATATACAAGCAACTCCTGCAGCTCAATTCCAGAAAAATAAAAGACCCAGTCAAAAAGTGGGCCAAAGAACTTAACAGACATTTCTCCAAAGATGACATACACATGGCTAACAAACATATGAAAAGATGCTCAACATCACTTATTATCAGAGAAATGCAAATCAAAACCACTGAGGTACCATTTCACGCCAGTCAGAATGGTTGCTATCCAAAAGTCTACAAGCAATAAATGATGGAGAGGGTGTGGAGAAAAGGGAAACCTCTTACACCGTTGGTAGGAATGCAAACTAGTACAGCCACTATGGAGAACAGTGTGGAGATTCCTTAAAAAACTGGAAAGAGAACTTCCATATGACCCAGCAATCCCACTGCTGAGCATACGCACTGAGGAAACCAGAATCGAATGAGACACATATACCTCAGTGTTCATTGCAGCACTGTTTATAATAGTCAGGACAGGGAAGCAACCTAGATGTCCATCAGCAGATGAATGGATAAGAAAGCTGTGGTACATATAGACAATGGAATACTACTCAGCCATTAAAAAGAATACATTTGAATCAGTTCTAATGAGGTGGATGAAACTGGAGCCTATTATAGAGAGAGAAGTAAGCCAGAAAGAAAAACACCAATACAGTATACTAACGCATATATATGGAATTTAGAAAGAAGGTAATGATAACCCTGCATGTGAGACAGCAGACGAGACACAGATGTATTGAAAAGTCTTTTGGAGTCTGTGGGAGAGGGCAAGGGCAGGATGATATGGGAGAATGGCACTGAAACATGTAAAATATCATGTGAAACGAATCGCCAGTCCAGGTTTGATGCATGATACAGGGTGCTTGGGGCTGGTGCACTGGGATGACCCAGAGGGATGGGATGGGGAGGGAGGTAGGAGAGGGATTCAGGATGGAGAACACATGTATACTCATGGCAGTTTCAAGTCAATGTATGGCAAAACCAATACAAAATTGTAAAGTAAAATAAATAAATTTAAAAATAAATAAAAGTTTACTCTCTGGTTATACCATCCTATTAACAGCTAAAAGCTATACTATGTACTAATACTACAATAGTAAATATTAAAGCTATACTAATAAATATTTATAAAACTTTCAGAAATCTGAAGTTTTCTTAAACATGGCCTTATCATTTATATGAATATATCAATATTTTATAGGAGAAAGATATTTCTTGAACTAAACATTTTACTCCATTTTCATAAACCAAGTAATTACTTGACTATTTTTTATAACAATTCATGAATTATAATTCAAAGTGTTTGTATATACTTTCATTCCATAATTGAATGAGGAGGCAACATAAAGAAAAAGTAATTATAATAATAAAACATTTCCTGGCCTTTGAAACATTTTGTGAAGTAAATTAATTTATGGAGAATTTTAATTTATTCATTCATTCAACAAACATACCTACTACGTGGAAGTACTGTTCTAGGCACTATGAGTATGTAGTGAGTAAAACAAAGATCCATGCTTGCATGCAGCTGATATTCTAACGAGGTATCAGGACAAGAAGTGTGAGGCAAGTGAAGCACTCACCTAAGGTACAAAGTTTAAAGTGGCACCAAAGCCTCAATCATCGAGGTAAATAATATTTAAAGATCTATTCAATGCAAACAATTCATGATGAACAAAATATTATAAATTTAAAGATAGAATGGTACTATTATAGCCTGAATAAAAAAAAAAAAGTGAACTGCTATATACAGGATTTTAAAAAAATACATTTCTTAATGGCTAACTTTTTCCAGAAAACATATTTGAAAAAATATTGAAAATTTTGCAAGCCTGTATTAAAACTCAGGACATCACTTTAAGGTTAAACATTCTACTTATATCAAAACTCAACTTTATTGTAATTTCACTTTCCTGGCTTTAATGGAAGTAAACTCATCAATAATATTCTCATTAAAACTATTAACTATTTAAAAATACATTAAATAGCACAGGAAACTATACTGAATATGTAATAACTTATAAGGGAAAAGAATCTGAAAAAGAATATATATATACACACATGTATAACTGAATTGCTGTGCTGTGGCTTCCCTGATTACTCAGAGGGTAGGGAATCCGCCTGCAATTCGGGAGACCTAGGTTCTATCCCTGGGTTCAGAAGATTCCTGGAGAAAGGAACAGCTAACCACTGTTAGAATTCCATGGCCTGGAGAATTCCATGGACTGTATAGTACATGGGGTTGAAAAGAGTTGGACACGGCTAAGTGACTTTCACTTTCATATCTAAAACTTACCTGTGGAGTGCTCAGTTGCTCAGTCATGTCCAACTCTTTGGACCCCATGGACTGTGTGGCCTGTCAGGTTTCTCTGTCCACAAAATTTCTCAGCCAAGAATACTGGAGTGATTTGCCATTTCCTATCCAGGGTTTCTTCCTGACCCAGGGATCAAACCTGCATCTGCTGCACTGGCAGGCAGATTCTTTAACACTGAGCCACCTGGAAAGCCCATCTTAAACTTACACTACATTGTAAATCACTATGACTAAAAATTTTTTTAAATAAGTGAAAATAAAAATAACTATTCTACAGTAAATAAATACATAAAGTAAAAATACATTAAAAGATATACAGAGGGATATATATTTTGCCTTTTGCCTCTGGCTCCAAAATGGCTCGGCATAGAATTATTGGATACCGTTTCTATTTAAAATGTTGATATCTTGTTCATCATTGGTTTTTCCATTAACTTTTCATTTTAGAAATATTTTATTATTTATTTTAATTACTTAATTTTTTGGGTACCTCTTTAAGTTTTGCACCAAAGACAACTGATTCCTTTGCCTCAGACTAGTCTCAGCCTTGTGAAGGACACAGACAATAAGTATTAAGTATAAAACACTGGTAAGTGAAATAGAAAATTAGAAAGTGACATCCCTGGTCAAAAAGAATAAGTAGAGCAGGGCCAAAAAAAAAAAAGGGGGAGATAAAAGAGGGAGCAATTTTCAGTTTTAAACAGAATAATCCAAATACACATCTAAGAAAACTAACAATTCCTTAATGTCAACTGATATCTAGTCCATATTCAAATTTCACCTATTGTCCAAGTGTCCTTAGAATGTTCTTTCAATCTAGAATCCAATCAAGGATAACATATGCATTTGGTTGTCGTATCTTTTTTATTTTAATTGAAAAAAAATTTGTGTTAGTTTCAGGTATACAGCAAAGTGATTCAGCTATTTTCTTTCAGATTAAATTCATCTCACATGCTAGCAAAGTAATAAAGTTCTCCAAGCCAGGCTTCAATAGTATGTGAATCGTGAACTTCCAGATGTTCAAGCTGGATTTAGAAAAGGCAGAGGAACCAGAGATCAATTTGCCAACATCTGCTGGATCATGGAAAAAGCAAGAGAATTCCAGAAAAACATCTACTTCTGCTTTATTGACTACGCCAAACCTTTGACTGTGTGGATCACAACAAAGTGTGGAAAATTCTTAAAGGGATGGGAATACCAGACCACCTGACCTGCCTCTTGAGAAATCTGCACGCAAGTCAAGAAGCAACAGTTAGAACTGAACATGGAACAATAGACTGGTTCCAAATTAAGAAAGGTGTATGGTCAAGGCTATATATTGTCACCCTGCTTATTTAATTTATATGCAGAGCACATCATGAGAAATGCTGGGCTGGATGAAGCACAAGCTGAAATCACAAGCTGGGAGAAATATCAATAACCTCAGATATACAGATGACACCACCCTGATGGCAGAAAGCGAAGAAGAACTAAAGAGCCTCTTGATGAAAGTGAAAGAGGAGAGTGAAAAAGTTGGCTTAAAACTCAACATTCAGAAAACAAAGATCATGGCATCTGGTCCCATCACTTCATAGCAAATGGATGGGGAAACAATGGAAACAGTGGCAGTCTTTATTTTGGGGGGCTCCAAAATCTCTGCAGATAGTGATGGCAGCCATGAAATTAAAAGACACTTGCTCCTTGGAAGAAAAGCTACAACCAAACTAGACAGCATATTAAAAAGCAGAGACATTACTTTACCAACAAGGGTCTGTCTAATCAAAGCTGAACTGCAGTGTTGGAGAAGACTCTTCAGAGTCCTTTGGACTGCAAGGAGATCCAACCAGTCCATCCTAAGGAAATCAGTCCTGAATATTCATTGGAAGGACTGACGTTGAAGATGAACTCCAATATTTTGGCTACCTGATACGAAGAGCTGACTCATTTAAAAAGACCCTGATGCTGGGAAAGATTGAAGGCAGGAGGAGAAGGGGATGACAAGGAATGGCATCACTGACTTAATGGACATGAGTTTGAGTAAACTCCGGGAGCTGGTGACGGACAGGGAGGCCTGGCGTGCTGCAGTCCACGGGGTCGCAAAGAGTCAGACACGACTGAGTGACTGAACTGAACTGAGCGTCCAAGGAGTGAAGTTTGGTAAGGCATTAAGTATGACTCAAAGGTGTTTGGCCTCAGATATTAAAAGGATGGATTTGCCATAAACTGAAATGAGTAAGGTCATGGTTAGTACAGGTTTGGGTTGCAGGGAGAAGTATAGTTGTTTCAAACATGTTGAGTTTCTGTTGTCTATTGGTCTTCCAAGTGCAGATTTTAAGTAGGCAGTTGACAACATCAGTCTGGAGTTTGGGAAAGAGGGTTGGGATGGGGATATAAATTTGTGAATACGTAGCATAATGTTGGTATTTAAAACTATTAGATTGGATAAGATCACAATGAGTGCAAACAGAGAAGAGAACAAAGAGCTGACCCCTGAAATTCTCCAGTATCAAGAGATCAGGAAGAACAAAAATATCTAAAAGAGAAGACAGAACAGGGACTTCCTTGGTAGTCTAGTGCTAAGACTCTGTTCTACCAATGCAGGGAGCCCAGGTTTGATCTCTAGTCAGGGAAATAGATCCCATATGCTGCAACTAAAGATCCTGAATGCCTAAAGTACAGATCCCATGTGCTGCAACTAAAGATCCTGAATGCCTAAAGTACAGATCCCATGTGCTGCAACTAAGACTCGATGCAGCCAAATATATTTAAATATATTTTTTAAAAGAAGACTGAGAATAAATATTGCTGTAAAGAGCAATATTGCATAGGAACCTGGAATGTCAGGTCCATGAATCAAGGCAAATTGGAACTGGTCAAACAAGAGATGGCAAGAGTGAATGTTGACATTCTAGGAATCAGCAAACTAAAATGGACTGCAATGAGTGGGTTTAACTAAGATGACCATTGTATCTGCTACTGTGGGCAGGAATCCCTCACAAGAAATGGAGTAGCCATCATGGTCAACAAAAGAGTCTGAAATGCAGTACTTGGATGCAATCTCAAAAACGACAGAATGATCTCTGCTTCATTTCAAAGGCAAACCATTCAATATCACAGTAATCCAAGTCTATGCCCCAACCAGTAATGCTGAAGAAGCTGAAGTTGAACGGTTCTATGAAGACCTACAAGACCTTTTAGAACTAACACCCAAAAAAGATGTCCTTTTCATTATAGGGGACTGGAATGCAAAAGTAGGAAGTCAAGAAACACCTGGAGTAACAGGCAAATTTGGCCTTGGAATATGGAATGAAGCAGGGCAAAGACTAATAGAGTTTTGCCAAGAAAACGCACTGGTCATAGCAAATACCCTCTTCCAACAACACAAGAGAAGACTCTACACATGGACATCACCAGATGGTCAACACCAAAATCAGACTGATTATATTCTTTGCAGCCAAAGATGGAGAAGCTCTATACAGTCAGCAAAAACAAGACCAGGAGCTGACTGTGGCTCAGACCATGAACTCCTTATTGCCAAATTCAGACTTAAATTGAAAAAAGTAGGGAAAACCACTAGACCATTCAGGTATGACCTAAATCAAATTCCTTATGATGATACAGTAGAAATGAGAAATAGATTTAAGGGCCTAGATCAGATAGACAGAGTGCCTGATGAACTATGGACTGAGGTTCGTGACATTGTACAGGAGACAGGGATCAAGACCATCCCCATGGAAAAGAAATGCAAAAAAGCAAAATGGCTGTCTGAGGAGGCCTTACAAATAACTGTGGAAAGAAGAGAAGCAAAAAGCAAAGGAGAAAAGGAAAGATAATAAGCATCTGAATGCAGAGTTCCAAAGAAGAGCAAGAAGAGGTAAGAAAGACTTCCTCAACGATCAATGCAAAGAAATAGAGGAAAACAACAGAATGGGAAAGACTAGAGATCTCGTCAAGAAAATTAGAAATACCAAGGGAACATTTCATGCAAAGATGGGCTCAATAAAGGACAGAAATGGTATGGACCTAATAGAAGCAGAAGATATTAAGAAGAAGTGGCAAGAATGCACAGAAGAACTGTACAAAAAGGATCTTCATGACCAAGATAATCACGATGGTGTGATCACTCATCTACAGCCAGACATCCTGGAATGTGAAGTCAAGTGGGCCTTAAAAAGCATCACTACAAACAAAGCTAGTGGAGGTGATGGAATTCCAGTAGAGCTATTTCAAATCCTGACAGATGATGCTGTGAAAGTGCTGCACTCCATATGCCAGCAAATTTGGAAAACTCAGCAGTAGCCACAGGATGGGAAAAGGTCAGTTTTCATTCCTATCCCAAAGAAAGGCAATGCCAAAGAATGCTCAAACTTCCACACAATTGCACTCATCTCACATGCTAGTAAAGTAATGCTCAAAATTCTCCAAGCCAGGCTTCAGCAATAGGTGAACCATAAACTTCCAGATGTTCAAGATGGTTTTAGAAAAGGCAGAGGAACCAGAGATCAAATTGCCAACGTCTGCAGGATCATGGAAAAAGCAAGAGAGTTCCAGAAAAACATCTATTTCTGCTTTATTGATGACGCCAAAGCCTTTGACTGTGTGGATCACAATAAATTGTGGAAAATTCTGAAAGAGATGGGAATACCAGACCACCTGATCTGACTCTTGAGAAATCTGTATGCTGATTAAGAAGCAACAGTTAGAACTGGACATGGAACAACAGACTGGTTCCAAATAGGAAAAGGAGTACGTCAAGGTTGTATATTGTCACCCTGCTTAGTTAACTTATATGCAGAGTACATCATGAGAAACGCTGGATGGAAGAAACAAACTTGAATCAAGATTGCCAGGAGAAATATCAATAACCTCAGGTATGCAGATGACACCACTCTTATGGCAGAAAGTGAAGAGGGGCTAAAAAGCCTCTTGATGAAAGTGAAAGTGGAGAGTGAAAAGGTTGGCTTAAAGCTCAACATTCAGAAAACGAAGATCATGGCATCTGGTCCCATCACTACATGGGAAATAGATGGGGAAACAGTGGAAACAGTGTCAGACTTTGTTTTTCTGGGCTCCAAAATCACTGCAGATGGTGACTGCAGCCATGAAATTAAAAGACGCTTGCTCCTTGGAAAGAAAGTTATGACCAACCTAGATAGCATATTCAAAAGCAGAGACGTTACTTTACCAACAAAGGTTCGCCTAGTCAAGGCTATGGTCTTTCCTGTGGTCATGTATGGATGTGAGAGCTGGACTGTGAAGAAGGCTGAGCGCCGAAGAATTGATGCTTTTGAACGGTGGTGTTGGAGAAGACTCTTGAGAGTCCCTTGGACTGCAAGAAGATCCAACCAGTCCATTCTGAAGGAGATCAATCCTGGAATTTCTTTAGAAGGAATGATGCTAAAGCTGAAACTCCAGTATTTTGGCCACCTCACGCGAAGAGTTGACTCATTGGAGAAGACTCTGATGCTGGGAGGGATTGAGGGCAGGAGGAGAAGGGGACGACAGAGGATGAGATGGCTGGATGGCATCACTGACTCGATGGATGCGAGTCTGAGTGACCTCCGGGAGCTGGTGATGGACAGGGAGGCCTGGCGTGCTGCGGTTCATGGGGTTGCAAAGAGTCGGACACGACTGAGCGACTGATCTGATCTGATCTGATGTCAAGGATGAGAGTGATCAATGGTGTCAATTATTGTGCACATACAGATCAAGCGTATGTGAGATAAGAATTAAATAGCTTTAGCAATGTAAAGGCGAACAGGGCAGTCGGTTTTGGTGGAGTAGAGGAGTGAAAACTTGTTTGGAGTTAATTTAAAGAAAAAAATGGGAAGAAGGTACTGGGGTTTGAGGAGGTATGAAATAGTTGTCTAAAATAGTGGAACAGAGAATAAGTGGGAAGTAGTCTTGTTGCCTCCTAGCAAAAAGTTCCACTTGAGATTCATGCTCATTAAAGTGAGAATAGTCCTTATGCTGGTATATTTTTCTCAAGCCATGTGCCAGTGTAGGTATACATGAGGAATAGATGAAGATTAACCAGGGTTTTTGCTTTATCAAGGAGCACATTGAAATGAGAGGGGGTAATGAGTCAAAATTATGTGCAAGAATGATCAAGAATGCTCCATGATATTTAAGACAGCCAGAGAGGGTATCCTGAGAAGAGAAACAAATAAACAAAAAAAGATTATAGGGTCAATGCACTGGAGGTACCAGTATAATTGGGGTCCTTGGAGAAGGAAATGGCAACCCACTCCAGTGTTCTTGCCTGGAGAATCCCAAGGACAGGGGAGCCTGGTGGGCTGCCGTCTATGGGGTCGCACAGAGTCGGACACGACTGAAGCGACTTAGCAGTAGCAGCAGCAGTAGTAGAGATACAAGGTCTGTAATCAAATAATGGGATGCAGAAAATTGGGTTCACAGTGAGGTTAGTATCTAATACTTTATATGATCCATATTTTTGCTTTATCAAAACTTTTAAAAACCAATGGTAGGTAGGTGTTTCTTATATTTTAGTACAAAAAGATTCTCTTACCTCTGATGAAGAAGGTCGACTTGGATTGAGGGACATATTCACCAATGTCTGAATAGGGTAATTATCAGTTGGAATTTTGTAGGGTTTTTTAAATTTTTTTCTTCATTTAGTATTTAATAAAGGTTATAACAGATTTTTGGTTTGGCTTGCTTAAGTTATAGCATTCCACTCATTTCTTGTCTTTGATTCGTTCAAGAAGTAAACAGAAAAAAAAAAGGCTTTAAATTTGAATAGAGTCAAAATGAAAACTTTGAATAGAATTAAAATGAAAACTTATATAAGTATGCAATCTTTTAATAATAATTTAAAACGATGTACTACTGATAAGTAGGACTGGCAAATGCAAAGAAAATCATACGTCCCATACAACTAAGTGGTAAATTATTAATACAGCAGACTTGTGACTAGAACTCTTTTTACTAAATAATTCATTTCTCTCAGTCAAAAATTAAGGTTAAATATATATAGCTTTTTACATAAAGTAGAAATACACTTTTGGAAGTAGAAGGACTAAAACTATAAAAATGGCTGCCGCAAAGAGTTGGACACGACTGAGAGACTTCACTTTCATGCATTGGAGAAGGAAATCGCAACCCACTCCAGTATTCTTGCCTGGAGAATCCCAGGGACAGTGGAGCCTGGTGGGCTGCCGTCTATGGGGTTGTACAAAGTCGGACACGACTGACGTGAGTTAGCAGCAGTAGCAGCAGCTGTTCAGTCACTCAGTTGTGTCTGACTCTGCAACCCCGTGGACTGCAGCACAGTATGCTTCCAACACCAACTCCCAGAGCTTCCTCAAACTCATGTCCACAGAGTCAGTGATGACATCTAACCATCTCGTCCTCTGTCATCCCCTTCTCCTCCTGCCTTCAATCTTTCCCAGTGTCAGGGTCTTTTCTAATGTGTCAGTTCTTTGCATCAGGTGGCCGAAGTACTGGAGCTTCAGCTTCAGCATCCATTCTTCCAATGAATGTTAGGATTCATTATTGAGGATTGACTGGTTTGATCTCCTTTCAATCCAAGGGACTCTGATTCAGTCTTCTCTAACACCACAGGTCAAAAGCATCAATTCTTCGGTCCTCGGCTTTCTTCATGGTCCAACTCTCACATCCACACGTGACTACTGGAAAAACCAAAGCTTTGACTACATGGACCTTTGTTGGCAAAGTAATGTCTCTGCTTTTTAATATGCTGTCTAGGTTTGTCATAGCTTTTCTTCCAAGGAGCAAGTGTCTTTTAATTTCATGGCTGCAGTCATTATCTGCAATGATTTTGGAGCCCCTCAAAATAAAGTCTGTCACTGTTTCCATTGTTTCTCCATCTATTTGCCATGAAGTGATGGGAGTGGATGCCATGATCTCAGTTTTTTGTTTTTTTTAAAGCCAGATTTTTCACCCTCCTCTTTCACTTTCATCAATAGGCTATTTAGTTCCTCTTCACTTTCTGCCATAAGGGTGGTGACAGTTGCATATCTGAGGTTATTAATATTTCTCTGGGCAATCTTGATTCCAGCTTTTGCTTCATCAAGCCCAGCATTTCGAATGATGTACTCTGCATATAGGGGCTTCCCTTGTGGCTCAGCTAGTAAAGAATCCGCCTGCAGCGCGGGAGACCTGGGTGTGATCCCTGGGTTGGGAAGATCCCCTGGAGAACGAAAAGGCTACCCATTCCAGCATTCTGGCCTGGAGAATTCCATGAACTGCAAAGTCCTTGGGGTCACAAAGAGTCAGACACAATTGAGCAACCTTCACTTTCACTCTGCATTTAAGTTAAATAAGCAGGGTAGCAATATACAGCCTTGACGTATTCCTTTCCCAATTTGGAACCAGTCTGTTGTTCCATGTATGGTTCTAACTGTTGCTTCTTGACCTGCATACAGATTTCTCAAGAGGTAGGTAAGGTGGTCTGGTATTGTCATCTCTTTAAGAATTTTCCACACTTTGTTGTGACCCACACAGTAAAAGGCTTTGGTGTAGTCAATAAAGCATAAGTAGATGTTTTATTTGGAATTTTCTTGCTTTTTCAAATGATCCAACGAATGTTGGCAATTTGATCTCTGGTTCCTCTGCCTTTTCTAAAACCAGCTTGAACATCTGGAATTTCACAGTTCACGTACTGTTGAAGCTTAGCTTGGAACATTTAGCATTTTGAGCATTACTTTGCTAGTGTGTGAGATGAGTGCAACTGTGTGGTAGTTTGAGCATTCTTTGGCATTGCCTTTCTTTGGGATTGGAATGAAAACTGACCATTTCCAGTTCTGTGGCCACGGTTGAATTTTCCAAATTTGCTGGCATATTGAGTGCAGCAGTTTCACAGTATCATCTTTTAGGATTTGAAATAACTCAGCTGGAATTCCATCACCTGCACTTTGTAGTGATGCTTCCTAAGGTCCACTTAATGTCACATTCCAAGATGTCTGGCTCTCGGTGAGTGATCACACCATCATGGTTATCTGGGTCATTAAGATCTTTTTTGTATGGTCCTTCTGTGTATTGTTGCCACCTTTTCTTAGTACCTTCTGCTTCTGTTAGGTCCATACCATTTATAGGTGTATGAGGCTTTCCCTGTGGCTCAGCAATAAAGAATCCACCTGCAATGCAGGAGACACAGATTCAATCTCTGAGTTGGGAAGATTCCCTAAAGAAGGAAATGGCAACCCAGTACTCCAGTATTCTTGCCTGGGAAATCGCTTGGACAGAGGAGCCTGGCGGGTTACAGTCTATAGGCTTGCAAAAGAGTGGGACACAACTTAGTGACTAAACTATATATATGTATATATATACACACACACACATGTGGAAATTTATCAGTTAAGATTAATGGTAATAATTTATAATAAATACAGCACATGGGTATTCATTTCATTAACCAGTATGCCAACTGGGAGACTAGAACTTTCATTTTTAGAGGATGCATTAAAATTTTGATATTTTAATTCAGAACTAATTTTTGATTAATTGAACTCAAGACAGAGCAATCAAGATCTGCTTTACTATTAATATTATCCTAAGGTAAACTGCCCTACTGTAATATCCCTTCTAAAGGAACAGCAAACAAGTCATGTGTTGAGCTACAATTTCCTCTGTCATTTCTGACTGGATCAACACTAAAGACAAATCTTGGCTGCCAGAGACAAAGTGACCTTATATGAAATGATGAGGAATTCTAATTTAGGAATTAGAACAGGGAGAAGAGCTCAAGATTCAAGTATATAGTTAGTAGATACTGAAGCAAAAAGAATATAGAAAGGGAAGTCCTGAAGTAGTATCATATTCATGAGGCAAGCCTATGTTATGAGAAAGCTGTAACTATTTGTAAAGCACAATAGAAAAGAGATCAAGTCTAGAGACAATGACTAATTGAACTGGTAGTGAGATGCCAATGAGGAGATACATAGGTGATTCATGTTTATAGCTAAGCTCTAGAGAAGAGTCAAAATTTTTTTTTGCCTTTGGGGTCCCTAACTTGTGTCTGCTCCCAGTTTAGCCTATCAATGCAACAGTTCGTGTTTTTTTTTTTTTTTCCTATGGGATAACCGTCTCCACTGCTCCACTACTCTATGTTGATCTTTACAATTATCTCTTCATTGCTTGAGGTAAAGTGAGTAAATGTTTTCTATCAAAGGCTTCATTAGCTTCTTTAGGTATGCTTAGAATTTGCAGTTGGTCTTAACCAAATCACATTTCACATAGTTAACTCCTAACATAGTCTCTGGGGTTTTCAAATTATTTACCTACTATTAATTAGCTAATGAACAAAATAATGTCAATCCAACTAAAAAAAGACAGTGGATAACCAAATGATAATAGAATACTAATCTTTCATTTATTGCATCCTTTTGCTTTATGATCCCTCCCCACCCCCACCAGGAATGGAAAATTTGCTTTATCTTACATATTAAATCCCATCAACAGGTTTTGGGTACACAACAGTGAATTACTGAAAAAGGATCCCAAGGTCACAATGGGCCTCAGTAGGAAAGAGTACCTAGTGAACTGTGGGTCTGACAGATTTCTTGGTTGTGCTTTCTTGTCACACATTATTACAAGGATTCTCTTGGTTTATCAAACTGTTTTTACAACAAGCCTGTCTTTAACTATCTGAAAAATAAACTTTTATGTCTGTAAGGTTGATAAGGTGTTTGGACTATTTTAAATTGTTGTGGAAATTCAAAGAACATGGCTTGCTCAGGAGAGACTGGTGACTCACAAGCTGCATTTATGGGTAATCACTTCACAAGGTAATGAACTTAAAATGAACTTTTTTTTTCTTCTCTCCTATACTGAATTAAGTTCTATTAGACAGACACTAGATAAAAACTAAGAACAAAGAACTGGACGACATACTCCCTGAAATCCCTTCTGGCACTGACATTTCATGGTTCTTACGAGTTTAGAAAATATTAGTGTATTCATTGACGGACTGTACCAGCAGAACAAGAAACATCTGTCCTAAGTGCGTGACATACATTCCCATGGGTGAAACATGCAGTGGCTGAGCCTCCTTTGCTTAGTTCCATCCTACTATTTCTCCTGAAAGCTCCTCTGAAGGTCAGTTTCAAGTATCAGGTATTAAGCTACAACTGAAACATAAAAGAGCAAACTTTCTCACAACAGAAAGTTTTTATTTCTCAAAGTAAAATAAACGTTTATCCACCAAATGAAATGGACAAGAAGAGATAAATATAATTTCTGGTCAGCACCTTGGCTTCTTCACAATCGTTTCTAGAAAAATGAGAGGTAAGAGGCGCCAGAAGCCGAACCTTGTGAAGATCCCCTCTGGCGAACCAGCGCCCTCGCTGCCCGCCGCCCGGCTCCTCTCGGTCGGTTACAGAGACCTCGCGCCCTCCTTCGGCCTCAGGGATCTGTCGGTGGGAAGCCATCTGCGGAAGGGCCGCCCGTTGGACAAAAAGGGGTCATTTAGGGACGCGTCCCTAAGGGGACAAGGTGGCAGCGACTCAAGCCCATACTTCTAGCTCCTATGCTTCAGTGAGGCTCTCCCTTCCCTTTCCTCCATCTCTGCCGCCAACTCCGCCAGGGACACTGGAACCGCCTCGTTCTCCCGCCACCATGACTGTTACAAAGTCTCTTAACAACTGACTTCCCTCACCGATCCTCTTCGGAGTCCCTTTCGGGTCTCGCAGGATAAGTACGATTTCTTTCCTTACCTCTCCCAACTCTGCCTCTCGGGAGAGGGAGGACGGAGAGGAGGGGCGTCCGTTCCGGTCGGCGTCCCGTAGCTGCCGCGCCCACCGTCCGCTCCGCCCCTTCTCGCTCCCAACTCTCCCCTCACCCTCGGAGGCTCGCGCTCCCCTTCGGGTGTGGAGCCAAAACGGCGGGCGAAGGAGAGCGCGCATGCGCGTTGAGGGTGGAGCCGCTGGGTAAAGGACCGGAAACTTAAGAGACAAAGTTCCGAGCCTCACCCCCAGCCCCTCCGACTGGCCCAGCGGACCCACCGCAGAGCTGCCGACGGCCCGCGGATCTGCCATCCTTTCGAGTGCGCCATGTCTGGTTCATCCAGCGTCGCGGCTATGAAAAAAGTGGTTCAACAGCTCCGGCTGGAGGCCGGGCTCAATCGGGTGAAGGTGAGCGGGGGCGGGTGGCCGAGGGGGAGGGGAAGGCGGGGAGGTGGCGGGTGGGATACTGCGGGCGAGCTGACGCGGCGGCCGCGACTCGCCCCCGGGGAGGACGCCGGCTCGGCGGCCGCGATCTCGGCCAGCTTTAGAGCAGTAGCGGCACGGGTCGGCGCTGTGGTTTGGGGGGCCGGTTAGTGCACCCTCACGCCTCAAGGCGGTTTAAGGAGGGCTGGCCCTGGGTTGAACGGCCGCTTTCCGCATTCCGGCCCTCGTCCCTGTCTCTCTCCCTCCCTCGGCAGTGACTTCGCGGCTGGGCTCCCCAAAAGCTGCGCCTCCGCCCGCTCCCTTCCCGGCCCTCGCGACCGTTTCCCCCGTTTCTTGTCACCGGACGGAGTTCTCTCCGCCTTTTGATTCAGAACAGAAGTATTTTTTCATGTCAGAACTTTCCCCAATCCACTCCCTTTAGTAGTCGAGTCTTACTTCCAGCTCCACTTACTCACCGAACACACACTTGAAACGATTCTTGCATAACTTTAATTGTAGGTTAAAGAATCCTGTTTTGGAAACGTTTACAGTGTCTAAGATTACCACTGGTGCCCTGCGCAACCTCGGACAAAGCGTGCATTTCATATCTGTTTTGCACTTTGCTGTGATCTGACCTTGGGCATATCTCCTGGTCTGCATACCCGAAAAAGTAATTAGGGTGGACCAGTGTTATTTATTTTGGCGACTGGTTAGTAGCATTGACCTTGTCCTGGGGTTTTTACTTTGGGGGAAAAGTCGTGTGTGTGTGTTGATATGACAAGCTGACGTTAAGTGCTATTCAAGTTTCTTGATTTTTTAAATCCTGCGTGGATTAGCTTCTTTCTGGTGCACTCAGTTTACATGTGAAACACTTACTGTAATTAGAAAAGAAACAGGGAAGAATATAAACCATGCACTCTGTTGAAAGAAAGAGCCAGTTTCCAAGATGATTTGATTCTTTACTCATCACACTGGTTTTTACTTCCCCCTGAAGTGTTTTGTATTGTAAGACGCTCTCCCTTTACCTATTTCCTTATGTAGAAATGCCAGGAACCTAGTTTACCCAGTTGTGGTCATCTCTGGAAGGAAGGGAAATTCCCATCAGTCTTGGGATGGGATTCCCCTCCCTTCCTGTCCTTTAAGTGCTATAAACTCCATTGCTGTGTTGAATCCATTTCTCTAATTTCCCGATTCTTACCTCATCCCAGTGATTAATGGTTAGCCTTGCCTGGATTTAACTCTGAAATCATTGTTATTATTCAGGTGTGCCTTCATCTTAGGTTGGAGTGGCCCAGGAAAGAAAAAAGTGGGAAGGGGGCAAAAAAAAAAAAAAAAAAAAGGCTGATTAAAAGCAGAAGTGTTAAGTACTGGTATTTAGTTCCAGTCTCCAAAGAAAATGAGTGTACTCTGAGAGCTTTACCTTAAAAGCTCTGGCCCCTGCAATAACTCCAGCGAGGTGCCTTCCTCCAGTACTAAAGGTTTTGGTCAGAATCATTAAAGCCATCACCAGGGTTTGGTTATAGAAATCTCAAGTCCAAATGCCAGGGCTGTGTGTAGCAAGGAGGAAAGCACCTCACCTTGGGGGAATTTAAATGAGCTTTTCTTTGGACATGTTGCAAAATGTGGTGAGTTAGATTTCATTTTGTGCTTCTGTTTTACCCATGACTTTTATAGATGCTTTTGTAGTGACATTTTACTTTTGAATTAGCACGAGTTTATTTTTTAAAAGCCTTTTTTTGAGTAGTTGATAGAAATTATCACAAATGCTTGACAAACTTCCCCAGTGTTAATGACCATACACTTTGTTCCCAACCCAGGGCACTTTTGAGAGTGAAAGAGGGCAGTGATAATTATGCCAGGATTATAGGGTTTCAACGTCTCTGATGGTTATTGTTATAGTGCCTTAGGGGCTAGCAGCTTGTTTGAATTTTAAGACTTTGTCTCTACTCTCCCCATTGATTGGAATTCTCACTAGTTATTTTCTCACTGATGGTTCCTTGGCTGGCTCTCTTGTCACTGAGATCTCAATTTAAATGTCACCTCCTTGAAAACACTTTGCCACAGGTCCTGATCTAACAAACTATTCTTTTTTTTCTGCAGATCATCTTGTCTCTTTTCATCTGAACTGTTAGCTCTGTAACAGGGACCTGGTTGTTCTTACATTTTCTCAGGGCCTAATTATATTTGGCACATAGAGGTGATGAGAAGTTTGTGAAAAGGAGTTTAAGCTGGAGTCTGCCTACATTTTCGGCAGAAAATTAACAGATTATTTCTGTTTATGCTCAGTCATGTCCTGAGCATAAAGTCACAACTCTTTGTGACCCCACAAGGTTCCTCTGTCCATGGGATTTTCCCAGCAAGAATACTGAGTGGGTTGCCATGCCCTTCTCCAGGGGATCTTTCCAGACTCAGGGATCAAACCCACACCTCTTATCTCCTGCATTGACATGCAGGTTCTTTACCGCTGAGCCACAAGGGAAGTGCAGTAGATTCTTTACTGCTGGTTAATGTGAATGAATGAAACCATAAGATAGTGAAAAATGATACCACCCTTCCCCCACTGTAGCTACACCCTTGAGGGGGAGCAGGGTGCCCATTTCTTGTAGTACTTGGAACCCAAAACTACTTAAACAGTTGCTAAATAAAATCATGAAACTCCTTATCCTGGGCTGGTATATAACCCAAACATGTAAGTAGGTTCCAAGAAGAGTTTAGATTCATCTCACGGTGATGGATCCGTTTATCAGAAGCTGTCATGTGCAGAAATTCTTTGTATATAGAGCACTTGTGATGCCCTTAGTCGGACACGACTGAGCGACTTCACTTTCACTTTTCACTTTCATGCATTGGAGAAGGCAATGGCAACCCACTCCAGTGTTCTTGCCTGGAGAATCCCAGGGACGGGGGAGCCTGGTGAGCTTCCGTCTATGGGGTCACACAGAGTCGGACACGACTGAAGTGACTTAGCAGCAGCAGTAGCAGTGATGCCCTTAGCTCCCTTTCAGAGGCTAAATATTACCTAGCCAGATTGGACACCTGTTCTTATCCTTCTTGTGGATAGTTAAAACAGAATACAATAAATGATTGTCTTCCCCATCTTCCTAAACCACAATTCAAGAGTTAGGATACTATATTTGAGGCATCCTTTAGTCATTCATGTTATATATATGAACTATTCAGTTTATTGTTTTGGTGTTTTGCACCATGCCTTAACAGAATATATACAAATAGTAGATGTTGAAGTTGGTATACACTTGTTTTAACTGTGAAACCACAGAAGTTCTGTAAGTCCTGTATGAATGGCTTTGTATATATATGAAAATTATTAAGTCACATTTAAGGCAAACAGTTTCTTAAAGGCAGGCTGCTTAGTAAAGTTCTTAAACTGAAGTTTGCTAATAATCAGCCTTTGAGTTACATGTCATTGAGCAGAAAGTGTCATTGTCCAATTCTGTAACATAGAGCAGCTGATGGTATGTAATACCAAGACACAGCATTTTCTCAGTATACTGCTTTCAAGACAGTGATAGTTTACTAGCATTTTAATTTATCTTTACCCTATAATATCCTGTGTACTGCTTTTAATAAAAAATTTTTTGAGTACCTTCAAGGTTATACTAGAACAGCCTGTTTATTAGTAAACTAGCAAGATGTGCTATGCTTTGCAGATAGAACAGAGTTGTACTGTTTGTGCTTGTTTTATTTACATGGAGTGTTTTGGCTGTACATGACTGTATATCAAACATATGTATATGTTGACAGTATATGACTGTTGATGAGCTTCCTGGTGGCTCAGTGGCAAAGAATCCACCTGCCAAGCAGGAGATGCAGGTTTGATCCCTGGGTCGGGAAGAGCCCTTGGAAAAGGAAATGGCAACCCAGTCCAATATTCTTGCCTGGACATGGACAGAGGAGCCTGGTGGGCTATATACAGTTGATGAGGTCGCAAAAGTCAGACATGATTTAGTCAGACACAATTTAGCCACTAAACAACAACAGTATGACTGTTGACCTGCAATTAGTGTATATATTTTTTGAGTTAAGTGTTTATTGGCAGATATTTTTATTAAAGATTTGAGAAAACTTCCATTAAAACATTGTCATCACCTCCCACCCCCTTCCCCCACCACTTGTCATATACAGGTTTCCCAGGCAGCTGCAGATTTGAAACAGTTCTGTCTGCAGAATGCTCAACATGACCCTCTGCTGACTGGAGTATCTTCAAGTACAAATCCCTTCAGGCCCCAGAAAGTCTGTTCCTTTTTGTAGTAAGATGAATCTTGACAAGGTAAGTTTCCTTAAATTAAAACAACAAAATTAGTAGGGGTAACTAGTCAGATTTCTTTCTTTGTAGCACTTTATAAATTGAGCAAGGTCTTAGCATACTTTTATTTTGCACTTGGATTTTCCAGTCTTTGTTTTGTGAAGATTAATGAAATTCGCTGATTTAGTAATCATGAAGACTAGTTATTTCTATTTTATCAGAGGGTTAAGTAGAGGATTTAATAACCATAAGAGGATATAGAGGTTACTAGAAAATTTCACTATTGTGACAAGTCATTTTACCCTTTATAGTATTGCCTAATGGTGTACTTTGGTGTCCCCCAATACTAATTTTTTTGTACCTAGAAAATATTTAGACATTTAAAGAAATCTGCTGTGTTCATGGTGGTGACTTTTAAAATACTGTCAGTGGATTTGGATTAATTATCTACTAGAATAGCATAGAAAAGAATTGAAGTATTGAGTGCAAATGGAGGAGATAGCTGCATAAGCTGACATAGTGCAGGCATTTGGAGTTGGAGACAAAAGGTTTTAACTTTATTCTTTTTAGGTATAGATTACATGAGAGGGAAATGAAGTATATAAGTTTATGGTGGGAGACAGTAGGTTGGTTTTCAGAGGATTAAGAAAATAAAATTTGGGTGGATTTAAAGCATACTTCTATATGTTAACCTGTACCTTGCAGAACAGATGTCAATGTGTGCAAAAATGTATAATGTTAATCCACAAAAGAGGTGGCCAGACAGCATGATGTGTGGATAACTGAAAATGGAATCTAACGGTACTGACTTCATGAAGTCATAGGACTTTAGTCAGAGCATTTACTTGTTATAAAAACAACTCTGTATATGTTAACGCACCCTCTACAAATATTCTGACTCCTCACAGTGCAGGAAGCGGCTTCCTAAAATACCATGTTGCATAGTTGTGCCCCCCTAATTAAATTTAGTAGACTTGGGAGTTTCCAGGAAGTCTGTATAAGTAAAAACATGTCTCTAGTAAATACCATGATTGGTTGAATTGGTTAAGGTTCCAAACACAGAGGGAAAAAAACCACCTTTGAGTTTAAGGAAGTAATTCTTTGCAACATTCAAGCACCTTCATATTTAATAGTTAAAAAGTTTTTTGCTTCTGGCAATTTTGAGAAATTCCAGAATTGTTATGATTCCTCTTGTGTTTTCTTCATAAGTTTATTTTCATTTAAAATACTGATAAGTGTGGCTTCTTAACTGGCTGTTCATAGTTTCATTTCATAGACTACAGATCAGTGCCTAATTAACTTGGCTCTGGTTGGGATAAGAATCCAGATTTCAAAGTAAAATAATGGCTATTAATCCTGGCAGTATAATAAAACCCACAGGTTTATGAATATTATGATTTGAAGCACTTTTGGCTAGGAAAAGTATTTGGATGTAAAAGCATTTCTTCTCAAACATGAGTGTAGCTACAAATTACTGTGTTAAAATAGAGATTCTAAAACAATAGGCCTGGGATATTATACTGATGTTGGTGGTCCTTGGCACACTGAGTGGCATGGATGCAAAACATCTATATTTAAATCTGTATTTAAGTCTTCACACTCATAACTTTTAAAAATATATGTGTAATTTAAAGCATAGATATTTTAGCAGCAAATAGTCCAAAGTATTAAAATAGAAGTTACCATGATTTGCACACCTAGAAATAACCACTGTTAACAGATGTTTCCTTTAAAGACAAAAAAAATAAAAATCATTGAAAAGTGATTATAGTATGCAGTTTTGTTTTTTTGAATTTTCTTGTTTCATTTGATAGTCTGTAAATTCCCTGGTGGTCTGGTGCTTAGGCTTTGGTGCTCTCATTTAATAGTTTTTGTAAATGAGATTCTTCTGTGGTTGTACTATAACTTAAATTATACTTCATCAAATATTGAGGTTTCTAAATTTGAGGCTACACTGAGGTGAACATCTGGGTACCTATAAGTATACTCTACCCATTTCTTTAAAATAAACTTCTGGAAGTAAAGTTACTCAGTAAGGAATGACATTTAAAATTTAATAACCTTTATAATATTGCCAAATTAAACTTTGCCCACCTGGAGCTTAAGAGTACTTTTGGCTGAGCCCCTGCCAAACAGATTGTTGGCTACTATTTCCTGCCTATCTCAGTTTTGTAATTTGCAAAACTTGAGGCTAAACATTTTCACCACTGATTCTGTTTATGCTTCTTGTAAAACTTTTTGTAATGAAGTAACAGAAAATTTTAAATCAGTATAAAAAACCAATTATCTACTGTCCTGAATTAAATGGTTTACCTTGTTAGTTCTGAGCTGTGCAGCTTATGGGATTTTAGTTCCCCAGCCAGGGAGTGAACCTGGTCCCTTGGTATTGAAAGACCAGAGTCCTAACTATTGGACCACAAGGGAATTCCCAACCTTGTTAATTTTTAAATGAGATACTTTTTCTACCTTTCCATATAAATACCTTACTCTGGCATTGTTATGCCCATGTATTTGTTTTATAGTTCTAAAACCCAGCTATTATTTTTAAGGAATAACTATTAGTGCATTATTTTTGAGATTTGTGTTAATCCATAGATTGTTTAGTCATTTTAATTGTTGTATTCCATCATGTTTATAAACCTTAGTTTATCTATTCATTGTCCTGTTGAGTTGCATTTAGGCTATTTGCAGTTCTTTGCTATTAAAATACTACTGCTGCTAAGTCGCTTCAGTCATGTCCGACTGCGACCCCATAGACAGCAGCTACCAGGCTCCTGTCCCTGGGATTCTCCAGGCAAGAATACTGGAGTGGGTTGCCATTTCCTTCTCCTGCTATAGTCAATATCTGTGTATATTTTTCTTTGTGTATAGATTTATGTGGGTAAATAGAAGTGATTGCATTTTGCTCTTCTCAGTTGTTGCTCATTTTATAGAGGTGTTCAGATATCTCCCATCGTAGGAGATTTTTATATTAACCTTTTTAATAATTAGAATCCCCAGTGTTTTTTTTGTGTGTTTTTTTTTGATGTATTGGCAAGTTACTCTTTAGGTCCTTTCATTCACGCATGTTCTATCCAGTTTCTCATTTCCTATCCACCGCCAACCGCCACCCCCCCACCCCCTCCCAAAAAACAATTGGGATGTCTTTTTTTTTTTTAGGTGGGGGGGAGAAACAGGCTTAGTTTAATTGAAAGCACTTTATAAGCTAACATTCAAATAAATACCTTAAAAGTGATATACTGTAAGATGTACTGGTACTCATAAAAAAAAGCTGTTGTTCTTATACTTTACCCTAATTCACTTTTTCCCTTTTTCCATTTCAGGTTTTCCATACCACGTTTCATAAACCAGTGAATATTCAAAGGAAAACTAAATTTGAAGCCTGTACAAAAGCCTCTCTGTAACGTGCCATACTATACAAACTTCTACTTTTGTCAGTCCTTAATGTCTACCTCTCTGAATATTCATAATTTTCTGTTTCACAAGGGTAATTATTTTATATACACTGATGGCAGCATACAATAAAATACTCAGTATAAAAGTTTTATGTATTAATTTGTTTTGAACACTTAAAAAATGAAAATTTCCCCATCATACTTTTAAGTGGTTAAATTTTTAGTGTTCCAACAACTCATCTCATAACTTTATGCCATGTATTTTCAAGATTCCTAGAGAATTAAAGACTGCAAAGTTATTTTTTTAAGGTCAGGAGAAAGCTGCTAATAATACTAGTTTCTATTCACGAGTTACTTACATGGTTAACTTTTTAATGGGTGTTACTTCATATTAGGTGGCTCTCCTAATAAGTATAGTAAAGACTAGACATAATCCCATTTTAGGGTGTGAGAAAAATTTCAGAGCCTGAGTTAATTCCTGAATGGAGCTCTACAGTACAATGTAATGAGGTAAAGAAGTACCAAGGAAAAAAGGAACCAAAAAAAGTAAGCATCAGTAATTTGTAACTTTTGTTCTAAGTCCTTAGGAAACCATCTTGCTTTAAAACTTTCTATCGTTCTTGAAAGGCTTAAAGAAATGTTAAAACATCTTAGAAACCTGGCCCAAAATATGTGTTTTCAGGAAACAGAATCGAAACTATGAATACTAGTCTGATAGAAAACCAGTAGGTTACACAGTATCTACCAAGCATTGTATTTCTCAGCAGCTCACATGTTCCATGAAAGTACACATGGGAATGTTAGTTTGAACCTTGATTCCAACTTATTCACAGTTACCTAAAAATAAGAGAATTAGATTTCAGGAAACTTACAAACTCTTAACAAAATGACCTTTTTATTTGCTACATAAATAGTGGTAATTCATGGCCCTTGATACTTCGTTCAGATATGAAAGAAGGTTTATGAAATCAGTAACTGCCATTTTGAAAAGTCTTGTTTCATAAACTCCAGACAGACCTGTTCAGCACAGTTTAATACTATCCTCTCAGTCCTTTATAAATGGAATTTTCTTCTACTTGTATCCATTTCCCGGGGCTGGGGGGGAAAAAAAAAAAGTTAACATTCTCTAGGTAATAGTGCAAAACACTCTTGGTTTGTCTCTGAGACTAAATTTAAGTCTTCAGGTCTATGTGTGTGTTTGTGTATATATATATATACACACACACAATTTTAAAGTCAGGCCTATGTATTTTTAAAGTATCATTTTCATTTATGATTTAAAATGATCTCCAAACTTATCTGTAGCAATAATTCTGTAGCATGCAGCAGAATCATTATAACAGGTTTATAAACAGACTGCTGGCCCACTCCCTAAGCTAGTGATTGAGCAGGTCTGTGGCCCAACAGTTTGCCTTTAACAAGTTCTTAGGTGATGCTACTGGTCTACCTTTCAAACCACTGATCTTTAGGGATGTTTCAGGTGAACCAAGATTAATCTCTAGACCAGAATGCTATATCAGATATTAGTTTTAACTCATGGAATAAATGCACAAGCATAATTTAAGGTATAAATACTCAAAACTTAAAGTGCATTCTTAAAGAGAATGGTTTTATTCTCATTCCATCCTTTTTAAAATTGCCTAAATGGCTTTTCATAGAGTAAGCACATACCTTATGGACCCATTCATATTCTCCATATTTAGAATCAAAGGTTCCTTTCTGAAGAGATCTTAATTTTAAGGTAAAACGTGGTCCAAGTTCCTGAATTCCCACTTTCTTTTCGCTCTTAAATATGTATCTTAAAGAAAAAAAGAGTTAAGGAAGTCAGTCTGAATGAACCCAACTATTTAATATGTCAGTTTTAATTTCTCATCTATATTACTTGTCAGAATACATTTGGAAACAGGTTTATGTAGAAAACGTGTTTCATAATTGAAGTCAAAGTCCAAGGAGTTAAAGTACTTTCCTCACCTGTGAAATCTGAAGAAGATATAATCCCGTTGATTGTGGAATGTGGCAACCTGCCTTCCAATAAACTGAGGATTATGGGGAAAGAGAGATGCAAACATACGTCCAATAGAATGACCTAGTCGTGTTGTAAAATTGTTCAAAATTATTTCTGGTATGTGTTCTGTTGGGTCTTTGCCTCTTCTCTAGAAAAATGATGAAAAATCTTAACAAGTGGCAAAAATACATCTCATTGCAGTTTCAAGTTTTAGAATTTACATGACATTGAAACATTTTAGTTATCTTAATGACAAATTACTATTGATAGCGTCTCTGATCTGGGAAGATCCCACATGCCGTGGAGTGGCTAAGCCCATGCGCAATTACAGAGCCTGTGCTCTAGAGCCCTTGAGTCACAACTACTGAAGCCTGTGTGCCTAGAGCCCATGCTGCACAAGGAGAGAAGCCACTGCAAGAAGCCGGTGCACCACTAGAGAGAAGCTCCCACTCACCACACAGTATCACAAAACCAACCAGCCCCACCCCCAAATTAAATCAATTAATCTACAGGTTATAGCATTTACTAATCAGATACTGTGAGGAGACCAGTGCCGGTCAAGGAATGCATAAAACCCACCTTAATTTCTTTACGCAGACGAACACTGCTCATTTTAAAGTGAGCAGTTGGGCCGTTGGGCAGGTGACTCAGAATTAATCCATCTGTTCACAAAGCTAAGGACAAACTGAACTCTGTAATCTAAACTTTAAGTTGTTTAAATAACTAGTCCTTTGTATGCCTGAAGGCTCCTAAAATCTGTAGGTAATTCACCTATCAGGTGAATAGGTGGGTGCATGTATTCCTCTGACTTGATTTTCGCACCATATCCAAAACTCAAAAGACATACATCAACCTGAATGTTTCAGAAAGATTATGTTAAGCATTGAAGTAAGCGAAAAGAGCTAAAATCCACTACTATAATACAGGAATAAGGATAATATTCTAGTGTAACTGTAGCACCACAAATGGAATACAGTCTATATACATTTCATACATTTGTAAGGCCAGGATATGCAGTTTTGAATATCCCATAAGACCAGATACATCTTCTGGAAATCAAGGTTATTAGTGTTCTCAAGGTCTTAATTCTTGGGATTACTGTACTACAGTTTAAAATCAACCAATTAATTAACCACTTACTGACCCTACCACAAATAGAATTAGGCTATAAACTCTATAAATTACAAATGAAATATAAGACAACTACCTACAATCAAGGCTAGCCGTCCAAGGGCTTTAAAAGTTTGGAATGCAGCTCAAGCCTTTGTAGCACAACTTGATTCTTTCAAATACTTAACCTTAAAAGGAGGTCAGAACTAGACTTATAAGTATCTGCACACAATATAAGTTTTATAAAACATATGTTGCCATCTTTAAAAGACATCAACATTCTCCCATTCATCTATTAGAAACTATGGTGGTTATCATCTTCAACTTCCTCCTCTCCCACCACCAGATCCCATTTATTGCTTTTACCTTCATACATTCCTCACTTCTATAGCTGCCTCTTTTACCCCTGGTGTTATTGTCTTATTTGAGGTCCTTGAGATTTTTTCCACCCAGATTAGGAAAACACTATCCTGCTTGGTCTGACTTCTCTTTCACCACTTCAAGTACATCTGTCTCCTAATATAGACTAATCAAGTTGGATTTAGGCCTTGGTTCTGTAAGTAATAAGCTATGGGACTCGGCTGTGCCATTGTATTTGTGGTTTCTCATAGCTTCTTATGTGCTAAGTGAAAAACTAGATGCCTTGATAGTTTTGCCAGCTATAGGTAGTTTGAAACTACTCTCACCACAGACTCATCTATAGATTAAAAACATCAGCACAGCACTCAAACTGTGGCTCTGCACTACCCTTTTATTAATAACCTCCTATCTCTACATCTTGTTTCATAACTGGTAGATACTGACAGTCTAATACACCATAAACATTAATCCTATCGTGTGCTTTTTGCTTATACTATTTCAAGTATCTACAATATTTTACTCATCCATTAAGACCTGCTTCAAATGCCATCTCTTTTTACAGTCAAAATTAAGCTCTAAATATTCTCAGCTCTCACTGTTACTATGCTATGCTATGCTATGCTAAGTCACTTCAGTCGTGTCCGACTCTGTGTGACTCCATAGACGGCAGCCCACCAGGCTTCCCCGTCCCTGGGATTCTCCAGGCAAGAACACTGGAGTGGGTTGCCATTTCCTTCTCCAATGCATGAAAGTGAAAAGAGAAAGTGAAATCGCTCAGTCATGTCCGACTCTTAGCGACCCCATGGACTGCAGCCTACCAGGCTCCTCCGTCCGTGGGACTCTCGGACTGAGAGTACTGGAGTGGGGTGCCATTGCCTTCTCCGCACTGTTACTATAGCACTTGTCATTTGAGTTATAGTTACGCAAATGCCTTTCTTCCCAATGAATCCATTAACTCTAAGATCTACTTCTAACATACTATGCCTACTACACAGCAGATTATCAGTAAATGTTTGAATTCTTCCCTTCTCTTCAAGGTTTGGCTATACTCATGAGGTACAGCCAAAAGTATTTCTGTATTGTTTGTACTACAAAAAAAAAAAAATCATAAAATCTTAAGGGAATTAAGAGAAGTAGAAGTCATTTAACCTAAATCAAGACTTCAATATTTTCTAGAAATTTCCACTAAATTGTGGTTTGTGTCAAAAGAAAGTACAAAATCCAAATGCATCAATTCCTAAGTACCTGCACTGTATAAAAGGTGTTACTTATGTTATTCCTAATCTCTAACACAAACCATGCCACATAGGAGTCATCCCGATTTTTAGTAATGATTTTAGCAACAAAGAGTTTGAGAAGGGTCAGGTAGATTCATTCAAGTGCTACATGGTGTATCTAAACTGGGATGGGATGACACCTGAGTCCTAGACCTTAGCTGGTAATTTGCAGTCAGAAATACATAGAGGCATTTTGTTACCACGGATGTGAAAGTTACTTTGTTAGGACCGACTCAAAGGCCAGGAATATAAAACAACCTATATAAGCTGCTCTCTACATCAACTTTCCATTTAGAAATAAGGAAGAGGAAAAAAAAGTGAAAGTGAGGAAGTACTGCCCCCAAACAGAAGAACAAAGGTCTTGAAACCTCATTTGGGGTGGGTGGCGGGGGGGAGGTGGGGACGACATGTTTTAAAAAGGCAGGGATTACTATCTTCAAAGCAGATTTCTTCTGGAATAGATTAAGTATTCAAGAGACTTTTTTTCTAAACTCACAATCCAACCAAATTATAAAATGACTAACAATACAAAGCTAGTTTAGTCTTAAAAGTTTCTGAAAAGCAACTGGTACAAGGGGATACTTGGAGAAGGAAATGGCTACCCACTCCAGTATTCTTGCCTGAGAAATCCCATAGACATAGAAGCCTGATGGGCGTCCATGGGGTCGCAAAGAGTCAAACACGACTGATCAAGTGGATGTCTTTAATTATACTGAAAACAATAAACGCCATAAAAGTTATTTAGATGGAAAAAAATAGATTGTAAACCATTATTTTTTAAAAAGCAGTGTTCATTGATTTTTTAAAGTGCTATCCTGGCAGCACGGAAGTACTATCCCCATTGTTTATAAATCCCTAGTAATTTTAATAATTTTGACATTCAGTTGGCTAAAGTTACTGAGTTCAGTAACTTACAGGCAATGAGTAAGTAAAACAACATCAATGACAAAAACAAGTCGAGGCATCCTTTATATATGATCTCTTATCTCAAAATAGGAAGAAATACCTAGGGTTGGTTGAGGTAACATTCACCTTGGATCTGAGACTCATAGTAAAAGGATAGATTATTCTTGGTATCTGAAATACATAATATGGGCCCAAATACCTACTTCAAAAATGCAATCTTGTGACACCACTTCTGGCAACACAAAATCTAGCCATATCAAAATAGTTGCAGATCCCCAACTGGGAGAGCACCTTCATGCCTGTATCTTTTCAAATGGTTATATTTTTGCAATAGGTGTTCTTCCTCTGCCTTACCTCATTCACCCATATCCACCAAGACAGGGTTTAGGCATCTTTTTCTGTCAAGTACTTCTTCCCTAATATCCCCAGGGCAGATTTTTACCAAAGTTTGTACTGTATTTCCCTCTGTAATTGTACTATCTACACAATATTTTTGTTTGTTTACATATCTATTTTATCCTACTAGATTATGAATTCCCTGAAGCTGACTTTCTCTTGTTTATCTTTTATAACAATTAAATAATGTCTTGCTTATAGCATGTCCTTAACAAATGCTTGCCGAGTGAAAAGGAAAAATCAGTTCGGAGTCTTGAATAGAGATCTATAATTCTCTGGTTGAAAAAATTATGTTCTAAAAGTTACAGGAAACATTTTCTTATTCTTTTAAATATATCTTAAAAGGGGGTGAAGGGGAGACAAGAAAATGCCTTACAAAGAACAAAGGATACTTGGTATTTTACGATCTTCATTAATAACAATCAGGTCTGTGAAATCTCTTGAGATGCACTGTGGAATAATTTTTTTCAGAGCCAGTCCTCTTCTGTAATAAACATGTGAATTTGGTATAACTGTAGAGAGCTGTTCACAGAGTCGTACTGTTCTCTATAAAACAAAATAACAAAATCTTCAAAAATGAAAAAGAATAAAAATCTAAGTGGCATCTATTTATAAGCAAAAAAGTAATCATTATAGTGTTATTAATAGAGAGCAAGGCTAGGGAAAAATGAAATCCAAACAGTTTCATCCTCCGTCAAAGGCTGATCTACCTAAAACAGTCATTCTCAACTAGGGACAATTTTGTCATCAAGGGATGTTTGGAAATATCTGGAAACATTTTTGGTGGTCATGACTGATGGTAGTGGTAGAAGTTGGCTGCTATGGGTATCTTAATGGATAAAGGCCAGAAATGCTGCTAAACATCCTATAATGAACAGGACAATCTGAACAATAAAAAAAACTCCAGCCCAAAACGTTTAAACAGTGCTGAGGCTGAGAAAGCCCATCATGAAGAATCACACTTGGTGAACCTACATCACATCACTGATACATTTTATTTAGTTTATTTACAGACATTACCTAAGGCAATTACTAAAAATTTAACTCTTCTGAACAAAGTTATTTTAAATAAACTATGTAAGAAAATTAAGAATTCAAGAACTATAGTAATTGATATGTTTACCCCATGAGGTCTATCTGATGTAGTGATGAGAATCTTGGGAGAAGTCTGTCTGTTGAAGTAAGAAGCAAATTCATCTGTAGCTTCATCATAAGCAACCTGAAAACAGAAAGAGAGATAACTTTACATCAAACACTCTACTGGGCCAGCATTTTACAAGCAATTCTAGTAGGATTCTATAACACTGGATATCTAGTTGACTCATGATTTAAAGAGGGCCCAGGAGGGTCAGATTAGCGGCAATATGAAGAGGTTGGATAATTTTCTAGCTGAAGAATACTAATATAAAACTGGAAAAAAAAACTGTCAAAAATAATTTCAAGAAATTGAGATGCATTCATTCTTGAAAAATGGATCCATTTATAGGCAAGAACATCAAGAATCTTGTGTAGAGCTATTCCATTTCCCATATCAACCTGGGTGGTGAAAACAGTAACTTTATCAACTTCAGCACTAATGGTAGCGAGAACCAGCAATCCTGGATCCAGAGGTGGTAGACCAGATTCCAGGATGGGCAGGTGGACTTGGCTTTGACAGTCCAAGGTTACAGGCCTAGTTCAGGGTAGGTGTGGATCAGCCAAAAATTTAAATGAGAGCGCTGGAAGTGAAAAAATCATAGACAAACTGACATAATCTCTCCCCAAATCCTTGACTGACAACTAAGCTACACGTAAGAGAGACCTGAGAACCCAGTGCACATGAAAGACAAGGGAGACTTGAGAAATGGCTGCAACTTTGAATGCATTCCTCAATCCACACACACTGCAGTTGGCAGAATGCAACCTCTACCCAAATCAGTGGCTGACCACTGAGTCACACAAACACAGGGAAAAATCTCTAGGAAGGAAGGTTAAAAATAACACAAACTAAGCAGTAGTGTAATGCTACTGTCAGAGAGATTCCAGTTTAAGTCCAGACAAGTTACTAAAACAACAACAAAAAAATCAATAACCTGTAAAAAAAGAATAAAAATAATCCAGAGTTACTGCAATGTTTTCTAAAAATGTCCAGTTTTCAACCAAGATATTAGATATACAAAGAAACAGAAAGGTATGATGTATAATCAAGAAAAGAGAAGTCAATAAAAACTGACTGAATGGGTCCAGATGGTGAATTTAGTGACAATTTCAAAGCCGTCATACCAAATATATCCAAGGAATTAAGGAAAAATACAGGCTTTTTAGCCTGTAAAAATATTGTAAAGTAGATCTAAGATGCAGAAAAATCAATAATCTTGAAAACAGATTACTAACGATCCAATCTGAAGGACGGAGAACACAATCATAGCAAAAAGAGCAAGGCTGCAGAAATTTTTAGGATAATGTTAACCATTTCAACAGTGTGTTAAAAGGAAATCCCTCAAGGAGAGAAGAGGGCAGAAAAAAAAATATTTCAAGAAATAATGAATTAAAAACTTAACTGACAGGTCCAAACTCAACAAACATTAATTAAGTAGAATTAAAAAAAGAACAATACTTAAACATAACAGTGTCAAACTGGTAAAAGCCAAAAAACCCAGAAAACCTTAATAAATCATGTGCAGGGGGAAAATGTAATGACTGGTTTCTCAAAAGAAATAGTGAAGGTCAAAATTCAACGGAACAAGTTCAAAGAAAAAAACAGGTCAACCAAGGATTCTATGTCTCACAAAATTTTTTAAAAAATAAAGGCAAAATAAATGCTTTTAAAAAGACAAAAACTGAGATAATTAGATCTCAGACCTGCTACAAAAACAAAGGCTTAAGAAAATCCTGCAAGCTGAAAGAGAACAATACTGGATGATCCAGAGGCAGGAAAGAAGAGGACTGTGAACAGGTAATGCTGAAGGTAAACATGAGACTTTGCGGGTGTGTTTCGTGTGTAAACTCTTAATTTTTTTTTTTAAACATGAGGATGTTTTTTTTAAACATCATTGAGGATGTTTAAAGCAGTAATTACAACACTGGGTTTATAACAGAGACACATAACAACATGTGCTGACAATTAACAGCATGAGTAAGAGTGGAGGTCACAAAGCTATACTGGTGCAAACTTGCTGTATTTTACCAGAATTGTGTCAGTATTTACTAGAAGTAGATTGTGATAAATCATTCTCCAGAACAAATCTTATGCTTGGACATTTATTCAATTGAAAAGGACTGAAATGAAACAAAATATGTCCCAGACCACAATAAAATTGAATTTGAAATCAACAGCAGAAATTAGCAGAAATCCTGGAAATCCTGAAATATTTGGAAATTAAACAAGATACTTCTTGAAAATTGTAAACCAAAGAAGAAATCACCAGAGAAATTAGAAAATATCTTCAACAGAATGAAAATGAAAACACCACAAACACACCAAAATGTATGGAAGGTGGTTACAGCAGTGCTTGGGCGAACACCAGAGTTTTATATGCTTATGTTAGAAAGAAAAAATAAAATCAATAATCTAAGCTTCCATCTTAGGAAGGTAGAAAAAGAAGAGCAACTAAAACCCCAAGTGAGCAGAAAGAAAAAAAAAATAAGGATGGTGGGGGGAAACTAATGAACTAAAAAAATACAGCAAGCAAGAAGAAATCATCTTTCATTAGAAGAGGTACTCAGATGTTAATGATGAAAGAAATGCATCTTAAAACTTGTGGGCTATAGCAAATGTGAATTTTATGACCATAATTGCTCATCCTAAAAAGATGAAAATGAGTTAATCAAATAAACAAATATAGAATAAACTCAGAGTATAAAAGAAATAATAAACGTAAGAGGAGATATAAGTGAATTAGAAAACATTTTATAGAGAAATAAAATAGTAACTTGAAAAGAATAACAAAACAGGTATGTCTCTGGTGAAAGCTCAAATAAACAAGATTAGGAATGAAAACAGGGTATTACTTCAGTCTCACTCATGAGCATATTCTAAACAATGCATTTAACAAACCAATATTTTAAGAAGATAAAACACCTTAACTAAATTGGATTTACCCCATGAATAGAACAGGTTTAACACTAGAAAGTCCATCTCAATATTTGCAAAAAGTGCATAAATTGCCTTAATATTTGCAGGAAAGACATCTAACTTTCTAATTCATTAAGCAAACAAAGCAGCAAAAAAAAGAATGGAATTTCCATAACTCATAAGGAAAATCTACCATTAATGACACATACATTAATGATGATACACTGCAAGTATTCTTTAAAATTAGTAACATGGCATAGAGGATAATACTGCTTTTTAAAATTTATTTGACATTATGGTGCAGTTCTAGTAAGCATAAAAGAAATTGTTAATGGTTTGAAAGAAACAAAAACCTATTTGCAGAAATGATTATCTAAACATGAAATGAAAACATTCAGAAAAATTATTAGAAGCAAATTCTACTGATTAAAAGATCATGATTCAAAAATCAATCTCATTTTTGTAAATCAGCAAAGCAAATAGTTTTCAGAGAGATGTGATTTATACTAATAAGAAAAAAATGTAAGATACAGGAATAGTTCTAGCAAGATTTATGTGTATAACTCGTATGAAGAAAACAATGATATTCACTGAAATACATCTTCAGTATTTAAAGGCCCAGTGAAGCAAAATTAGAGATACCAAGGGAACATTTCATGCCAAGATGGGCACAATAAACAACAGAAATGGTATGGACCTAACAAATGCAGAAGATATTAAGAAGAGATGGCAACAATACACACAAGAACTATACAAAAGAGATTTTCATGACCCAGATAATCACGATGGTGTGATCACTCACCTAGAGCCAGACATCCTGGAATGCATAGTCAAGTGGGCATTAGGAAGCATCACTACAAACAAAACTACTGGAGGTGATGGAATTCCAGTTGAGCTATTTAAATAATGATGCTGTGAAAGTGTTCCACTCAATATGTCAGCAAATCTGAAAAACTCAGTAGTGGCCACAGGACTGGAAAAGGTCAGTTTTCATTCCAATCCCAAAGAAAGGCAATGCCAAAGAATGCTCAAACTACCTCACAATTGCACTCATCTCATATTGGAGAAGGAAATGGCAACCCACTCCAGTGTTCTTGCCTGGAGAATCCCATGGACGGAGGAGCCTGGTGGGCTGCCGTCTATGGGGTCGCACAGAGTCGGACACGACTGAAGCGACTTAGCAGCAGCAGCAGCATACAATAGCAAAGTGATGCTCAAAATTCTCCAAGCCAGGCTTCAACAGTCCATGGACCATGAACTTCCAGATGTTCAAGATGGATTTAGAAAAGGCAGAGGAACCAGAGATCAAACTGGATCCACTGGATCATTGAAAAAGCAAGAGAGTTCCAGAAAAACATCTACTTTTGGTTTACTGACTACGTCAAAGCCTTTGACTGTGTGGATCACAACAAAATGTGGAAAATTCTGAGAGAGATGGGAGTATCAGACCACCTGACCTGCCTCTTGAGAAATCTGTATGCAGGTTAAGAAGCAACAGTTAGAACTGGACATGGAACAAGAGACTGGTTCCAAATAGTAAAAGGAGTACGTCAAGGCTGTATATTATCACCCTGCTTATTTAACTTATATGCAGAGTACATCATGAGAAATGCTGGGCTGGATGAAGCATATGCTGGAATCAAGATTGCCAGGAGAAGTATCAATAACCTCAGATATGCAGATGACACCACCCTGATGGCAGAAAGTGAAGAAGAACTAAAGAGCCTCTTGATGAAAGTGAAAGAGGAGAGTGAAAAAGCTGGCTTAAAACTCAACATTCAGAAAACTAAGACTATGGCATCTGGTCCCATCACTTCATGGCAAATAGATGGGGAAACAATGGAAACAGTGGTAGACTCTATTTTGGGGGGCTCCAAAATCATTGCAGATGGTGATGGCAGCCATGAAATTAAAAGATGCTTGCTCCTTGGAAGAAAAGCTATGACCAACCTAGATAGCATATTAAAAAGCAGAGACATTATGGTACTACCAACAAAGGTCCATCTAGTCAAAGCTATGGTTTTTCCAGTAGTCATGTATGGATCTGAGAGTTGGACCATAAAGAAAGCTGAACACTGAAGAATTGATGGAGTTGATTGAAGAATTGTTGGAGAAGATTCTTGAGAGTCTCTTGGACTGCATGGAGATCCAACCAGTCCATCCTAAAGGAGATCAGTCCTGGGTGTTCACTGGAAAGACTGATGCTGAAGCTGAAACTCCAATACTTTAGTCGCCTGATGTGAAGAACTGACTCATCTGAAAAGACCGTAATGCTGGGAAAGACTGAAGGAAGGAGGAGAATGGGACAACAGAGGATGAGATGGTTGGATGGCATCACAGACTTAATGGACATGAGTTGAGTAAACCCTGGGAGTTGGTGATGGACAGAGGGGCCCGGCATGCTGCAGTCCATGGGGTCGCAAAGAGTCGGACACGACTCAATGACTGAATTGAACTGAAACAAGACACATATACATACATACATATATACTAAGACTTCACTGGTGGTTCAGATGGTAAAGCATCTGCCTACAATGTGGGAGACGTTCCCAATCCCTGCGTTGGGAAAAATCCCCTGGAGAAGGAAATGGCAACCCTCTCCAGTGACTCTTGCCAGGAAAATCCCATGGATGGAGGAGCCTGGTAGGCTACAGTCAATGGGGTCTCAAAGAGTTGGACACAACTGAGCCACTTCACTACCTACCTACCTGCATATATACTATATATATAAATACACACACACACACACACACACACACACACATACACACATATAGGGTTGGCCAAGAAGTTCGTTCTGTAAGATGGCACAGAAAAACCCGCATGAACTTTTTGGCCAAGCCAATACTACCTAGATTCTGACACTGATCTGATTTAGTATGATTCATACTTTTATATGGAAGATGAAAGATCCAGAAAGATAACACTCTTGAAGAGAGGGATTGGAGGACGGGGATGGTGAGGGGCATCTTTCCCTCACAGCTATCAAAACTTACCATGAAGCTAAATAATCCAGAAACTAAAGAACCGATCCAGTGACAAATGACCAAAAAAAAAAAAAAAAGACTCAGCACACAGGGACAACTAATGTATCACACGGCACTAAAATGTACTATGAGAAAGACTGTACTACTTCAAAAATGGTGCTGGGAAGCTGGTTATGTAAGAGGGAGAAAGAGGGAAGAGTGGAAGAAAGATACTGATTTCCTTTCTCACTCTAATAAGAGAAATCTGTTTCTGATAATTAAGTACATGAAGTGTTGTAAAACCTTGACTCTTTCACTGTACTGTTGCAAACTAAAGGGAAAAGTGAAAAATTATCTTGAAACCAAGAGTTTTATATGGACACACAAAAAATAACATCAGATTACCTTAGTTGTCAAAATGTCTAACAAATACTACACATATCTATAGTAAAAATTTATAAAATAAGGACTGCTTTTCAAATGACAGTAAAAGACACTGGAAATATTATTGATTAAATGACAAGTTTATCTAAGCATAAAATACCTTTTGAGAAAATAAATAATTTATTGACTTTTTCTACAGCATTGTTGGAAAACCAACTATGAAATAATCTTCAACAAGTAATAAGATAATATGCCAGCATTATAGCTAAATCAATCCATTAATACAACTTCACCAGCTAGTACTTTAAACACTGGCATAAGAACAGATAATTTATCAATGTGATTATCCAAATTTATTTAAGACTTCTAACATTTACCTCTTCATCATTAGGATCTACTATGGTTTCATCATACACTCGCTGGTTGTCAATAGTCTTGGGTACAGGCTTTGGTGGAGCCTAAATAAAAGAAAAAAATGTTAAGTCTGGGAAGCATTTCACATTAATAATTTTGCATTATGCTTGGGGAAGAATAACAAAAATCTGTAAATAATGCAAAAAGTCAATCTGTTTCTCATTCAACCCACTGCTACATTAGTCCTAGTAACAATATTGAGTAAGAGGCTTTTTAAGTCTCTGAGCACACACATGCACTTACTGGAAGAATCGCTGACAGGATAAAATGGCTTAAAACCAGGCAAAAGTAGCAGAAAGAGAAAACGGAATTCAAGATGATTATTCACAAAGATGAAAAATATCAAACATAACAGAAAAATCACAAAGGTATATATTTAGGTAGCTTTGTTCGTATACTTTCGGAAAGCTATTCAGAAATATCTAACAAAGGCTAAAAATCTGTATCTTTCTGCTGAACTAGTAATTCTAAGTTTAGAGAATTTATGGTAAGGAATGAAAAGGGGAGCAATTTATACAAAGAAATATGTACAATCACTATGGTTTAGTGGAAATGAACAGTAAATAGGGCAAATGTCCAACAAGATAATGACTATGGCATTGCCAACTTAATGGAATACCATTAGCATCAGCAATCACATACACTCAGCTTAGATCAAGAAATTGTGTACACGAAATTTTACCAAAACCATAACCATACACTGATTAAAACTAATCTAAAATATACGTACACTAACAGAGATGAATATGACCTGAAAAACTATTTAGGAATACTTTTTTATTATTTTATGAAATGAATATTAAGTTTTAAGTAATTTTTTAAAAAGAGGCAGTTCTATATCATCTATCAATCCAAAAACAAGAATGGTGATATTTTCAAATGGTGATCAGCATATTAATTTGCTGTAACTAACTGATTATTGCGTTAAAAAGAGACTAACACTGCTTGATAGGATTTTGCAGGTGAAAACAGTCTTAATATTGGAATTTCCTGTTATTTAATCTAATACTATTCAAGAGAATTCATGAAAAAGTAGTATTTAGTTTGTATACAGTCTATGTATATAGTCTGTATTTTTCCCTTCCTCACAAATGCTTATTATTACTTGGTACTCCATCTTAAGTAAGAGATGGGAGGAGGGGGAGTTGAACATTTTTAAAATTTTGCAAGTATAAAACGCAACCTAGAACTATAAATAAAATGAAAATAGCTTAGCTGTGCAATAATGCAGAAGCATTCAATAGTTCTTTTAAAATGTTTCAATAGAAAGATTTCATCTTTTGTCAGTATCACAAAAATAGCTAAATCCTTTCTTGATGCTCTCTTCTTTGCCACAATCTACTCAGGGGTCTCACCTTCCTCCTACCCCCCATTTTTACTCTTCACAGGTTTATACTCTCTGTGTAAGCTCTCATTCTCACACATCCCAACCCTACAACAGAAGAGGCCCTACTATGCCTTTCTTCAGCCTAGCGTAACAAAATGCCTTTGCTTCAAGTCTGAAGAACTCCAGTTACAGGCCTATGGTGGGGATCTTCTCCATTCCCAGTAAGGGATAATGTGTCTCTGCCTCTCAAACACATAAAGTTATGTAAAATAAGCAAGCTGGAAGTATATACACCATTTTGAAAATTTGAAAACATGCAAAATACCACTACTCCTGTACGTACTGTATTTATGTACACAAACATAATAAAGGAAACAAAGCGCATGGGAATAATAAAACACAATTTCATGAGTTATTGTCCCTTTTTTTTTTTGACCCTGCTTCGAGACAAAAGGGATCTTAGTTCCCCAATCAATGGAGGATCAAACCCTTGCCTCCTGCAGGGGAAGTGTGGAATCTTAACCACTGGATTGCCAGGGAAGTCCCAATGAGTGGTTGTCTATGGAGGGGAAAGCAATCAGAAAATACCACATAAGACACTTGAACACTATATACTAACGCATAATTTCTTGAGTAAAGGAAAGAAAGGGGTGTGCTGTATTGTTTTTACATCATTTTAAACATTCAAAATATTTCATAATAAATTTTAAAATAAACTGATTCAATGTAAATATCAGGGAACATTCCTTAATACAAGATATAAAGCAGAGGACTAAAATTTTATTTACCTTATCACCAAGAGCCTCTCTCTCTTTTTTAAGTTTTTTCTTAGCTGCCAACTTTTCCTAAAGGATTTAAAAAAGAAAAGAACAACATTGAGAAACTACTAGTTACATAGCAAACACATAATGAAATTACTAATGCTATGAATATTTAAACTGACCAGTCTTAGAACTGTATTAAAATAAACATCCAGACTTAGATTTTCACACCCGAGTTATTGTAAACCAGATGATCTTACTCCCTCAAAATAATCTAAATTAACGTTTGAATATTTAAAATTTCATTAGCTTTATCTTTTACTCTAAAGCCTCAAATAAAGTGAAAGTGCAAAATGTATACTAAACAAGTTAATAAGCTTTTGTTATTTTGCATTCCTAAAAAGTTGCTAAAAAGCCTCTTGATGAAAGTGAAAGTGGAGAGTGAAAAGATTGGCTTAAAGCTCAACATTCAGAAAACGAAGATCATGGCATCTGGTCCCATCACTACATGGGAAATAGATGGGGAAACAGTGGAAACAGTGTCAGACTTTGTTTTTCTGGGCTCCAAAATCACTGCAGATGGTGACTGCAGCCATGAAATTAAAAGACGCTTACTCCTTGGAAGGAAAGTTATGACCAACCTAGATAGCATATTCAAAAGCAGAGACATCACTTTGCCAACAAAGCTTCGTCTAGTCAAGGCTATGGTCTTTCCTGTGGTCATGTACGGATGTGAGAGCTGGACTGTGAAGAAGGCTGAGCACCGAAGAATTGATGCTTTTGAACTGTGGTGTTGGAGAAGACTCTTGAGAGTCCCTTGGACTGCAAGGAGATCCAACCCGTCCATTCTGAAGGAGATCAGCCCTGGGATTTCTTTGGAAGGAATGATGCTAAAGCTGAAACTCCAGTATTTTGGCCACCTCATGCAAAGAGTTGATTCATTGGAGAAGACCCTGATGCTGGGAGGGATTGAGGGCAGGAGGAGAAGGGGACGACAGAGGATGAGATGGCTGGATGGCATCACTGACTCGATGAATGTGAGTCTGAGTGAACTCCGGGAACTGGTGATGGATAGGGAGGCCTGGCGTGCTGCAGTTCATGGGGTCGCACGACTGAGCGACTGATCTGATCTGATCTGAACAAGCTGCAACCTAAAGAAAACTTATGGCTATTCTGGTGGCTTCTCTTGAAAAGCGCTAAAAACAATGATGAGAGTTTTCACATTGTTTACAATAAATCCATTACTAGTTGTTCAAACATTTTATAATCAAAATATGCTTTTATTATTCAGAATCCACAGGATGTACTGTAAATCTGTAACTTCTGGGGACCTCTAAACAGGATTCTTGACACACAATATAAAAAATTTCTTTTCCCTAGCGCCTGTTGATCCTCAATCCACCAGGTCTCCGATTAGAAATTACAGACCCAAAAAAGCTAGGACGCCCTTGCCCCATACATGCGCACCAAAATGGATTTTTTGTCCCTTCCAGGTACTCCAACAGCACTTTGTCACCTACAACAAATAAGACACTGTGCAGGGCCTTAACAAGTCTAGAAAGAGGCAGCAGGCAAGTAAAAAGAATAGTGTGTATGAATTTTCGCGGTATGCAGTAAGCAATTTGTTTCCAAGAGTAATTTAACCACAAATGAGCACCGTGACTTTGGGCTTTATCTTTTTCTATGTGTTTACCTCCTAGATTGGTAGAAGGACAATGAGGGAAAGAGTAAATCCAATTTCTAGAAACTTTATACAGTCTAACTTCGGTAAGAGCGGTTACAGCAATCAGAGAAGGACCATTTTGGATGTTTGTACTGCCTGTATTGCAGATTTTAGGCATTAACCAACTTTAGGTTGACGAGGTAAATCGGAGACCAAGATTTTTGCCTTCTAATGTCTGGCGGGTGGGGGCGGGGGGCAGAGGAGCCGGGCAAGAAAGTAAATTTTAGTACTAGGAGAGCAAGACTTCTTGCTTTCTTTCGCAACGGAGGGCAACAGAGCTGACAAGGAAAGCAATCCTTGCTGCTCAGACGGAAAGCTGCGCTGAGACTGTGGTAAAAATGAAGGTGCAGGAACCAGGGCAAGGTTGCTTGGCCCCTACCCCTTCCGGATTAATAAACGCCGCCTGCGACCCGGGCAGGGGTGACCACGCATGTGCATCATCCAGCCCGCCCCACCCCACTGGCTCTAGAGCGACACAGCGCACGCGCCCTGGCGACTACGCCGCCTCATACCTTCCGCTGTTGCTGTTTCCACCGCGTGAACATTAAGTGTCGCCGCTGTTTGTTCTTAATTTCCGAAATGCTGAATCCTGGAGGAAAGGCAGCCGTCTTTGGGGGTTGGACCCCGCTTTCCGTCGTCCCATCCTCACCGACTGCAGCCTCCTGAACTTCTTCAGTAGCGGCTTTGCGTTTCAGGCCTTTCTTTCCGCTGCCGCCGCTCTTATCTCCGGCCTTCGCCATGGTATTTTTGCTCCTTGTGGTCTGTACGGAAACGGAAGTAGCTTCTTCTTCCCACCCCCGTCCTTAAGCTTTTATTTCCGGGGTCGGGAAGTTCTTAAAGGAAAGTGTGTTTGCTGAGTTTTATCAGTTTAAGGAGGTGCTGAAATTTAGGCTTGAGGAGTATACGGAGCTTGTCCATGCGTGTAAACTGTGAAATGAGTTGCTGAAATCCATTATTGACTGTTATCCATGTGAGAGCCCTTCAAACCTGTCGGACTCTTTGCGACCGCATGGACTGTATGTAGCCTGCCAGGCTCCCCTATCCGTGGAATTATCCAGGCAAGAATACCGGAGTGGATTGCTATTTCCTTCTCCAGGGGATCTTCCCCACCCAGGGATAGAACCTGGGTCTCCTGCATTGCAGGCTGATTCTTTACCACTGAGCCACTATGGCCTAAGTACAAAACAATCTTTATAGCGTTTGCATTCTACTAGAAACTAAAATGATCTCCCAAATAATTACTGTGGTAAGCTATTACATATGCATGGTGTTGTAAAAATCAGTTCAGTTCAGCTCAGTCGTGTCCGACTCTTTGCGACCCCATGAATCGCAGCACGCCAGGCCTCTCTGTCCATCACCAACTCCCGGAGTTCACTCAGACTCACGTCCATCGAGTCAGTGATGCCATCCAGCCATCTCATCCTCTGTCGTCCGTTTCTCCTCTTGCCCCCAATCCCTCCCAGCATCAGAGTCTTTTCCAGTGAGTCAACTCTTCGCATGAGGTGGCCACAGCACTGGAGTTTCAGCTTTAGCATCATTCCTTCCAAAGAAATCCCAGGTTGTAAAAATAGAACAGGATAAAAGAAGATGAGGGGATAAAGGGATGGGTTGCTGCTAAGTCACTTCAGTCGTGTCCGACTCTGTGTGACCACATAGACGACAGCCCACCAGGCTCCCCCGTCCCTGGGTGCCATTGCCTTCTCCAGCTCTTAAATAGGATTCTGAGAGTGGTCTTAATTATTGAGCAGAAATTTGAAGGGCATATGGGTTATGCCACCCCACTCCAGTACTCTTGCCTGGAAAATCCCATGGATGGAGGAACCTGGTGGGCTGCAGTCCATGGGGTCGCGAAGAGTCAGACACGACTGAGCGACTTCACCTTTACTTTTCACTTTCATGCATTGGAGAAGGAAATGGCAACCCAATCCAGTGTTCTTGCCTGGAGAATCCCAGGGACAGGGAAGCCTGGTGGGCTGCCGTCTATGGGGTCGCACAGAGTTGGACATGACTGAAGTGACTTAGCAGCAGGGGGTAACGAACCTGGCTGCAATGCAGGAGACCCAGGTTCCATCCCTGAGTCTGGAAGATACCCTGGAGAAGGAAATGGCAACCCACTCCAGTATTCTTGCCCCCAAATTCAAATGGACAGAGGAGCCTGGTGCATTACAGTCCATGTGATAGGAAAAGAGTGGAACACCACTTAGTGACTGAACAGTAACAACAAATGGAGCATACAGTGCAGTTATCTGGGGGAAGATCTGTTAATATGAGAAAAGCAAAGATTTTTATCTGGGAGAAAAGCTGTCCAGGCCAAGAAAACGTTCAGCTCCAAGGCTTCAGTCAGTAGTGAGCCTGGCTTGTTCAGAAAAGCTCATTGAAGCCAGAGGTCAATGAGAGAGGAGAGTAAAGGTGGGCAGGAGTGGACATGGGAGGTTAGGGTGACAGATTGTGTAAGATTTTGTAAGGACTTTGGCTTTTATGTGAGATGCAGATTTCTTGAAAGATTTTGAGTAAAGGAATGGTGTGATGACATATTTTAAAAGCATCACTGAGACTCTTCTGAGAGTAGACTGTAGGGGAGGGAAAGTGATGGGAGGGGAGAAATGAATGTCTTGAATCGGTGGTTCTAGTGGAGGTGGTAAGAGGTGAACAGATTGTTTTGGGAGGTAGAATTCCTGACAGTTGAATGAAAGGCGAAAGAGAAGAGTCACAGATGACTCCCAGATGTTTGACTGAATGACAGGAAGGTTGGAGAGAGAGGTATGGGCTGGAGATCAGAACTGGGGAGTCATCAGCTAATGGATAGTAATTCAAACTATTATAGTGAGTGTAGATAAAGAACTGACATAGAGAAGAGAATGATGGACTGAACCCTGAAGCAGTCTCACATGAAGAGCTAGAAAGAAAAGGACCTAGTAAAGGAGAATGAGAAGGGAAAATCAAGAGAGTAGTGTGTCATGAAAGAAAACATGTTTTCCCAGTGATTAAATTTTGCTATATTTCTCATTCTAATTTTAGGAAAATGACCTCCAAACAATTCTTTTTCGTTTACTATCAGCAGTTGATTTTTGAGAAATTACCTTAATTTCAAGTTATATGTTTCAATATTGACATTGGGTGTTTTGATAGTCTAATATTTTGGTTTCCAGCCTTCATTTTCACCTTTTCAACTTCTTTTAAACAGGATATTAAAGATATCAAAACTGTATTTTAGAATACAAGCTCCACCAAAACCTTCTACCAAGCTACAAGTCTAGAATTGTGATTTGAAAACAAAACTTGTCTGTTTAGATCCAAAACTGAATTTGAATTATACAATACAATAAAAAGGAAAAAATAGTGTGGAGCTGAAAAGTCACTAGTCTACAGGTTTGGCTTCAAGCAGTCATAAAAATATTACTTGGCTTATTTTAAGAGGAATAATCAGATTGTAATTGAGGTGGGGTGGGGCAGCAGGAGGAGACAGACCAGCCTTTATCTAAAAAACAGACTGAAATATTTTGGAATTCTCTTCTAGTCTTAGTATTTTCTGTCTCTCTACATATAGTACATTCTTTCCTTGTAAAAATAAAATAATCCTGAAGTGGATAACTGTCTATTTATTTAGAGGTGCCATACAAGAGCTGTTTATAGAGGCTGCTTTCCTTGCTTGTTGGTAATGATAGTTGTAGGAGTTGAATAAAATGATTTCTATGATCAGAATAGAATTCTTATCGGGAAGAAATCACAAAAGTGTTGACCAATTCAGCAAAAGTGTGTTTACTACTACTCAAATGAATAGGGAGAGCAAGTATGATGGAAACAGTGGGCTCTGTGTTCAGATCTGTGTTTAGATTTTGATTCAGTCACATAGACGCTATAAAATCTCAGTTAAATCAGTAATCTCTCTGAGCCTCATTTTCTTCATCTGTTAACTGGGCTAATATTACCACATAGTTTCATTGGATAACGTACATTGAAGAAACATACACATGCAATAAATGCTAACTAGTTATTTTTATTACTTCTAGATCTAGAGGCTAAACTAAACATTGTTGAGGAAAAAAGACATGCTTGCCCTCAAGTAGCTTACAGTTTGGAAGAATATAAAACAATTGTAGTGTAAGTATTCAGTAGTGTTTGATGTTGAGTGCTCTAGTTTGAGGTCCATTTCTTCCATGCACTTCTTTTCAGTAACTGCTTTATTGTTTATTATTTTAAGGGCCTACTCCTAATAGAGTATACATTATTTTAAAATAACACATTTAATTTTGATAGTTAATAACTTTTTTTACTTGATATTTGAGAATACAAATATACATGATATTCCAGAATACCCTGGAATACAACACATGGACACCAGATGAGTTCAGTGATACAAACAAATATAACCTAAGATTCTGCTGAAAAAATTTGATCTGTGTTTACAATATGACTTAAGCTCTTTACATAACAGAAACCATTCAAAAGTACAAAATATTTGTCTATTGCATGAGGAAAAAGAAATACCACATTTAGGGATAAAAATTTTTTTGTTTACAATGTGCTATAACTCTTTAAGAAACACAAAGTAATAAATTAATGCTCTCTGAGCTTGAATCATGCCATTCAGTTTGTTAATGGTTAAAGAAAAACCAAAATAGAGGCATCATTTTGAGTATACTTTTAGACCAAACACTCATAGTTATATAACTAAAACTTGTAAACTGTCCAGATTTGCCCAAAGTCTGACTCTGATCTAAAACTAAAACAGCTTTTTTCAGGTCAGTATGACCTTACAGCTTCCCAGCAAATTGCCATAGACAGTTAAGTTTACACAGTGCTGCTACCATATAAAGACTGTAAGTTTCTAGTAACCAGTCACACACACAACATACGCACACATGCACAAATGTGCTCCCTCATTCATGCTTTTTAAACTCAGCTGTCACTGCTGCATGCTGAGTTTCTAACCACGTTTCAGCTCAAAATTGCCCTGTTTTGAGCAGTGTTTCTTGCTCAATAAAATGCTTATATCAAGTAAAGCTCTCCACATTTTCTTTTGACAGGACAATAGAACTATTACAGAGCTAGTTTCTCATCTGTGAATATTTCCCTGGTATCCAAGACCTGTTTTTGGCAATTAAATTACTTATCTCATAGAAGTTTGAGAAGCCTCTTTTTTGTTTATTGTATACCTTAAATTGTCTTAGTGACTAATGAAGATGGTAGAGTAGTTATTACAAGAATTCACAGTGTCAATACAATTCTCAGGATGTCAGCTCTCCTTTGAAAGAAGTTAAAAAAGTCAATGAGTAGAATGAATACAGTTTTGTGAGGTGATATTAGAGCCAAACACACTCCTATCCAAAACTGAATTAGAATGACTCAAATATGATAACTTCTCAAATACTGAAAACCTGGAGATTAACTGTATGGTTAATACTGTCATCTCTATGTACTCCACACTACGAAATAGACATAATGCATATCCTGGCCTTTCCAGAAACCATAAATATATTAGGAACCAACAGTTTTCTTCCAGAAGTCTTTATAGATTGTAATAATTTCCTTGAGACTTTTAACGTTTTTTCAGTAGACACTAAACTTGGCCATGATGGTGTTGGATGGAAGGACAGTCCTCACTTTATGTTCTGAGTAGTCTTATCCTTAGCATTCCCTGGTGGCTCAGATGGTAAAAGCATCTGCCTACAAAGTGGGAGACCTGGGTTTGATCCCTGGGTTGGGAAGATCCCCTGGAGAAGGAAATGGCAGCCCACTCCAGTATTGTTGCCTGGAAAATCCCATGGACAGGGAGCCTGGCAGGCTGCAGTGCATGGGGTCGCAAAGAGTCGGACATGACTGAGCGACTTCACTTTCACTTTCAAGGTGGGCTGTTTGCATAAACAGGTTTTTTTTTTTTTTTTTTTTTTTTTCTGCCTGCTAATATTTGCAGAGTGCATGTAGTTCAGTGGCACCCCACTCCAGTACTCTTGCCTGGAAAATCCCATGGACAGAGGAACCTGGAAGGCTGCAGTCCATGGGGTCGCTGAGAGTCAGACACAACTGAGCGACTTCCCTTTCACTTTCATGCATTGGAGAAGAAAATGGCAACCCACTCCAGTGTTCTTGCCTGGAGAATCCCAGGAACGGGGGAGCCTGGTGGGCTGCTGTCTGTGGGATCGCACAGAGTCGGACACGACTGAAGCGACTTAGCAGCAGCAGCAGCAGCAGCATGTAGTTCCACCATATCAGAAATGTTGATACACATTTCTGATCCTTAACAGGAAAAGTAACACCACAATAAAAATCCAGTTTCACTAAAATATCATCTCTGGCACCCCACTCCAGTACTTTTGCCTTGAAAATCCCATGGACGGAGTAGCCTGGTAGGCTGCAGTCCATGGAGTCGCGAAGAGTTGGACACGACTGAGCGACTTCACTTTCACTTTTCACTTTCCTGCATTGGAGAAGGAAATGGCAACCCACTCCAGTGTTCTTGCCTGGAGAATCTCAGGGACAGGGGAGCCTGGTGGGCTGCCGTCTATGGGGTCGCACAGAGTCGGACACGACTGAAGCGACACAGCAGCAGCAGCAGCAAAGTAATTTCTACCACACAATTGCACTCATCTCACACACTAGTATGGAGAAGGGAACAGCAACCCCCTCCAGTGTTCTTACCTGGAGAGTCCCAGGGACAGGGGAGCCTGGTGGGCTGCCATCTGTGGGGTCGCACAGAGTTGGACACGACTGAAGTGACTTAGCAGCAAAGTGATTTCTTGTTGTTTGAGTTCATCACAAAAGCTTTTATTTATATTTTTGTAAGGTATTCAGTGCCTCTGGATGATATTTCTGACTATGGAACAAGCATAAATATAAAAATCAGCCTAGCATGACTTTTGTATATCTAAGTATTTAGTATTCTGTTAATTGATTCATTCAACAAATATTTATTAAATCATACTTAATGCCAGATCCTCTGGCTTTTTTAAGATATGTATTTATAGAATTAAAAAACAAAAAGCAACTCCCTGTTCTCAAAGAATTCCAGTAGGGAGAGCCCAAGTACAGAATCAAATCCCCAGAGTATGAGAGGTTCAATGACCATTACCATGTTTTATAATCAAGACCAAATTTCTTCTCACATCTTCTTTAAAGAACCAAATTAGGTGTATTTGTAAGTCACTTGTGGCTCAGATGGTAAAGCATCTGCCTGCAATGCGGAAGACCCGGGTTCAATCCCTGGGTTGGGAAGATCTCCTGGAGAAGGAGATGGCAACCCACTTCAGTATTCTTGCCTGGAAAATCTCATGAATGGAGGAGCCTGTTAGGCTACAGTCCATGGGGTCACAAAGAATTGGCACGACTGAGCGACTTCACTTCATTACTTCACTTACTTGTGGTAGCTCAGAATATATTTTCCATAGATGTTAACCCACGTGTTGTGATTAGATCACCCAAACCAGAGATACAAATATCAGTTGTTTACAACCAATACTGTTTATTTTCTGCCACGTTTATGTTCTAATTTTCCATTATCGTAGAATTACAATGTGACATAAAATACTTTCTACTGTTACCATTTCACAAACAAAATATAGCAAGCATTCTGTATAATTATCAGACAAAAATGAAAGCTGATGGAAGCATAGTCCTTAGCTTAGGCTGAAGTGAAGTAGAGTGAAAGTCACAGTCATGTCTGACTTTTTGCTACCCTGTGGACTATACAGTCCATGGAATTCTTCAGGCCAGAATACTGAAGTGGTTAGCCTTTCCCTTCTCTAGGGGATCTTCCCAACCCAGGAATCAAACCCAGGTCTCCCGCATTGTAGGCGGATTCTTTCCCAGCTGAGCCACAAGGGAAACCCATAGCTTAGGCTAGCAGTTTTCAAGCTTTTATCCTTAAAAATTATTGGAAAAAATTTTTTTAAATAAATAAAAAGCTTAAAAAGAATTATTGGGGACTCCAAAGAACATTTGTTTATATGCTTTATATCTATCAATATTTACCATGTAGAAAATTTTAATTTCTTCAGTTTTCTTAGAAAAAATTTATTTAAAAATAATAACAATAAACCAATTATGTATAATATACACACTTTGTGAAAATAAATATATTTTTCCAAACAAAAAGGCCAATGCGAAGTGACATTTTACATGCTTTGCAAATCTCTTTTATGTCTGACTTAATGGGAGATACTGCATTTTTCTCTAATGTCTGTGTTTAACATATTGTGGCATACCATTTTGGTTAAAGAATAAAATGAAAAATCTGGCCTCCAACAGGTCTGTGATTGGAAAAGGGAGGAGTGTTTAAGAACTTCAGCAGATAGCCAAGGATGTTGTTTTTGATATTACATTAATATTTGACTAGTAAGTTTTTTAAAGATTGAAAGTGAATGAAAGTCGCTCAGTTGTGTCCAACTCTTTGCGACCCCATGGACTGTGTAGTCCATGGAATTTTCTAGGCCAGAGTACTGGAGTGGGTAGCCTTTCCCATCTCCAGAGGATCTTCCCAACCCAAGGATCAAACCCAGGTCTCCCACACTGCAGGTGGATTCTGTACCAGCTGAGCCACAGGGGAAGCCCAAGAATACCAGTGTGGGTAGCCTATCCCTACTCCAGCGATCTTCCCAATCCAGGAAGAATTGGGTCTTGGAACCAGGGTCTCCTGCATTGCAGGAGGATTCTTTACCAACTGAGCTATCAAGAAAACCCTTAATTTTAAAGATTAATTTTACTGTATAATCTAAAATCGTATCACAAACTCTTTATGTTCTATTATCTTAAAATCTATTGGTCTGTTATGCATTTTGAATGGATCTTTTACTGATGCATGATTTTGTAACATCATGCATTCATTGGTCCTCTGAAAAATATTGGTTCACTGAGTTATGCATTTCTTCTATATGTTGACACACTCTTTATACAGTATCAAAAAAATCACAATGTTGAAATCACTACTAGTTTCATCAGAGAAGTCTTCTGGTACTAGTAAGTTGTCAAGCTTACAGTAGTGAACAGTTTTCTGAAGTTCTGCTTTTTTTGAATAGGGGTTTCTTTTGGCTCCAGGTTACTGATGGTAGTACCCATAATGCAATGCAGGGATAGAAGCAGGGAATTAGGAGACTTGTGAGTAGTGAGGGCCTTTTGCTGATGTATACTACCCAGGGCTAGGCCATCTCACTGTTACCTTTTTTCATCTGTGGACCCCTAAAGGTTGCCTGACTTTTCCATTGCCACCATTAGTTAGCTAGAGACACCTTTTCATTCACCTGAATATATTCTGGGAGTCTAGTTATAGAGGCAGTCTGAGGGGGCTTTGTGGGGGTCCTTCTACCCTATTCAGGATGCATGCTACCATCCCAGCTGTGATGGATCCTCAGGCAACATCTTGGGAGAGCCACAGTTTATACTATTAGTTGATTCTGAGTAAGGCTTCTCTTCCAACCCACTATGGAAAAGAATGTGTTTTCCTAGCCAGTCCTCCTCTTCTTGAGGCAATCAGCAAACCTTTTCAATTTTTCTGAAGCTTCCTTTTTTTTTCTCTGTAGCAACCAGATGAAATAGATATAAAAGACTCCTTACCCTTTATCCCTTTACATTCTAAATGGGATGATAAGGTTTGATAAGTTCTTATATATTGTTGGTCATTGGCTAAAGCTTCATTTAGGGGGAATAACAAAAGTCAGTAGCTTTCCTGGAAATTCCATCATAAGAGCCAGGAGGACCTCTGAGACAGAGAGAGTTAAGGAGATGGAAGAACAGTCTCAGGATCTAAAGACATGTTCATGAGATGAGCATTCATGGCAGTGACCTGGGCAGAAACTGCAGAACTGGATTATACTCTTCTGTATTTTTTCCTTAGGTCTCTCCTACTTACTAGATTAACTACGGTAAAAAAGTAGAGATTAAAGATAAAAGACGCCTCAGTAAGTGACCAGATTCAAGAAGTTTCCACCATGTACCAGTGTACTCTAGGGAGATTTTGTTGACTTAGTTTCCCTACAATTATCCTTTTATTCTAAAGACTTGGGTTCAGGATGCAGATTTGTATATTCCGAAACTTGCCTTAGTCAAAGGCATTATTTCTTTTTTTGTTTGTTGGTTTTTTTCTTTATTTCTTTCTTTTTAAATTAGAGTATAGGTGGAGAAGGCAATGGCACCCCACTCCAGTACTCTTGCCTGGAAAATCCCATGGATGGAGGAGCCTGGTAGGCTGCAGTCCATGGGGTTGTTAAGAGTCAGACAGTACTGAGCAACTTCACTTTCACTTTTCACTTTCATGCATTGGAGAAGGAAATGGCAACCCACTCCAGTGTTCTTGCCTGGAGAATCCCAGGGATGGGTGGAGCCTGGTGGGCTGCCATCTATGGGGTCACACAGAGTCAGACATGACTAAAGTGACTTAGCATCAGCAGCAGCAGCGTAGGCGCTTTACATTGTTGTGTTACTTTCTGCTGTACAGCAAAGTGAATCAGGCACCCAAAGAACTATTTCTATGATAGAGCATTGCTAGGAAGTTCCAAGATTCTCCAGAGAGTACTAGATGCTAAAACATCTTGTATTTGATAAAATCACCAAAAGGCGTATACCTAACCTGAAGTATGATCCATGACCCAGCAGCAATGCATCATCTGGAAGCTTGATAGAAATGCAGAATCTTAGGGTCCATACCTAGACTACCTGAAAGATCCTTAGGTGATCCATAAACACAGCAAAGTTTCAGAAACACTGCTGAAGATGTGTGTTTAATCCCCCAACCCTATTAAGTTTCATTGATCAGAGGCCTTGTTTCAGGCCAAAAATTTATGGTTGGTTTAGAATAATTTATTATTGTCAACAAATATTTTAAAAATGATTGAATTGATTGAAGGGAAGATAGACTTGTGAGAACTGCTGTGGAAAGTTCATATCTTTGTTTTATTTTTCTAACTTAGTCCTTGCACAGACATGAAATGAGATTTAACAGATCTCTTAGCGAACTGGTAGGCAACAGATAAATCCAGAGACCTATGATTATACTTAACCTCATCAGAACAAAATGGCTTTATTTTTCTTTCATGTGACTATCAACAAAAGTAATTCCCAAAGTGTAGTACCAGGACCAGCAGCATCCACATCACCTGTGAACTTGTTATTATGCAAATACCTGGGCTAGCCCAGACCCTCTAAGTTGGACACTCTGGGGATGGAACTCAGAAATCTGTATTTTAACAAGCCCTCTGGTAATCCTTGTGCATGCCCAAGTTGGAGACCCATTGGTCTTGACTCATAATTATCTTCTAATGCACGTTCTGTTTTTGTTCAGTTGCTAAGTTGTGTACAACTCTTTGAGGCTTCCTGGACTGTAGCCCGCTAGGCTCCTCTGTCTCTGGGATTCTCCCAGAGTGGGTGGCAACCACCTCCAGGGGATCCTCCTCCAGGGGATCTTCCCTACCCAGGGATCAAACCCATGTCTCTTGCATTGGCAAGAGGATTCTTTACCACTGAGCCATCAGGGAAGCCCTGTGACACATGTTTAGCAGACTAAAGGTTTTGTTTCTCTAGTATCTAAGGTAAGTTTCCTTAACTGGGACCCAAGTGGGCCTCTTCTCATGTCTTTGTTTGGAAAATCTAGGTGTCTACACTACGTGATAGCAAAAGAATAATCTTATCAAAACATTCTCAGGGATATACAAAAAAAAAAAAAAACCCAAAACAAAAACCAAACAACAATGACCAAGAGCCCTCTAGAAATGATGGTAGAACTTGTCTTGATACAATCATCTTTAGGTAAATAAAAGAGGTTAATGACTACCTATAAAATCATACATACTTTTTGCTAAGGTTAAGAATCTGACACTATGGTGTGCCCAGGTGGCTCTTGAACACTCAATTTATTTTTATTACTGCTCCACATTAATATTTTGACTGAGTAGCCTCATTGCCCAGAAACTGTTGATTTTTTAAATCTCAGTAAGATATTAGACACTCCTATGAAATGCAATGTAGGGTATAAGGACTGAATCCTGAAACAGAAAAAGGTATTAGTGTAAATAAATGAAATTAGAATAAATTCCACAGTTTAGTCAATAGTAACATTCCAATGTTGGTTCTTAGTTTTGAAAAATGTCCTATGGCAATGTAAAATATTAACATTAAGGGAAACTGGGTAATGGTATATTGGAACACTCTGTATTATTTTTGCAACATTTCTGAGAGTCCCCTGGACTGCAAGGAGATCCAACCAGTCCATTCTGAAGGAGATCAGCCCTGGGATTTCTTTGGAAGGAATGATGCTAAAGCTGAAACTCCAGTACTTTGGCCACCTCATGCAAAGAGTGGACTCATTGGAAAAGACTCTGATGCTGGGAGGGATTGGGGGCAGGAGGAGAAGGGGGACGACAGGATGAGATGGCTGGATGGCATCACTGACTCAATGGACATGAGTCTGAGTGAACTCCAGGAGTTGGTGATAGACAGGGAGGCCTGGCGTGCTGCGATTCATGGGGTCGAAGAGTCGGACATGACTGAGCGACTGAACTGAACTGACTGAACATTATTCCAGAATAAAAAGTTGCTTTTTTTTTTTTTTAAATGTCTCCCTGACCCTTCACTTAGTAAAGTGGTAGCAGTATTACCAAGTAAAATAAATTAAAGAACTGCTCTCCACCAACCCAGACTGCCCATTTTTTAAGTAGACCAATGTTGTTTATTTTGTTGGGATGCCAGCAAAGTACTAGCAGTCATAAAACACATTTACTAAATATATAGGACAGGCAGTTAAAGCTGGAAAGGTGCTTCTTTTATCCTCCATTTCTTGAACTTTTGTGTATAGAGTTTCCACTTGAGTACTTTGTGCTTGGTGATTTGTTGTGTTAATAATAATCCTTAAATTATTTCATGATGACTGTTCCCATCCACCCCCGCCCTCCTCCAGAGCACTTAATGCAGTGTGGTGCAGGAAGTAGGCTTTCAGAGCTCAGATTTCTCTGACTAACTGACTGACTCAATGTGCTACCTGTAATTATATTTTAAAATTTAATCAGGGCAGTTCTAGGAACTCAAGGGGATAAAGTAAAAATCAGCTATTCAAGTTAGGTTTGCATAAATTGTCTAGAGTGAATAGACTTCATCAAAACTTGTCAAAATGGAGAATTCATCAGTGGGAACCAGAATATCAGAAGTTTAAATCATCCTTATGAAATACGCTTAAGACTGAAGGTGAATAGTTCGTTGTGAAGTTATCATTTCTAAAATAAATTTTGAGCTGAACGGAAAGTTACCAGTCTTAACTTTTGTGCTTTTTTAAAATTGTGTTTTGTTTTTTAAAGTAATCAAGGATCACAAATGTTATCTTGTTCTGGTCGTAGGTATGTGTTAAGAAATTCTAAAAAAGGCTTGCAGTAGAAAGAACCATTCATCATCTCCCCAGTCTTCCTTACTAGTATCTATGTAAAATAAAAAACCAAAGCTGTTTAAAAATACTTGGAATTATGATACAACTTCCATACATTGGAGAACGAAATGGCAACCCACTCCAGTATCCTTGCCTGGAGAATCACAGGGACGGCGGAGCCTGGTGGGCTGCCCGTCTATGGGGTCGCGCAGAGTCAGACACGACTAATGCGACATAGCAGCAGCATGATACAACTAACCTTAGATAGTCTCAAAGTATTTCTGATATAGCATCTCAGTCCTCCTAAAATTCCTGCAAGGCAGGCATTTTCACCATTTTTCCAGTGGGAAAATGGAAATTCAAAGAGATTTAAAACAGCATTCAAGATTAAGCTATGAATTATTAGTCCATTGCTCTTTTAATTTACCATGGTCATGCCTTTCGGTCCATATGACTTACAGTAAATGATTAACTGAACACAACCCCATACAGCTGCATATAACTCCTTTTCTTGACTGCAGTGAATTCTCAGGAACAAAGCCCTTGATGAACTCAAATGTGGATCCTGTAATAGAGGCAGATGCATGAAGTTTGAAACAATATTTGTTTTTCATTTAATTATTTCAAACCATGTTTTCTCTTGTGGAGGTGATATATATATTTATATTTATATTTGATGTATTGTTTCCCATATCTTCCCTGGTGGCTCAGACGGTAAAGCGTCTGCCTGCAATGCAGGAGACCAGGTTTGATCCCTGGTTCAGGAAGATCCCCTGGAGAAGGAAATGGCAACCCACTCCAGTATTTTGCCTGGAAAATTCCATAGACTGAGGAGACTTGTAGGCTACAGTCCATGGGGTCGCAAAGACTCGGACACGACTGAGTGATTTCACTTTCACTTTAGCATATCTATAACTAAAAAGAGATTTAACCTCAGGGGTTCCCAGTTGTAAAAAGTGGGAAAGAATTATCTTTATGATTTCCTGACATAATAAATTGAAAATTATTTGGTTGACACAATAACAAAATTGTTGGTCAGAAGCCAGGAAAAATTCTCTTCCAGATTTCTTTCTCAGGAACAAAATAGTTTTCAAATACCTGAATAAGGGGCTTCTCTGGTGGCTCAGTGGTAAAGAATCTGCCTGCCAGTGAAGGAGACACAGGTTCGATTTCTGGTCTGGGAAGATCCCACATGGCAGTAAAGCAACTAAGAAGCCCGTGTACCACAGCTATGGAACCTGGGAGCCACAACTACTGAGTTAATGTGCGGCACCTACTGAAACTCGAGTGCCCTGGAGCCCATGCTGCACAACAAGAGAAGCCACCACAGAGAAGCCCATGGAGTACCACAGCTAGACAGTAGCTCCCACACTTCACAACTGGAAAAAAGTCCGTGCAACATCGAAGACCCAGCGTAGCCAAAAATAAATAAATAAAATTATTTTTTTAAATGCCTGAATAAGATTTTACCTTCACACCATTCATGGGGAGATTTAGTGCCTTCTTGCATTGTACAAAATGAAGATGCAACTAATGTACATAGCTAATAAAAGATATCATCTATTTAATATTTTATTTCAAATTAACATGCTTTCCTGGTGGTAAAGAATCTGTCTGCCAGTGCAGGAGACGCAGGTTCGATTCCTGGGTCAGGAAGATCCCCTGGAGGAGGAAATGGCAACCCACTCCAGTATTCTTGCCTGGAGAATTCTATGGACAGAGGAGCCTGGCAGGCTACAATCCACAGGATCACAAAGAGTTGGATGTGACTGATTGAATAACGCTTTCACACTTACACTTTCAAATTAATAGAAACATTGCTACAATTGTTTTGAAACTAACATCTAACATAGATTGCTCAGGTTTGATGTTCTAGATAAGAAAATACCGTGTGTTGTCTTTTCCAGAGGATGATTGTATTGTCATATCAAACACTTAAATAGGAGTCATGGCATTGATTCTTAGGCATCTTTATTAAAAATGGAAGTCTTCCTAAACTTAGAAATGTGTTTAATGAATATAGTACATTCAGTCCATATGATTGTTACTTATTAACAATTTTATTAAGATTGTTCTAGTACTCATTCATTCATTCATTCTATAAATAATATAGAATACTACAGATATACTATAGAATACTATTCATTCTATATTATACAGAGTAAGGTATCTTACTCACCGAGTAAGGCATCATCACGTTATTCCAGACATGCCAAAATAGCACAGTTATTTTTCCCTAGCCAGTAATCTGATTTTACTCATTAATACACATCCCATCAAAAGATAAACTCTGAGAGATTAGGGAGGAGGGAAGGTATTTTAGTGATTTAAGTTGTCTTAAAGCTTGACTGTCTTTAAGATCAATTGACTTTAATCCTGGACATTAGGGCCAATGCTTATTTTCATGACTATAAAAACATACAGTGTCCTTAATCAATTTGTAGTAAGCACAAACTACAGAAATGTTTGGCTTTCCAAGCATCTTGTCATATAAATAGTGTGACAATTTGGAAACTCCTGAACAAGATTAAAACATTTTATTACATAAATCTTACTGAGTGACCAGCATGTTTAGAAAACTAGGAAAGCCAGTTTTATATGGTACCAACTTCATTTCAACTGGGCTTACAGTGAATAGATAAGTTATTTAAATTTCCTTTATCAAAGGTCAGTTTCATAGTAAATTCTCCCAACTAGAGGCAATCCCCTTCCTCTCTTAGCCACTTCAGATTAAATAATCTCATTGGGCTCCTATTTGGTTATTTCCCAGTTACTAAGCTCTTGTGTGAGAAAGCATCCCTGAGTGGGTTTGGATTTCTGTTTACCCTATTTTGGGCTTCCCAGATGGCGCTAGTGGTAAAGAACCTGCCTTCCAATGCAAGAGCCACAGGAGACGTGGGTTCAATTCCCCATTCCTGGGTCGGGAAGATCCCCTGAAGGAGGGCATGGTAACTCACTGCAGTATTCTTGTCTGGAGAATCCCATGGACAGAGGAGCCTGGCAGGCTACAACCCATGGGATCACAAAGAGTCAGACACGGCTGAGGTGAATTAGCACGTCGGCATATTATCCTATTTCCCCCATTCATTCATTAGCTCCTAAGGGTGGTTTTGAATTACAGTGGTTTTGAACTGTTTCTTGTGTCCTGATTATTACACCAAAGAACCTGAAATCTTACTATGATAGAAACAAATTCATGTTTTCTGAATGCTTTCTGTAATTATACTTCTCGTGTACTGTATTATTTTCATGACAAAAAAAATGTGATACTATGGTAGGGTATACATTTTATTTCAATAAGAATGGTGGCTAACATTTATTTAGCACTTTTTACCTGCCAACCAATGTTCTAAGCGCTTTACATCTGTGACCCATTTAACCCTCTCAACGATTCAATGCTTTGGGTGCTATTACGGACCTTACTTTTATCGATTAGGTGCCTGAGACACAGAGTTCGAATATTCTGGCCCAGAGTCACTTGACCAGTGCCAGGATGCACACCCAGGCAATGTGGCTCCTGCATGCATGCTCTTAGGGGACAGTGCTGTACAGTGAAATGTAAAACCAGTGTTTCATTAGTAATTTATAAACAATTTGAAGTATGAACTTTACCATTTCAGAAATGAAATGAAGACAAATAAAATTTGCAAAAGTAAAATCAGCAAATAAAATAGGCAGAAAATGGTGCATTGTGCTTGCAAGTAAACATGGGAATTAAGGAATAGTGCATATTCAGAGATTCTAATGAAAACCTGTGTCTTGCCTAGAACACTTTTCCTTCCCCACTGCATACCCATAACAGGGGATTAATGTGGTAGTAAACATTCTGTATGAATCCCTACTGTATCTCCTGTATATAACTCCAAGCAGAGTGAACCCTGAGTGAATATTGGTATATGATTGGAAGATTCACTAATATATTCAACAAGTTTTTTTTTAAAGATTTTTTTTGGTGTGTGATCTTTTTTTTTTTTTTAAGTCTTTGTTGAATTTGTTACAATATTGCTTCTGTTTTGTGTTTTGGTTTTTTGACCCTGAAGCACTTGGAATCTTAGCTCCCCAGCCAGGTATTGAACCCAAGTCCCCTGCATTGGAAGGCGAAGTCTTAACCACTGGACCACCAAGGAAGTCCCAATTCAACAACTATATATTCAGAAACTACTCCTAAAAGCTCATGTATCTATAGGTGAGGCAAATATATGAGCAAATAATTGTAATAGAAAAATGAATTTATTTGGGAATACCATGATGATGTTTGGCTGCCTCATGCAAAGAGTTGATTCATTGGAAAAGACTCTGATGCTGGGAGGGATTGGAGGCAGGAGGAGAAGGGGATGACAGAGGATGAGATGGCTGGATGGCATCACTGACTCAATGGATGTGAGTCTGAGTGACCTCTGGGAGTTGGTGATGGACAGGGAGGCCCGGTGTGCTGCGATTCATGGGGTCGTAAAGAGTCGGACACGACTGAGTGACTGAACTGAACTGAACCATGATGAAGAGAAGTGATGGGGAAAGGATATTAGGGAGAAAAAGATATCCCTAAAGAGGAAGTGTTTGATTTGGGTGAGAGGATTCTGCCGGCAGACATGGAATAGGGATGGTCATTCCAAGCAATGGGAGTAGCATGTGTAAAAACTTGTGAATATTAAATAAGATAATGTATTCAAGGAACTGCATATCCCTTAGTATTATGGGAATGTACAGTGCTGAAGGAAGAGGACTGAGGATGAAGCTGGAGGGATAGGCAAGGACTGGAGGAATATCAAGGAATTGGAGAGAATGAAGGATCAATGAATAGTTGTAAACAGGAGAGTGACATGATGAATACTCAAAAAAATTGAACCTCAACTTCTTCCAGTTGATTATTACACATGAGCAGTGTATCAAAAAGTAATCAACCAGAGGACTTTGCTGGTGGTTCAGTGGCTGAGACTCCATACTCCCAGCACACAGGGCCCAGTTTCCATCCCTGGTCAGGGAACTAGATCCTTCATGCCCCGGCTAAGACCCAGTACAATCAAATAAATAAATGCTTTTTTAAAAAAGTGATCAACCATATGAGATTTATGTATATATAAAGTTGGCACCTATAGTTGGCGTATATTATTTATGCCTGTCCAGCATCCATTCTTTCTGTCATTTTTTGGAATAGCAGTTAAATTTTCCTTTCAGGAGTTAACGCTTCCAATACCTACCATCTCCTGCAAGTATCAGACAAGTTATTCTACCCTCTTTAGCTGAAAAGGGATCTAAGGAAGTTTCATGCAGCTTTTCCTGGAATTTAAATTTTATGAGGAGTGACTCAGGATGGGAAAAAATTGTAGCTGATGAACTTGGTGTCAGCACCCTGAAGGAAGTCCGTACTTCCTGTTACTCAGGTCATCAAAATTACTTCAGTCTTCCCCTTCTGAAGCTAGATCTTCCCAAATTGCTTTTGGTTCCTTGAACTTCCCTCTGTGCATGCATACATGCTAAGTCGGTTCAGTCGTGTCAGACTGTTTGTGACCCCATGGACTGTGGCCTGCCAGACTCCTCTGTCCGTGGCAAGAATACTGGAGTGGGTTGCCATGCCCTCCTCCAGATCTTCCCAACCCAGGAATTGAAGCCACATCTCTCATTCTCCTGCATTGGCAGGCAGGTTCTTTACCACTAGCACCATCTGGAAAGCCTGAACTTCCCTATAACCTTCTACTAAATTCCACTTTTAAGGTAATACATTCTTTTCTTGCTCAAACCAGGTACAATATGCTGCCAAGCTAAAAACATTAATTTATACATCACCTGTGTGAATGATATGCTTTACCTTTACCTACTAACTCCGAGAGTTGGTGATGGACAGGGAGGCCTGGGGTGCTGCAATTCATGGTGTCGCAAAGAGTTGGATACGACTGAGCGACTGACCTGACTTGACCTGACGGACTTTATCTGAAAATTTTGTACTTAGGTTGTTGTGCTCTCCCAGCCGAGACACAGCAGGCAGGCTTTGATCTCTGGGTCTCGCTGCTGCACTAGTAATCTGGTAGGAAATGGGCTCAGGTCTACTTTGCTCTCAGAATCTGCAAGCCTCCGCCTCTCTCTCTCTTCTCCCCTCAGCCGCCAACCTAGATCAGAGGGAATCTATTTATGACAGTCTACTTCCCTTTTTATTTTTAGCCAAGACACTTTTTCGATGTTCAGCAAGAAACATACGTCCCCTTCACAAAACCACTGTGTTCTCTTAAGATCCTGGAAGAATGATGAAAATGATTTGCTGCCATCTTCCACTTTCTGTCTTGTCCCAAAACTACTTGGAGGCAATAAATGTATCATTTCTATGTGCCTGAATTGGGAAGCAGGTGTGTTTTTTTTTTTTTTTTTTTTGTAGTGATTACAATTTACTTTTATTTGTATTCCTAGTGCCTCACTCATTGCAGATAATCTGCAAAGATTGAGGGGCGAGTGGAATATTATTAGAAAAAGAATAAGAGTTGTCATTGCAAGAATCAGACCAGAAATGCAAAACCATCTTAGATGCTACAAAGACAGGAAGTCTCCCAAGTCCAGGCTCATGAGAAGCCTTGTAGTTTCACTTCTCCCCCAGAGCTCTGCTTGACTCTGAAGATCTTCCTCATGGCATTTTTCACCTCACTGTTCCTCAGCGTGTAGATCACAGGGTTCAGCAAAGGTGGCATGACGATGTTAAAGAGGATGACGAGTTTGTCAGTGGCCAGGGTGGTGGAGGGTCAAATGTACATGAACATGGGGGGCACCAGGACCAGAAGCACAGTGATAATATGTGAGCCACATGTGGACAGAGCCTTGAGCCAGCTCTCAGAAGACCAGCTTCTCAGGTTCAGTAGGATGACCACATAGGAGATGATAAGGATGATGAAGGACACTAAGAAAGAAAAATAAAAAGACACAGAGGAAGAAAAGAAAGGCAATTAACACTTCAAAATATTCCAGTAGCTTAATAATAAAAATAATGGTGTGTATGCTGTCACTTCAGTTGTGTCCAACTCTTTGCGACACTATGGACTGTAGCCCACTAGGCTCCTCTGTGCATGAGATTCTCCAAGCAAGAATACTGGAGTGAGTTGCCATGTTCTCCTCCAGGGGATCTTCCCAACCCAGGGGTGGAACCCGTGTCTCATGTCTCCTGCATTAGCAGATGGGTTCTTTACCAGTAGCCCTACCTGGGAAGCCCTTGGTGGTTACCTTTCAAGATATCTTCATTAGCATTCTTTATTTTTTCTCTTTGTGTATTTTGTTTCATTTTATACTTTCCTCGTGAATGGAGGGTGTACATTTATTATAAGGTGTATCGGGTTGTTTTCCTGGGTACATAGTGGCCCTTTTAAGTCCCTGTAATGCCAGCAATGATTATGCCTATTTCACAAGATGAACAATTTTCATGCATTTTGAAATGCGAAATCATCTGAAACACCTCTGGAAAGCCACACTTCTTGGCTTTCCAAGAATGTATGGACAACAACCCATCCATCTTAAACACTGGATTTCAGTCACTGGCGAGGTGTTGTTCTTAGTCACCTCTTTCATTCACACCTTCTGGCATTCAATGTTTCCTATTATGCTTTTATGTAATATCAAATCCAGATGGTGGAATATATGGAAGTGCAGCAAATGCCTGTGCATGTTTGAACATGTTTCATGACTGGACTTTATAATGGTGGACTTCTTTCCTAAGTCTTCATTTCTGCCATGTTCTGTGATCATTTTTACCAGGTTATAAAGACATCCTTATAGAGCTAGGGCTTAAGGGAGGTAAATGTTTCAGTCTCTAATTCTGGTGACACTCTCATTCTCTCTTCTCATATCATCCCTTTCTTAACCACAGAACCTCGGAGCTTAGCAGTATGGAGAAGATGGAGACAAAGAAAAAGGAAAAGGCCCCAAAGGGAGAAAAGCCATGAAAGGAAACTGGAGAAAAGAATGAAAACTTGAAAGAAAAGAAGAGAACCGACACTCAAAATATTTTGAAAGTTTTAAAAAGCAAAAGATTAGAATTAGTTAACATCCATTTTTACAAGTGTTGCTTATGCTTCCTCTATTCATTTTACATCTGCTTCCTGCCCCCCACCCCTACCGCATCTATCTCCCCCTCCCCAAGTCTTTCTGATACAAGATACTTCACAAAAATAATACTGGTTTTGTACATGTTCTTTCAATACATGTATTTTATCTATTGCTCATCATTACCTGGGTTCCTCTAATTAAATAAGAACTGCTTCTAACTACTTTATCATTACTGGTAATGAAGTTGTCCTTCTTGTGAGGGACTGCCTGAGAGGATGATCCAGGGAGCAAATCAGGATTTGAACCTACCTCTTAATTCTCTCCTCAGGATGGAAGCAACTTGTACTCTAGACCTCATCAAGTTGTTTTATATTCTTGTTCATGTTTATACTTGGGTTTTTTTTTTTTTTTTAAGGATTTTTTTAAACCTGCATATCCTTGGTATTATTTGAAAACTATTGTTTGACTTCAGCTCTTTTCTTGGATATGAATATAGCCAATAGTAATATTTATGATACTTTGTACAAGAGTGAGGACAAATAAAACCTAGTTCATTCCTTTTATTGTAGGTTTGCCTTCTAAGGAGAAACTACCCTGAGATCAAGGTAGCATTATTTTTGGTAGCAAATATTGTGTGCTTTGGTATTTTTTTTTTAACTTTTCCTGATGTAATAATAAACTTCTTTCAGTCAGTAAGCTTAGGAGGGTAAAGGGAGAGATAGCTTCATCCAATGATGGCCTTTCTTTGGAGGTTTGTTTTAATAATTACCTAGGCTTTGTTGTCTATGTTGCCCTGTTTGTTAACATTCCTTGATGCTAGAAGTGATTTCGGTCATAAGCTTTTATCCTCATAACTTTACTTCCCAGAGGCAAAGGACCTGCTCTGTGCCTGACTACATTATGAAACACTTGAGTTTGTCTGACCCATCACTCCACTAGCTGCACCACCCAGGACACTATGAATATTAAGATGCCACCGACTGCAGGTCAGCAGTAACACACTGGTTCAGATGAACTTAACCAACATGGAACCCCAAAGTCCAGGCTGTGGAAGGTCATCTCTGAACCTCCTTGAAGTAAGTTTTCAACCAGGTTATTACTTATCTTAGTGCTGGTCTTTGAGATTCACTGGATTTTTTAAAAAACTGATGCTTGTAGAAGGAGGTAGGACTTCACTGGATGAGGGTGATCATTACCAGGTTCTATTTTCTTCTCTGTTTATAAGGACCTCTTTTTCCTTTGTTGCTATTTTATGCTCAGTGTCTTGGGAGACTTACTTCTTAGGAATTATTTCTATTTTATTTTATAGCAGTTTAGACAAACCTAAAGAGAGAGTTGAACAGGAATGAGATGAAATTCAAAGATCAATTTATAAAATATATATGTATATATTTTTTAATCTTAGGTTTTATATAGCTCACAACCCATCTCTATACTGGGCTTCCTAGGTGGCACAGTGGCAAAGAATCTGCCTGCCAATGTAGGAGATGAGGGTTTGATCCTTGGGTCTGGAAGATCCCCTGGAGGAGGAAATGGCAACCCACTCCAGTATTCTTGCATGAAAAATATCACGGACAGAGGAGCCTGGTGGGGTACAGTCCATGGGGTTTCAAAGAGTTGGACATGACTGAGCAACTGAGCACATCTTTATGTTCTAATTCACCTAATTCTCACAGGCTACCCCGAGTATTATTTATCATTCACTGATTCAACAAACATCTAGGGAGAGATTTCAAACAGAATATAAGTCCCATGACAGGAATTTAGTTTATTCACTGCTATATCCATAGCACCCGAAATAGTGCCTGTCACATCAGAGATACTCATAAATATTTGTTGATGAATGAATAAATAAATGAATATTAGTGCAACTTTTAATAAAAAAGTTCATTTTAGAGTAAGAGATATACTAAGTATATTGGATCTGGGGTTGTAAACGGCATAAAGCCACATCATTAAGAAAAGAACCCCTTGGAAGACTAGAGGCACGCAAGTGTCAGAGGAGATATGTTCCTTTATGTTCAGAGTAGGCAGTTATTTTGTTTTCCAGATTGCTTTTACCTCAAAAGGGGGAAGCAGTTAATTTCATTTTTTAATTTTCACTCTTGTCTAGACAGTAAAAAGATTCTGATCTATAAAAACAATGAATTGGCTTTATAAGTCTTTTCTGTGTTCATTTAGTGCCTATCTCTGTGGAATTCCAGAGTGTCCACCAGATGGTTGTATGAAGCTTTACAGCTCACCACGGAGGCTGTGAGCAGAGCCAGCCCCTGGTGCAGACAGCATGTAGTTCTGCACACAGCTTCTTCACCAGTGCCAGCTGACTCTCACTGGGGTTTCCATTTTTGAGTTTTCTATTTACAATAGTATTTCTGTATCCTTCTAAAGGTCAGCAGTAAAGAAAAAGAGAATTGAAGATGGGGACCTGGGATGTTGCTGGAGGACTTGGCTGGCACCCTCTATCACCCAGTTTCTTTCCTGGATGCCTAGTTCAGAACATCGTCTTTTTTTTTTTTTTTTCTTTTCCTTTTCTAGCAGCAAAGTCAAAGAGGGAACCAACTCAAGATTTTGTTGTGGGCACTCTCAGGTAGAAAGGTACCATCTCTTTCCTTTTGTAGTCACAGGAGCAGGTTTTCTGAGGGTATGCTGTGTCTGCTGTGGTGAGACCAGAGATTCTGTCTGAAGACTTTGCTATTATACTGTGCTATAAACAGCACATAACACAGTTGTTTTTTTTTATGTCTCAAGTGAAGTGTTATAAAATTTCATTTTATAAGAACTTTAAGTCCTACACATAAATCTCTCTCCAGTCAGTGAGGCCTTATATTTTTTGTTTGTTTTTTTCCCTGTGACTCACTCTGAGTTCATCCAAGGTGAGTATTTTTTTTTTTGGTCGTGTTACGCAGCATGTGGGATCTTCGTTCCCTGGTCAGGGATCAAACACATGTCCCCTGCTTTGCAAGCATGGTGTGTTAACAACAAAACCACCAGGGAAGTCCAAAGGTGAATATTTCTAAACTAGCTGGTTAGAAAAGACACAGTGGTGCATTGGGTAAAGCCCAGAATTGTGAATCAGTAGCTCAGTTCTAGAGTGGACTTTGTTGCTGACCAGCTGAATCAAGACCCTGTGCCTCATTTTTTGTTTGTTTGTTTGTTTATAAACTGAAGGAATTGCACAAAATAAACAGTAGCAGTACTTTCAGCTTTAATATTGTTTGGTCTCTCCTCTCCATCTTTTTGAATAATGGAATATAAAACATTGGACAGAACTGTAGCATCAGTTCAGTCAAAGTGAAGACTGAGCTAAATAAAATCTAAACAACCTACCAAGTCCGTAGAGGAGGGAACTAGGTAAGCACAGAAAAGTCAAGTTACTTGCCTAAGTCAACAACTAATTAAAAGCAGAAACCTAACATTTTTTATCAATCATGAATTTTTCTTTCTCAAAAAAATTTCCCCTTATCTTGTGATGGTGGTGGCGGTAGTCATGGTGGTGGCTGTGAAAGAAACAGAAGTTTTCACAAAAAGTGGAACTTCTATTTCTGCTGAGATGGCACTGCCCATTTTGATATTCCCTGTATAGCGCTTGCTAAGATACTGGTGGCTCTTGTGCAGAAGGATGTGTTCATTGCTTTAACTCCTAGAGAAAAAGACTACCCATTCCTTAAGAAATTAGCACCTTTCTTTAATTTCTTTTTCTTCTGCCCACTTTTAAAATCATGCTTATTGTTCAAATAGTAAAGGAGGATAGAAAAATTTGTTCAGACTGTCAAGAAGTAGGAGTTCCAGTCTAGCCTCTGCCTAGGCTTTTGGAAAATCTGATGCCTGAGTAGCATAAACTAGCATGAAAATAGTAACACTCTGCTGTACACACTGTTTCCTGCTCTGGAAGGAGTGCTGTTTACGTATGAACTCATCACGCTGCCAGAAGCCAACTCTTCTTGACTTCTCTCTTTGAACACCGTCCCTATTCTCCATGTTAATCACACTTCACACTTGAGTCATCTTTAGTTCCCCTCCCTTTCTCTAATACATTGGAACAGTTGCTGAACTCCATGGATTCCTTCTTTGCAATATGTCTTACATAAGTTTTCTTTTCTTCATTCCTATTTTTCACGTATGTCACACGAAGTCATGTTTTGTGAGCAGTTTGGAACACAGGTTTGGAGTCAGGTAAAACTGGTTTGAGTCCTAACCCTGATACTTACTACCTATGTGTCATTGCTTAATCTCTCCAACTCTTAATTACCTTATCTGTAAAATGGGAATCATAATTTTATTGGCTCCAAAGATTTGTTGTGAAAATTAAATGACAGAATATGTGTAATATATTCAATAGAGTACCTGTTGAATAGGTATTCAACACATTTTGTTGTTGGTCAGTCAGCCAGTCATGTCTGTCTCTTTGTGACTCCAGTGACTTCAGCATGCCAGGCTTCCCTGTCCTTCAGTATCTCTCAGAATTTGCTCGAACTCATGTCCATTGAGTTGGTAATGCCATCCAACCATCTCATCCTCTGTCGCCCCCTTTTCCTCTTGCCCTTAGTCTTTCCCAGCATCCAGGTCTTTTCTAATGAATTGGCTCTTCGTATCAGATGGCCAAAGTATTGGAGCTTCAGCGTCAGCATCCATCCTTCCAATGAATATTTGGGATTGATTTCCTTTAGGACTGACTGGTTTGATCTTCTTGCTGTCCAAGGGACTCTCAAGGTCTTCTCCAGCATCACAATTCAAAAGCGTCAATTCTTCAGCATTCAGCCTTTTTCATGGTCCAGTTCTCACATCCATACATGATTATTGGAAAAACCATACTTTGACTACACCGAGCTTTGTTGACAAAGTAACGTCTGTGCGTTTTAATGTGCTGTCTAGGTTTGTCATTGCTTTTCTTTTTTTTTTCACTTTTATTTTTTATTTATTTATATATATGTTTTTATTTTATTTTTTAACTTTACAATATTGTATTGGTTTTGCCATATATCAAAATGAATCCACCACAGGTATACACATTGCTTTTCTTTTAAGAAGCAAGCGTCTTTTAATTTCTTGGCTGCAGTCAACATCTGCAGTGATTTTGGAGCTCAAGAAAATAAAGTCTGTCACTGTTTCCATTGTTTTCCCATCTACTATTATGAAGTTTTTATTATTTAATATTAGTATTTTAAATTAATGATACATAGTAAGTTAATATGAATTTTTGGTAAATAAAAACCTATGCTATTTTCTTATATTTACTATTTTATAAACATACTCTGTATTCATTTCTTTGGGCTTGTGGTTCATTCCACCTAGAATGCAGGGTGGTGTAATGGAAAGAGTACTTGTAGCCCAAAGAGAGTGATAGGTTTTATATACTTACGTGCCAGCTTTGACCTAGTAGTAGTTACGTGGATTACCTTTTAAATATCTGGGGCTTTGTATGGTTTCAGTGAGAAGTCATCTAATTTTTCTCCCATGGGCCTTAGGGGGAGAAGTAGAGACATATCTTCATATTTTTGCCACAGTGAAGAAGTATTCATTTATAAGAATCACAGTGCTTTCATAATAAAAATACGTATTTTTGGGTGGAAGAAATTTTCTTAATACTGAGGCTACAGAAAAGAATTTTCTGACTGTTCACTTTATTGCATTTTATAGCATTCTTCTGATTGCTTTATAAGCTAGAATTCATGTATTTCTCATTTATATATAGCATGTTAATATAGTGTTTTCTGAGGTAGATAGTATTACTGTCCTCATCTCCTTTTTTTGCAAAGGCATAGGAAAGTCAAGTAACTTGCTTGAGGTGATGTGGTTAATAAATAGAAAGGCTGGGATTTGAAACGTGGTCAATCTAGTTCCAAAGTCTATGCTTTTGGCCATTATACTAAATATAACTCTTGATCCTTGGGTTACTTTTTAAGTAAATCTATTTTAATTAAAAAAATAGGGTAACAATGCAATTTAAATAAATTTAATTCTATATTTTCAGACAATACTGTGTATGTGTGCTTGGTCATGTCTGACTCTGTGACCCCATGGACTGTAGCCTGCCAGGCTCCTCTGTTCATGGAATTTTCCAGGCAAGAATACTGGAGTGGGTTGTCATTTCCTTCTCTAGGGGTTCTTTCCGACTCAGGGATCGAGCCTGTGTCTCTTGTGTCTCCTGCCTTGGCAGGCGGATTCTTTACTGCTAGTGCTATCTGGGAAGTCTGACAATTCTATGAAAGCCCAAATCACTTTTCAAATATGTAGTTCTCTGAAGATTGGCTTGATCCAATAATAAAATTAAGAGTATATTGAGCAATGGAACAAACCACTGCTTACAGAACCCTAGGGTTGCACAGAAGTTTTTCTGGGATCTGCAGGTTGCTAAGTGATGAACATAAAAGTGGCTCTGGGCCTCCATTTTCATTTCAACCAGTGTAGCCTTGTTTTATCTGTTTAAAAATTGGGATCCTAAATAAGATTTTTTGAAGGAAGAGCTTTGGGTTTTAAAAAGTGAAAAAAATCACTAATCAAGGGAAATAAATGGATAGCATATTTAGTCAAGAACACATGTTTAAACTCTCTTCATTCATATATAATAGAAAAAAAAATCATATCTGCCCTCAATGGATTTTGTAGTATTTTGAATGTTCAACTTTTTAAAAAATCCCACTTTTTATCCTGAGATTGGAAGTGTTTCCTGTAATTTACTTTCCATTAAGTTAAAACACATATCAAATGTCAAACAATAATCAGTATCAAGGCTGCAAAGAACAAAGAACTTTATTCGGGGTCTTAAGATTTGCAGTTCAGGAGACACAGATTTGGTAAAACAAGAAGTGTTCCTGTAAAGAGAGTCAGGGGCTTATAAGGCAAAAGCCACAAAATTGTTAAAATTGTCTGACAGGAATTATGATTAACTATGACACAAGAAAGGAAGTATTTATCCTTAATGGATAAGCTGTCATGAGTTATTTTAGGGTAAGGGTCAAATAAGTATTTTGAGTTTCTGGATCATTGGGAAGATGTTCTGGATGCCTATGTTGAGACAATAGTGATTGAAGTTCAGATTTCATCTGGGCTGTGCATACAAAGTCACTTCAGTCGTGTCCGACTCTGGCACTCTATGGACTGTAGCCTGCCAAGCTCCTCTGTCCATGGGATTCTCCAGGCAAAAATACTGGAGTGGGTTGCAACGCCCTTCTCCAGGGGATCTTCCCGACAGCAGTCGAACCTGTGTCTGCAACTCCTGCATTGCAGGATGATTCTTTACGCTGAGCCACTGGGGAAGCCCCATCTGGGCCGAGACATATGTCAGTCACTCTTCCTTGATGGCCTCCTGCCTCTATTTTAGACAGCTCTGTTGGCAATACCGATGCCATTTTGATTTTCCTGATACACAACATTGGTTTGGAAGAGAGGGGGAACTGGAAAAAAGAGAAGCAACAACTGGAAGAATGCTCCTTGGATCTACTTCTTAAAATACAATGAAGGCCCTAAACATGCCCTGTTGTTCTCTAGGACCCACTTGTGAAAATGCATGTTATTGGGTCACCCAGAGTTCTGGATTAGACTTTTAGAAGTATGCTTCCAAAATATCATCTGTCTTAAGGAAAGGTACAATTCTACAAGCAACCAGTTTTTCCCTGCTTCCAAAATATCATCTGTCTTAAAGAAAGGTACAGTTCTACCAGCAACCAGTTTTTCCCTATTATAGGGAGCAGGACTCTGGTACTAATGATTCAAAATTTTAAGTAAGTAGTTTATTTGGCCTGGGAATACACAGCATTCCTAACCTAATTTCCCTTCGTAATTATGATTTGCTTTAGGTGAGTGGCATTTAAAATGACTTTCCCTTGAGAGAGGCACTCATTGGGGGCGGGGGTGGGGGGGGGGGGACAGGCTGTTGATTTGAGAGAATGCTGATAGCATGAGAAAGTCAGCCTGGTATTAACATTCCTTGTGGAAAATCTACCAAATAGTAACCCATGTAGGGAATAATTGAGAGTTGATTTTACAAGCAAAACTCATGACTCTAGTTGACTTGTTATTTAATTCAGCTGTAACTCTAGTCTCCATGGCATACCTCGTCGATCCCCTTATCTCTAAGAGTGAGTTAATAAGACACTGATAAAGCAGGAGAAGGGAAATCCTCAGTCCTCACCACTGGCATAGCCAACAAAGCCCTAGATGCCTGCAGGCTTACTTTAAATGAAGTAAAATTTCAATCCCTGTTGAAACAAGTTATAGAATTCTAAAGCTATAGAATTTAAATGGTTACCTTTTTCATTTAAAGTTACCTTTTAAAATCATTCCTGGGCTTCCCTGGTGACTCAGTGGTAAAAAAAAAATCCACTTGCGAATCCATGCAGGAGACATGGGTTCCATCCCTGATCCAGTGGATCCCACACACCACAGAGCAACCAAGCCTGTGAACCACAAGTACTGAGCCTGTGCTCTAGAGCCAGAGTTGCAGCTACTGTAGTCCACAAGCCCTAGAGCCCGTGCTCCACAACAAGAGAAGCCACCACAATGAGAAGTCTGTGAACCACAACTAGAGAGGAGTCCCTGCTTGCTGCAACTAGAGAAAAGGCAGCGCAGCAACAAAGACCCAGCACAGCCAAATATAAATAAATAATAGAAAATAAAATAGCTACACAACAAGGATTTATTGTATAACCCAGATGGTCAATACAGAAATCAGGTTGATTATATTCTTTGTAGTCAAAGATGGAAAAGCTCTATGCAGTCAGCAAAAACAAGACTGGGAGCTGACTATGGCTCAGATCATGAACTCCTTATTGTCAAATTCAGACTTAAATTGAAGAAAGTAGGGAAAGCCACTAGACCATTCAGTTCAGTTCAGTTGCTCAGTTGCCTCCAGCTCTTTGCAACCCCATGAACTGCAGCACTCCAGGCCTCCCTGTCCATGACCAACTCCTGGAGCCTACCCAAACGCATGTCCATTGAGTCAGTGATACCATCCAACCACCTCATCCTCTGTCGTCCCCTTCTCCTCCTGCCCTCACTCTTTCCCAGCATTAGGGTCTTTTCCAATGAGTAAGCTCTTCGAATCAGGTGACCAAAGTATTCGAGTTTCAGCTTCAATGTCAGTACTTTCAATGAACACCCAGGACTGATCTCCTTTAGGATGGACTGGTTGGATCTCCTTGCAGTCCAAAGGACTCTCAAGAGTCTTCTCCAACACCACAGTTCAAAAGCATCAATTCTTCAGTGCTCAGCTTTCTTTACAGTCCAGCTTTCACATACATACATGACTACTGGATAAACCATAGCTTTGACCAGATGGACATTTGTTGGCAAAGTAATGTCTCTGCTTTTTATTTTATTTTTTATTTATTTTTTTTCAGAAGGGAGTGAGTTTTTATTAAGAACGAAGAGCAGATGTAATGTGGGTACTGTGAGCCCAGTGGGGTGACCTCCTGACAGACCAGAAAGTCGAGTTTTTGTGGGTAATAGCCAATTTTTGTAGCCTCAAGACAAAGAAAATTCCTACTGGACGGTTGGCGTTAGGTGATTAGTTAGGGCTCTATAGGGTGCTTACTGAAGTGGGCATCTTTGCCTAACTGGGAGTCAGGAAGCTTGTTAGTGAACATCAGGGGGCTTTTGGCAACGGTTACAAAAGGGCTCAGTCAGCTTTGGAGATGTCCTTAATTCTGGGTTCCGCTTCTGTGGCCTTGGTGCAAGGCCTTGCACCTGTGGCCTTGGGGCAGGACTCAATACAGACTACCAACATTTCGGTATACTTAGTTCCCATTTAAAATTTAAATAAAAGTGTAATGATGGCGAATATAAAGTTTCGTATCCTGCTTTGCCACTTAAAATATCTATGTTTTGCACCTTAGATATCGTTGAAATCCTGATTTGAATGGCTACATGATATTTTTTTAATTTTATTTTGCTTAACTTTACAATATTGTATTGCTTTTGCCATACATCAAGATGAATCCACCACAAGTATACATGTGGTCCCCATTCTGAACCCTCCTCCCTCCTCCCTCCCCATACCATCCCTCTGGGTCGTCCCAGTGCACCAGCCCCAGGCATCCGTTATCAGGCATCGTACCTGGACTGGCGACTCGCTTCAGATATGATATTATACATATTTCAATGCTGTTCTCCCAAATCATCCCACCCTCTCCCGTTCCCAGAGTCCAAAAGACTGTTCTGTACATCAGTGTCTCTTTTGCTGTCTCGTAAACAGGGTTATTGTTACCATCTTTCTAAATTCCATATATATGCGTTAGTATACTGTATTTGTGTTTTTCTTTCTGGGTTACTTCACTCTGTATAATAGGCTCCAGTTCCATCCACCTCCTTAGAACTGATTCAAATGTATTCTTTTTAATGGCTGAGTAATACTCCATTGTGTATATGTACCACAGCTTGCTTATCCATTCATCTGTGGATGGACATCTAGGTTGCTACCAAGTCCTGGCTATTGTAAACAGTGCTGCTATGAACATTGGGGTACACGTGTCTCTTTCAATTCTGGTTTTCTCAGTGTGTATGCCCAGCAGTGGGATTGCTGGATCATAAGGCAGTTCTATTCCCAGTTTTTTGAGGAATCTCCATACTGTTCTCCAGAGTGGCTGTACTAGTTTGCATTCCCACCAACAGTGCAAGAGGGTTCCCTTCTCTCCGCACCCTCTCCAGCATTTATTGCTTGTGGACTTCTGGATCGCAGCCATTCTGACTAGTGTGAAATGGTACCTCATAGTGGTTTTGATTTGCATTTCTCTGATAATGAGTGATGTTGAGCATCTTTTCATGTGTTTGTTAGCCATCTGTATGTCTTCTTTGGAGAAATGTCTATTTAGTTCTTTGGCCCATTTTTTGATTGGGTCATTTATTGTTTTGGAATTGAGCTGTAGGAGTTGCTTGTATCTTTTTGAGATTAGTTGTTTGTCTGTTGCTTCATTTGTTATTATTTTCTCCCATTCTGAAGGCTGTCTTTTCATCTTGCTTATAGTTTCCTTTGTTGTGCAGAAGCTTTTAAGTTTAATTAGGTCCCATTTGTTTATTTTTGATTTTATTTCCAATATTCTGGGAGGTGGGTCATAGAGGATCCTGCTGTGATGTATGTTGGAGAGTGTTTTGCCTATGTTCTCCTCTAGAAGTTTTATGGTTTCTGGTCTTACATTTAGATCTTTAATCCGTTTTGAGTTAATTTTTGTGTATGGTGTTAGAAAGTGTTCTAGTTTCATTCTTTTACAAGTGTTTGACCAGTTTTCCCAGTACCACTTGTTAAAGAGATTGTCTTTAATCCATTGTATATTCTTGCCTCCTTTGTCAAAGATAAGGTGTCCATATGTGCATGGATTTATCTCTGGGCTTTATATCTTGTTCCATTGATCTATATTTCTGTCTTTGTGCCAGTACCATACTGTCTTGATGACTGTGGCTTTGTAGTAGAGCCTGAAGTCAGGCAGGTTGATTCCTCCAGTTCCATTCTTCTTTCTCAGGATAGCTTTGGCTATTCAAGGTTTTTTGTATTTCCATACAAATTAAGAAATTATTTGTTCTCGCTCTGTGAAGAATACTGTTGGTAGCTTGATGGGGATTGCATTGAATCTATAAATTGCTTTGGGTAGTATACTCATTTTCACTATATTGATTCTACCAATCCATGAACATGGTATATTTCTCCATCTATTAGTGTCGTTTTTGATTTCTTTCACCAGTGTTTTATAGTTTTCTATATATAGGTCTTTAGTTTCTTCAGGAAGATATATTCCTAAGTATTTTATTCTTTTCATTGCAATGGTGAATTGAATTGTTTCCTTAATTTCTCTTTCTATTTTCTCATTATTAGTGTACAGGAATGCAAGGGATTTCTGTGTGTTGATTTTATATCCTGCAACTTTACTATATTCATTGATCAGTTCTAGTAATTTTCTGGTGGAGTCTTTAGGGTTTTCTACGTAGAGGATCATGTCATCTGCAAACAGTGAGACTTTTACTTCTTCTTTTCCAATTTGGATTCCTTTTATTTCTTTTTCTGCTCTGATTGCTGTGGCCAGAACTTCCAAAACTATGTTGAATAGTAATGGTGAAAGTGGGCATCCTTGTCTTGTTCCTGACTTTAGAGGAAATGCTTTCAATTTTTCACCATTGAGGATAATGTTTGCTGTGGGTTTGTCATATATAGCTTTTATTATGTTGAGGTATGTTTCTTCTCTTCCTGCTTTCTGGAGAGTTTTTTATCATAAATGGATGTTGAACTTTGTCAAAGGCTTTCTCTGCATCTATTGATATAATCATATGGTTTTTATTTTTCAATTTGTTAATGTGGTGTATTACGTTGATTGATTTGCTTATATTGAAGAATCCTTGCATTCCTGGGATAAAGCCCACTTGGTCATGGTGTATGATCTTTTTAATGTGTTGTTGGATTCTGATTGCTAGAATTTTGTTAAGGATTTTTGCATCTATGTTCATCAGTGATATTGGCCTGTAGTTTTCTTTTTTGGTGGCATCTTTGTCAGGTTTTGGTATTAGGGAGATGGTGGCCTCATAGAATGAGTTTGGAAGTTTGCCTTCCTCTGCAATTTTCTGGAACAGTTTGAGTAGGATAGGTGTTAGCTCTTCTCTAAATTTTTGGTAGGATTCAGCTGTGAAGCCGTCTGGACCTGTGCTTTTGTTTGCTGGAAGATTTCTGATTACAGTTTCAATTTCCGTGCTTGTGATGGGTCTGTTAAGATTTTCTATTTCTTCCTGATCCAGTTTTGGAAAGTTGTACTTTTCTAAGAATTAGTCCATTTCTTCCACGTCGTCCATTTTATTGCCATATAATTGCTGATAATAGTCTCTTATGATCCTTTGTATTTCTGTGCTGTCTGTTGTGATCTCTCCATTTTCTTTTCTAATTTTATTGATTTGATTTTTCTCCCTTTGTTTCTTGATGAGTCTGGCTAGTGGTTTGTCAATTTTATTTACCCTTTCAAAGAACCAGCTTTTGGCTTTGTTGATTTTTGCTATGGTCTCTTTTGTTTCTTTTGCATTTATTTCTGCCCTAATTTTTAAGATTTCTTTCTTTCTACTAACCTTGGGGTGCTTCATTTCTTCCTTTTCTAGTTGCTTTAGGTGTAGAGTTAGGTTATTTATTTGACTTTTTTCTTGTTTCTTGAGGTGTGCCTGTATTGCTATGAACTTTCCCCTTAGGGCTGCTTTTACAGTGTCCCACAGGTTTTGGGTTGTTGTGTTTTCATTTTCACTCGTTTCTATGCAGATTTTGATTTCTTTTTTGATTTCTTCTGTGATTTGTTGGTTATTCAGCAGCGTGTTGTTCAGCCTCCATATGTTGGAATTTTTAATAGTTTTTCTCCTGTTATTGAGATCTAATCTTACTGCATTGTGGTCAGAAAAGATGCTTGGAATGATTTCAATTTTTCTGAACTTACCAAGACTAGATTTATGGCCCAGGATGTGGTCTATCCTGGAGAGGTTCCGTGTGCGCTTGAGAAAAAGGTGAAATTCATTGTTTCAAATTCAAATTCATTGAAATTCATTGATATCAAATGTCCTATAGATATCAATTAGGTCTAACTGGTCTATTGTATCGTTTAAAGTTTGTGGCTTTCAGTCATTGGCTTGAATTTTCTGTTAGTTGATCTAGCCATTGGTGTGAGTGGGGTATTAAAGTCTCCCACTATTATTGTGTTATTGTTGATTTCTCCTTTCATACTTGTATGGATGTGGTTGGGGCCGTTGGGTGCTTTGGGGGTTTAGTATTTCTTTCATTATTGCTGGTGCTCTGGGGCATATATATTTATAATTGTTATATCTCTTTAGAAAAGGGTTGAATTCAGATTGACCTTGATGGCATTATGGGGGGCAGTGACCTTCTTTGTCTCTTTTCACAGCCTTTGTTTTAAAGTCTATTTTATCTGATATGAGTATTGCTACTCCTGCTTTCTTTTGGTCCCTATTTGCATGGAAAATCTTTTTCCAGCCCTTCACTTTCAGTCTGTATGTGTCCCCTGTTTTGAGGTGGGTCTCTTGTAGAGAACATATGTAGGGTCTTGTTTTTGTATCCATTCGGCCAGTCTCTGCCTTTTGGTTGGGGCATTCAACCCATTTACATTTAAGGTAATTATTGATAAGTATGATCCCGTTGCCATTTACTTTATTGTTTTGGGTTTGAATTTATATATCCTTTTTGTGTTTCCTGTCTAGAGAATGTCCTTTAGTATTTGTTGGAGAGCTGGTTTGGTGGTGCTGAATTCTCTCAGCTTTTGCTTGTCTGTAAAGGTTTTGATTTCTCCTTCATATTTGAATGAGATCCTTGCTGGGTACAATAATCTGGGCTGTAGGTTCTTTTCTTTCATCACTTTAAGTATGTCTTGCCATTCCCTCCTGGCTTGGAGAGTTTCTATTGAAAGATCAGCTGTTATCCTTATGGGAATTCCCTTTTGTGTGTTATTTGTTGTTTTTCCCTTGCTGCTTTTAATATTTGTTCTTTGTGTTTGATCTTTGTTAATTTGATTAATATGTGTCTTGGGGTGTTTCGCCTTGGGTTTATCCTGTTTGGGACTCTCTGGGTTTCTTGGACTTGAGTGATTATTTCCTTCCCCATTTTAGGGAAGTTTTCAACTATTATCTCCTCTAGTATTTTCTCATGGTCTTTCTTTTTTGTCGTCTTCTTCTGGGACTCCTATGATTCGAATGTTGTAACATTTAAAATTGTCCTGGAGGTCTCTGAGATTGTCCTCATTTCTTTTAATTCGTTTTTCTTTTTTGTCCTCTGATTCACTCATTTCTACCATTCTATCTTCTAATTCACTAATTCTGTCTTCTGCCTCTGTTATTCTACTCTTTGTTGCCTCCAGAGTGTTTTGGATCTCATTTATTGCATTATTCATTATATATTGACTCTTTTTTATTTCTTCTAGGTCCTTGTTAAATCTTTCTTGCATCTTCTCAATGCTTTTCTCCAGGCTATTTATCTGTGATTCCATTTTGATTTCCAGATTTTGGATTAATTTCACTATTATTATTCGGAATTCTTTATCCGGTAGATTTGCTATTTCTTCCTCTTTTGTTTGGTTTGGTGGACATTTATCCTGTTCCTTTACCTGCTAGGAGTTCTTCTGTCTCTTCATCTTGTTTAAATTGCTGAGTTTGGGGTGTCCTTACCGTATTCTGGCAGTTTGTGGAGTTCTCTTTATTGTGGCATTTCCTCACTGTGTGTGGGTTTGTACAGGTGGCTTGTCCAGATTTCTTGTTTAGGGAAGCTTGTGTCGGTGTTCTGGTGGATGGAGCTGGATTTATTCTCTCTGGAATGCAATGGAGTGTCTAGTAATGAGTTGTGAGATGTCTATGATTTTGGGGTGACTTTGGGTAGCCTGTATATTGGAGCTCAGGGCTGTGTTCCTGTGTTGCTGGAGAATTTGCTTGGTATGTCTTGCCGTGGAACTTGTTGGCCCTTGTGTGATGCTTGGTTTCAGTGTAGGTATGGAGGCATTTGTTGAGCTCCTGTCAATTAATGTTCCCTGGAATCAGGGTTTGGACTTAAGCCTCCTGCTTCCAGTTATCGGTCTTATTTTTATAGTAGACTCAAAACTTCTCCTTCTATACTGCACTCCACAACTGGACCGCTCAGAGATGTTCACGGAGTTATACAGAGAAGAGAAGAGGGAGGAAGGAGACAGAGGTGGTCAGGAGGATAAAAGGAGGGAATAAAAGGAGAGAGACAGATCCAGTCAGTAATCAGTTCCCTAAGTGTTTTCCTTTATTTGGAACACTCAGAAATTCACAGAGTTGGATAGAGTAGAGAGGGGTTAGGGAGGAGACACAGGCGAACTGGTGGGGAAAAAGGAGAGTCTGAAGGTGGAGAGAACAGTCAAGCCAGTAATCTCGCTCCCCAGTAAAAAGTGGGTACTGAAGATTAGGTTCTTAAAGGTACAGAATTGGTAACAAATACCTAAAAGCAAAAATTACAAATCTAGAGTAGAGTGTGGAGATTCAAAAATACAGTGTTAAAGAAAAGAAGAAGGAAAAGAAAGAGAGAAAAAGAAAAAAGAAAAAAAAAGGGAATCACAAAAGTTATAAAGAAAATATAGGTACAAAATGAGAGCCAATATTAAAAAGCAAAAGTTAAAAATCTAGAATAGAGTTTGGAGTTTCAATAATACAATGTTAAAGAAAAGAAGAAGAAAAAGAAAGAAGGAAAAAAGAGAAAAAAAAGAAAGAAAGAAGGAAAGAAAATAAAAACAAAACCAAGACAAACAAAGTCACAAAAATTATAAAGAAGATATAGGCACAAATTGATTACATATATCAGAAAGCATAAATTAAAGATCTAGATTAGAGTTTGAAATTTCAGGAATACAATGTCAAAGAAAATATGAAGAGATAGAAAGAGGGAGGAAAAAAAAAAGTCACAAAAGTTATTAAAAAAAAAAAAAGAATAGGTACAAAATCGATAACAATTACCAATAAGCTAAACTTATGAATCTAGAGCAGAGTTTGGAGTTTCAAAAATACAATGTTAAAGAAAAGAAAAAAAGAAAGAAAAATGAAAAGAAAAAAAAAGAAGGAAAGAAAGAAAAAAGGGTTGCAAAAGTTATAAAAAATATATATGTGAAGTTTGGTTTTTTTTTTCTTTTTAAAAAGAAGGGTCTTTTATTTATTTATTTATTTTTATTTATTATTTTTTTTACAAAGTAATAATAGGTTCTAAAAGTGAAAATTAAAGGAGTACTAGAGAATAAAAAATATTAAAAAAAATTTTTTTAATAAAAAAAAGAAAGAAAGAAAAAATGATGGTAAAAATAGTAAAAATATATATAAGACTTTCTCTGTTATTGTTGTGGGTATTGTGGGTTCAGTTCATTTTCGGCTAGTTCCTTGTTCCAGCTTAAATTTCTCAAGATCTATAGGCCCCTTTCTCTGTAGTTGGTACTAACCACGGGGTTTTAGTTTATTGCCTGTCACTTCCATGGCGGTTCCCTCTGTTATAGCATCTTTTGTTTGCTGGTCTCTTCAGTGTCTGATTTCCGCCGTGATACAAACGGGGCGGTGGTGAACACCCTTTTTTTTTTTTTTTTTTTTTTTTAGGCTCACTTGTTCAGTCGCGCTGCGGGGAGGGAGGGACGCTGCAAATAATTACCACTGGCATGTGCACGCAGTGGCTCAGCCACACTGGGCCTGCCCCGCTCAGGCGCATGTAGCCTCCCTGCCCACTCTGCTCAGGCTCTCTGTTTCCCCGCGACCCGCCCTGGGCTGCTTGCCCCTCCCAGGTCTAAGCCACTCAAGTTCAGGCACTCGGGTAGTCCTCAGAGGCCCAGGCTCGGTTGGGCCTGCGTTTTGTGCCCTTCACAGATTCCAGCAGCTCAGGTAATGAGGTGTTTGGCAAGTGCGGCTTCTGCAAATTATCGCCTCCCCGCCACTCGGTTTTCTAGGTGTACAACCTGAGCACTTTCTTAGGCGGATGTTAGCTGACCAGAGCCCCCAGAAGTCTTAGTTAGCAAAGAAGCCTGCTTACAGTTTTGTGGATAATGGCTCTCTGGGGCTGCGATTGCCTCCCTCCGGCTCTGGCTGCCTGTCACCGGAGGGGAATGGTCTGCATCCGGCTATCTCTGTACAGTCCTTTGTTCTGTGCGCGGGCCTGGCGGTGTCTTGGGTTAGGGCTGGCTTTTCGTGTGGTAGGTATCCCACAGTCTGGTTTGCTAGTCCACATTATTTCGCTCAGGTAGCGCTCGGGATATTCAGGCCAGATGCTTACTCTAAGCGATGCAGCCCATGATGCAGCCCGCGCAGCCCCTCCCTGCCCAGCCCCCGCTTGCTAATGGCGGATGCAGGTGTTTGCGCTGCTTCTCCGCTGGGGAAGTTATCGTAGGGCTCGTAGTCTGTGGGTTTTAATTGTTTATTTTTCCTCCCTGTTATGTTGCCCTCCATGCTTCCCAGGCTCGGCACATACTCGGCAGTGAGAATGTTTCCTGGTGTTTGGAAACTTCTCTCTTTTTAAGACTCCCTTCCCCGGACAGAGGTCTGTCCCTCCCTCTTTATCTTTTTTTGTCTTTTATATTTTTTCCTACCTCCTTTAGAAGGCAATGAGTTGCTTTTCTGGGTGTCTGATGTCCTCTGCTGGCATTCTGAAGTTGTTTTGTGGAATTTACTTGGCATTTAAATGTTCTTTTGATGAATTTGTGGAGGAGAAATTGTTCTCCCCGTCCTATTCCTCCGCCATCTTAGCTCCTCCCCTCGTCTCTGCTTTTTAATATGCTCTCTAGGTTGGTCATAACTTTCCTTCCAAGGAGTAAACGTCTTTTAATTTCATGGCTGCAATCACCATCTCCAGTGATTTTGGAGCCCTCCAAAATAAAGTCTGTCACAGTTTCCACTGTTTCCGTATCTATTTCCCATGAAGTGATCGGACTGGATGCCATGATCTTCGTTTTCTGAATGTTGAGCTTTAAGCCAGTTTTTCACTCTCCTCTTTCACTTTCATCAAGAGGCTCTTCAGTTCTTCTTCACTTTCTGCCATAAGGGTGGTGTTATCTGCATATCTGAGGTTATTGATATTTCTCCCTGCAATCTTGACTCCAGCTTGTGCTTCTTCCAGTCCAGCATTTCTCATGATGTACTCTGCATAGAAGTTAAATAAGCAGGGTGACAATATTTAGCCTCGACATACTCCTTTTCCTATTTGTAACTAGTCTGTTGTTCCATGTCCAGTTCTAACTGTTGATTCCTGACCTGCATACAGGTTTCTCAAGAGGCAGATCAGGTGGTCTGGTATTCCCATGAACTGTACAAAAAATATCTTCACGACCCAGATAATCATGATGGTGTGATCACTCACCTAGAGCCAGAAGCCTGGAATGTGAAGTCAAGTGGGCCTTAGGAAGCATCACTATGAAGAAAGCTAGTGGAGGTGATGGAATTCCAGTTGAGCTATTTCAAATCCTGAGAGATGATGCTGTGAAAGTGCTTCACTCAATATGTCAGCAAATTTGTAAAACTCAACAGTGACCACAGGACTGGGAAAGGTCAGTTTTCATTCCAATTCCTAAGAAAGGCAATGCCAAAGAATGCTCAAACTACCTCACAATTGCACTCATCTCACACACTAGTAAAGTAATGCTCAAAATTCTCCAAGCCAGGCTTCAGCAATATGTGAGCTGTGAACTTCCAGATGTTCAAGCTGGTTTTAGAAAAGGCAGAGGAACCAGAGATCAAACTGCTAACATCTGCTGGATCATCGAAAAAGCAAGAGGGTTCCAGAAAAACCTCTATTTTTGCTTTATTGACTACGTCAAAGCCTTTGACTGTGTGGATCACAATAAACTGTGGAAAATTCTTAAAGAGACCATTCAGGTATGACCTAAATACAGTGGAAGTGACAAATAGATTCAAGGGATTAGATCTGATAGACAGAGTGCCTGAAGAACTATGGATGGAGGTTCAACACATTGTACAGGAGGCAGTAATCAAGACCGTCCCCAAGAAAAAAGAAGTGCAAAAAGGCAAAATGGTTGTCTCAGGAGGGCTTACAAATCGCTGAGAAAAGAAGAGAAGCTAAAGGCAAAGGAGAGAAGGAAAGATATAACCATTTGAATGCAGAGCTCCAAAGAATAGCAAGGAGAGATAAGAAAGCCTTGCTCAGTGATCAGTGCAAAGAAACAGAGGAAGAGTCAAGAAAATTAGAGATACCAAGGGAACATTTCATGCAAAGATGGGCACAACAGAAGCAGAAGATATTAAGAAGAGGTGGCAAGAATACACAGAAGAACTATACAAAAAAGATCTTCATGACAGATAATTATGATGGTGTGATCACTCGTCTAAAGCCCAACATCCTGGAATGTGAATTCAAGTCGGCCTTAGGAAGCATCACTATGAACAAAGCTAGTGGAGGTGATGGAATTCCAGTTGATGATGCTGGAATCCTAAAAGATGATGCTGTCAAAGTGCTGCACTCAATATGTCAGCAAATTTGTAAAACTCAGCAGTGACCATAGGACTGGAAAAGGTCAGTTTTCATTCCAATTCCTAAGAAAGGCAATGCCAAAGAATGCTCAAACTGCCTCACAATTGCACTCATCTCAGAAGCTAGCCAAGTAATCCTCAAAATTCTCCAAGCCAGGCTTCAATAGTCTGTGATCCATGAACTTCCAGATGTTCAAGCTGGATTTAGAAAAGGCAGAGGAACCCGAGATCAAATTGCCAACATCCGTTGGATCATTGAAAAAGCAAGAGAGTTCCAGAAAAACATCTACTTCTGTTTCATTGACTCTACTAAAGCCTTGGACTCTGTGGATCACAACAAAGTATGGAAAATTCTGAAAGAGATGAAAATTCCAGACCACCTTACCTGCCTCCTGAGAAGTCTGTTTGCAGGTCAAGAAGCAACATTAGGGCCTGACGTGGAAAAACAAACTGGTTCTAAATTGAGAAAGGAGTACGTCAAGGCTGTATATTGTCAACTTGCTTATTTAACTTTTATGCAGAGTACATCATGAGAAATGCAGGGCTGGATGAAGCACAAGCTGGAATCAAGATTGCCAGGAGAAATATCAATAACCTCAGATCTGCAGATAACACTCCCCCCTTATGGCAGAAAGTGAAGAAGAACTAAAGAGCCTCTTGATGAAAGTGAAAGAGGAGAGTGAAAAAGCTGGCTTAAAACTCAACATTCAGAAAACTAAGATCATCGTATCCAGTCCCAACACTTCATGGCAAACAGGTGGGGAAACAATGAAACTGAGAGATGTTTTTTGGAGGAGGGGGCTCCAAAATCACTGGAGATGGTGATTGCAGCCATGAAATTAAAAGACGTTTACTCCTTGGAAGGAAAGTTATGACCAACCTAGACAGCATATTAAAGAGCAGAGACATTACTTTGTCGACAAAGGTCTGTCTAGTCAAAGCTATGGTTTTCCCAGTAGTCATGTATATATGTGAAAGTTGGACTATAAAGAAAGCTGAGCACTGAAGAACCGATGCTTTTGAACTGTGGTGTTGGAGAAGACTCTTGAGAGTCCCTTGGACTGCAAGGAGATCCAACCAGTCAATCCTAAATGAGATCAGTCCTGGGTGTTCATTGAAAGTACTGATACTGAAGCTGAAACTCCAATACTTTGGTCACCTGATGCGAAGAACTGACTCACTGGAAAGACCCTAATGCTGGGAAAGATTGAAGGCAGGAGGAGAAGGGGTTGACAGAGAATGAGATGCTTGGATGGCATCACTGACTCAATGGACATGAGTTTGAATAAGCCCCAGGAGTTGGTGATGGACAAGGAAGCCTGGTGTGCTGCAGTCCATGGGGTCGCAACGAGTAGGACAGGACTGAGCAACTGAACTGAAGAAACATATGTATTGTATAACACAGGGAAATATGTTGTAATATCTTGTAATAACCTATAGTGGAAAATTATCTGAAAATCTATACATATGTAGCTAAATCAGTTTGCCGCACACCTGAAACTAACTTAATACTGTAAATCAACTAAACTTCAATAAAATTTTTATAATTAATTTATTTTTTACTGAAGGATAATTGTTTTACAGAATTTTTTTTTCAATTAAATAATTTAAAAAAATTTTAAAGAGCATTCTTGAAAGAAAGTCTTCCTATGAAAGGCAAAGTCCTGGTCTGAGACAAGGTTGTATTTGAAAGAATATTCAAACAGAGCACCTTCCAGTGGAGTTTTATAAATGCATCTGTGTTGGGTTTTTTGCAACTTTAGTTCAAATGTAGTGAGTTTTGGAGAAATTGTACCAGTAGTTAAATGGAAAATTATGCTGGCTCTTTCCATAATAGTTTTGGTATATGATTATGATTCACAGCCATGACGTTAGCTAATGATGTGGCATCTTTAGTCTTTCTGAGCAACACTGCCTCCTTGTGTAATGAGAATGACCTTCTAACCCATTAATCTGTATAATTTTAAATATATTTTTTCATTTGAATTTATTTATTTTTCTTTCTTTGGCTGCACCATTTGGAACCTGTGTGCCCTGTGTTGGGAGTATGCAGTCTTAACCACTGGACTGCCAGGGAAGCCCCTTGTTTGAATTTAGGCTCTTAAACAACCCCAACCAGATAGGGTGCCTCACTGAAGAAATATCTTTGTGCCCACATTTGATAATTTCCACTGATAAGGTCAGCTGTCTTGTTTTCAGGGACTGTTTGCCCAATTTGATATTATCTTGGTCTTTGATATTTTTTGCTGTTACTTCTAATCCCTCTCATTATCACTTTAAAATGGTAGAAAGCAATAGAAAAGTGAATGCAATACAAAACAGTATTTTTGCTAATTACATCGTCTTGTGAAGTTTTTGTTGGAGGAAAGATAGAAAAGGTAAAATAATACACTAATCAGAGATTCAATTATACAGATATTCTAACTTTATCAAAAACAGTTGATCCAAAGTAGTAAAGCCTAATGCATTTAAGTTACACATTTTCTCACCATTTCATACTTAATCTTGGTTCAGGAGATTGTAGCTATTTGGCTCCATGCAATTCATCCAACAAATATCTATGTGCATCTGTTGCTGCTGCTGCTGCTGCTAAGTCGCTTCAGTTGTGTCCGACTCTGTGCGACCCCACAGATGGCAGCCCACCAGGCTCCTCTGTCCCTGAGATTCTCCAGGGAAGAATATTGGAGTGGGTTGCCATTTCCTTCTCCAGTGCATGAAAAGTGAAAGTGAAGTCACTCAGTCATGCCCAACCCTCAGGGACCCCATGGACTGTACCACCAGGCTCCTCTGTCTATGGGATTTTCCAGGCAAGAGTGCTGGAGTGGGTTGCCAGTTCCTTCTCCGGTGCATCTGTTAGGAACACTCTTTTTCAGATGCTGGAGAACAAAACAGAGAAAAACCTTGCCCTCATGGAGCTTATCTTCTAGTGAGGAGACAGATAAGAGAGATACTAATATACAGTTAACCCTCGAACAACATGGGTTTTAACTACATGGATCCACTCTTATTTGGATTTTTTTCATTAGTAAATACTATTGTATTACAGGATTGATGGTTGGTTGAATCTGCAGATATAGAGGTTATATGTTTACATATAGACAAATAATGTGTTACACACTGATTTTCGACTGCACAGAGGGTTGGTGCCCAACCCCTTTGTTTTTTGAAGGGCTCACAGTCTATTATTTTAGATGGTGGTAAGTGCTAAGGAGAAAAAATAAAACAGGGAAAGGGGGTAGTGAACATCCAGAGTGAGGAGTGATATTACAGTGTTAGCTAGGGTGTCAGGGGAGGCCTTAGAGTGAGGTGAGGGGAAGAGCAGACCATGTCATGAGGATATTTGGGAGAGGAATGTTCCATGCACAGCTAATAGCAAGTACAAAGGTGCTGAGAAGGGAATGTGTGCCTGGCTTATTTGAGTGACAGCAAGAAGGCCAGCATGGCTGGAGCTGAGTGAACAAGCAGCAGAGTCATGGAAGATGGGACCAGACAGAATCTTATAGCCTTTGCAAGGATTTGGGATTTTAGGCCATTGTGAGGTTTTGAGCAGAGAAGTGAGACATTTTGACTTATTTTTTAACAGAATAGAATGCAAACAGATTAGAGTGAAAGTAGAATATATGACTAGAAGACTGGATTTTGACTTTGTAATCCACCCGCCCCCATTTTGGGCGCCAAAATCTGTTACCAGAAGGAGGTGTGTGTGTGGCGGGGAATCCAGCTGCTCGCCACTCAGAAGCCAATAAACAGGTCAGGTTGGTGGAAAGGAAAGTTTGCTTTGTTTCAGATGCCAGCAGCTGGGAAGGGGAGGGTGGCAGACATCTGTCCAAAGGCTAACTACCCCCCACTAACAAGCAGGGGGTGAGAGCTTTTAAAGACAGAGTGGGGTTAGGGGTTGGTGGCATGCAGAAACGACATAGTCATCTTCAACTGGTCATGCGTGGTCTGACTAGCATTATCTTGTTTGTTTTAGGTACAGTTAATCTTTAGCTCCAGGGTGCACTTGTTCCCCTTTCTTTGTGGTCAGTTCTTGGAATTGTGGCAGCTCAAGTCCAGGGTACAGTCTGGTCATCATGTAGTTAACTTCTCCACCTGCTGTTTTGGTATCTATAAGACAGCTCACAGGATATTGCTCAGAATATTATATCCATAGCCTTTGAGAAAGAACTAAAAGGTCCTTGACTATGCTTAATGACTACATTATTATCATTATTTAGTCTCTTTTGACTGTTTTTCTTTGTTTCAGCATTTCCCACTTCTCTGATTAAACTTATTCTTTGACTAAAGTTTTCCACAGTCTGAGGCATCCAGAGGACATGGTGGAGGGGCCAAGGACCATATGGTCCTGCTCCGTTTTAGTACCATCATTTATTCTGGAGTATGCAAAAATTAATGAACCAAGAATTTGTTAATAATGTACAGGGTACTGGTCATGATCAAAGGTTTGTTATTAATAATGAGTTACCACATAATAAAGTTGAATACTGACTCGGGAATAATTTTTAGAATTCTCAACAGTAATCAACAAGGAAATTTTTGTTTAAACAGCAAATGAGTAGATTTGGGAATAGAAATGCAAATATGATTTTAATTAGTATTTTATGTTTATAGAAACCTACCCCATTTTACAAAATTGTGACTTATATAGAAAGAAACTTAGAATACTTAGGGATAGTTCATCTTCTAAGAGCAACCCTTTCCTGAATGTGTTAATCTAGTCTAAACATTTTAGCTAGGAAGATCTTTTGACAAAAAACGGAATAAAAACTTGTTCTCTTTTCCTTTTTATATATAAGTACTCAGCCTTCATAGCAGTTCTTCTTCCCAGCAGTTCTGCTTCCCAGCAGTCTTGATTACATTGCAACTGTTTATGTTTTCCTAGAACTACCTTGGCACCCCACCCCAGTACTTTCGCCTGGAAAATCCCATGGACGGAGGAGCCTGGTAGGCTCCAGTCCATGGGGTCGCTGAGCGGCTTCACTTTCACTTTTTGCTTTCCTGCATTGGAGAAGGAAATGGCAACCCACTCCAGTGTTCTTGCCTGGAGAATCCCAGGGATGGAGAGCCTGGTGAGCTTCCGTCTATGGGGTTGCACAGAGTCGGACACGACTGAAGCGACTTAGCAGCAGCAGCAGCAGCAGAACTACCTTAAATGCACAGCATCACCATTGTATTGTAAAAAACATGTATAAATTCACGTTTTTTTAAATTAATGTTTGGAAAACTTTAGCATTATTACCCAAATGCTAGTCCCTGAAAGCAGACTGTGGTTTCTGTGTATACTCTGGTAGCTCAGACAATAAAGAATCTACCTGCAATCAGGGGACCTGGGTTTGATCCCTGGGTCAGGAAGATCCCCTGGAGAAGGAAATGGCAACCTACTCCGGTATTCTTGCCTGGAAAATCACATGATGGTGGAGCCTAGTGGGCTAAAGAGGCGCACAAGACTGAGCAACTAACACACACACACACACACACACGCACAGAGTGAGAACTTAACACATTTTTGAATTTGCAGAGTTCCCTTACATTACCCTTCTATTCAGGAATCATTAATCTGAGCATTAAAGGCTTTAATAATGTTGATGGTGTTCAGCCACCACTAAAGTGGCAGCTCTCAAGGATATACCTCATGTCCTTGAAAAGATTCTGTTAGTGGCCTGAGGTGAGAAAAGCTATCAATGATCCCATGACTTATGCTCACGAAAATCTTTTATTATTTATTCACTCAACATATAATTATTGGACACCTATTATGTGCAAGCTGCTGTGAGAGGATTTAGATATTAAAGAATCAAAAGAAATAGCCTAGGGGAAGAGGGGCGGGGAGGGAGGAACACCCCTGATGTACGGGTAGTACATACCATAGCTATGACTAGTGTCAGATTGCCCAGCAGCACTTTAAGGAAGTCAGATGTCTGGACTGGACTCTGCAGAGCACAATGAGGGACAGCTTTACATAAAGGCTGTGTTTCCTGGAATCGATACTTGTATTTGTCTAATGCCAAGTTAAATGCATCAAATTATAAAACACTTCTCCGTAACATTTTCTCAGTGAGACTCCCAGGGCTTTTAATATCTCCAGAATATATTTTGCCATTTTTCCATAAGACTCAAAAGTAATATAAGCTATAAAAAATCCACTAAAAAGACTGCAAAAAGTAGAAGACAAAGGGCACGCTGATGAAGAGGGGAACAATAATGACATGAATGAGCTAGAAGAGGAGCCCAAGGACGACCTTAGTGAGGTCAAAGGCTATAAAGACCTGGACAGAGCAGTACAGTCTTTACAGTTTGATGTTATCCTGAAGACGGGCCTAGATACCGGGAAAGGTTAAAGTGGGAGATACATTGGATCTTCTCATTGGAGAGGGTAAAGAAGCGGAAACAGAGAAAGTGATGTGGATTCTCCTGATAAAAGTGCTGAAGGAGAAGATCAGCAATGAGAAGTACAGAGTACCTAAAAAGAGTATGCTCAAATAAATGGATTGCTTTTCTCCAATAAAGCTGCTTTCTAGTGGTGCAGAAAGGGGGCCAGGTTCAAAAGAATATATTTTTATTAAAATAAAGTTCTCCCACCATTTATGGAAGATGCTGAGCCGTTTGTGGAAGTCAGGATCCACATGGTAGCTTTTGAAGATGCTTCCCTTGGCCTGGATTTCCCACCCAGGCTTGATTTGTTCGCATTTTAACCTCGTGAGCAAGAGTGAGACATGTGCTGAATAAGTTAAACTCAGAGACGATTTACATGATCAGCCCGCTGTTACCCAGGTTAACTGCCTCGAGAGGCAGTGTAAAATAAACTGGCCTTGTTCTTAGAAAAAAAAAGAAATAGCCTAGAAAATTTATGCATTATCTTCAACTAATACTTTTCTACTATTAACAACTTTACCTCTGTCCCTAGGGATTACTGTTCATAAACTGAAAATAAATCTTAATCATAAAATGTACAGGTATAGAATGTTACATATTCTATCTTGACCCTGTATTTGAGAATTAACTGTCTTTTTTCCTCAGGCTTAGAATAGAGAAGGATCTATTGTCCCTTATCCTTCCACTTCCCACCCATACCCAAAGTTGTTGTTTCTATAATTGTATTTCTTTATTTTGGCTGTGCTGGTTCTTCACTGGTGCATGGGCTTTTTCTCTAGTTGTGACAGATGGGGGCCACTCTCTAGTTAGAGTGTGCGGGCTTCTCATTGCAGGGATTTCTCTTGTGGCATGCGGTCTGTAGGGTGTGTGGGCTTCAGTAGCTGTGGCATGTGGCCGTAATGGTTGCCGCTCACAGGCTCTAGAGCACAGAATCAGTAGCCGTGTGTCACGGACTTAGTTGCTCTATAGCATGTGAGATCTTCCTGATTTAGGGGTCGAACCCTTGTCTCCTGCACTGGCAGGCAGATTCTTTACCATTGAGCCACCAGGGAAGCCCACGCCCAAAGTTCTTAAACATTTATTTTGTCTTCTCTGATCATAGTTCCTGATTCCCTCTGATTAGCCAAGCTTGTTTGTTTGATACAGACTCAATATTCATGCCTTTAAGGAATTTCCCTGTCAATTCTAGGATGGATTACCACCTGTGCTCCCTCAATTATGTTTCCCTGGATACCATTACGTTCAAGCTCTTTGCTGTATTTAGGGCCAGTCTTATTAACTTTTAACTTATTAACTCGGGGAAGGCAATGGCACCCCCACCCCAGTACTTTTGTCTGGAGAATCCCATGGACGGAGGAGCCTGGTGGGCTCCAGTCCATGGGGTCGCTGAGAGTTGGACACGACTGAGCGACTTCACTTTCACTTTTCACTTTCATACATTGGAGAAGGGAATGGCAACCCACTCCAGTGTTCTTGGACGGGGGAGCCTGGTGAGCTTCTGTCTATGGGGTCGCACAGAGTCGGACACGACTGAAAAGACTTAGCACTTAGCAGTTATTAACTTTACTAGGTGCTCAAAGCCTTGTTTGAGGCCCTTCTCCACTGCAGCCCCTCAGGGCCCCGTGATGTCCCTTGGCTACTGGTGCCTCAGGGTCACTTGAGAGGTCTCCCTCCCGAGAGCAATCTGAACCTCCCCTAGCCTTTCCTTCTTCAGTCCTTCATCTAGAATTTTATAGAAACAATTTTTGAGCAAACAAATAAATCCTCATGGATCTCGTCAAACCACAGTAAATCACAACATTCCACCTTTGGGGTAGCTGCACTGTAGATTTATAACCAGAGTATATTTTTAGAACTAGAAAGAACCTTAGGCTTTTCTGATTTTGTTTGTTTGCTTTTTTAGTACTCACGATCTTTGCTTAAAAGAAACCTTATTTAGAAATCCAGCATATAAAACAAGTGAGGGTAGAGCTGTGCTAGATGGAGGTGTAATGGGTCCCCACATGTTCTAATTTCTCACTGTCCACAGCCCCAGAGCCCCCAGAGACACGGTAGAAACACTCTCCCACAGAGACCTCTGCAAACCGCCTGATTTGCTAGATGAAGATTGCCCAAGAGCTTCATTTTGTGTACTTCTCCTGCCTTTTGGAGGTCTGATCTCTGCTCTCATAAACTCAAGGCTGTTATTTACCTGCCCCCAACCTGGAGAATCCCAGGGATGGCGGAGCCTGGTGGGCTGCCGTCTATGGGGTCGCACAGAGTCTGACACGACTGAGGCGACTTAGCAGCAGCAGCAACCTGCCTGGAGGCTAATAACACTTCACTGTGGTGAAAATCACGAGGCTAGTTTTGATGGATAAGGGTTGTGGAAACTATTCCAAGAGCCAGCATACAGGGCTAAGTTTTCTTTTATTACAGCATTACGCTCTTAAAAATATTGTAACAAAAATAGAGACTTGTGAAAATGTTCTCCTTTCTAGTGACTGTGGTGAGAAAGCACTCGACTCTGCAAAAACACAAAACAATTCTCATTCTCCCTTCAGCTTTTGATGGGCAAAATCCAGTTGAATTGCCCTTCGTATCAATAGTCTGTGTCCCTAGAGAAATCTAAGCCCATTTCCACTACTTTAATGAAAGTGGAGGGAGGTTTGGCACCAGGCTGATAGCAGTGATCATATTGTGGAAAAGTCCATGTTAGAGAACACACTGTTTTCTTTACTTGGCCCACAGGACAATTTAGGACAGATAGAAGATAATCAGGAAGCTTAATTTAGTTTAGGCTTCCGATTTAAAAATAAAACCCCATGTTTAATGGTGAGGGAAGTGGAGGGAAGTAAATAGAAGGCTCCTTTGTTTTTTATTCCTGGTAATTAAATTTTGCCCTCACAATAGACCACACTCTTCTGCAGAGGCAATGGGATATAGAGGAAAGTATGGGAGCTTTCAAGTCTTTCATTTTTTTTTGTCATCAATATTTTTTCCCCATTCCCTCCCTCCTCTCCTTCTTTTTTTCCTCCCTTCTTTCTTCTCTTGACAGTAGTTTTTGTCTCCTAAAATGTGCTTGGTGTTGCTAGCTGCTGGGGTCGCAACACTAATTACACAGTATAGTGCTTCGGGAGAATTCTTGTTCCATCTTTGCCATTTACTGACTAAATAACCTTTGCCAAATCACTTAATATCGCTGAGCCTCAGTTTTCTCTTTTATAAAATGGGAGCAATAGTAGCTCCACATAGAGTAGCAACAATGAAATAATTAACATGTAACATGTGTAAGTTACTTCCACAGAGTGCCTGGCACAGAGTAGAGGCTTAAAAAATGGGAACCTGTTATAGATTTCCATCTTTATAGTCATTATAATCTGATTCAGGTTCATCTTTCCACATTTTATGAGGAATTCTCTGAGGGTTTTGGCATCTGGCTCTTAATTTCATTCTGCCTCAGTCAGCAATTCATAGGCCAGCAATGGTTCCATCCCAGAGATTCTGAATTCTCAAAACCCCTTCCATACTCCAGCTTCTGTCCTTCAAACTCTCTCTCTCCAAGTTCTGCTGCTACTGCTAAGTCACTTCAGTCGTGTCCGACTCTGTGTGACCCCATAGACGGCAGCCCACCAGGCTCCCCCCGCCCCTGGGATTCTCCAGGCAAGAACACTGGAGTGGGTTGCCATTTCCTTCTCCAGTGCATGAAAGTGAAAAGTGAAAGTGAAGTCGCTCAGTCGTGTCCGACTCTTAGCGACCCCATGGACTGGAGCCTACCAGGCTCCTTCATCCATGGGATTTTCTAGGCAAAAGTACTGGGGTGGGGTGCCATTGCCTTCCCCGGCTCCCTGGTGGCTCAGACGGTAAAGCGTCTGTCTACGATGCGGAAGACCCGGGTTCGATCCCTGGGTTGGGAAGATCCCTTGGAGAAGGAAATGGCAATCCACTCCAGTACTATTGCCTGGAAAATCCTATGGACAGAGGAGCCTGGTAGGCTACAGTCCATGGGGTAGCAAAGAGTCGGACACGACTGAGCGACTTACACACACTCTCCAAGTTCACTCTCCCACTAAATGGGATTTTCAGTTCTTTTGACATCCTTGGTTTCTGGATCTCATCTCAGCTTCCCAGACTGTCAACCTTCCACACTCCATCCCATCCCTTCTGCCCGCAGCTTCATTTCCTTCCACATTCTTCCTGCACACCACAGCCAAACTCTTTGCTGCAGGCTCACCAGGATATTACTTATTGCATTGCTTGGTAATCTATTATTTAATCAGCCAAATTACAGTTGTTGGTTTTTTTTCCTTCTCATACCTTTGGTTTACCTGTTGCTGCTGTAGAAAAGCATTCAACTATGCCAACACTCATTTCCTTCGGTTTACATTTCCAGTCTCACTGTCCTCTCAATACTGCCCAGGGGATTCCTTTACAAACCTTTAGTTGGTTTGATTTCCCTTTCCTCCTACAGCACTGTTCTAGCATAAAACCTTTGCTGTTCTCCTTAAGTCCTCGTCTCAGTGCTGTCCTTCTGAAATCACCACCCCCACCAGTATCTAAAAGTGGTTTGTACATCCTTTGTTAACTGCACAGGTGTCCAAGAAGAACATGTACTCTTATTCTTTTTGAAGATTCAACCTGGGCTCTTGATCCTTTCCCCTCCCAACTAGCCTGTCTGAACCAATCATTTCTCATCTGTCTCTCTCTCTTCACTGGCTCTTCATTAGCCTTCAGACATGTTCAGATCAAGTCTTAGGAAGTCTTCCCTGCCCCACTCTCTGCTCTGGACACCACTGTCTTTCTCTCTCTCCTTCTTTCTTCAGTGCCAGATGTATCAGTAGTGCTGTTTATTTTCATTACTTTTACTTTTTAGTCTACCATTTAAGCTGTCACTAAAATTGAGTTTGGCCTCCACCACGGTGCTCTCTTGGGGTCACCAGGGTTCTTCTAAATAATAAAGCCAATGGTTTCTTTAAGTTCTCATCCTTCTTGGCCTTTCTGGATTTTGACATCATTGACATATTCCCTCTTGACATGTTCTCCTACTTTGGTCAATCTTATAATCATTTCTTTAGTTTTCCTCCAAAATCTCTGAAGATTCTGTTTCTACTAATGGTTCCTTTTCTGCCCATTCTTTAAATGTTGGTGATGTTCTACAAGTTTTCATATTCAGCTCTTTTCTCTTCTTTTTCTTCATTTTCTCTGTGGATGATCTCACCCATACACGTGACTTTAACTGTGATATATAAGTTGATTTTTAAATCTGTAACTCCATTTCCAAACCCTTTCCCTAAATTCTACTCTCTCTGGTAATATTAATAGCTAACTGGATAGGTTGTACACCCTTCAAATTCAGTGGGGCTTACCTGCCCCTCCATAATTGGATCACCCAATCCCTGCCACTTTTCAGCTCAATATTAGATGCTTTCAGTAATTTCCATGGTGAAAAAAAAAATCAGGATCTTTATAGAATTCTCTTTCTTTCCCTCTCTTCTCCATTACAAGTAACTAGTAATTTTCAAAAATCACTAGCTAATATTGCAAGCAATTTCTTACCCCTGGACATTTCAAAAGTTCAAATTGAACTCAAAGTTTAAATTATAAAGGTGAGAAAAATCTTAATCTCCAGGTTCAATCTGAGTTGAAGAGACCAAACAAAGAAATAGCCCGAAGATGTGAGAAACCTGGCACCTAGTCAGAATTTGCCTTATGTTTCATCATATGGAACAAGAAAGGAAATTTCCAGTGTCTTTTAAATAAATTTAAATATCTTTGGAATATAGTTTTGCAGGTAAAGTCTAAAGCTATTTATTAACAATGTCTAATTGCCCTACTTTTTTGTTTTGTTTTAAAACAAAAAACAAAACAAAACAAAAAATAACCTGGGCTTCTTGGTCAGCAGGGGGAGCACTGCTACTTTGCTCTGGGAAGCTTTTCACCAGGGTAACCGCTATCTTTTAATATAGACCACGTCCTAGCAACGAGGAGGAAAAAACAATGATACGATCAATACATTTGCTCCCTTGTGGTTGCAATTTTTAAAAATAGCTTTTTTTTTTTTTTTGCTTTTGTAATTCAGTAGTGTTTGCTTAGGAAGGTGTCATCTTTTGTCTTTTCATCTTCTCTGTCCTTCTTTTCAGTCACTTTCTAATTAGACAGGTGTTTATTAAGGGGACAGGGTTGAAAACCGGTCATGGAGGCCAGTGTAACAGCACTAAGTCAGTATTTAGGCTATGTCTGTGTGACACGGAAACAAACACCCTGGTTTGCTCATTTTATTTAAATTGGTCAACATGGTGAAATAAATCAGTCAAACCAGTTTTCTGTCTAAAATGACCTTTTGCTTGAGTGAACTATTCAAGGATATCAGTGGGACACAGTGCCCTTCTCAGACTGAGCTGGAGTGAAGCCTATCAAGCAAGGGTGGCAGCATTGTGAAAGGAGTCAGGAGCCCAGGCTCTCATCTGGATTCTGCTCTGTGGCTGTGGACAAAACATTTAACTTAACTCTTTGTACCTCGATTTCTTCTTTTATTAACTTCACACTCTATTATGAAGGGGAAATGATGTGGTTGGTTTGAAAATACCTTGAAAGACCAGGAAATATCTATATAACAATTTACACAACGATCTAGTCTGACACATATGTATCTGCATGTAGGTTATAGATGCATACATAGCGCATATATGCCCTATGTGCACATATATATGTATGTGTGTATGTATATATATATGGGCTTCCCTGGTGGCTCAGACGGTAAAGCGTCTGCCTGCAATGCAGGATACCTGGGGTCTGTATATATATATATATATATATATATATAGATATAGATATAGGTGGATGTGTCTGTATAAGATATACATGTATATATATGAATGTATATAGATTTGTGTATGTATGTATATATGTAAGTATGAGGTCTATACATATACAGGAGATAAGGAGGCAAGGACAGTTCTTTCTGAAAATATTGTATTGTTTATAATAATTATTCCATTCACTGAGAATAATAATAGTTTATAGGCTGAATAAAAAAATCTAGGTCTCTATTGATAATCATTTACTCACTAAAATTCTTACTTGGTGATGAAAAGTTTGTGTCTCTTATTTCCCACACACACTTTATAAGGAAAAAAATTACAGATGATGCTTTAACTAAAGCTTATAATATACATTTATTCTTATTTAATAATGCACCTGATGTGTGCTTAGTCATTGTTGTGTCCGATTCTTTGTGATCCCATGGACTGTAGCCCACTAGGCCCCTCTGTCCATGGGGATTCTCCAGGCAAGAATGCTGGAGTAGGTTGCCATGGCCTCAAAATAAACCTGATAAGACCTAATAAAACACTTTGCCACTTTAGTTCACTTTCCCCTTGTCTTATTTGTGCCCTGAATAAAAGCACAGAATCAAAATATTTTTGTAGGCATTTTGACATAAATAATGATTAAAAAGTATACATGATTCCTCATAAAGAGAAATCTAGCTCAGTATGATGAAAAGTGTACATTTTATCCACTTACTTTCTAAAATGGCTGATTTTTTCAGTAAATCTTTCTTTTTTTCCCAAATGACAACAAATAATTTAACAAGTGACATTAGCAGTGAATTTTAAGACAGCAAATGGAATAGCTTTCAGTTTTAGCAATATATTCCTCCATTTTAAATGCAGTTGGAACTAATTTGATCTGTGGCTAGTTAACTCAGTGATTCAAACTGAAGTGCTAATGAAGTCAAAGAATAAATTTAATTCCTATGAGGTTCGGTTTATGCATTACTATTGCATAAACAGACACACACACATCCTTAATCCTAACTAGTCATTTGTCATACAAATAATTAATACTGTCCAGAACTGAGACCAGACAATGAAATATCATCTACATAAGGCAAAACTATCATTATCAGTAAGAGGAAAGCAACTAAATTCCTTTACCCTACTTCTAAATGTTTTTGGTATAATCTTGGGACAGTTCATTCACAATTATATTTTGTGTTTATCTAGTCTTAGGAAGGGCTTCCCTGGTAGTTCAGCTGGTAAAGAATCCTCCTGCAATGCAGGAAACCCTGGTTCGATCCCTGGGTCAGGAAGATCTGCTGGGGAAGGGATAGGCTACCCACTCCATTATTATTCAGCTTCCCTGGTGGCTCAGATAGTAAAGAATCTGCCTGCAATGCAGGAGAACTAGGTTCAATTCCTGGATTTTGAAGATCCCCTGGAGGAGGGCATGGCAACCCACTCCAGTATTCTTGCCTGGAGAATCCCCATGGACAGAGGAGCATAGCATGCTATAGTCCATGGGGTTGCAAAGAGTCGAACACGACCGAGTGATTAAGCACAGCACAGTGCTTAGGAGAGGTTATAGATTGAAGAATTTCAGGCATTTTAATTAAACCTAGTAGGAAAACTGATGTCATCTCAGATAAAAAGCTGAAATGCAGTGAAAATTTTCCTGGACTAGGAACCAGACATACTGTGTTTGAATCCCAGCAGTTCCACTGAGCACTTAGACAAGTCACTTAGCATTTTCTAGCCTCAATTTTCTCACGGAAGAAGGGAGAGAACTATATTCCAACTTTATTGCAGGAATTAAATAAGATAATGTATGTAAAGTACTTAGCATAACACTAGGCACAGACTATGTACTCAGTAAATAGTAGCCATTTTTATCCTACCATATATTTACTCCTACTGAAGATGTATTATAAGAATTAAATGAATTATTTCCTGAATTGAAAATATTTTATATACCATTAAGCATTAAATTCATGTAAAATATTACTATTTCACTAGGAGAAAATGATGAAAAAAACTATTCCCAAGAAAACTGAGATGATTTCTTTGTTCATGAATTAAAAATTCATGGCACATTACTGTGTATTGTGCACAAAATATTGAGATAGGGATCAAACAGTCTCATATGAGATTTTCTCTTTTGGGTAAGATATAGTTCACCATGGCAAGCCAACACTCCTCCGAGTACAACAACTAGGTTAACCTGGATAAATGACAAAAATTGTATTTTAAATGCAGTCAGTTGCTATGGAAGCAGTAAGGATTAGATAAACTAAAATTTCAGAGAGAGAGTAGAGTGCTTTCCAAAGTGAGTTGACACTGTATGTTATTTGTTCCCAAAGACACTTGCTGATTCTGAGTGTGGTCAAAGGATTTGTTTAGGTGGAAAAACCTCTGCTGGGGCAAAGAAAAACCAGTGAAGTTCTTAGCAAGTATAATTCAGTGATGGGAAAAATAGGAAAAAGAAGACTCAAACATATGGCAGAGATACCCCTGTAACAAGTTTGCTGAATTCAGGTACTGCACAGGAGGCTACACATCTAAGGGCAAAAATTTCAAAAGACAAAATGAAATCTACCTCCTTTAGTCTTGAAATGCTTAGGAAACAAAAGCCCTCTGAGGAAGACTTTGCCTCTAGTATCTCCTCAAGATATTGACTTAAAGTGCTGTGGAACAGGAGGCTGAAGAGCTGGGCTAGAATTTCTGAAGGGCAGATCTAGATCTCTTTTAGTCTTCCAGGGCTAAGATGCTGAAGACCCTTAGGCTCACAATAACAAGCCCAGGAGAGCCATATGCTCAAAACAGGGTCAGATCCAAGGTAGAGCAAGTCTTTATAAAACTACAATCAGGCCCAATGCACATCATATTCTCATGTAATGAAAGTGACCAATTCCTTATCCTCTTAGCCTAACAGAGGAAAGGGTGAGCTCTCTTTGGTAGAAGGGAACATTTGGAATCTTTATGACATCTTTATGCCTAATGTCTGGCATATAATATAAAAATAACGGACATTCAATAAGGCAATAAAATGTGGCTAATAATCAAGAGAAAAGGCAGATCGTAGAAGTGGACCCATTGATTATCTAGATATTGAAATCAGCAGTCAGGAACTGTAAAACAATTCAGAGCATGATGGGAGGCCAACAAAGGCACCATCAGTGCAGAATGACAATCATGTATGACTGATCTATGGTTTATGGGGGAGTATCCTCAATCAAGAGCATTTATCCTGTTTCTCTCCACCTTATGAAGGTGGTGGTAAGATAAAAGGAAGAATGATCTTTGGACTGTGTAACCAGACAGGGGCTGCATATCCTGGATTGTGAGCGAGAAGAAACCTAGATTAGCAAATACAAAATGCCAAAGAAGAGTCAAAGATTACCAGAAAAAAGTTCAGGAAACAATAACTGAAGTATTAAGGTGAGAACTGAAAACTTACCTTGATCCAACATGCAACTAAATCAGCACACAGGAGCCAGGCTGGAGGCTGGCTTTGAGAGATACTAAAGGATGTGAGAGATACTAAAGAAGCAGAATCAAGAGGAGATGGTGGTTGTTTGGATGAGTGAATGAAAGAAAGGGAAGAATCTATAGTGTCTCCAAATTTGGGTTATTGATGAGTGGTTCTTAGCTAGGCAAAGCCCAAGGAAGAGGAGGTCTGAAGAGCAAGACTTGAATATGGGGCATTTTAAGTGCCATCCAGGTGGAGGTGGTCACTCACTTTGGTTTACACAGTCACATGCAAATAATGGACATAAGTAAGAACTTTGCAGAAATATAGATGAAGGTGTCATTAAAGAAAGAGTGGGAGAGATTGCCCAGGGAAGATGTTTCCAATGAGACAATATCCAGAGATAGAACCCTAAGAAATATTGACATTGAGGATTCAGACAGGAAAGGTAAAGTTGAAAGGGGACCTGGTAGGACAGAGGTAAGAAGAAAATATAACAAAGAAGTATCACAGGGGCCTGGAGGAAAGCGTGGCTTAAGAAGGAGGATGCAGTCAACTGTGCAAACGCAAATATGCAGAAGATAAGACTGAAACTTAATAAAAATTAAGCATTGGAAAATGGCAAAGAATTTCTTAGAGAAGTGGCCACAAGATTCAGAGCTATTAAAAGTTTGATTATGAAGGAAAGGAAAGGCATAGGTCAGTGCTGGGAGAGGGTGGGGTGCAGTAGGACCTAGGCAGACTTTCTTATTTTGTTTTGTTTAGGAGAGACTTGAACATGCTTATATGTTTGAGAGAAAGATCTAGTAGAGATCTCTAGATCTAGAGAAAGATCTAGTAGAGATCAAGGAGCTGGAAGTAATTAATGGCATCAGTTCCTGGAAGAAATGGCAAGACGTTATTTGATTTAAAAATAGGTGTCTAATGTCTGTATATATATTTATATATCAGTGAGACTACATAGATAAAAATCAATTCTCTGGATGGGATTCTAGCATAGTAATATTTAATATACCTAATATATATATTTAAAGTTTTTTTATTGGTATATATTTGATTTACAATGTTGTGTTACCTTCAAATATACAGCAAAGTGAATCAGTTATACATCTACATATATCTACTCTTTTTTTTTTTTTTAGATTCTTTCCTCATATAGGCCATTACAGAGTATTGAGTATATCATAGGGAACCTATGATATACAGTAGATTGAGATGGCTGGATGGCATCACTGACTCGATGGATGTGAGTCTGAGTGACCTCCAGGAGTTGGTGATGGACAGGGAGGCCTGGCGTGCTGCGATTCATGGGGTCGCAAAGAGTCGGACATGACTGAGCGACTGATCTGATCTGATTTTATATATTGGAGAAGGAAATGGTAACCCACTCCAGTGTTCTTGCTTGGAGAATCCCAGGGACGGGGGAGCCTGGTGGGCTGACGTCTAGTAGTATGCATATATCTCAATTCCCCAGTTTATCCCTCTCCCCCCACCCCTTATCCCCTGGGAGTGTAAGATTGTTTTCTAATACAGCTGTGACTCTACTTCTGTTTTGTAAATAAGTTCATTTTTTAAAAAACTGCCAATTAAAAAAAAATTCCACATATAAACTATATCATGTGATATTTGTCTGAGTCTGACATTTCACTCAGTATGACAATCTCTAGGTCCATGCACATTGCTGTAAATGGCATTATTTTTTTCTTTTTTTGGCTGAGTAATTTTCCATTGTATATATGTACCACATCTTTATCCATTCCTCATTGATGGACATTTAGGTTGCTTCCATGTCCTGGCTCTTATACTAGTGCTGCAGTGAACATTGGAGTACTTATGTCTTTTAAATTATGGTTTTCTCTGGGTATATGCCCAGGAGTGGAATTGCTGGGTCATATGGTGGTTCTACTTTTAGTTTTTTAAGGAACCTTCATACTGTCCTCCATAGTGGCTGTACCAATTTACAGTCCCACCAACAGTGTAGGAGAGTTCCCTTTTCTCCAAACCCTCTCCAGCATTTATTGTTTGTAGATTTTTCTATGATGGCCATTCTGACCATGTGAGGTGATACCTCACAGTAGCTTTTATTTGTATTTCTCTAATAATTAGTGATGTTGATCATCTTTTCATGTACTTTTTGGCCATCTGTATGTCTTATTTGGAGAAAAGTCTATCTTCTGATTTTTTTTTTTAAATGTATATATTGAGCTGCATGGGCTGTTTGTATATTGTAGAGATTAATCCCTTGTTGATTGCTTTGTTTGCAGTATTTTCTTCCATTCTGAGGGTTGTCTTTTCGTTTTGTTTATGGTTTCCTTTGTAAAAGCTTTTAAGCTTAATTATATCCTATTTGCTTATTTTTGTTTTTATTTTCATTACTCTAGGAGGTGGATCAAAAATTCTTGCTGCAATTTATGTCAAAGAATGTTCTGCCTATGTTTTCCTCTAAGAGTTTTATAGTGTCCAGCCTTACATTTAGATCTTTAATCCATTTTGAGTTTATTTTTGTGTGTAGTGTTAGGGAGTGTTCTCATTTCATTCTTTTACATGTAGCTGTCCTGTTTGCCCAGCATCACTTGTTGAAAAGACTGTCTTTTTTCCATTGTATATTCTTGCCTCCTTTTTCATAGATTAGGTGACCATAGGTGCATGGGTATATCTCTGGGCTTTCTATCCTGTTCTATTGGTCTATTTTCCATTTTTGTTCCTGTACCATACTGTTTTGATTACTGTAGCTTTGTAGTATAGTCTGAAGTCAGGGTGCCTTATTGCTCCAGCTCTGTTTTTCTTTCTTAAGATTGCTTTGGCTATTTGGAATCATTTGTGTTTGCACACAAATTATAAATTTATTCTAATTTTGGGAAAAATTCTTTAGTAATTTGATAGGGATTACATTTAAATTTGTAGATTGCCTCAAATCTGTAGTCATTTTCCCAATATCAATTCTTCCAATCCAAGAATATGGTATACCTCTCCATCTGTTTGTGTCATCTTTGATTTCTTTCATCAGTATCTTACATTTTTCTGAGTACGGGTCTTTTGCCTCCTTAGGTAGGTTTATTTCTAAGTATTTTATTCTTTTAGGGGGATTATGCTTAATATTTTAAGTGGAAGTGCTATTAACAGCCAACATGATATATGCTATGCTAAATCACTTCAGTTGTGTCCAACTCCGTGCGACCCCATAGACGGCAGCCCACCAGGCTCCCCCGTCCCTGGGATTCTCCAGGCAAGAACACTGGAGTGGGTTGCCATTTCCTTCTCCAGTGCATGAAAGTGAAAAGAGAAAGTGAAGTCGCTCAGTCATGTCCGACTCTTAGCGACCCTATGGACTGCAGCCTGCCAGGATCCTCCGTCTGTGGGATTTTCCAGGCAAGAGTACTGGAGTGGGGTGCCACTGCCTTCTCCAATATGATATAACCTGAACTTAAATGCCAACTTTAAAACTTTATTTTGGAAAGTGATTTTTCCCAAATGCTCTATTTTGCCTTCTTAAACAAAATGTTCTGAATATAATTTGACCTTATCTTGATGACTTGCTTTGAACATCAATCATTGTTCATTGCTACAATGCTGCCATGACCTCAGAAATATTTGAGGTCCTCAGGGCTCTTAGCCCAATGCTAAATGGCTCCAGACAGCTGTGCATTTGCAGTTCTTCTGTCCTCCACCCTGTCATTAGTCACTTCTCTGCTGTTTTCAGTGTGTCCTCACTCTCTGCTTCTCATATATTGCCTTCACTTTGTACATACTTGCTGAGTGAGGGCCCAAGAGCAGCTCCAGCCATACAACATACAGACAAAGATGTGGGGAACAGCTTATGCAGAGCCCTGGCCCAAAGGGATTCAGGCCTTCCTGTCTACAGGTCTCTTCCCTGGGTTTAGGTGAGAGCTGAGGGTGCAGAAGTCTGACTTCTTGGATATAGAGATACAACTGGCAAGCCTCCAGCTTGGCTTCGCCTCTCCTTGGACACTAGGCACTCTTCCATCTTGGAGGTGTGTACACCTGAGTCATCAGGAAGCCCTGATTAAACCTTCATTTGCATATGGTACTGCTCTAAATGAGTCATGAAATCTCACTAGTGTTCTGTTCTTGTTTTTCTGTCAATGAGGCCAGATTATTTTGTCTCTGGTAAAAGTGGCTGGAGTTTAACAACCTCCTTTTCTGTTCTTTAGGAACCATATATCCCAGAGACAGATTACCTCATAGTTAGAATCTTTGTTTAATATCCCTGGTAGGAAGTATACTTCTCTCTCTTGGACTGAGTAGCCCACCTACACACACATCCACAGATGCAGAGGCAGAAGCCAGGCTGTAATTGCTGCTGCTTTCCCTGTAATTGTATCTGTACACTGACATCTGTGTTAACTGCTGGGATGATTTTGACTTTAATTCTTCCAGCTCTTTCTCTATTCCCAAATTCTCACATAGATAAGAGAATTGATTCTTGGAGGTTCAGAATTATAAAGGAAACCAGAATATTACTCCAAAATATGCCACTGTTGCAGAAGGATTATTTTAAGCTAAAGGCACTTGAAAAACAGCTAGTGTAAGAAGAGTGCTCTGATCTCCCCTTTTCTTCCTAAAAGCAGGAGATAAAACTTCCATATGAACGATGTCATCTTCCTACCAAGAGGAAAAAAACATTTTGATCACCTGAAGTGAGGAGTTGAAGCTAAGAGAATTCTGTACAAACAGACCTGGTTAAAATGATTCCTTTCTTCCATTAGCCTCCCCGTTTATTTTAGTTACTTTTCTACAATTGCCTCTAGTTGTTTAACCTAGTGTAAAAGCATTTAGGTTTTGCCACTTCTTTGGGTCTTCATTTCCTTGTGAAGGCCCCCATAAACTTAGAAAATTTATTATGTAAAACTTATATTACATAAAACCTGTATTATTTTCCCCCTGTTAACTCTCTTGTATCAGTTTAATTCTTAGTCCTGTCTGGAAACTCTAAGAGGGTAGAGGTAAAGTTTTGTCTGCCTTACAATTAGCTCTGGAAAATGATAGCTTTGCCTCTGGAAGAAGTGGTCGCATTTTCTGTTCTCTTCCCTTTTAAAATATCTAGTAAATCTTTAGAAGCAGAGGGTTGTATGGGTGTACACCAGGCTTACACCTACAGGTGGACTCACATTTTCACAGGCAGATGTGATGTAGTCAGAGGTATTGACAGGAGCTGCCAGTGGGCTTCTTAGCACTCAGTTACCATGACATTACTAATGGCAGGTGTTTCTATCCAGCATTTATACAGTGCCTATTAGGTGTACAGTGATTGTTGAATCATCAATAATGAGATCCTGGAGGCTGTAAAAGTCAGAATAGCTTCCCCTGTTTCTCTTTCTCCAAAGCAATTTGTTCTCTTCTGTGTTATGTAATATGCTTTGTATTTATGGTGGTAAAATCTACTTCCAAGTAAGAGAATAAAAAATTGAAATTGATAGAAAGCTGGTTTATTTGATAAAAATGATACCTTTTTTGTATAAACAAATAAACATGTATATTCATAGATACATAGAAAAATCATTTGAAAAAATATACATAAGGATATTAACAATAGTTTTGTATGGGTAACGACAGAAGTACTTTGAAAAGTATGAATTGGCTTTATAGAGGTATAATTTGCATATAATAAATCACATCCAGGTTGAGTATACAGTTTGATGAGTTTTGACAATATATAAGAATTTGTAATCATTACCACCACAAAAAGTTTCGCTGCTACTGCTAAGTCGCTTCAGTCGTGTCCAACTCTGTGCGACCCCATAGACAGAAGCTCACCAGGCTCCCCCGTCCCTGGGATTCTCCAGGCAAGAACACTGGAGTAGGTTGCCATTTCCTTCTCCAATGCATGACAGTGAAAAGTGAAAGTGAAGTCGCTCAGTCGTGTCCGACTCTTAGCGACCCCATGGACTGGAGCCTACCAGGATCCTCTGTCCATGGGATTTTCCAGGCAAAAGTACTGGGGTGGGGTGCCATTGCCTTCCCCAAGTTTCTCTATGTCCCCTTTAATCAATTTTATCTCCCCCACCCTCCAGGCCCAGGCAACCACTGATCTCCTTTTGGCAGATGTACTTTGAATTATTTTCCTTTTGCTTGTCTGTATAATATTCTTCAGTAAACATGTATCTTTTTTTAATTATAAAAGCTATTCTAAATTTTAAAAATTATGTTAAAAACAGGAAAGAAATACAAAAAGTTTGTCTATGAAATGGTTATTTCGAATTGATTCATATATTTCTCTCCCATAAAATATGCACCAAAGAGTAGGATTTTCCTTTTTCCTTTTTGGCCCTGACTCTGAAGGAGCTCCCTATCCATCTCCCAACCCACAATCCAGTCATTTAGCTGACCCAGAGTCACTCAGCCCAAACCTGCCCAAAGTTGGGAGCTCCCCACCCCTTTCAGATTCAATAGTCTCTAGGGCTTATAACAATCTTCTCATCCAAAATGGAAAAAAGAGAGATAGCCCCCTTTTCTGATGTTTGTAGATACATGACATTGGTATAATTTATTGTACAGGACAATCATTCAAATTATTCTTCTTCCTTCAATTCTCTTTGAAATACCTCCTGACCACTGAGTGATAATTAAATATAGTGGAAGCTTAACACAGTCCAAATATGTTAAAAAGATTATCTTCCATGGATAGCTCTTCTGCCAAGGCACTGGAAACATTCTGAGACTAAAGGAAATGAAGAAATTGTGGTGAATGAAATAGACAGGATCTTGGGATTAGGTCAGGATGCTGCAGACCTAGGAAGCTGGTAGCTTCTTTACCTACAAAGGTTATGAAGCAGATCTGAGATTAGCTGATGGGGTATGCAAAGTAATTCCATTAAAGCCAAAACAAATGATCAAATATTTGTTGAAGACCTGCCTGCCTAATATCCAGATACAAAATCCTCTTTGTACCATGTACACTTTGAGTGATGTAGCCCAGCAGCCCTGATAAAAACAATTTTATTTAGTTTACATTGCCCTAGAGGAGTAAGGATACAATAAACACTGATGCTTATCTTGTATAAGAACTTTACATATATTATTTTTCTTAATTGTCTCCATTTCACAGATGAGAAAGTCAAGGCTTTGAAGACTTAAGCAAATTGGTTGAGGCTGCATAGAAAGCAGCAGAATTGGAATTTAAACCTTCGAAGCCCTGATCTCATGAAGGGCCTCATGCCTGTTTGCTCTGCAAATATGGCTGCAGCGCCCTTTAGTCTACTTATTAATCTTGTATTGAAAGCACTTGCAAAAAATTCTCATGGATATTTGTAAGGCTCATGCCTGCACCTTTTCTCTTCTCTGAGAGTATTTCTTATATTCATTTCCTCTTGACTTCTCAAGTGTGAGATAAAGGAAAAAATCACTGGCTTTTATTTATTCATCTGTTTGTTACTGAGAAAACATTATCACCATGGAGAAAGAGAACAATTCAAATAAATCGCATTCTCAGTTCCTTTATTGTATTTACACCTGTGTCTGTTAGACCAATTTCTTCATGGGATTGAGTAGTTGTTGGAGTGTGGTACAGACAGAGCAGTTGATTTTCCCTCAATCTCTGAATTATTAAGATTAATTAATGTAGTTAATCTTTATTATTGTTCTGATAGTTTTAAATGGAAGGTGGGGAAATTTTTTATGTGCCAAGAACTAAGTATTTTTCAAAGATTTTCTTATTCCTTTTATTAACATTCTTGTTTTTCAGTGTAAGAAAGTAGCTTAGAAAGGTTAAATAATTTGTAGAAGGTCATACAGCTGATAGTTGCTCAAGTTGAACAGAACCAGCTTTCAAACCCAGGCTGTGTGATTCCAGACCTGTTGCCCTATGCTGTTGTTGTTCAGTCGATAAGTCGTGTCTGACTGTGCAAGCCCATGGACGGCAGCACGCCAAGCTCCTGTGTCCTCTGCTATCTCCTGGAGTCTGTTACACTGTGCTACACCTGTTCCCAAATTCAACTGGGCTCTTCTAGGGTGGCATGATGAATTCATTCACATAACAAATACATTTGACATTTCTTTGGCAAAAAAATGTGGGGGAAAAACAGCAACAAAAATCAAGCAATATTAGAAATAAATGAATCAAATGGAGAGAGAAGAAGAAGAAAGGCCAGTTAACAAGGGAGAAGAAGTGAAAGGGTGTTGGGGTCAATTGAGATCTTGGTCTCTAATCAGCGCTGCCTGAAGCAGGGAGTTGTATTGATGCTTTTAAGGAGATCTGGCAGAGAGTTACAAGGCATGAACCAAGCCTATACAGTGATGAGTTATTTTAATTGTTTGGCTGGTGTGTGGCTTCTAAAAGACTTTTGTAAAGAGAAGTGTCAGGAAGGCTGGGAAGAATGAGATGAAGGGGATGGGCTTTTAAAGTGATTAATTGGAAAGGACTGTATTTATTGCATAAGTGCTGGCAAGATGGATAAAAAATCATTCTGATCCCTTTCTGGTGCTGCCTCACAGAGGCCTGGTCACATGAGGTTGTAACAACTCTTCTGAATGGAGCATGGTTCTAATAAGGTCACATTCATAGAAGTCATAGGGACAGTTTAAAATAGAGGACATCGTTTGCACCTGACCATGCTCACCCAGCCACCTGCAGCACATTGGTGACAATGGATTCTGAGTGAGAGAATATGTGCAAATTCATTGCCATTGTTACACAAAGGATTCTAGATATCTTGCCAGTGTTCAGTAATCAGGTCAGATCACATCAGATCAGTTGCTCAGTCGTGTCTGACTCTTTGCGACCCCATGAACTGCGGCACGCCAGGCCTCCCTGTCCATCACCAACTCCCGGAGGTCACTCAGACTCACATCCATCGAGTCAGTGATGCCATCCAGCCATCTCATCCTCTGTCATCCCCTTCTCCTCCTGCCCCCCAATCCCTCCCATCATCAGAGTCTTCTCCAATGAGTCAACTCTTCGCATGAGGTGGCCAAAATACTGGAGTTTCAGCTTTAGCATCATTCCTTCCAAAGAAATCCCAGGGCTGATCTCCTTCAGAATGGACTGGTTGGATCTCCTTGCAGTCCAAGGGACTCTCAAGAGTCTTCTCCAACACCATAGTTCAAAAGCATCAATTCTTCGGCGCTCAGCCTTCTTCACAGTCCAGCTCTCACATCCATACATGACCACAGGAAAGACCATAGCCAATAGAATCTTGTTATAGTACATAAGCAAATATTTATTGAGCATCTACTATATTTTGAGTTCCATTATGAAAATAACTATAGTTATTATTAATTTAGGCATGAAATCCTGAGAGCTTTTAAAAAAAAATCTCTCACATTAATCTTTTTGTTTTACTTGTTACTGTCTTAGGTCAGGACCTCATATCTTACATCAGGATTATTGTTAGAGCCTCCTAAAATGGAATACATTAGAAAATAATAAATTGCTTTATAGTTGAAGGGATATCATTTAGTTCAAATCAATTACAAGGCTCAGATTCTACCAGAAATTAACATCTCTTAAATCATTGCCTTTATTATGGTATTCACCTGTCTTCTCAAGGATACTCAGGATTTTCCCACAGAGTTTAATTCATAGTTTGGCTTTAAGGTCCCACCTTGTATTGTGGCCCTACTCTATCTGTCTAGTCTCAAGTTCCCAAAGCACATCCTCTCCTTCAGATGACCCTCACTTCTTACAGTTGTCTCTCACTCATATGGTACTCAGGTCTGCCTCGGAGACTTTGTCCATGATATTTTTTTCTCCTAAAACATCTTTCCTCCCATTCCTACTGTCTAAATTCCATCATGGACATGAGTTTGAGCAAACTCTGGGAGGACAGGGAAGCCTGTCATGCTGCAGTCCATGGGGTCAAAGAGTCAGACACAACTTAGGAACTGAACAACAACAACTACATCTTTGATGAAGCCTTCTTGGCTGTTCCAATCAATTACAATTATCATTTATCATCTCTCTCAAACCACTAGTGAAATTATAAAGCATTCCATAAATTAAGGATTAATTATAGAACTTCATGATTGAAAAGGTTTTTAAGATCACCCAGTTATACTTTTTAGTCTGTGTGCTGATCTCCTCTACTACAGCCTTCCCAATGAGCTTTTGCGCTTCACTCAAACATATATTCTGGCAGATCTTGCCAACTTTACATTCATTCATACATTCAACCAATATTCACTGAGCACCCAATGTTCTAGGCATTGAACAAGGAGCTGGGAATTCGACAGTGAATAGGAAGCAAAAGTCCATGTACCACCATGAAGATAATATCATATAGGGATGAATGCTAAAATAAAATAGAGTTGCATTGCCAAGTGACTGGAGATGCTAACTTAGATAGGGTGACCAGAAAAGCCTTCTCACCAGAATTTACCTTAATGCTAAGGGCCTTAATTATAAAAGGCCAACCATGAACACATCTGGGGGAAAATCTTTTCAGACAGCAGGACTAGCAAGAACATGATGCTGAGGTTGGGTTGGTGAGTTTGAGGAATAGGAAGGATGACAGTAGGTGACCTGTAATGAGTGGGTGGTAGAGCAGTGGGACAGTGGATAGAGAGAAGCCTCGTACGGTAGACCCCATAGAGCTCACTGGCCATGGGTAAATGTTTGGACAACATGGTTTGTACTTCATTTGAGCTGAATGTGGTTCACTCTAGTTTTCATTGCTTTTTCTACCTCAGCCTCTAGATGTCATACAGAACAAGTATAGATCCTCCTCCACAGAATAGTCTTTTATATATTTGAAGATTTGTATCCTGTTCCCAGTGACCCTTTTTGGGGATAGACATTTCCGTTTCTTTCTGTCACAGAAGCCATCTTTATTCTGGCCCATTTCTTCTACACATCCTTCACTGTTTGTGTATATCTCATAAAGATGATACCTGGGCCACTGTCAATTTACTTACTCTTTCTAATATATGTTCGATGCATACTTCTCAGTATTATAGTATCTTCTTTTTTTCAGCCAGTCACACTGCATAGTCATATTGTGTTTTCTGCCAAAGTTCATGAGTCATTTTCTGTCATCTGCTGTTAAATTATATGTTCCTTCAACCTGTTACCTCTATGATGGTCATTGTGGGTTTTTGTCATTGTTAATTTTGGATTCAAGGGAAGAGACATATTTATCTTTATTATATTCAGTATTATTTAATTTAATCTATTACACCAGCTTTTCAAGTTTCCTTGGGAATAAATTTCATCATCTGCAGGATCTACTATTTTTTTTTTTACCTGCTTGTCATATAAAAATGTAATTAACGTGTTTTCTGGATATTCACCAAAGTCATCTAAAAATGTTTATGAAACAGACCTGACAGACTCAAATTTAAGATCCTTAAGGGCAGAAACTGTCTGTCTTGTTCCTTGTTGTTCCTTTTGCTCATCGCAGTGTTTAGTACAGACTATGTTTGATGGATTAAATTGGAAAAAGTGCTCAGGCTCTTTGGTATGACACCAAGAACCTCCTTTTAAATGGACATAAATTCACCGTGACTACACTTTGAATAATGTATAAATTCATCAGTCTGTATTCACATTCACCCAATGTTATCATCTTGACCGCAGGATATTGGGAGATATCTATTTTGTTGCTATTCAAGGATTTCCTACCTAATACAATTTTGCTGTTGCTGCTGTTTAGTCACTAAGTCGTGTCCTACTCTTTGTGACCCCATGGATTATAACCGGCCAGGCTCCTCTGTCCATGGGATTTCCCAGGCAAGACTACTTGAAGCAGGTTGCCATTTCCTTGCTCAGTGGTCTTCTCCATCCAGAGATCAAACTCACATCTCCTTCATTGGTAGGCAGATTCTTTACCACTGATCCACCTGTAACTCTTGTCCACATGGAAATGAGGTAGTCAGAGATGCCTGACTCTTAGAGGGCTTGGTTCATCCTCACACCAGCAGATTGTTTAACTGGTCATTTTCTACGTGCTTACAATCTAGCCCTTTAAAGATTCACTGCAGGGTCATTCTGGTGATTAAATTTCAGACCATACCTTCCATCCCGTTTTGGAAATTAAAATGATATTTGCCTGTCCTCCATGTTTATGCAAAGATCTCTGGTCTTTTAGTAGTTTTCAGCTGTAATTTATTGGGCCTGAAAACGTGAACTCAAGGTAGGGAAACTTTCTTAAAATGTGCTTTCTTAAAACTTTGCTGAAGTCTTGATTCAGTCATCCCCGTCCATTTTTTCCCATACCTTCTCAGTTTGAATACCATTCACCTTTACTGAAAAGACAGAAATAAAAGAGACAAAGTTTTTTTTTTTTTGGTATTCATAAACTACTATTTGTTCCAGTGTATCCTGATAAAATATAAGCATAAAACTTTTTTTGTTAACCTTAGTATTTTTTGCAACAAGTAATCTTTTTTTTCATGTAATTCTTTATATAGATTGATGCCATTCTTTTATTCTTTTTTCATTGGTCTTTTTCTCTTATGCTTTGTATGCAACTGTTATATATAACCTCATGAGAAAACTGTATAATTACATTGCTTTTCCATTTCTTTCTCATAGAGAAACCACATAGTCATAATTTCATTTTTGATACCTTCTTAACCCCTTAAACTATATCCCCTTAAAGAATCTTCTGCTGTGAATCATATTTTCTTCTGTACCTCAATCTCAGGCTTTCTAATCTTAGACTATATTCAACTTCTGTTTTCCTGATGATCGTCCAGAGTTTTCTCCTGGCACACCATTAATTTCCTTTCACCAACAAACTCTTCCTTTCTGGTTAGTTTTGGCTCAGAGTTGAAATTCCTCTAGGCATTTCATCTGCTCTTTGGGAGATGAAATTGCCTGTGTATTAAACTAAAGGTTAATCAAGAATTAACTTTAGCTGGATGAGACCCTCAGTAAATGTCTGAATATTTGAAACTACGTCATAACTCTTTCTTATTCTATCCCATCAAGTGCTTCCTGTGAAAGCATATTTACCATGCCATGCTACAGTATCAAATATATCTCCTTTATAACCCATATTCTATGTTAGTATATAAAACACCTGATGTTATGAGACTGTGAGACTTGTTTAGGACACAATTCTCTATTATTTTTATTGAAATGATTTGTAACACTCATAGTCGTCATGCTTTTTTCTACATAATTTAGATAAGAATTGTTTGCTTGCAAGAATTAGGTACCTACTCAAATTAAACTAAACTAAATATGGGGGCTTTAATGACAGAATATAGGAGTATGTTATAGAATATATGACCATGCAGGATAGCTGAGCTCCACAAGGAACTCAACTAACATCTGACACTTAGGAATTGCTATCTCTCCATGCTTCTTTGATTTTGAGGTTCGTCTGTACCATTCTCCAGCTTCTGCACCCTAGCATTTGTTGGTTATATGTGCACAAGGTAGAAAATGGTGATGTTATATGCAATGGACATGACCTTCCAGATCAAGTGTCCAATCCCCGAACTCAGTCTTGGTACCCCTACTGTATTTCCCATATCTAATTGCCTTGTAATGGCCTATAACTTATGTTCTTTGGTGTTACAAGCTCACTTGCTCCAGCCATTTGGATCTAGAGAAGAAAGATCTTTTCTTGACACCAACAAACTGGGGAAAATAGCTTTCCTAAAAACAGGGCACAGCAGAAAAATGTCTTGGAGCTTCCATGTTAGAACTACCATCTTTTGCTCTAATTATTATTGCTATAGGTTTATTTCTAACTTTTCTTCATAATTACATTAAGTAGTTTATAGACAGTCTTACACTTCTTAGAAAGATACAGTCCCATCTTAGACATGGCTCTTTAATTTCATTGTTTTAAGTCGTGGTTTAGAAAATTTCATTCACTAATATCTCCCATATTTTCCTCTTTCTCCCAAAGGGAATCAATTTAAAATACCTCATGTTCTCAAATATTTGTTTACTTCCAACAATGTTATTACCCTAAAGATGTGTCCCAATTGTCTCTATGGGAATCAGCTCGACTAGGTAACAATCCTGGGCACACGCTTGAGAAAGATAGCAATACTAGCTCTCCTTTGGTTTATTATAGCTGCCTCTAAGTTCCACCATAGGGAGCTACCAACACCAACATATATTCTTTTATCCCAGGGTTAGTATTTGATAGCCTTGAACTACCAGGACTATTTAGGGCTTCCCTGGTGGCTCAGAGGTTAAAGCATTTGCCTCCAAAGCGAGAGACCCGGGTTCGATCCCTGGGTCAGGAAGATCTCCTGGAGAAGGAAATGGCAACCCACTCCAGTGTTCTTGCCTGGAGAATCCCATGGACGGAGAAGTCTGGTAGGTTATAGTCCACGGGGTCACAAAGAGTCGGACACAACTGAGCGACTTCACTCATTCACTCACCAGGACTATTTAGTTCTGGCATTTTTTTTCTTTCCTCAAGGGAGGTCCAGTCACATCCCATCTCTACTCCAATGAGAAACACATCCTTTCTGTGCATTTCCAATGAACCAGCATCTTCTATTTCTTCTCTCTGTCACATTCCTATACTTTTCATTCTATGAATTCTGATTTTGATTCTCTTCTCTGATAGATTGTTCTGTTGAAATTGGTAAGAAACCATTTTTCTAGAAGGTCTGGATTTACTTTTGAGAGTAAATATCATACTTATTGTGCATGTTTAGTTCATTTGAATTTCTTCACCTTTGCTGTCTCTTTTTCCTTTTATTCATTACTCTTTTTTCGCTACTCATTTTATTCATTCATACTGTTGGATCAAGTTTTTCTTACCAAGTCCAAGCTCTCTCTGCTCACCGCATCACAGGCCAATAAACTGGGAGACAAGTTGTTGGGGCAAAGAATAGTGACTTTAATCGGAAAGCTAGCAGACTGAGATGATGGCAGATTAGCATCTCAAATAAATAAATTAAATAAATAAATAAATAAAAGAGCCCCATCTTTTCTCAGCCCAAATTCCAGGATCCCTTTATACAGAGTAGGAGGAGGGGCCCACTGTGGTGCTGACCAATGGCCGAGAGGGGCTGCTGTATGTAGCGCCTGCCCCACCCCTATTACAATTCCCCACCGTCAATGTTCATTCCATAGTCTTGTAGGAAAATGGATGATGATCTTTCTGGTTACATCCCACTGAACAGAGGTGATGAGGGTGTGATCATGAAATGGAAGTGATTGGTTTGGGGTCTGGAATATTCCTAAAATTTTTAGTAAGCAATGCACTTCTCTGTCCTTATTTACAACTATTTGAACCTAATGAAATTCCTTCTGTGATGAAATTTGAATCTCATCACATCAACTCTGTGATGAAATTTTACTCTTTTTGAAGAGCAATCTTGATCCTTCTAAGAATTCACAAATCTATTGCTCTCTAGGCCTCTCAGGAGTTGGGTCATTTTCTGATGTCAGTGGGGTTACTTTAACCCAAGTGTGATGAATCCATGGCTTTACTCTATCAAGCTTGATGGATAAATGTGTGATGAGTAATACCACATGTGGTCCTACCTACCCTGCAGTCAGCTGGTGTTCAGACCCTTGTTTTCTATAGGTTTTAAGGAGGATTCAGTCTCCAGACCGGAGAAGGCAATGGTACCCCACTCCAGTACTCTTGCCTGGAAAATCCCACGGACGGAGGAGCCTGGTAGGCTACAGTCCATGGGGTCGCTAAGAGTCGGACATGACTGAGCGACTTCACTTTCTCTTTTCACTTTCATGCATTGGAGAAGGAAATGGCAACCCACTCCAGTGTTCTTGCCTGGAGAATCCCAGGGACGGGGAAGCCTGGTGGGCTGCCGTCTGTGGGGTCACACAGAGTCGGACACGACTGAAGTGACTTAGCATAGCATTAGCATAGTCTCCAGACCAGAAATAATATAAGACTAACTCAGTTGGATAAGCAGACCTACTGGAAACAAACTTGTGAACAGTTATAGTGTCCAGAGTTTAACATAATTGGCAACTGTTAGATTGTTCAGAGCGTTTATATATTCTCCCCGCAAAGCAGACAACTGGAATGGCCTACCATACAATATTTCAAAGGAGCTTAATTTAAGCCTACTTCTGGGAGCCACACTGATCCATAGCTAGGCAACTGGCAAGGTCTTATCCCAAGTTAAATTCGTCTCTTGACATATTTTAGCAATGCTCCTTTTTAATGTATAATTCATTTTCTCAGTTTTTCCTGTTGATTATGGTCTCCAGGATGAATGTAGCTTTCTATTAATTTGCAGTACTTTATACACTTGTTCGGTTATTCTAGAAACAAACACAGGCCCATCACCTCTGATGGGCGTTCAGTTCAGTTCAGTCTCTCAGTCGTGTCCGACTCTTTGCAACCCCACGAACTGCACCATGCCAGGCCTCCCTGTCCATCACCAACTCCCGGAATTCACTCAGACTCACGTCCATCGAGTCAGTGATGCCATCGAGCCATCTCATCCTCTGTCGTCCCCTTCTCCTCCTGCCCCCAATCCCTCCCAGCATCAGAGTCTTTTCCAATGAGTCAACTCTTTGCACGAGGTGGCCAAAGTACTGGAGTTTCAGCTTTAGCATCATTCCTTCCAAAGAAATCCCAGGGCTGATCTCCTTCAGGATGGACTGGTTGGATCTCCTTGCAGTCCAAGGGACTCTCAAGAGTCTTCTCCAAGGCAGTCCAAATTGGGGGATAATTTCCTTAAGGAGTACTTTAACACCTTCGGAAGCTTTTCCTGACCCGGTGGGATATGCTTCTGCTGCTGCTGCTGCTGCTGCTGCTAAGTCGCTTCAGTCGTGTCCGACTCTGTGCGACCCCACAGACAGAAGCCCACCAGGCTCCCCTGTCCCTGGGATTCTCCAGGCAAGAATACTGGAGTGGGTTGCCATTTCCTTCTCCAGCTTATGAAAGTGAAAAGCGAAAGTGAAGTCGCTCAGTCGTGTTCAACTCTTAGCGACCCCATGGACTGGAGCCTACCAGGCTCCTCCGTCCATGGGATTTTCCAGGCAAAAGTACTGGGGTGGGGTGCCATTGCCTTCCCCGGGGATATGCTTCTACCTATCCTTAAAAAGTGTCCACAAATGCTGCAGATATCTGAAGTTTCTTGTGGCTCAAGGCATTTGAGTAAAGTCTATATGCCGGTCCTTGGTGCACAGGTTCCTCTGTGTTGGGTCCCCATCTGGGGAGATCTGACAGCAGTCTTTGAGTTATTTTTAGCACAGATCCTATAATTTTGAGTGACTTGTTGGATGGTCCTTTGTAGGTTAGGCCCCAGTACATACTTTTGTGTCCACTGTAAGGTGACATCTCTCCTATAAAGGGTACCATTATGAGTGTGCTGCAGCACAGTACCCAAGAGGGCCTCAGGAAGCAAAACTCTTCTGTGTTCATGACACTCCCAACCAGGAGAGGTGTGATGAAGAATGAATCTCCACTCTTTGACCCTCTCCTTCCCTTTTCTGAATACACAGGCTGGTATTTTACAGGTCAGTCTGTGGGAGAAGTCATGGCTTGACCATCCCCACCTTGGCTACTTTCTTTATAGCTTGGTCAGATAACTAGTTGCCTTTTATTAAATGAGCCTTGCCGTTTTGGGCCCAGGAAGTGCATTATGGCCACTTGTGGGGGTTTATGAACTGCTTCAAAGAGTGACGGGATTTCAGAAGCATGTTTTAAGTCTTCATTGTTTGAAATGAGGAGCCCCTTTTCTTTCCAGATTGCTCTGTGAGCATGCACCACAGAGAAAGCACAGAGGGAGTCTGCGTATGTATTTACTTGCTTGCCTTCAGTGAGCAGTAGGGCTCTTGTCAGAGGAGTGACTTCTGCCTTCTGAGCTGAGCTCCCCGGCCCCTTTTGCCCCAACAGTCTTTTTAAAGATTACCACCACATACCCAGTGCACTGCCTACCTTGATCCATGAAGCTGTTTCCATTGGTGAACAGGTCTGATGAGTGTGGTCTGCTGGAATATACTAGCTGAATGGCATGGAGACAGTCATGTTCTGGGGATTGTGCAGCATTAACTGGGAGCAGCGGGGCTGGATTTATGACTGAAGTGACCTGAAGTCCTACATTGGGATTGTCGAGAATTACTTGGTGCTTTCCCATTTTCCCAGAAGTCAGCCAATAGCTCCCTTTTCGTTCCAGTAAAGAAAGGACATGGTGAGGGACATACACAGTGGTGGATTGCCCAGGGTAAACTCCTCAGCTTCCTGAAGTAACTGCTTCAGCTCAAAGGAAAGGTGGCTCCCAAATTGTCGGTTTCTTGCTCCAACTGCCAAGTACTGGGGCAGCTGGTGCCACTTCAGGGAATTTTGAAGGGAAGGTCCTCAGGACAAGTGGTTCTGGAAGCTGCTAGGGCCTTCCATGAAAATTCTCTAATTGGGGTCAGCTGGCTTCAAGCAGCAATGATCCTAGCTGACTTTACCAAAATTTGTTATCAAGCTGGGGCTCAGTAACATTTTCGCCCTCTTCTTTTTCAAAGTCAAGATTTTGTACTTTAAAATTCCTCTTCTAATCTGATTTTGTTGGAATTATTTATGTTCAGATGCTCTCTGCAAAGCCAAAATATATTTTTCAAGTCTTCTTATATTTTTAAGTATGTAAGTTAGCTAGCAAGTATTCAAAATTCCCATAACTTATGCTTGCTTCTAACAGGAAGACAAACTTCATTTTTCCCTCTGCATTCCACTGAACTAGTGCCATTATGTCCCATGAATGTTGGTTAGTTAAGACATCGAGATACGTATTATCCTATATCAAATAATTGTTTAAAACTCATCTCTTGAAAAAGAAATTAACACCATAATAGTCTTAGAGGTCAGCTGGACCTCTGTGATACTGGAAAAGTTACTAAAACTCTGTAGGACTCACTTTCCTTGTCAGTAAAATAAGGATTATAATAGTTCCTAAAGCATAGCATAGTTATAAAGATCAAATAAGAAAAAGTGGGTTGGCTGTTTACTGCATAGTAGATGCAGTCCCTGTGACAGTAAGGAGATCCAACCAGTCAATCCTAAAGGAAATCAACCCTGAATATTCATTGGAAGGACTAATGCTGAAGCTAAACCTCCAGTACTTTAGCCACCTGATGTGAAGATCTGACTCATTGGAAAAGACCCTGATGCTGGGAAAGATTGAGGGAAGGAGAAGAAGGGGATGACAGAGGACAAGATGGCTGGATGGCATCAACAACTCAATGAACGTGAGTTTGAGCAAACTCTGGGAGATAGTGAAGGACAGGGAAGCCTAGCATGCTGCAGTCCATGGGGTTGCAAAGAGTTAGACATGACTGAGTGGCTGAATAACAACAACAAAATGCTCAGTAAATGCTGCTGCTAAGTCGCTTCAGTTGTGTCCGACTCTGTGGGACCCCACAGACGGCAGCCCACCAGGCTCCCCTGTCCCTGGGATTCTCCAGGCAAGAACACTGGAGTGGGTTGCCATTTCCTTCTCCAATGCATGAAAGTGAAAAGTGAAAGGGAAGTCGCTCAGTCACGTCTGACTTTTAGCGACCCCATGGACTGCAGCTTACCAGGCTCCTCCGTCCATGGGATTTTCTAGGCAAGAGTACTGGAGTGGGATGCCATCGTCTTCTCTGCAGTAAGTGCTAGCTTCAGTTATTCTTATGATTACTTTTGTTAGATTGTAAGCTTCTTGAAATTAGGAACCATGTTCCAAATATTATTAAACAGTGAATACCTAATACAAATATATTATTTAGTATTCATTTGTATGACAGTTATATTTAGTGATAAGAATTCCAGAAAATGAAACACACTGAAATTAAGATTACTAGGTTTAATTCTAGTTTATGTTCCACTTCTTTATTTCCCCCAAGTTGGTGGGTTGTTTTATTTCTTCCTCTTAATCTGACAATTTTTTCTTTTTGAAAAATAGTAATCATTTCTAAACTTCCTTTTGTCTTTTCTCACTGCAGGGTGATTCACATTCAAATTCCACCTGTATTTTTTTTTTTTTTTAATCAAGAATCTCTTTTATTGATTATCAGAAACATTACAAACATCTAATATGAACAAATTGTAACATGCCAGTGATTAGTTTGAACAATTAATACATTTCAGATATAATATTATACATATTTCAATGCTATTCTCCCCAATCATCCCACCCTCTCCCGGTCCCAGAGTCCAAAAGTCTGTTCTATACATCAGTGTTTCTTTTGCTGTTTCGTAAATAGGGTTATTTTTACCATCTTTCTAAATTCCATATATATGCGTTAGTATACTGTATTTGTGTTTTTGTTTCTGGCTTACTTCACTCTGTATAATAGGCTCCAGTTCCATCCACCTCCTTAGAACTGATTCAAATGTATTCTTTTTAATGGCTGAGTAATGCTCCATTGTGTATATGTACCAGAGCTTGCTTATCCATTAATCTGTGGATGGACATCTAGGTTGCTTCCACATTCTGGCTATTGTAAACAGTGCTGCTATGAACACTGGGGTACAGGTGTCTCTTTCAATTCTGGTTTTCTCAGTGTATATGCCCAGCAGTGGGATTGCTGGATCATAAGGCAGTTCTATTCACAGTTTTTTGAGGAATCTCCATACTGTTCTCCATAGTGGCTGTACTAGTTTGCATTCCCACCAACAGTGTAAGAGGGTTCCCTTCTCTCCGCACCCTCTCCAGCATTTATTGCTTGTGGACTTTTGGATCGCAGCCATTCTGACTGGCATGAAATGGTACCTCATAGTGGTTTTGATTTGCATTTCTCTGATAATGAGTGATGTTGAGCATCTTTTCATGTGTTTGTTAGCCATCTGTATGTCTTCTTTGGAGAAATGTCTCTTTAGTTCTTTGGCCCATTTTTTGATTGGGTCATTTTTTTTTCTGGAATTGAGCTGTAGAAGTTGCTTGTATATTTTTGAGATTAATTGTTTGTCAGTTGCTTCATTTGCTATTATTTTCTCCCATTCTGAAGGCTGTCTTTTCACCTTGCTTATAGTTTCCTTTGTTGTGCAGAAGCTTTTTAAGTTTGATTAGGTCCCATTTGTTCATTTTGATTTTATTTCCGATATTCTGGGAGGTGGGTCATGGAGGATCCTGCTGTGATGTAAGTCAGAGAGTGTTTAGCCTATGTTTTCCTCTAGGAGTTTTATGGTTTCTGGTCTTACATTTAGATCTTTAATCCATTTTGAGTTTATTTTTGTGTATGGTGTTAGAAAGTGTTCTAGTTTCATTCTTTTACAAGTGTTTGACCAGTTTTCCCAGCACCACTTGTTAAAGAGATTGTCTTTAATCCATTGTATATTCTTGCCTCCTTTGTCAAAGATAAGGTGACCATATGTGCGTGGATTTATCTCTGGGCTTTCTATTTTGTTCCATTGATCTATATTTCTGTCTTTGTGCCAGTACCATACTGTCTTGATGACTGTGGCTTTGTAGTAGAGCCTGAAGTCAGGCAGGTTGATTCGTCCAGTTCCATTCTTCTTTCTCAAGATAGCTTTGGCTATTCGAGGTTTTTTGTATTTCCATACAAATTGAGAAATTATTTGTTCTAGCTCTGTGAAGAATACCGTTGGTAGCTTGATGGGGATTGCATTCAATCTATAAATTGCTTTGGGTAGTATACTCATTTTCACTATATTGATTCTACCAATCCATGAACATGGTATATTTCTCCATCTATTAGTGTCCTCTTTGATTTCTTTCACCAGTGTTTTATAGTTTTCTATATATAGGTCTTTAGATTCTTTAGGAAGATATATTCCTAAGTATTTTATTGTTTTCATTGCAATGGTGAATGGAATTGTTTCCTTAATTTCTCTTTCTATTTTCTCGTTATTAGTGTACAGGAATGCTAGGGATTTCTGTGTGTTAATTTTATATCCTGCAACTTTACTATATTCATTGATCAGTTCTAGTAATTTTCTGGTGGAATCTTTAGGGTTTTCTACGTAGAGGATCATGTCATCTGCAAACAGTGAGAGTTTTACTTCTTCTTTTCCAATTTGGATTCCTTTATTTCTTTTTCTGCTCTGATTGCTGTGGCCAGAACTTCCAAAACTATGTTGAATAGTAATGGTGAAAGTGGGCATCCTTGTCTTGTTCCTGACTTTAGAGGAAATGCTTTCAATTTTTCACCATTGAGGATAATGTTTGCTGTGGGTTTGTCATATATAGCTTTTATTATGTTGAGGTATGTTCCTTCTCTTCCTGCTTTCTGGAGAGTTTTTATCATAAATGGATGTTGAACTTTGTCAAAGGCGTTCTCTGCATCTATTGATATAATCATATGGTTTTTATTCTTCAGTTTGTTAATGTGGTGTATTACGTTGATTGATTTGCGGATATTAAAGAATCCTTGCATTCCTGGGATAAAGCCCACTTGGTCATGGTGTATGATCTTTTTAATGTGTTGTTGGATTCTGATTGCTAGAATTTTGTTAAGGATTTTTGCATCTATGTTCATCAGTGATATTGGCCTGTAGTTTTCTTTTTTTGTGGGATCTTTGTCAGGTTTTGGTATTAGGGTGATGGTGGCCTCATAGAATGAGTTTGGAAGTTTGCCTTCCTCTGCAATTTTCTGGAACAGTTTGAGTAGGATAGGTGTTAGCTCTTCTCTAAATTTTTGGTAGAATTCAGCTGTGAAGCCGTCTGGACCTGGGCTTTTGTTTGCTGGAAGATTTCTGATTACAGTTTCAATTTCTGTGCTTGTGATGGGTCTGTTAAGATTTTCTATTTCTTCCTGATCCAGTTTTGGAAGTTGTACTTTTCTAAGAATTTGTCCATTTCTTCCACATTGTCCATTTTATTGCCATATAATTGCTGATAGTAGTCTCTTATGATCCTTTGTATTTCTGTGTTGTCTGTTGTGATCTCTCCATTTTCACTTCTAATTTTATTGATTTGATTTTTCTCCCTTTGTTTCTTGATGAGTCTGGCTAGTGGTTTGTCAATTTTATTTACCCTTTCAAAGAACCAGCTTTTGGCTTTGTTGATTTTTGCTATGGTCTCTTTTGTTTCTTTTGCATTTATTTCTGCCCTAATTTTTAAAGATTTCTTTCCTTCTACTAACCTTGGGATGCTTCATTTCTTCCTTTTCCAGTTGCTTTAGGTGTAGAGTTAGGTTATTTATTTGGCTTTTTTCTTGTTTCTTGAGGTATGCCTGTATTGCTATGAACTTTCCCCTTAGGACTGCTTTTACAGTGTCCCACAGGTTTTGGGCTGTTGTGTTTTCATTTTCATTCGTTTCTATGCATATTTTGATTTCTTTTTTGATTTCTTCTGTGATTTGTTGGTTATTCAGGAGCGTGTTGTTCAGCCTCCATATGTTGGAATTTTTAATAGTTTTTCTCCTGTTATTGAGATCTAATCTTAGTGCATTGTGGTCAGAAAAGATGCTTGGAATGATTTCAATTTTTCTGAACTTACCAAGGCTAGATTTATGGCCCAGGATGTGGTCTATCCTGGAGAAGGTTCCGTGTGCGCTTGAGAAAAAGGTGAAATTCATTGTTTTGGGATGAAATGTCCTATAGATAGCAATTAGTTCTAACTGGTCTATTGTATCGTTTAAAGTTTGTGTTTCCTTGTTAATTTTCTGTTTAGTTGATCTATCCATTGGTGTGAGTGGGGTATTAAAGTCTCCCACTATTATTGTGTTATTGTTGATTTCTCCTTTCATACTTGTTAGTATTTGTCTTATATATTGCGGTGCTCCTAAGTTGGGTGCATATATATTTATAGTTGTTATATCTTCTTCTTGGATTGATCCTTTGATCATTAGGTAGTGACCTTCTTTGTCTCTTTTCACATCCTTTGTTTTAAAGTCTATTTTATCTGATATGAGTATTGCTACTCCTGCTTTCTTTTGGTCTCTATTTCCATGGAAAATCTTTTTCCAGCCCTTGACTTTCAGTCTGTATGTGTCCCCTGTTTTGAGGTGGGTTTCTTGTAGACAACATATGGAGGGGTCTTGTTTTTGTATCCATTCAGCCAGTCTCTGTCTTTTGGTTGGGGCATTCAACCCATTTACATTTAAGGTAATTAATGATAAATATGATCCCGTTGCCATTTACTTTGTTGTTTTGGGTTTGACTTTATATATCCTTTTTGTGTTTCCTGTCTAGAGAATGTCCTTTAGTATTTGTTGGAGAGCTGGTTTGTTGTTGCTGAAATCTCTCAGCTTTTGCTTGTCTGTAAAGGTTTTGATTTCTCCTTCATATTTGAATGAGATCCTTGCTGGGTATAATAATCTGGGCTGTAGGTTCTTTTCTTTCATCACTTTAAGTATGTCTTGCCATTCCCTCCTGGCTTGGAGAGTTTCTATTGAAAGATCAGCTGTTATCCTTATGGGAATTCCCTTGTGTGTTATTTGTTGTTTTTCCCTTGCTGCTTTTAATATTTGTTCTTTGTGTTTGATCTTTGTTAATTTGATTAATATGTGTCTTGGGGTATTTCGCCTTGGGTTTATCCTATTTGGGACTCTCTGGGTTTCTTGGACTTGAGTGATTATTTCCTTCCCCATTTTAGGGAAGTTTTCAACTATTATCTCCTCTAGTATCTTCTCATGGTCTTTCTTTTTGTCTTCTTCTTCTGGGACTCCTATGATTCGAATATTGTAACGTTTAAAATTGTCCTGGAGGTCTCTGAGATTGTCCTCATTTCTTTTAATTCGTTTTTCTTTTTTCTCCTCTGATTCCTTTAATTCTGCCATTCTATCTTCTAATTCGCTAATTCTATCTTCTGCCTCTGTTATTCTACTATTTGTTGCCTCCAGAGTGTTTTGGATCTCATTTATTGCATTATTCATTATATATTGACTCTTTTTTATTTCTTCTAGGTCCTTGTTAAATCTTTCCTGCATCTTCTCAATGCTTTTCTCCAGGCTATTTATCCATGATTCCATTTTGCTTTCCAGATTTTGGATTAATTTCACTATCATTATTCGGAATTCTTTATCGGGTAGGTTCGCTATTTCTTCCTCTTTTGTTTGATTTGGTGGGCATTTATCCTGTTCCTTTACCTGCTGGGAATTCTTCTGTCTCTTCATCTTGTTTAAATTGCTGAGTTTGGGGTGTCCTTACTGTATTCTGGTAGTCTGTGGAGTTCTCTTTATTATGGTGTTTCTGCACTATATGTGGGTTTGTACCGGTGGCTTGTCGAGGTTTCTTGTTTATGGAAGCTTGTGTCGGTGTTCTGGTGGGTGGAGCTGGATTTCTTTTCTCTGGGGTGCAGTGGAGTGTCTAGTAGTGAGTTATGAGATGTCTATGATTTTGGGGTCGCTTTGTGTAGCCTGTGTATTGGAGCTCAGGGCGGTGTTCTTGTTTTTCTGGAGAATTTGCTTGGTATGTCTTGTCGTGGAACTTGCTGGTCTTTGTGTGATGCTTGGTTTCAGTGTAGGTATGGAGGCTTTTGATGAGCTCCTGTCAATTAATGTTTCGTGGGATCAGGGTATGGACTTAAGCCTCCTGCTTCCAGTTATTGGTCTTATTTTTACAGTAGTCTCAAAAACTTCTTCTTCTATAATGCATTCCACAACTGGACCGCTCAGAGATGTTCACAGAGTTATACAGAGAAGGAAAAAGGGAGGAAGGAGACAGAGGTGGTCAGGAGGATAAAAGGAGGGAATGTGAAGGAGAGAGATAGATCTAGTCAGTAATCAGTAAAGAAAAGAAAGAAGGAAAGGAAAAAAGCAAAGGACAAAAAGAAAAAAAAAAACAGGGTCGCAAAAGTTATATGTAAACGTGGAAATTAAAGAAGTACTAGAGGATAAAAAAATAAAAATAAAAGAAACAAAACAAAACAAACAAAAAAAAATTAAAAGAAGGAAAAAAAAATTTTTTGTTTTCCTTTTTCCAATTAAAAAATAATAAAAATTAAAAAATATATATTAAAAAAAGGGGGAAAAAAAAGGAAGTAATGATGGTAAAAATAGTAACAATATATATAAGAATTTCTCTATTATTGTCGTGGGTTCAGTTCATTTTCAGCTAGTTCCTTGTTTCGGCTTAAATTTCTCAAGATCTATAGGCCCCTTTCTCTGTAGTTGGTCTGTATAGTCCTTTGTTCTGTGCACGGTCCTGCAGTGTTCTGGGCCAAGGCCGGCCACTCCGTGGTCGGCGCTGCACAATCTGGACTGCCGGCCCAAACTACTCCGATTAGGCAGCACTCCAGACAATCAGGCCAGCACAGTCTGCGCCGCGGCCCGCAGAGGGGGAGGGGGGCGGCGAGGGGTGGCTCGCGCGGGAATGGCGGGCGGGTGGCGGAGGTGGGCGGGGCGGCCCTCGTGGGAGCCGCCACGGCACAGCGGGCGGGGGCACGCCTGCGCGGGAGCAGCTGCGGCCCACGCGGGAGCGGCCGGCGGGGGAGCGTTCAGCGGGGGGGGAGAGTCCCGCGGGGGAGCATCCCTCGGGGGAGCAGTCAGCAGGGGAGCGTCCCGCGTGGGCCCCACGGCGTCTCCCTGCCCAGCCCCGGCTCGCCAATGGCAGATGCGGGCGTTTGCGGCGATGCTTCTCCGCTGCGGAAGTTACCACAGGGCCCTCAGTCTGTGGGTTCTAATTGCTCAACTGTTCTCCTCCCTGTTATAATAGTCTCCGTGTTTCCCAGGTTCGGCACAGATTCCGCAGGGAGAGTGTTTCCTGGTGTTTGGAAACTTCTCTTTTTAAGACTCCCTTCCCCGGACAGAGGTCCGCCCCTCCCTCTTTGTCTCTCTCTGGCTTCTATATTCTTTCCTACCTCCTTTAGAAGGCAGTGAGTTGCTTTTCTGGGTGTTCGACGTCCTCCGCCAGCACTCCGAAGCTGTTTGTGGAATTTACTCGGCGCCCAGATGTCCCTTTGATGAATGTGTGGAGGAGAAAGCGTATTCCCCGTCCTAATCCTCCGCCATCTTAACCGGAAGTCTCCACCTGTATTTTTAAGTGTTAGCTGCTCCAGGCTCTGTGCTAGGTACTTGAGCATACCTAGATATTATCTCTATTTCATAGAGAAGAAAACCAAGGCTTAGAGAGTTCAACTGAATGGCCCAAGATCATACAATTAATGGGCTTCCCTGGTGGCTCAGATGGTATAGAATCTGCCTGTAATGCAGGAGACCTGGTTTCAATCCCTGGGTTGGGAAGATCCCCTAGAGAAGAGAATGGCAACCTACTCTGGTATTCTTGCCTGTAGAATTCCATGGACTGATGAGACTGGAAGGCTACAGTCCATGGGGTCACAAACAGTTGGACATGACTGAGCAACTGGATGGCATCACTGACTCGATGGATGCGAGTCTGAGTGACCTCCGGGAGCTGGTGATGGACAGGGAGGCCTGGCGTGCTGCGGTTCATGGGGTCGCAAAGAGTCGGACACGACTGAGCGACTGATCTGATCTGATCTGATCTGAGCAACTAACACACACTAGTTCAAGAATGACCAATTAGACTTAACCATAAACCACTGAAAAGAACTTTAGGAGGAAAATACTAAGTAATTTGATGTACAGAGAAATAGAAATGTCTCTTCAAAAAGGGGTGAGGAGGAGAGTCAGGGAATTCTTTGTGAAGATGAAATTACTCTAGGAGATGGCCAGTCACTCCATGGACAATTGAGAGCTGACTAATCTGGAACAAAACTTTTTCCTTTCACTCCTTTCGTTTTATATATATATTTAAATATATAGAAAATAAATACATATTTTATTAATTATATATATGTGTATATATATATGCATGTTTATGGCATATAAAGGAAAGTAGATAAATTGCCACTATTTGGAAGGTAACATGGTAGACATAGGAGAAAAGCATTTTATTTGATGATATGTGGGCCATAAGTACTGGAGAAGGAAATGGCAACCCATTCCAGTATTCTTGCCTGAAAAATCCCATGGACAGATGAGCCTGGTGGGCTCAAAGAGCTGGACATGACTGAGTGACTAAGATGATGATAGACAATAAGTAAATTCACAGGCTTTTAATATATAAAGAATGAATCTAGTAGAAGAAGACCCCTTATCAGTGTTGAAAATGATAACACATATGTCCTTTCACCAAGTTTACATATGTCCTTTCACCAAGTTTAGTTACAGTTCTCATAATATAAAACTAATCCTTGAAATGCCCGGTAAATGTGCTGATTCTGGGTACAGATGAATCCACCACTTCTGAAGGCTTGGTATGGACTCCGATTTAGGTCTCCAATACACATCCAGCGATTTTTGGTGCCCTTGTGGGAAATACACCATTTGGCATGATCCTGATAAGAGCTGAAATAAGAGTGTCTAGATATCTTAATTGCTTTGATATTGTAGACATGGTGAGGAAGGGAGCAGTTTGAAGGAAGCTCTTGTCTCTTTCGCTGCCAGGTTTCTGTTAGCAAGTGTGTCTTCAACTGTTGAGCCATCCAGGCTGCAAAGATGTCTAGAGTTCATAAAGAGAAAAATAGTGAGGTTAATATTTATTCTTAGATAAATCCTAAAAATATCCTCAGGAAGAGAATCATCACTCATGCCTGATATGTGGATGTCACAAGCATAATGAAAACAACATGATTGAAAGAGTGGATGGGAGAACATTTTGTAAATGCTAAAGTGATATGAAAATAAAAGCTTTTTATCATTATTACTAAGATGATATTGGTGTTTAAAATGTCTTCTGTTCTGCACAAACAAGGGAGCAATATATGTTTTTGTCCTGAAAAGACCTTTGGAAAGACTAAGGCTAGAGAAGTAATCAGAGGCCAGCATCTAGAAATCTTTATAAACCATGCCAGAGTATATGAATTTTCCTGAAATCAATGTGAAATTTTTTAATACTCTATTTTATTTATTCATTCTAAATTAGTTAATTTTATTTTCGTTGCTCTGGATCTTCATTGCTGCATGCGGGCTTTCTTTAACTGTGGAGAACAGGGGTTACTCTAGTTGCAGTGCATGGGGCTTCTCATTGCAGTGCCTTTTGTTGTGGAGCACAGGCTCTAGGCTCCTGGGCTTCAGTAGTTGCAGCACATGGCTCAGTAGTTGCTCCTTGCTGGCTCCTGGGCATGCAGGCTTTAATAGTTGTGGCTCATGGGCTCTAGAGTGAGGGCTCAGTAGTTGTGGTGCAGGGGCTTAGTTGCTCTGAGGCAGGTAGAATCTTCCTAGGCCCGGGACTGAGTTGAACCCGTGTCCCTTGCATTGGCAGGCAGATCCTTATCCACTGTACCACCAGGGAAGTCCTCAACAGAGAATTTTTAAAAGAGTGTTAGTGGGGGATCACAATAAACTGTGGAAAATTCTGCAAGAGATGGGAATACCAGACCACATGACCTGCCTCTTGAGAAACCTGTATACAGGTTAGGAAGCAACAGTTAGAACTGGACATGGAACAACAGATTGGTTCCAAATAGGAAAAGAAGTATGTCAAGGCTGTATATTGTCCCCCTGCTTATTTAGCTTCTATGCAGAGTACATCATGAGAAATGCTGGACTGGAAGAAGCACAAGCTGGAATCAAGATTGCCAGGAGAAATATCAATAACCTCAGATATGCAGATGACACCACCCTTAGGACAGAAAGTGAAGAAGAACTAAAGAGCCTCTTGATGAAAGTGAAAGAAGAAAGTGAAAAAGTTGGCTTAAAGCTCAACATTCAGAAAATGAAGATCATGGCATCTGGTCCCATTACTTCATGGGAAATAGATGGGGAAACAGTGAGAGACTTTATTTTTATGGGCTCCAAAATCACTGCAGATGGTGATTACAGCCATGAAATTAAAAGACGCTGACTCCTTGGAAGGAAAAGTTATGACCAACCTAGACAGCATATTAAAAAGCAGAGACATTACTTTGTCAACAAAGTTCTGTCTAGTCAAGGCTATGGTTTTTCCAGTAGTCATGTATGGATGTGAGAGTTGGACTGTGAAGAAAGCTGAGCACAGAAGAATTGATGCTTTTAAACTGTGGTGTTGGAGAAGACTCTTGAGAGTCCCTTGGACTGCAAGGAGATCCAACCAGTCCATCCTGAAGGAGATCAGTCCTGGATGTTCATTGGAGGGACTGATGTTAAAGCTGAAGCTCCAATACTTTGGCCACCTGATGCAAAGAGCTGACTCATTGAAAAAGACCCTGATGCTGGGAAAGATTGAGGGCAGGAGGAGAAGGGGGCAACAGAGGATGAGATGGTTGGATGGCATCACTGACACAATGGACATGGGTTTGGGTGAATTCCGGAAGTTGGTGATGGACAGGGAGGCCTGACATACTGCAGTTCATGGAGTCCGAAAGAGTTAGACACGACTGAGTGACAGAACTGAACTGAACTTATTGAGGGAATTAATAGAAACTGATTTATGATCATAAATATCAACTGAGAAACAATGTGCAAGATGAATTGAGAAGAGTACATTTGATTGGAGAGAGGAAAAACACGAGGTTTTCATAATAACTATGATAACAAGCACAAGTGTAGACTATGGCCATGACAAAGAGATAAACTGAGAGTTATTAAGGACCTGGAACTGATTGTATTTGATGATTTGGTATGGGGAGGCAGTGAGAAAAAAGAGGGATTGAGAGTTTCCAGGTGACTATGCACAATATGAGAAAAGGGGTAAGATATGTGAGGGATAATGATGAGATGAGTTTGACATATTGAATTTTATGTGGCTCTGCCACTCACTGTTGAATACATCTGTCAGAACACAGGCCTTGGATGAAGATCTAGATTTGGGACTCTATCAAGGGCTAGCTGGAATTGCCTCAAATGCATTGTAGATGAGATAAGGATGAGTGGGAGACCACAGGGCAACCTAGTCACATAAGGAGTATGCAGAGGAAGTGGACATGGCAGAAGAGACTTAAAAGCAGGAGGAAGACCAAAAGACTGTATACTGCCAGGAGTCAGGGAGGGGAAAATTTCAGAAAGGAAACTGTTCCAACTGTGCAAAATTCTGCAGAAGCTATTTCTGTCCTATTAATTTGGGGATCTCTCATGCCTACCACAGGGCTTGACAAGTAGTAGGCATTCAATAAAATTTATTCACTATTAAAGGAAGGAAGCAAGGAAGGAAGACTGAAGTCAATTAAGGCTGTCATGGGTGACTGGGGATAGATACAGAGAAGCAAGACTGTAGTCAAGGAGCAGTGAGCAAGTAAAGACCCTGAAGAATTTTCTCAAAATAAATTTAGAAGAAAAGAAAAAAACAGAGATATAGGGAATCTAGAATTGAGGAAGGATTTTTTTTTAAGAATGTTTGCGGCTCGTAGAGTAGATAGGCTAAAGTACAAGAGGGAGAACAGATTGAATGTAGGAATCCATGTATTCTGAGCTGGGATAGTTTCTAGGGCACAGGGGGGCACTGCTTCTGTTGAGAAGGGAGGAATCTGGTAAAAAGGAATGAAAGTACAAATGATTGTTGAGGGTGGAGTGTGCACTTGAAGTGGTTTCTCCCTCTATTCGCTTTGTGAAAGAAAAACTGAAGATGAGTGAAGAGACAGAGAAAGGTAAAGGACTTGAGGGTAAGGAAGGCTTACAATAATTGCTTAGGGAGTGAAAGAAAAGGAAGAAGGCTTAATTCTGTGCCCAACTGAGGCTGGAGACTGAGTTTTTACTGGCCTCTAGCTAGTGTTCTTGCCTGGAGAATCCCAGGGACGGGGGAGCCTGGTGGGCTGCCGTCTAGGGGGTCGCACAGAGTCAGACACGACTGAAGAGACTTAGCAGCAGCAGCAGCAGCAGCAGCTAGACGGTTGTGAGATACTTTTTTTTTTTGATGGATCAGCAATCCTTCTATTCAAGTGGCTATTGTTTGAATTGATTGTTGATGTCCCTTTTCCCTTTCCTTTTTTGTCTTCTCCTTTTCTATTTCTACACCCCTAAATAATCAGTATATTTGCTCTTTGCAATCCAAAGTGAGTCCAACACCATTGTTACAACATATCGTTTTGATGATGGTCTTTCTTACCGTCAAGAAAAGAATCAGACTTGGCAAAATGGAGGAATTTCTGTCCCTGGGCTGACTGAAGTGTGGCCAGGTGCCGGCCTGGGATCTCTGAGGAGCTGGATCCAGCACACAGCTGGGGCATGTGGATGAGCTCCACGTGAAAGGTTACAGGGATGGAGCAGCTGTAAATGTTTGGGTTGTAGACCAAGAGCTGAGAGTCTGAACCACAAACAGTAAAGAAAAGTTGAGAATTAAAATACAAATGGAAATGCTTGTTGGTATTTTAGATCTTGTTGTGAATTAAAAAACTGAACAGAACAACAAAAAAAATGAAAGTATTTCCTTAAGCCAATAGCCTTCAAACTTTTAATTAAAATAGTTGACACCTATTGAGCACTCCCTACTTTTTATTACATGGGTTTACTAATTTAATCATAAGAATATTACCTTATTATTGGGTAAGTTACTTTATCACAATCCTCATTTTATAGATAAATTAATGGAGAATTTATTCCCAAAGCTATAAAACTTGTAACTGAAGGAGTTGATATTCAAGCCCAGGCAGGCTGGCCTTGGAGACCATGTGTTTTTTATCCTATGTGTAAACATACAAAAGTAGAAAACACCCATATATTGATCATCCAGCTCCAAGAATGACCAATTCATCACCGTGAACACCCAGTCTCTATGCTATTAAGCTCTCTACTCTTTGCAGGAGCTCAGCTAGCTAGACTAGGGCTTAATTTGGGTAAGAGGCTCAGTGCTCCTTTCCTTCAGATGGAAATTTGATTAAAAAAAATCATATTCAAAACCTCCTATATTAGAACAAATCACTCTTTACTATTTAGCAGCTCCCTCAGTAAAAAACGATTGGTAAAATACCATTACTACTTCTCCTCCTTATTTGTACTTTGGATTTTTCAAGTCCAAGTATTTTTGGCCACTTGAGCTTGAGATCTTAAGGGAAAATCATCTGGTTTAGGCTCAGAAGTGTCACGTTGGTGGCCTGTAAGCAACATGAGGTCTGCACAGTTTAAAAAATAAGGTGGACACCACATTAGAAAATCAGAAGATCTCTTCCTCTCTCAATTTCTCTTCCTCTCTCTCTTTTCTACTTTACATCTTCCCCTAGATTTCTGCTTCCTCTGAAAAATATGGAGAGGTAGGTGTTCATTCTCCTGGAGCCACAACAGAATGGAGTGGCAGCTTTTGAGGAAAGCTAGTGGAGAGTCAGCACCCCGTTTTGCCAAATCCCCCACTGCCCATGTGATGTCCACTGGGGCCACCCAGTTTTGTCACCTGCTTGGCCCCTTCGGACATTTGAAACTACCACTTCTGATCAAGTTCAAAGACTTCCTTGGACCAGGAAACTAAGGTTCAGTAAGTGAGCCTGCCCAAGATCTCATCATGGCAAAACCGATATTGGAATCTAGGTATCAGGGTTTATGAATAGAGAAGCAAATGAAGTGATACATTTATTCACAATTTCCAAATCCCTTCTTAAATATTATGTCTTTTTTCAAACACTCTAATGTTACCTATTGCTTCATACTGGTTGTACTTGAAAGTTATGCACATGCCAGCTTGTCCATTTCGTCTCCCCGTGGGTGGATAATCATAGCCTTCTTCAGGAACTGGAGGAAAATGGGGAATGGAATGAATCAACCAGAACCCCTGGACTCTGTTCCACAGAAGTACACCTACCAAAGATACAGTTAATACAGATAAATTAGAAAAACAAGCCTCCTTTAAAAACAGAGTTCAAAGCTACAACATTTAAGCCCTTTAAGCTTCAGGCTAATGTTTCCTTAGGCTAATGACAAGGATCATGTTCTTTTTCAAAGATTTCAAAACCAGTTCAGGTACATATCACATTGCCCCATTACTGATGGTAACCCAACACAAAAGGGAGCTAGGGCAGACACCCTGTAAAGAGTTAAGAGGCATTTCATATTGAAACTACAAGGAAAATTTGTTTTGGCAGAATGCAAATTTGCTAAATTGGGGTTTGACCTTGATAGACTATATAGTCACCTGGCAAACTTCAGATAATGTTTTTACTGCTAAGCAGCTAAGCTATTTTCAAAACCCAACTGAAAAACATAGTTGAAAGAGAAAATATCAAATGAAAAAAAATGTATTTGCAGTAATTTGTTGTGAGAAACTGATGCTCATTTATGTGCAGAAGTCACCCAATTTCACAAGTTTGAAAAAAAGGAAGCAGAAAAGGGGTGGGGGTGGGGATGAAGACAGCCATGTTCTAAAGCATCCTAGTTACTTGTAGTTTGTAAAAATCTCTGGAGCAGACAGTATGAAAGCCAGAAAGGAAGAAAACTGAAAGATTTTCAACATCCTGTGACATGGCACAAAGAACCCTGTCCAACAGGCACCTATGACTATTTCTGTGTTTGTAAATATATCAGGATAATTTGGGTATGCTAACTTGGCTTTCTGGTTTGCAGATGACCACGCAGACATGAAAGTCATGCTTGCCTTAGTGTTAGAGTAGAAACCAAATGCCTGCCAGTTATTTCTTTTTCAAAGAACATACTTTAAGAAAGCACACTGTTGCTATCTCAGTGACTGTGGAATCAGTATCTGCGTCGAGATGGAAAATGTTCAAAGTTCAGCTGCCTCACAGAGCTGGATGACCTCAGGGTCTCTCTTCTGCCCAGATGAGTATGCTGTTTGTCTGAAATCCTAACTTCCTGGTACAAGTGCTACAGGATGTTGGAGCACCTGTTGGCAGGGAACTTTGCCATATGGCATCAGGTTCCACTCCATTTCCAATCTTCTTTCTGAGCCCTTGTATCAACTAACAGAGTGGAGTGACAATGGTGGTGGAAGGTTGATAAAGAAGAGTTTGCAGAATGTGGCTGCTGCTGCTAAGTCGCTTTAGTCGTGTCCAACTCTGTGCGATCTCATAGACGGCTGTCCTTGGGATTCTCCAGGCAAGAATACTGGAGTGGATTGCCATTTCCTTCTCCAATGCATGAAAGTGAAAAGTGAAAGTGAAGTCACTCAGTCGTGTTCAACTCTTAGCGACCCCATGGACTGGAGCTTACCACGCTCCTCCGTCCATGGGATTTTCCAGGTAAGAGTACTGGGGTGGGGTGCCATTGCCTTCCCCGCAGAATGTGGCAGTATATGGCAAATAGGACCATCAGGAAGGCAACTTAGCTAAATCAAAAGCTAAGTTGCTCATGGCATTTGACAGCGATTACAAACTAAATTCTTAATCAGAGGTTGCAAACTGGCAGCCCACAGGCCAAGTCTAACCTGCAGATACATGTTATTATGCTTGCCGATTATTTTTAAAACTTTGAATTCATTGCCAACACTTAAAAACTGGGATTTTCCACAATCTCCTCATTTTCTCTGGAAAAAATCACATTCCCATAAGGCAAGCTGAGTGGTAACTGCTTCTTTAGACCATGTGTATACTCTCCAGTTCTCTAGTTACCTGCTGATTCAGCCCCCTGGCTTGCTGACATCATTTTCCTGACCCTGAAGGCATTTGATTTGGGAACCTTCTGAAAAATACTTATTGCATGGGAAGTTATTCATGGTATATTAAGTTGAAAAGAGTTTGAAGTAGTCACTAAAAATGTTTTATAAAAAAAGTTTCAAAATATATATTATAGAAAAAGTAAAAAATATTAGCTGCAACTGTGTGCTTCCCAGGTGGCTCAGTGGTAAAGAATCTGCCTGCAATGCAGGAGAAGCAGGTTTGATCCTTGGGTTGGGAAGATCACCTCAGGAGGAAATGGCAACCCACTCCAGTATTCTTGCCTGGAAAATCCCATTTTCAGGAGCCTGGTAGGATACAGTCCATAGAGTCACAAAAGAGTTAAACATGACTTAGTGACTAAACAACAAGATTAGGTGTAATTAGCTAATGAATATTAGGATTACAAATTTTTTGCTTACTATCATTTTGACTTCTTCAACAACACACATACTTATATACATAGTTTACAAATAGAAAAATATTAAAAAATCCCTGTAATAAAAATCATTATATAATTATTAACAATCTTACTATAATATGGAAATTATTTTAAAATCCTTTTTCAAAAATGTTTACTGTATTTTAAATGGGACTAAGAAGGGTGAATTTTACTCTATGTAAATTACACTTCTGTAAGTTTGACTAAAATGTGTGCACACACACACAGAGTCTGGCTAGTATTTCCAGTAGTCAAATGCTTGTATTTCTGCTTTAAAGTATATTTTTTAAATGTTGAGAAATAAAATGGTATTCGTGTGAAGGATATTTCAAAGTCAAATTTTATCATTATAAACTGTGATACAGGAATCACTCATCTTGATAACTCAGACATTAAAAAGAAAAGCTATCTTTTTAGTGTGGAATATAAACCTACCAAAGATAGGATGTTTTAAGAAAACACTGACTTCCAGTAGGAAAGAGAAATAAGAGCCTTTGTCATACCTTTGGTGTGTCCATACTTTCTGCTGTAATTCACGGATTTAGGGACTCCATCATTGTATATTAGATAGGCTGTGCTGTTATTCTGCAGGAATATTTTAAGGTTATAATGGCGTAAGTCCTTCACTCATAAACATTTTTCGCTCACATTTCTACCAGCTACCCAGCCTACAATACAGAACTTTCATTAATACACATGAGAAATCATCCTTCCCCTAATAGGCAGATTTCCCATCAATTTGAATTCTGTGACATGCGAGGCAGGAGACAAGGAGTCCATCCTCAACTTCGCAACCTGTGTGACAGGAGCCCTGTGCTCTGTGATGTGTGTGTGAGGCCACTATTCCTGTTTCTCCCAGTTGTTTTGGACTCATGTTCCTGACGAAGCAACTAGAGTATAATAAAGGAGTCCTTAAATATTTGTTCAGGAAATGAAATAGGAACAACCAGCCAAGGAGTACATCTGGGCTTTTTCCACTGATATTATAGGCAGAGCGCAGAAATGGCTGTCAGGGTGTGATTTCCTCTGCCTACTTTGTGCTTTACCACTTGGTCAGAGCTTCCTGTTTAATCAGAATTCCTCATTCTCTGCTTCTACTACCTCTTTGCTAGTGGAGGATTTTTTTCTTCAATCTATTTCTCTGTGTCACTTCACCTTTCCAACTTGACATTTCCCTGCTTAAAAAAAGTGGTGTAATTGAATGTGTGATATTGGATTTCCTCTGGTAAGGCAAAATGCTAGTAAATTCTCCAAACAGTTTGCCAAATCTCTGAGTCAAAATGAAGCTATTACTTTGATAGTGTCTTTTTGTCGTGTTTTGGAAATTTGCTTGTATTTGTTCAGTGTCATTCCATTTCAACTGTATCATGATGCAGTGACTTTTAATGAAGCCAATAATGTCAACAGTACAAAGTCTCAGCAATATATTAATAATTAAAAGCAGGAAAGGACAACCCATCTCTGTAAAAAAGGTCTTTGTTTTTCTCTGAGAAAAAAAATAAGAGTCTCCTACAGAGTTCCAAAGAATAGCAAGAAGAGATAAGAAAGCCTTCTTCAGCGATCAATGCAAAGAAATAGAGGAAAACAACAGAATGGGAAAGACTAGGGATCTCTTCAAGAAAATCAGAGATACCAAAGGAACATTTCATGCAAAGATGGGCTCGATAAAGGACAGAAATGGTATGGACCTAACAGAAGCAGAAGATATTAAGAAGAGGTGGCAAAAATACACAGAAGAACTGTACAAAAAAGATCTTCACGACCCAAATAATCATGATGGTGTGATCACTGACCTAGAGCCAGACATCCTGGAATGTGAAGTCAAGAGAGCCTTAGAAAGCATCACTACGAACAAAGCTAGTGGAGGTGATGGAATTCCAGTGGAGCTATTCCAAATGCTGAAAGATGATGCTATGAAAGTGCTACACTCAATATGCCAGCAAATTTGGAAAACTCAGCAGTGGCCACAAGATTGGAAAAGGTCAGTTTTCATCCCAATCCCAAAGAAAGGCAATGCCAGAGAGTGCTCAAACTACCGCACAATTGCACTCATCTCACACGCTAGTAAAGTAATGCTCAAAATTCTCCAAGCCAGGCTTCAGCAATATGTGAACCGTGAACTTCCTGATGTTCAAGCTGGTTTTAGAAAAGGCAGAGGAACCAGAGATCAGATTGCCAACATCCGCTGGATCATGGAAAAGGCAAGAGAGTTCCAGAAAAACATCTATTTCTGCTTTATTGACTATGCCAAAGCCTTTGACTGTGTGGATCACAATAAACTATGGAAAATTCTGAAAGAGATGGGAATACCAGACCACCTGATCTGCCTCTTGAGAAATTTGTATGTGGGTCAGGAAGCAACAGTTAGAACTGGACATAGAACAACAGACTGGTTCCAAATAGGAAAAGGAGTACGTCAAGGCTGTATATTGTCACCCTGTTTATTTAACTTATATGCAGAGTACATCATGAGAAACGCTGGACTGGAAAAAACACAAGTTGGAATCAAGATTGCCAGGAGAAATATCAGTAACCTCAGATATGCAAATGACACCACCCTTATGGCAGAAAGTGAAGAGGAACAAAAAAGCCTCTTGATGAAAGTGAAAGTGGAGAGTGAAAAGGTTGGCTTAAAGCTCAACATTCAGAAAACGAAGATCATGGCATCTGGTCCCATCACTTCATGGGAAATAGATGGAGAAACAGTGGAAACAGTGTCAGACTTTATTTTTCTGGGCTCCAAAATCACTGCAGATGGTGACTGCAGCCATCAAATTAAAAGACGCTTACTCCTTGGAAGGAAAGTTATGACCAACCTAGATAGCATATTCAAAAGCAGAGACATTACTTTGCCAACAAAGGTTCGCCTAGTCAAGGCTATGGTCTTTCCTGTGGTCATGTATGGATGTGAGAACTGGACTGTGAAGAAGGCTGAGCACTGAAGAATTGATGCTTTTGAACTGTGGTGTTGGAGAAGACTCTTGAGAGTCCCTTGGACTGCAAGGAGATCCAACCAGTCCATTCTGAAGGAGATCAATCCTGGGATTTCTTTGGAAGGAATGATGCTAAAGCTGAAACTCCAGTATTTTGGCCACCTCATGCAAAGAGTTAACTCATTGGAGAAGACTCTGATGCTGAGAGGGATTGGAGGCAGGAGGAGAAGGGACGACAGAGGATGAGATGGCTGGATGGCATCACTGACTCGATGGACCTGAGTCTGGGTGACCTCTGGGAGTTGGTGATGGACAGGGAGGCCTGGCGTGCTGCGATTCATGGGGTCGCAAAGAGTCGGACACGACTGAGTGAGTGATCTGATCTGATCTGACAGTTGCTTCATTATTTGATTTCATCTAAAACCTTTTTTTTTTTTAAAGGCCTAAGGTAGTCTGTATAGCATTTTTGGCTACTATTTTTAGGAATATTCGGGGAAATAAGTTGTTTTCTTACCTGCATTTTCCATAATTGACCACAGCTACAGTTGGCATTCGTATTCTCCACTGGAGAGCTCTGACAGTTGTTCTATGAGCCTGAGTTGAATGTGCTAACAAGGCCATTGTGTGCCTTTAGAGTACAATGTGGAGGGCCTCTGGGAAGATTCAGTGAGGAACACAATTCTCCTAATAGATGAAGTTTATCATTCTAACTAGGAGTGTAACAATCAGCTAAGATTAAATGCGATGTAACTCTAGTGAAGAGAGGCCCTCTTACAAAGGGGAAAAATCATGAACTAACAATAGGGCCTGGAGATAATCATATTAAGTGAAGTAAGTCAGACAGAAAGACAAATATCACATGATATCATATATATGCAGAATCTTAAAAAATGATGCAAATGAGCTTTTTACAAAACAGACTCACAGACTTAGAGAATAAATTTATGGTACCGTGGTGGTGGGGAAAGGAGGGGAGGAGGGATAGATTAGGAGTTTGGGATTGACATGTACATACTGCTATATTTAAAATAGATAACCAACAAAGACTTCACATCTTGGAATGTGAAGTCAAGTGGGCCTTAGAGAGCATCACTACGAACAAAGCTAGTGGAGGTGATGGAATTCCAGTGGAGCTATTTCAAATCCTGAGAGATGATGCTGTGAAAGTGCTACACTCAATATGCCAGCAAATTTGGAAAACTCAGCAGTGGCCACAAGATTGGAAAAGGTCAGTTTTCATCCCAATCCCAAAGAAAGGCAATACCAAAGAATGCTCAAACTACCGCACAATTGCACTCATCTCACACGCTAGTAAAGTAATGCTCAAAATTCTCCAAGCCAGGCTTCAGCAATATGTGAACCGTGAACTTTCTGATGTTCAAGCTGGTTTTAGAAAAGGCAGAGGAACCAGAGATCAAATTGCCAACATCCGCTGGATCATCGAAAAAGCAAGAGAGTTCCAGAAAAACATCTATTTCTGCTTTATTGACTATGCCAAAGCCTTTGACTGTGTAGATCACAATAAACTATGGAAAATTCTGAAAGAGATGGGAATACCAGACCACCTGATCTGCCTCTTAAGAAATCTGTATGCAGGTCAGGAAGCAACAGTTAGAACTGGTCATGGAACAACAGACTTGTTCCAAATAGGAAAAGGAGTACGTCAAGGCTATATATTGTCACTATGTTTATTTAACTTATATGCAGAATACATCATGAGAAATGCTGGACTGGAAGAAACACAAGTTGGAATCAAGATTGCTGGGAGAAATATCAATAACCTCAGATATGCAGATGACACCACTCTTATGGCAGGAAGTGAAGAGGGGCTAAAAAGCCTCTTGATGAAAGTGAAAGCGGAGAGTGAAAAGGTTGGCTTAAAGCTCAACATTCAGAAAACGAAGATCATGGCATCTGGTCCCATCACTACATGGGAAATAGATGGAGAAACAGTGGAAACAGTGTCAGACTTTATTTTTCTGGGCTCCAAAATCACTGCAGATGGTGACTGCAGCCATGAAATTAAAAGACGCTTACTCCTTGGAAGGAAAGTTATGACCAACCTAGATAGCATATTCAAAAGCAGAGACATTACTTTGCCAACAAAGGTTCACCTAGTCAAGGCTATGGTCTTTCCTGTGGTCATGTATGGATGTGAGAGCTGGACTGTGAAGAAGGCTGAGCACTGAAGAATTGATGCTTTTGAACTGTGGTGTTGGAGAAGACTCTTGAGAGTCCCTTGGACTGCAAGGAGATCCAACCAGTCCATTCTGAAGGAGATCAGCCCTGGAATTTCTTTGGAAGGAATGATGCTAAAGCTGAAACTCCAGTATTTTGGCCACCTCATGCAAAGAGTTGACTCATTGGAGAAGATTCTGACGCTGGGAGGGATTGGGGGCAGGAGGAGAAGGGGACGACAGAGGATGAGATGGCTGGATGGCATCACTGACTTGATGGGTGTGTGTCTGAGCGACCTCCGAGAGCTGGTGATGGACAGGGAGGCCTGGCGTGCTGCGGTTCATGGGGTCGCAAAGAGTCGGACACGACTGAGCGACTGATCTGATCTGATCTGATCTGAACCAACAAAGACATGTTGTATAGCACAGGGAATTCTGCTCAGAGGAATTCTGCTCAGTATTCTGTAATAAACTAAATGGGAAAATAATTTGAAGAAGAATAGATACATGTGTATATATAACTGAATCACTTTACTGTGTACCTGAAACTAACACAACATTGCCAATCAACTGTGCTCCAATATAAAATAAAAATAATAAAAAAAAAATAGGCAGACCTAGTCCTGTGCCTTTGAAAATCTTTATTTCTTTAACTCTTAGTTGGATTTGACTTATTTGACTACTGGATGTTGAACAAGAAGGTTACGGTCCCCAGTCTAGCTGGGAATATAGTCAGGCAAATATAGGCAACTGTAATATGGTCTAAGTGTTATTGTCAAGGTATATGGAAGGTTCTCATTTATTGATACAAAAGTAGAAGAAGGAAAGTATTTCCCAACATAACCCTAGATATTATCTTAACTTGACATTTGAGATTTAAAACCAGTTAGTCTGATCTTGCTTTCTGCTTTCTGTTAGAGGTTCAGTTCTGGGTCAGAAGACAGGAAAGTTATATCTTCATGGTCACTTCTGGCACGTATGTTCAACTTCCAAAGAACATTCAGTCTTATCTGAATATTACCCCTATTGTTGTTATTCTTTTTTGGCTCTATGTCAATCAAACATGGCAATCAGCCCCTACTGTCATTTCTTCCAGAATCCACCACTCATGGCATTGTGTGTGAGCAGGGTTTACATTACCAAGCTGACCTGCCTCAGTCTCCCTCCATGTTTTATCTACTTTTAAATTCCTAGCTTCCATCTACATTTTTTTTTTTTTTTTTTTGCAAAGCAGGCTAGCTCTCCTGCCCTGCAAGGCTCTGGGACTACTTTTGCACTTCCAAAGATCATTATTATAGTTTGTTAAACTAAGACCCATCCTCCACAACCAAGATAAATGACAGAGGCTTTGCAGTGTTACTCTTTCCTTTCTCTTCTTGGGCAGTGTGAAGTGGGGAGGGGAAGAATGTGTTTATTTTTTCATTGATGGGTTATACTCCAGGTTTTCCCATTGCCAACCTTGGAAAGCAGAAGCAGCTGCAGGTAGTTTTGATTTTACATAATAATTTACTAATTCAAAACAGGCTTGTTGCTGAGACTGAAGAATTTCTAAAAGCCTCTGGGACAGTGTTTGGAACATCACATGTATTCAAATAGCATACAAGTTTTGACTTGGTAACTTGGCTCTGAAGGCTGGTGTTAATGACAGGTGAATACAGTGAAATATTTGCACACACGGAGACAGCTCTCCACACATTTCAAGTCAGTGTTCACATAGACCTGTGCACTACGGTGTCTCAGATGGTAAAGAATCTGCCTGCAGTGCAGGAGACTCGGGTTCGATCCCTGGGTCAGGAAGATCCCCTTGTGAAGGGAATGGCAGCCCACTCTTGTATGCTTGCCTGGATAATCCCATGGACAGAAGAGCCTGGTGGGCTACAGTCCATGGGTTAGCAAAGAGTTGGACATGACTATGCGACTAACACTTTCAGTAGTGCTACAGTCTAACTCAGAATTGTTGTGGGAATTAAATTGGTTGGCATATGTAAAGGCCCAGCACATTGTTAAGTGTTGAGTTATTTTACGTTTTTACTTCTCAACAAATTGTTAGGAAATGCATAGATGAATATGAAGTGAAGTGAAGTGAAAGTCGCTCAGCCATGTCTGACTCTTTTTGACCCCATGAGCTGTAAAGTCCATGAAATTCTCTAGGCCAGAATACTGGAGTGGGTAGCCTTTCCCTTTTCCAGGGGATCTTCCCAAACCAGGGATCGAACCCAGGTCTCCAGCATTGCTGGTGGATTCTTAACCAGCTGAGCCACAAGGAAAGCCCATAGATGAGTGTAACTGGATATTAATTATTGTTTGATTTACTTGTCATCTCTGGTTGAAAAACAGTATCTTGTCACTGAATAGCAGATGTTGCCTGATGTTGGGAGACTGCACACACTGAGGCACTAGGCCTATTTACCCATGTCTCTTTGGCTGGTTAGTTCATTGCCTGATGAAGTTCAGTGTGTGTGCCCAGTCATGCCTTAATCTTCGTGACACTTTGGACTGTAGCCTGCCAGACTCCTTTGTTCATGGAATTTTTCAGGCAAGCGTACTGGAGTGGGTTGCCATTTCCTCCTTCAGGGGATCTTCCCAATCCAGGATTCAAACCCATGTCTCCCGCATCTCCTGCATTCGCAGGCTGATTCTTTACCGCTGAGCCATTGGGAAAGCCCGATGATGTCCAGATAGCAGATTTAATCTCCATACAGGCAAGTTAGTTCCAGGGCCTTGAACTAGTTCTTAACCTAGTAACCTAGGTACAGATACTCTAATCCAGTCCTAGCTCTTAACCTACTATTTTGAAAATGATTAATTAAAAGGAAGACCAAGTGGAACCTTTACTTTTCCCATCAAACTCATCATGCTATGGCATGAACAACCCATAACTAATGGCATATTGACCATAGATCTATACTGCATTGTAATAGGAAAGTGTTCTTCTCTCTAGTTCCCTTTAAAGGGCTAAGATAGCCAGTACTGAGAAAATTGGCAGAGTTTGGCAGCCAAAAGATTTCAATCTGTAATTAGTTCAGTGATGCCATTGGACATAATGCTAAATGTATCAACAATTTGGCATTGCTGTAGAGTCTGTTGACATATTCCCTAAGGTCTTGGTTGGGTTGATTCAGATTCTGAGCTAACTTACTTCCAGTTGCTAGGATTGGGGGGTGAGTAATTATAACTTTTTGGAAGCTTTGGAGTCTGTATAATGCATTTTATGTGATTCAAATGAATGATTAACTATAACATACCTCAGAGGCAGATGCTTCATACAGTTGTTGTAATGTCCTTCCCAAAACACTCTTGGTGGCATTCATCAGTTGCTTACTCCTACTCCAGCTTCTGGTTGTAGAGTCTAGGTACAGGTACTCTAACCCAGTCTCTCTGCTTTCCTCGTTTTGCCTTTTGGGCAACTTATAAAAGGTAAACCTAACAAAGGAAATAATTATGAATCCCTAATATTTACTGAGTGTTACATTAAAAAAAATAATTTACTTATTTGGAGGAAAATTGCTTTACAATGTTGCATTGATTTCTGCCATACAACAATGTGAATCAGGCATGAGTGTGTGTGTACACACACATACATTCCTCACACCTTCCTCTTGAGCTCCCCTCCCCTTCTTTTATCCCACCCCTCTGGGTTATCACAGAGCACCAGGCTGGGCTCCCTGTGTTACATAGCTGCTTCCCAGTAGCTATCTATTTTACACTGCTAGTGTACATACGCACAGAGTCGGACACGACTGAAGCGACTTAGCAGCAGCAGCAGCAGCAGTGTACATATGTCAATGCTACTTTCTCAACTCATCCCACCCTCTCCTTCCCCCGCTGTGTGCACAAGTCTGTTCTCTATGTCTGTGCCTCCATTCCTTCCCTGCAAAAGGCTCATCAGTACCATTTTCCTAGATTCCACATATGTGCCTTGATATATTTTTCTTTTTCTGACTTACCTCACTCTGTATAACAGGCTGTAGGTTCATCCGCCTCACTACAAATGACTCAAGTTTGATGCTTTTTATGATTGAGAAATATTCCATTACATATACATACCACATCTTCTTTATCCACTCATCTGTCAATGGACATCTATTGCTTCCCTGTCCTGGCTATTGTAAATAGTGCTGCAATGAACACTGGGGTAAATGCGTCTTTTTGAATTGTGGTTTTCTCAGGGTATATGTCCAGTAGTGGGATTGTGGGATCATATGGTAGATTTATTCCTAGCTTTTTAAGGACTCTCCGTACTGTTCTCCATAATGGCTGTATCAGTTTCCATTCCCACCAAGAGTGCAGGAGGGTTCCCTTTTTTCCATAGCCTCTTTCAGATCAGATCAGATCAGTCGCTCAGTCGTGTCCGACTCTTTGCGACCCCATGAACCGCAGCACGCCAAGCCTCCCTGTCCATCACCAGCTCCCGGAGGTCACTCAGACTCGCATCCATCGAGTCGAGTCAGTGATGCCATCCAGCCATCTCATCCTCTGTCGTCCCCTTCTCCTCCTGCCCTCAATCCCTCCCAGCATCAGAGTCTTCTCCAATGAGTCAACTCTTCGCATGAGGTGGCCAAAATACTGGAGTTTCAGCTTTAGCATCATTCCTTCTAAAGAAATTCCAGGATTGACCTCCTTCAGAATGGACTGGTTGGATCTTCTTGCAGTCCAAGGGACTCTCAAGAGTCTTCTCCAACACCACAGTTCAAAAGCATCAATTCTTCAGCATTCAGCCTTCTTCACAGTCCAGCTCTCACATCCATACATGACCACAGGAAAGACCATAGCCTTGACTAGGCGAACCTTTGTTGGTAAAGTAATGTCTCTGCTTTTGAATATGCTATCTAGGTTGGTCATAACTTTCCTTCCAAGGAGTAAGTGTCTTTTAATTTCATGGCTGCAGTCACCATCTGCAGTGATCTTGGAGCCCAGAAAAACAAAGTCTGACACTGTTTCCACTTTAGCATTTATTATTTGTAGATTTTTTGATGATGGCCATTCTGATTAGTATAAGGTGATATCTCATAGTAGTTTTGATTTTCACTTCTCTAATAATGAGTGATGTTGAGCATCTTTTTCATATGTTTATGTCTTATTTGGAGAAATGTCTAAGAATTTTGCCCATTTTTTGATTGGGTTATTTGTTTTTCTAATATTGAGCTATATGAGCTGCTTATATATTTTGGAGATTAATTTCTTTGTCAGTTGCTTTGTTTGCAGTTATTTTCTCCAATTCTGAGGGCCGGACTATTTTCTTGATGGTAGCCACTGTCATGCACTTAACTGTATCATTTCACCTGTATTTCGCAGAAGGTCTTGAAGTTTAAGGAGAGGGATTTGCTCAAGCTTTCTGCCTCTTATATTCCACCCTTATATTGCTCCTTCCCAGAGAAGAAAATACAAATCTGACTGTTCATGTTCTAAAAACATTTACTGGCCTGGTGTGTGAGATGCCTGTGGTGAAAGCCCACATACATTGAAAATGGCTCTTCTATTCTTTCCACGGTTGGTGAGAATGCCAAGGCCCGGGCCTGGACTAGAGAAGTCTTAGATGTGTCTCTGCTGCCTGAAGGGCTCGGCATGCACATCTCTTTGCAGCTGGCTGGCTGAATCTGAGATTTGGGTTTGGGCGTGAGAGTCAGCGGAGGATGTTTTGAGCCTCTGGCCTGAGCCACGTCCTTCAGCCCAGTTTATCGGCATCCTCTGCATTGAGGATTCAGGGCCAAGACCAACCAATTAAGTGAGGGCCTTGCTTTCTTTACTGTTGTCTCCTGTTTGTATGTTTCCTTTGGTTGTCTCACAGGATGGAGAGGTGGTTGGATCTGCATGGTATTCAGACATTCTTGAATCATCTGGCCTAGGGTTTCTCAGTGTGCTCTATTCACATTTTGGGGCTCATTGTTCTTTGTTCTGGGGGGCTGTCCTATGAATTGTAGTATCCCTGGCTTCTACCTGTCAGTAGTACATATTCCCCCAGTCGTGCCAATCAAAAATGTCTACAGACATTGTTGAAAGTACCTGAAAGGTGAAATTGACTTTGTCTAGCCAAATACCCTTTAATAGCATGAACACACATTTAACCCTCAAATACTCACACTGAACCAAACATTGTAATGCATTCACTATTACCACATAGCAGCATCTCACTTTACCCAGAAAATCTTCACTTTTCACTGGGTTCTCATCAGTCTTATGCTTCTATTTATGCTCTTTCCTGCCCTATCCAGGCTTTCTGCCTCTCAGGGCCAGGTCCTCACATGTGGCAGGAAACATGAAATTATTCTTTGATGCTGACCTCACGTTCCTCTGGCCTTTAACTCTCACAGTAAGTTGTAGACTCGACTGCCACCCTGTGTGCTCAGTTCAGCATTCTCTCTGACAGATACTGCTAAATAATATGTCCATTCAGGTGTGGCAAAAATAAATTTTTTGTGTTGATCACAATTTGATGGCCCATCCATGAAAGGTTTGTGAACTATCATGGCACACCAGTTAAGGATTAGTGCTTTTATAAACAATATTCCTGGCTGACTATCTCCAGTTATAATCTGAAGATTCTTGAATCTATTTCTAGCCCAGATCTCTGCTGAGGTCTCAGTTCAGTTCAGTTGCTCAGTCGTGTCCGACTCTTTGTGACTCCATGAATCGCAGCACGCCAGGCCTCCCTGTCCATCACCAACTCCCGGAGTTTACTCAAACTCACGTCCATCAAGTTGGTGATGCCATCCAGCCATCTCATCCTCTGTCATCCCCTTCTCCTCCTGCCCCCAATCCCTCCCAGGATCAGAGTCTTTTCCAATGAGTCAATCCTTCGCATGAGGTGGCCAAAGTACTGGAGTTTCAGCTTTAGCATCATTCCTTCCAAAAAACACCCAGGACTGATCTCTTTTAGAATGGACTGGTTGGATCTCCTTGCAGTCCAAGGGACTCTCAAGAGTCTACTCCAACACCACAGTTCAAAAGCATCAATTCTTCAGTGCTCAGCCTTCTTCACAGTCCAGTTCTCACATCCATACATGACCACAGGAAAGACCATAGCCTTGACTAGGTGAACCTTTGTTGGCAAAGTAATGTCTCTGCTTTTGAATATGCTATCTAGGTTGGTCATAACTTTCCTTCCAAGGAGTAAGCGTCTTTTAATTTCATGGCTGCAGTCACCATCTGCAGTGATCTTGGAGCCCAGAAAAACAAAGTCTGACACTGTTTCCACTTTAGCATTTATTATTTGTAGATTTTTTGATGATGGCCATTCTGATTAGTATAAGGTGATATCTCATAGTAGTTTTGATTTTCACTTCTCTAATAATGAGTGATGTTGAGCATCTTTTTCATATGTTTATGTCTTATTTGGAGAAATGTCTAAGAATTTTGCCCATTTTTTGATTGGGTTATTTGTTTTTCTAATATTGAGCTATATGAGCTGCTTATATATTTTGGAGATTAATTTCTTTGTCAGTTGCTTTGTTTGCAGTTATTTTCTCCAATTCTGAGGGCCGGACTATTTTCTTGATGGTAGCCACTGTCATGCACTTAACTGTATCATTTCACCTGTATTTCGCAGAAGGTCTTGAAGTTTAAGGAGAGGGATTTGCTCAAGCTTTCTGCCTCTTATATTCCACCCTTATATTGCTCCTTCCCAGAGAAGAAAATACAAATCTGACTGTTCATGTTCTAAAAACATTTACTGGCCTGGTGTGTGAGATGCCTGTGGTGAAAGCCCACATACATTGAAAATGGCTCTTCTATTCTTTCCACGGTTGGTGAGAATGCCAAGGCCCGGGCCTGGACTAGAGAAGTCTTAGATGTGTCTCTGCTGCCTGAAGGGCTCGGCATGCACATCTCTTTGCAGCTGGCTGGCTGAATCTGAGATTTGGGTTTGGGCGTGAGAGTCAGCGGAGGATGTTTTGAGCCTCTGGCCTGAGCCACGTCCTTCAGCCCAGTTTATCGGCATCCTCTGCATTGAGGATTCAGGGCCAAGACCAACCAATTAAGTGAGGGCCTTGCTTTCTTTACTGTTGTCTCCTGTTTGTATGTTTCCTTTGGTTGTCTCACAGGATGGAGAGGTGGTTGGATCTGCATGGTATTCAGACATTCTTGAATCATCTGGCCTAGGGTTTCTCAGTGTGCTCTATTCACATTTTGGGGCTCATTGTTCTTTGTTCTGGGGGGCTGTCCTATGAATTGTAGTATCCCTGGCTTCTACCTGTCAGTAGTACATATTCCCCCAGTCGTGCCAATCAAAAATGTCTACAGACATTGTTGAAAGTACCTGAAAGGTGAAATTGACTTTGTCTAGCCAAATACCCTTTAATAGCATGAACACACATTTAACCCTCAAATACTCACACTGAACCAAACATTGTAATGCATTCACTATTACCACATAGCAGCATCTCACTTTACCCAGAAAATCTTCACTTTTCACTGGGTTCTCATCAGTCTTATGCTTCTATTTATGCTCTTTCCTGCCCTATCCAGGCTTTCTGCCTCTCAGGGCCAGGTCCTCACATGTGGCAGGAAACATGAAATTATTCTTTGATGCTGACCTCACGTTCCTCTGGCCTTTAACTCTCACAGTAAGTTGTAGACTCGACTGCCACCCTGTGTGCTCAGTTCAGCATTCTCTCTGACAGATACTGCTAAATAATATGTCCATTCAGGTGTGGCAAAAATAAATTTTTTGTGTTGATCACAATTTGATGGCCCATCCATGAAAGGTTTGTGAACTATCATGGCACACCAGTTAAGGATTAGTGCTTTTATAAACAATATTCCTGGCTGACTATCTCCAGTTATAATCTGAAGATTCTTGAATCTATTTCTAGCCCAGATCTCTGCTGAGGTCTCAGTTCAGTTCAGTTGCTCAGTCGTGTCCGACTCTTTGTGACTCCATGAATCGCAGCACGCCAGGCCTCCCTGTCCATCACCAACTCCCGGAGTTTACTCAAACTCACGTCCATCAAGTTGGTGATGCCATCCAGCCATCTCATCCTCTGTCATCCCCTTCTCCTCCTGCCCCCAATCCCTCCCAGGATCAGAGTCTTTTCCAATGAGTCAATCCTTCGCATGAGGTGGCCAAAGTACTGGAGTTTCAGCTTTAGCATCATTCCTTCCAAAAAACACCCAGGACTGATCTCTTTTAGAATGGACTGGTTGGATCTCCTTGCAGTCCAAGGGACTCTCAAGAGTGCTCTCCAACACCACAGTTCAAAAGCATCAATTCTTCAGTGCTCAGCTTTCTTCACAGTCCAACTCTCACATCCATACATGACTACTGGAAAAACCATAGCCTTGCTGAGGTCTAGATAAACCCAAATACAAAGATGGTTCAGAGACCAACTCTATGTTTTTGAAACCAAGTTCATGATACTTTGCAACAAATCTATTCATTCCCTACTCTTAGGGAACACATTCACACAGTCACAGAAGCTAGCAACCTGCAAGTCTTTTTTTCTTTTTTTTTTTTTATTTTATTTTGCTTAACTTTACAATATTGTATTGCTTTTGCCATACATCAAAATAAATCCGCCACAAGTATACATGTGTTCCCCATTCTGAACCCTCCTCCCTCCTCCCTCCCCATACCATCCCTCTGGGTTGTCCCAGTGCAAGTCTTTCTTAACATCTTTCTCTCTCCTCCTACCCTCTGTCCATCCATTACCAAGTCTTCTCAGCTGCTCTTCTGCTTTACTTCTACTTCTTTAACTTGAGTATCCAGACAATCTTTTCTCACCTATCATGCTGCAGAAGTCTTGCTGGTCTCCATGAATCTGCACTGGTTCCTGGCCAATTGGCCTTCACAGTACTGCCAGTGGGCTTTCTAAAATGCAAATCTGACTTTTTCAAGTCCCTACTTGACTCCCTCAGTAGTTCCCTTTCAAGGTCAAGTTCAGATTCAGCAGTTTAACCCATAAAGCCTTTCATGACCTGGCCCTCACTTATCTCTCTAAGCTCATCCTCTTGCCATTTCCCCATGTTCTCCTGAAGCACAAACATTACTCAACTGCTTCCAGACTCTCCCCATTGTTTATTGCCTCTGGATGTGCTTCTCCATTGGCCTGAGATGCCCTGACATCTCCCTTGTCTTTCTAACCAACTCAAAATTATTCTCCAAATGTCTCCCAGAAAAGTCTTTTGGGCTTCATTCTCTCTAATGCCCCATCTATACCTTTACCACACAACTATGAGCTCCTCAAGGGTAAGAGCTATACTTTATTCATATTTATATTTTCAAAACTTAGCACAGTGTGTGCTCAGTAACTGTTTGGTGAGCACAGTGTGTGCTCAGTAACTGTTTGGTGAGAGAGTGATTGAGTGTATCTGTGTCCTTCAGCCTCAACTTTACACAAAGCTTGATGCCAACCATAAAGGCAAACCTAAATACCTTAATTAAAGAGTGAAGAAGTGATCAGAGCTTTTGGAGAATCCATGACTGTAATACAAAGCTGTGTTTCACCCCTTTGACACTTCAGGAGATCAGTGGCCTCCCACCCACACTTAACAACTGCCTGTCCTGCCCAACAAATAAGGTTAACCAAACAGTGCTGTGTACCATCAAGCCCTCTTTCTCTTTCACATAAGTATATGCTCCACTATCAGGAAAAAGTCATCTATCTTCTCTCCTTTGTCAACTTAAAAGGATGCTGGGAGTGTTCTGTTAGGAAAACCACAAAGCAATTGAAGGAACTTGCCGAATGAGAGAAGCTGTCAGCTCTCCCACACATCTGTGGCCACAGCTTTGCCTTGCTGAGAGCATGAATCAGGCCCACAAGACACTGCTCAGCTCCTTCTCAAGGGAAAACTCCCTCATTCAGAGCCTATCCCTACCTGGATACATGGCCCACTTACACACTTTCACTTCCTTTCCTTTTATGGGGAGAGGTGGAGCAGAGATCTCCTTCAGAACACACAGTGACCCAGGTAACCACCAGTAGTTTGGCTTTCCACTGGCAGGCACCAAGCCTTACATTTCATTTACTTACCAATCCACAGCTTCACCTTCTTCATTTCTGCATGATATTTTTATTGCCTTCAGGATTCCAAAGAGACCAAGGAAGAGCACAGTCAGCAGTGTTCCTAGAAGTCTTGCTGTCATTTTCTGTCACCTTTAGTCCATGGCACAGCAGGAAACCTTCCTCCTGGACGGTGGAGTCTGAGTTTCAAGTCTCCCTCAAACTGTGCTGGCTCTGACGTTTTATTCCATTTACCTCTGCCATTTGCTGTCTGGGCATTTTCAGAATGGGATGCATCCTATGTAATTGTGTGATTCAGTCACAACATGCCAGCGTGATTCCTCATGCCTTTGTGCTGAATTGTTGACTAGTTTGCAAAGTCATCAAAAAGTCCTGGAGAGAAAAAAGGGATATACAGGTAACTCTTTGGAGTGAACATCATGTGATAGGAAGTTCAGTGGACAGGAGAACTCTGTATTGATAAACATGTTGAATTAAATCTATTTCATGTGTTTTCCCTTTTGATTGTTTTTCTATGAAAAGAAAAGAAAGAAAAGTAAAGTCACTCAATCATGTCCAACTCTTTGCAATCCCATGGGCTGTAGCCTACCAGGCTCCTCCGCCCATGGGATTTTCCAGGCAAGAATACTGGAGTGGGTCGCCATTTCCTTCTCCAGGAGATCTTCCCAACCCAGGGATTGAACCCAGGTCTCCCACATTGTAGGCCGATGCTTTACCATCTGAGCCACCAGGGAAGTCCTCTGTGAGTTTCTCTATGAGTGAGAGTAAATGTTTGTGGTTCACCCATTAAACAAAAATGACAAAATCTTATGTCTTAATAATACTTAGGATCTATCACTTGTGACACTCTCTATCTTAAGGAAACATTTCCTAAAGAGTACTTCAAAGGCTTGCTTCAGAGAAAGGGCAAAATTAGAATTGCTTTTAGCAAAGACGTTTACACATCCTCTCCACCTCCTAGTTTCAGCCACTCAGCATGGTGCTTTACTTCAAAGAGTCTTTGCTGTCCAATAGGTTACAATGCAATCAGATAAACATATTGATAACTCTTGCATCAGGTCAAATGAAAAATGTTGCAAGCATTGGTTTTGCCCAAATTATTCTTTCTCTTGAAACTGAATCTGAAGTTGAAAACAAAGGGAAAATGGCTCATTACCATAATGACTATCAAAAGGTGAGCCCATTCTCTTTTTGGAGGAGGGAAGAGGTAGATGGGCATATGAAAAAATTTCTTTAAGTGCCTGCTGATTTTTAATCAATTATTAAAGAGGCTGTCATAATAAATAGAAGTTTACTTTATACCTGAAAATAATTATGGCTCTGATCTGTCTCTTTGATTATGGATCCAGATCAGAGTTACTTAAGGATTCAGACTAAACTGTACCCTTGCAAATTGGATCACTTCTGTGGTTGAACTGGAGTTATTCAGGATTCTCAGGGGCTCATAGGAAAGAGAGGGCTAGTTCTCCTATAACAGAATTTTGTGTGAAATGTTCTGGACCACCCGTCCATATTTTCCTGAGGTGCCTGCAAGAAGAACAGAATTGTGGGCCTTGATCCAAACCTGATAAATAGAAATCCTTCCAGTTGGGTCAGAAGTCTACCTCAATTACCAGGTTTTTGGTGATCTGCTGTACTTTAAACTTTGAGAATCACTGGCCTGAGATCAAGGCTGTGCTGTATCTGGTTACTAAATTGGTAAACTGAGAAGCCTTTTTCTGACTATTCCTCCATGGGTATCATATTATTAATATATGTTTTTACTGCACTCAGATTAAAATGATCTCAGCAAACCCAAGCTTCTCATCAATTTTTAAAAAATTTCATGGCATGAAGTTTACTTTTCTAAGTTGAAGTGAAATAAATTTAATTTTATTCATATTTGTGATACCTTTTCGTATTATGATAATAGATGAATACACTAGGCTTAAGATTCATTAATTCATAGAAAATATAAGTAACTTGTTTTCAGTTACCTAAGCTAAAGAACTTTTGTTGAATAAGATATAAAATAATTCACTTTTTCTCCCCATTACACACTGAGCACAGGCACGCGTACTTAGTCACTCAGTCGTGTCTGATTCTTTGCAATCTGATGGACTGTAGCCCACCAGGCTCCTCTGTCCTTGGGATTTTTCAAGCAAGAATCCTGGAGTGGGTTGCCATTTCCTCCTTCAGGGGATCTTCCTGACCCAGGGATTAAACCTGCATCTCTTGCGTTATCCTGCATGGGCATCCTACACCCTTAACACAGTGCATGGCAAATAGTAAGTGATCTGTAAATGAGAGCTAAGATTATTTTTACTTCAACCTGAGCCTTTCCTGTGACTGGGCTTTAGGATATCTGTATTAGGATGGTTTTGCTAAAGCTAATTTTATTTCAAGGTCTGGAAAAACAGGTAGGTTCTTTTCTTGGTGATGTCATTTTTAATAAGCTTTCTTATCTCTTGTTTCTGACCTGATCATGCTGGTTGTCAGTTAACAACCTTCATTATGCAATCACTAAGTGTCAAACAGTGCACCCCAGACACTAAGGGGATCCAGAGATTTCAACATTACCCTAAAGCCTAAATTCCAGTGTGTCCTGAGTTTTTACTAAAAACAGCAAAGTAATGTCATGGAAGGAAGCACAATGAATTTAATGGATAGACAAAACAAACTGGGCAGAATGTTTTTCACATTACCCACTTTTGAAGCCCAAGTAATACAATATCATGAAAATACCATGTCTCTGTCATAATGATTAAATCTTTATAGAAGAAATCATAGAAAAATCCCTTCATTGTAAATAGGCAAAGTATAGTGAACAAAGATGAGATCTTCACTTGGCATTGGGCTTCTTATTTTATGGTTGAAAGTTTACATTAATTTGTCTAGTAATTCTAGAAAATCTGTCTTTTTTTAATTGAAGTGTAGTTGGTTTACAATGTTAATTATTGCCATACAGTAAAATGATTGTTATACATACATATTCTTTTTAAAATACTCTTTTCCATTATGGTTTATCATAGGATATTGAATATAATTCTCTGTGCTATACAGTAGGGTCTAGTTGTTTATCTGTTCTATGTATAAAGCTTACATTCGCTAACCCCCACCTCCTATTCCATCCCTCCGCTCACCCTCTCTCCACAAGTCTGTTCTCCATGTCTTTGATTCTGTTTCATAGACAGGCTCATTTGTGTCATATTTTAGATTCTACATATAAGTGATATCATACGATATTTGCCTTTCTCTTTCTGGCTTACTTAGTAAGATAATCTCTAGTTGCAAAAAGCTCAGTCTTAATCTCTCCAAATTTTGCCTCTTTCACATTATCTCTATCATATTTTTCTAGTACATTTTTATACTATTCTTTTTCTCAAAAAAATATTTTTTTCATGGAAGTATAGTTGATTTACAATGTTTTGTTAGTTTCAGGTGTACAACAAAGTGACTAAGATACAAAATATTGAGTATAGAGTTCTCTGTGCTATACAGTTGGTCCTTGTTAGTTATCTATTTTATATATAGCAGTGTGTATAGGTTACTCATAAATTCCTAATTTATCCCTTCCTCCAACCTTTCTCCTTTGGTAACAATAAGTTTGTTTTCTATGTTTGTGAGTCTGTTTCTTTTTTGTAAACACATTTTATGTTTCTTTTGTATATTCGATCTCCTGTGTATCTGCTTTAATCTCTGATTCTTTATTTGGGTCAGTCTCCCAGATCAATCTCTTTGGCAAGATTAAATTGTTAATCTATCTCTTACAAATAACTAATTCTGTTTCAGTCTGTTTCTTAATCCAGTTATTAGTGCATTTCTAGAAGCTCTGTTGGAGTCTTTTTCAATTTTCTTGGTCTTTTTTATGGTTTTTTAATTTCTTGTTCAAGACAAGCTATCTTAATTTTCTCTTTTATTTCTGTACAAATATTAAATATATGATTTTACATTTTGTGTCTGATAATTCCAATATCTGAACTCTTTGCAGCTCAGACTTTACTACCTGTTATTTCTGTGACTCTCTCTCAAGATACCTTGTTACTAAGTACAAGTAACTTTGGATTTTTCATTATGAGTTCATGTTCCTTAAAGCTTTATATGTGAGAATGTGAGGATGAGATACAGTTGGGTTTGTCCAGACCATGGTCTATGTTGGCTTCAGCACAGTGCATTCATCTTGCAAAGACTCCTGGGTATATTAGACTGCTGGCTTTGTTTCTTTAGCCTCAATAACTCTTTGAGGCATGGCTTCCCTGGTGGCTCAGACGGTAAAGAATCTGCCCACAATGTGGGAGAGGTGGGTTTGATCCCTGGGTGGATAAGATCCCCTGGAGAAGGGCATGGCAACCCACTCCAGTACACTTGACTAGAGAATTCCGTGGACAAAGGAGTGTGACAGGCTACAGTCCATAGGGTCGCAAAGAGTCGGACACGACTGTGCTACTTTCACCTATACACTACAACATTTTTATGTTTAAGTCCAACTTTAATTTTGTTCAAACTGTTAAAAAAACTATTAATATACAGAGTAAAGTCTAGAATGTGACAAACTGAAAGAAAAAGTTGATATGCTTGTTGCATTGTTATTTTGATGAAATGGGCTGAGACAAGCAAAATGGCCCAGGTATTTGTAACATAAAGAATTGTTGATGAAAATGTGGTTAAAAAAAAAAGATAAGGAGAATAATCAGAAGAGGACCAGACAATCTGTCTGTCAGCTATGTGACTTGGGGAAACTTGCTTAACATCACAGGGGAAGGCAATGGCACCCCACCCCAGTACTTTTGCCTGGAAGATCCCATGGACGGAGGATCCTGGTAGGCTCCAGTCCTAAGAGTTGGACACGACTGAGCGACTTCACTTTCACTTTTTCACTTTCATGCATTGGAGAAGGAAATGGCAACCCACTCCAGTATTCTTGCCTGGAGAATCCCAGGGACGGGGGAGCCTGGTGAGCTTCTGTCTGTGGGGTCGCACAGAGTCTGACACGACTGAAGCGACGCAGCAGCAGCTTAACATCACTGATGTAGCTTATTTTAAAATAAGTGTTCTTCCCACCAAATCACAGGGTTTTTGTGAGGAATAGATTAGATAGTGTAGATCTTTAATGGATGGAAAATTTTTAAATGTATAGAAGCGCAAGTTTCTACAATAGCATGTCCACTTCCCTCCCTCTGTTGGGATCAGAGTACTTCCTTTCTCTCCCTAATGAGTGTAGGGACTTTGATGTAGTAAGATAGAACATATCATTTTAGGGCAAATGGGCTGGGTTTTCCTCCTGCCTCTGTCACCCAATAACTGTGTGACTTTGACAAGTACTTAACCTTAAAGTCTTTGTGAAACTTGTTTAAGGATATCTGCTTCACGGTGTTCTGGTAAAGGGTTAGAGGAAATCATACATGCAAATTTCCCAACATGTATCAAACCCTCACTAAATGGTTGCTACTCTTATTTTTACTTGTAAGTCTTACACATTAGGAAAGAGAAATCTTTCAGTGTATGCATTTCAGTAGAATTTCCTTCCAACTGCATGTTTGGAAGTCTCCATCAATTCTTTTTATTTTATTTTTTTACAAAGTTTAAAAAATATGTATTTATTTATTTATACGACTGTGTTGAGTCATAGCTGTAGCAAGAGGGATCTTTAGTTGCAGCATGTAGGATATAGTTCCCTGATGAGGGAATGAACCTGGGCCCCCCTGCATTGGGAGAACAGAGTCTTAACCACGGACCACCAGGGAAGTCCCTCCTTCAATTCTTTGTTGTGAAATTTCTTGCCCCTAATTCTAGAGGCTCCAGAGGTCTGTTCCAGCTAAGGCTGTTGCTACCTTGGAGAGGCTGGCAAGAAGAAAATTAGAATTTCCCTTTGCATTTAGTAATGAGTCTCTCTTCCTTTGTAACAGGCAGAAATATGAAAATAACTGAGCACCTATAAATGGAGTCTTCATTAGGTGACAGGTCGCCTTTTCTACAATAATTATGCTTATGAATTTTTACATTGTTCTTGAAACCTCTGCTTGACAAATCCCTTAATGTTAGTCAAAACACTTTGAACATAACTCGAGGCATTTCCCCCTTGATAGTAACAATGAGCCACTATACAACGTAAAGCAACATGACATTTTCTATGAGATATCAACATTTTTCCATCTGACATTTAGTAGATCCTAAGCAGCCAAAAAAAAAAAAAAAAAAAAAACCCAGTTGCCTCTAAGGTTATTATTTATCATTATTGTTTTTACCATTATATATTATTAAGATTCACCAAAATGATATTAAGATGGTTCATATGAATGCTCTTTTTTTCTCATATTAGTTCAGCATTTTTCTTGGAAGTCTTCTTGTTCACAAATGCCCAATAAAATACCCAGGCAAAGGAAGAACCTAGGCAGAGAATTGGAAGGACTTCTCTAACACATTCCAAAGACAAGGAGGGAGGCATGTCTCCTGGCCAAGTTCTTCCATCTATCACTGCACACTGCAACTGAATTGGTATTTATACATGAGTGATGAGTCCAAAATAGCTCTCACTTCTGTATTTCTCTCTATTATGGTGAGTAGAGATATGCTTACAAGAGCTCCTCTAGTACTTGAAAGAAAATTCTAGTCATTCTAAAATTTAAATTTATAAAAATTTCCCTTGTCTTTCCTAATATTTTCGACCTCAGATCCATCCACTGGGCCTTATAGACCTTAACAGACTCCAGGCTAGCAAATCCTAGACCCATAGTGACAACCTACATCACTTTCAGTGTGACCTGGTAAAAACAGAACACTCAGTATCTCACTGCAGAAGTGAAAATGCATGAGTCATTTAAAATCTCTGAAAGTTCTCTCCAATATTACTTAGAGGCAATCAATGATTCTCTATTCCTTTATATTTCAAGACTTGTCTAAGAAAAGGGAACTTTTCTCGTGCAGTGCCAAGTATAGATTTACTCCTACTGATACTTTGTCGAGAGTACTGCTCTAGGAAATTAAGTTTTTTATAACTTTGTTCCCCCAAGTCACATAAGCCTGAGGAAGGACAATGAAAATATGAAGGCAGAAGCAGGCTGGATCATAGCAGCAGTCTTTGAGTTTAGCCACCCTAGTTCTGGATTGACGTGCAGCCTGAGTATTTCTAACAGTAACTGGAAGAACTCCTTGATGCAAAAATATGACATACAATTATTGTTTATTAATAGTAATCATAGCTAATGTTTGTTGAACATTTATTATTTGCCAGGTACTTTTCTAAGTGTTTTATGTTTTGGTTTTTTTGGTCATATAATCCTCATAGCAATCCTGATAGATTGGCTCTAGTGTTATTGATTTTACAAATGAAGAAATTTGCCTCCATTCAGAGAATTAATAGGTGGCAGAACAGAAACTCACACTTGGCCCATCTGATTCCATCCTCTCAGCTCCCCACCCACCCTGCAGATGAGAGCAGCATTGATATTTTCCTATCTGGTTATCTTGGATGTGGATCTCTGCCCCACACTGTCCAGTGTACACAATAGGATTCTGGCACCTACTTCTGGTTCTCAGACTACAGAACTGGGGAGGCTTCACTGAGGACAGCCTCAGTCTGGCCTGGGCCGTTATCTGTTCCGTCAGGTCCTGCTGAGGGACTCTTGAGTGTCCCACACTGTTTCTGTTCCTTCTTGCTCCAGCTTCAGATGGTTATGTCCTCTTTATTCTGACTCATTTGCTCAGTAAACATATTACTCAGCCTTTGCCGGAGCACCGAGGCCTAGGCAGGGCCTTTCTAAGGTTGCTGACCTCTCCCGCATGTGTCGCCCATGAACCCCGGGTGGCCATGTGGTGCTGGAGCGCTCTGACTTATTAGCATTGTGAACACTTTGCGCTGTGTCACTGACTGTCTACCCTCAACTCTGCCCTTCCTGACCTGATTCTCCGGCCAGCTGTTCCTGTGATCTCTGTGCTATGGTGATCAGAGAGCAGAAGTTGCCCTCCCTTCTTTTCTAGGAAGAGGAACTTCCTGATGAGGGTTCTGAGCTGAAGCAGCTCTTCCTGTATTGAAGTCTTAGGGGCATTTTCTTGAACGAGTCCATGTCACTACACAAGAGGTGCAGGTGATGGGGCGGCAGTCAGTCATTCATGATACATTTATTAGGCACCTATTTATGTTCCAAGCACTCTGCTGAGCATGGGGGTTGCTATGGCGACCAAGATGGAAATTGTTTCTGCTTTCAAGGCTTACTGTTTTTGAACAAATCACACACATGAAGAGGCAGTTTTAGTTCTACTTGATAAAATCTCTGATAAGGCAATAACAGAGCATTTTGAGATCACACAGAAGGGGCACCTACTCCAGACTTGAAGGGCTGGGGCAGATTACCTACCTGGTGGAAGTGACATCTGAGATTTAAAGAAGCTGAGTCAGAAGTCAGGTGAAGAGATTGGTAGTCAGATAGCGAGGAAGAGAAGAATGTTCAAGAGAGAAGTAATAGTAAATTCAAAGGCCTATTGGCAGAGCAGAAAGCATGAAGAGCCAGGGTGACTACAATTAGCTCAGGATAGCCAAAGTGCAGTTTGAAGTAGAATGTGGTAGAATACAAAGCTGGATTGGTGAGCAGGAGTGGGGATGTGAAGGGTAGCTTCCATTCCATCTTTCTTGGTATCTCATGGTAACCACTTGCTTTCTGGACAAAGGCTAATAGAGTTTTGCCAAGAGAACACACTGGTCATAGCAAACAACCTCTTCTGACAACACAAGAGAAGACTCTACACATGGACATCACCAGATGGTCAACACCGAAATCAGACTGAATATATTCTTTGCAGCCAAAGATGGAGAAGCTCTATACAGTCAGCAAAAACAAGACCGGGAGCTGACTGTGGCTCAGATCATGAATTCCTTATTGCCAAACTTAGACTGAAATTGAAGAAAGTGGGGAAAACCACTAGATCATTTAGGTATGACCTAAATCACATCCCTTATGACTATACAGTGGAAGTGGGAAATAGATTTAAGGGACTAAATTTGACAGAGTGCCTGATGAACTATGGACGGAGGTTCATGACATTGTACAGGAGACAAGAGACAAGGATCAAGACCATCCCCAAGAAAAAGAAATAAAAAAAGCAAAATGACTGTCTGAGGAGGCCTTACAAATAGCTGTGAAAAGAAGAGAAGTGAAAAGCGAAGGAGAAAAGGAAAGATATTCCCATCTGAATGCAGAGTTCCAAAGAATAGCAAAGAGAGATAAAAAAGCCCTCCTCAGTGATCAGTGCAAAGAAATAGCAGAAAACAACAGAATGGGAAAGACTAGAGATCTCTTCAAGAAAATTAGAGATACCAAGGGAACATTTCATGCAGAGATGGGCTTGATAATCTCTGGCTCAATTATCTTCATGACCCAGATAATCACCATGATGTGATCAGTCACCTAGAGCCAGACATCCTAGTATGTGAAGTCAAGTGGGCCTTAGAAAGCATCGCTATGAACAAAGCTAGTGGAGGTGATGAAATTCTACTTGAGCTATTTCAAATCCTGGAAGATGATGCTGTGAAAGTGCTGCAGTCAATATGCCAGCAAATTTGGAAAACTCAGCAGTGGCCACAGGATTGGAAAAGGTCAGTTTTCATTCCAGTCCTAAAGAAAAGCAATGCCAAAGAATGCTCAAACTTCCGCACAATTGCCTCATCTCACACACTAGTAAGTCAGACACGACTGAAGTGACTTAGCAGCAGCAGCAGCTGCTGCACATGCTAGTAAAGTAATGCTCAAAATTCTCCAAGCCAGGCTTCAGCAATATGTGAAACCGTGAACTTCCTAAAGTTCAAGCTGGTTTTAGAAAAGGCAGAGGAACCAGAAATCAAATTGCCAACATCCGCTGGATCACTGAAAAAGCAAGAGAGTTCCAGAAAAACATCTATTTCTGGCTTATTGACTATGCTAAAGCCTTTGACTGTGTGGATCACAAACTGTGGAAAATTCTGAGAGATGGGAATACCAGACCACCAGACCTGACTCTTGAGAAACCTCTTTGCAGGTCAAGAAGCAACAGTTAGAACTGGACATGGAATAACAGACTGGTTCCAAATCGGGAAAGGAGTACGTCAAGGCTGTATATTGTCACCCTGCTTATTTAACTTATATGCAGAGTACATCATGAGAAACGCTGGACTGGGAGAAGCACAAGCTGGAGTAAAGATTGCAGGGAGAAATATCAATAACCTCAGATATGCAGATGACACCACCCTTATGGCAGAAAGTGAAGAGGAACTAAAAAGCCTGTTGATGAAAGTGAAAGAAGAGAGTGAAAAAATTGGCCTAAAGCTCAACATTCAGAAAACTAAGGTCATAGCATCTGGTCTCATCACTTCATGGGAAATAGATGGGGAAACAGTGGAAACAGTGTCAGACTTTATTTTTTTGGGCTCCAAAATCACTGCAGATGGTGACTGCAGCCATGAAATTAAAAGACGCTTACTCCTTGGAAGGAAAGTTATGACCAACCTAGTCAGCATATTCAAAAGCAGAGACATTACTTTGCCAACAAAGGTCCGTCTAGTCAAACCTATGGTTTTTCCAGTAGTCATGTATGGATGTGAGAGTTGGACTGTGAAGAAAGCTGAGCACTGAAGAATTGATGCTTTTAAACTGTGGTGTTGGAGAAGACTCTTGTGAGTCCCTTAGACAGCAAGGAGATCCTACCAGTCCATCCTAAAGGAGATCAGTCCTGGGTGTTCATTGGAAGGATTGATGTTGAAGCTGAAACTCCAATACTTTGGCCACCTGATGAGAAGAGTTGACTCATTGGAAAAGACTCTGATGCTGGGAGGGATTGGGGGCAGGAGGAGAAGGGGATGACAGGGGATGAGATGGCTGGATGGCATCACCGACTCAATGGACATGGGTTTGGGTAGACTCTGGGAGTTGGTGATGGACAGGGAGGCCTGGCGTGCTGCAATTCATGGGGTCGCAAAGAGTCAGACATGACTGAGCAACTGAACTGAACTGAACTTGCTTTCGATGGACTAATCAGCATCCTTAGTGGCAAGGAATGGGACTGAAGAGTAATATTTATGGAGTCTTGCTGTGTGCCAAGGTTGCTGGAAGGTCTCAGAGACCTCTGGTCCTGGACCCCAGCCCATATCACCCAGAGACCCCAGGCCAGCCAAGCGCCTTCCTCCTCTGGGTAGAATTCCTAGTGGTTCTAGGAATACCAGAGTCTTCCTTCTGCTGTTACCAGCAGGGCTCCCCACTCCAGATACTAATGCCCTTGCTCAGGGTTCCTTCTACTGTCTCTGCTGCCGCTGCATCCACAGCCAGACCTGGCATGGCCTCTCTTGCTACGGGGGGACCTCACTGCATCAGTGGGTACCAGGGATGGAGCCCAGCCCTTCACATTCACCAGCACTTGTTGAGGTAGTTATCTCCATTTTTACAAAGCGGGGGGTGTGGGGGGAACTGGGGCTTACAGACATCCGATTATTTGTTACAAGCCACAAAGTTGCAAATGACAGGGCAGAATTTGGACCTAGTCTGATTTCAAAGCCACTACAGTCACACAACTGTGCCTCTTTCCCAGTCAGCATTAGAGTTCTTATTAGGATCCTTTAAGTCTCCTCTTCAGATTATCTTATTGATGTTTTTCTTGAAGATGAGTCCCCCAAAGATTGGGTCAGAGGCTTTTGAGCAGACTCTCTAAGAGTGTCCCTTCCGCATGTCACTCCTACAGGGGAAGCACTGAATGCAAACACCTCAGACCCTCAGGATATGTGCAGTAACAACAGCAGCAAGCCCTACTAGGCTCTATCCCCAAGATTTAAGACAGCCTCCCCTACCTCAATTTGATAAAGGATATGACAATAATTTCTAATTTTAGTATTTTAAAATTCCTCCTAGGGGGTGTGATGATTTTTTTTAAATGCAGGTAGGTGTTTAGGCAGTTCCTGACCTGTCTGAGCATATCACATATGTGTGATTAGCAGGTGAGGTTTCTTCTTTGTGATCTCCCCAGATTCTCGCTGCATGTTGTTTTTGATTTACTTTTATTTTTGTCACCTTTTATTATTACCGTTACTATGACAATTTTCATGCTAAATAAAATAAGTTTTCCTGTCCCTTTGCTCCCTCCTGTCTCTTTTCTCAAATACCAAGAAAGCCCAGGCACAAATCTTAAAGGGCCTAGCAGTGGAGACGGGCATAATCGCCAGCGAGGGCTCCAGCTTCAGACCAGGGATACTAATGAATCAATTACTGGCTTTTATTAAGTGTCTCTTCTCTAAAAGCATAACTCTCCCTACAGCCAGATAGCCCTGGCTCTGTACTGCTGAAGGTCATCAAGACCCGGTCACTAATTGCTCTTCTTCCTGGTAGCAAGTAGAAGAAGCAATTTTCCAGTTGTTTTTATTGATCATAGGGCTATTTCTCTAGAATACTACTCTCTATAAAAAGAGGGGTATGATTATTTCCAGTTAACATTGTCAAAACACTTTAATAGAGGAAGGCAGTTTATACAGTGGTTAGAAGTACACAATTTGGAGTCAACAGGCCTGAGGGTGAATTCTTGGCTCTATCCTTTACTAAATAGGGCAAGTCACTTAAATTCTTTGAACCTCAGTTTTTCTCTCTGCAAAATGGAAATAATATTACTTCATGGAGCTGATACAAGGATTAAGTTAGTAGAGATTAGTTAAGGCAGAGTAAATAGTTAGCTTTATAAGGTACTGTTTTTATTATCATTGGTTAGTATTATCAAGAAAGTCATCTACGTGTCTCTCTTAAGGCCAACCTGATATATTTTAGTCTATTTCTTGCAATTCTCTTTTCTCCATACAAGTTCTCATTCTTCAAAGGTAAGGCATGATCTTGGTTTCATGAATAATTTGACTCTCACCGTTTGCAATTGTATGATAAAATTAAGGCTAAAAAAAATTGCATTCAAGAGGGAGGGGACATATTTTTACCTATAGCTGATTCATGTTGATGTATGGCAGAGACCAACACAATATTGTAAAGCAATTATCCTCCAGTTAAAAGTAAAAATAAAAGAAATTGCAGTTGACTTCTGGTTTTCATCTAGTCTTCTTCAGTAAGATGACTATTTTCATTGCAGAATGATGAAGTGGAGTTTGTCCGAACTGGTTATGGTAAGGATATGGTAAAAGTTCTTCATATTCAGCGAGATGGAAAATATCACAGCATTAAGGAAGTGGCAACTTCAGTGCAACTTACTCTGAACTCCAGAAGAGAGTACCTGCATGGAGACAATTCAGACATCATCCCGACAGACACCATCAAGAACACAGTTCACGTCCTGGCCAAGTTCAAAGGCGTATGTGCCATTCTTCTTAGATGCTGCCTATCTGGATGGAGAATGCACTGTACTATAGTGTGGGGATAGTACTTGCTTATTTCAAGTTCCCTGTACATTTTAACTTTATGTTTACATTTAAGCCATTGGAAAAAAGATCCCTTTTCTATTCTAAAATTCTCAGCTTTACAGAAAATTTTGCTTTTTAAAAACTCACCACTTTATTTACTTTTCTTTTTTTGTTCCCTCTTTGTTCTGTTTCCTTGGTTTTCAACTCAGTACATCTTTTAGAAGGCAGAGAATCCTATTTGACAAATTTACATGTTATCACTTATTTAGGATCATTGGCAAATCAAGGCCCTGAGACAATTTCAGATTAGAATTTTACCCATTGTTGCCATGCATTTATTTGAGTTCTATTTTTTTCTTTTAAGAATGGTGTGCATTTTTAGAAGAAAATACCATTTTCTTCTTCGTATTACTAAAGAAGAAAATTCAGTATAAGATACAGTTTGAAATCTATTTGTTCAACTTTTAATGCCTTCCTAATTTTCTCAACTCTGTGATCACTTAGTGTCCGTATTTGATGGTAACTGTACAATGGCACCCCACCCCAGTACTTTTGCCTGGAAAATCCCATGGACGGAGGAGCCTGGTAGGCTCCAGTCCATGGGGTCGCTAAGAGTCGGACACGACTGAGTGACCTCACTTTCACTTTTCACTTTCATGCATTGGAGAAGGAAATGGCAACCCACTCCAGTGTTCTTGCCTGGAGAATCCCAGGGACAGGGGAGCCTGGTGAGCTTCCGTCTATGGGGTCGCACAGAGTCGGACATGACTGAAGCGACTTAGCAGCAGCAGCAGTACTTTTCAAAAGGGTCTTGGAACTAATAGATTCTGATTTTTTTTTTTTAGCACTTTACCTCAGATTTCTCTAAAAAGTGTGAGTGAAATTGTGCTGGGTGACCTCCAGATTTCTGGGCAATTCAGGATGATTTTTTATTTACTAAGAAGTTTAAAAAGACAAGAAATGTAGACTAGAAAACTTCTTTTTCTATGATTTTGCATGAAATCCACACCTATAATGTATGAAATGAACAAACTAATTGAAATATTATTCCTGCAAGGCCTGTCTCCACCCTGAACCTTTCTCTTGCTAATCAGAATGCCCCAGCAAGCATAGACAGTGCTCTGGAAAAAGGCATTGCTTTCTTTAAAAATAAATTGAAAATAAGCTTCTAGTACTGTGTTTAAGAAGATGATTGAGTACCAAAAATTCTTATATTTCCTGTACTATGTGAGAATTACAGAAAAGTGAAGGAATGGACCTGGATGTTAAAAAAAAAAAATTCATTCATTTTACGTAGCAACCATAATTTCTTATCCAAACCAAGCTACTTTTGAGAGTGCAATAGGATGCTTATAAACCTCAGATATGAAACAAAACTATCCTGGAAACCTGTATAGTCTACCTTAATTATACTCAAAACCATAAATAATCTGTAGACTGAACTAGTACCATAAAATAGAGATTAATATGAAGAATTTGGGTGGAAGTAGGGAGCTGCTTTATGGAGGTGAAGAGTTGGAGATGGTCTATAGAAGACATGTTTGCAAGGAAAGAAAGCTGAAGTGACCCTTCCTTAACATTTTTCCTGGGGAAACTAGGAGGTCTGTTTGCCAGCCTCATAAAGAGAGTAGAGTGTTTTGGAGTATCCTGCAATACTTTTGCTGGCGTGGGTGATGACGGAGCTCATCTTGAGGAGAATCTGAATATTCAGTTCCTTTTTGCTCACCCACTGATGGACAGACACATCCTCTCTAGCACACAGTTTTCTTTTAAAAACAGGGTAGTCTCACCTGGTGATGGTGATCCATTAACTACACTTAGGGGCCTATGTGAAAAATTGGGATAAAAGATAAATTCATCTCTAAGATTCTTTCTAAGTCTTCATTTCTCTGATTCTAAAAAACACTTGATCAGGAAAGAGAGTCCCATGGATATTTAAAAATGGCTTTCAATTGGGGCAAGTATTGCTGCTCATTCACTTTTGTTTCTCTTTATAGATCAAAAGCATAGAAACTTATGCTATGAATATCTGTGAGCATTTCCTTTCTTCTTTTAACCATGTCATTCGAGTTCAAGTCTACGTGGAAGAAGTCCCTTGGAAGCGCTTTGAAAAGGTTGCCTCACTGATTTGTGTTCTTAGTTTAATTAAAGACATTGGCTTTATGACATATGCTGAAATTTTATTGGAAACAATCTTTTTTTTTTCTAATTTTCAGAATGGAGTTAAACACGTCCATGCATTTATTCATACTCCCACTGGAACGCACTTCTGTGAGGTTGAACAGTTGAGGAGTGGTGAGAAAATGTTTTTCATGTTTGATTCTGTAACAGCAATTTTAGTTATTTTTTTTCCTTCTAAACAACCAAGGAGAACTGTAGAGAATTTTAAACTCTTTTAAATCTGAGATGGGAATGAAAGTTGTGACCTTGGATTACATTAAAGAACTATCTGCTTTTTATCTTAAAAGTATAAAGATGAAATAATACCCTTTGCAACAAATCTGGGGGTTGAGTGGGGTCAATCATTTTTATTGCATGATCTTGAGGTGAGAGGAAAAAAAGACTCAGGCTGACAAAAGTCTCAAATCTCTGAAATTTCTGACCAGTGCTTTTTGTACTATACCAAACTATGATTATAATAACTTTATAGGAAATACCTAGAAAATAACAATCATGTTTCCTTATTTTGTCCTAATAATAAAACCATTGATATTATTATAATTATGATAAAATAAGCTTCATTTAAAATAGCAGTGACAATTATATAGTTCTTTCTATTTAATAAGTAATCTAAACATTAACTATGGAACACAATTATAATATAGACCTTATTGGTACTGATGACTAAACTTAGCAAAGTATGTCTTCCATTGATTTGTTGAGGTCATCAGAATAGAGTTCAATAATTGGTTAAGAGTTGGACTAGATGAACTTTAAGAACCGTGAAGCCACCATGGTAGAAATGTCCCTATCCTAATAAAAAATAAACTTTAGTGATCATTATAAATTGAAAGTGAGGACTCTGAATTTTTTATTTTCTCATCTCTCTTTTCTTTCATCTCCTCTCCTTCTCTTTCCCACTTGTTTCTTTCATTTCTTTTACTTTATCTTTCTTTCATTTCTAGCTCTCTTCACTAAGAATTTAAGGTGGTATCTGATAAACATCGTAAATATCTTTTAAAAGATTAGTAAAATATAAGTGCTTCTTATTCTGAGTTCTACCGGGTGCTGCTTTCCCTTAAAAAGTCCTAGTCACTTAACATTTTAATCATTTAATGTTTTCCCTATCTGTATTAAATTCTAGGCACAGCCAGGGCCTTCTCAGTGTTTGATTAACAGTTATGAAATTATTATTATATAAAGACGACTGAATAACTAGTTGATAACTTGAGAAGATAGTGAGTTTGTAAATCCTCCAAATGTGAAGAGGTTGGTTTGGGCCTTAATCTACTGTACTAGCAAGACTGGTGTAACTAGGGAATTCCTGGTGGTCAAGTGGTTAGGACACCACACTTTCACCATTGAGGGCCTTGGTTGGATGTCTGGTTCAGGAGCTAAGATCCTGCAAGCTGAGCAGCATGGCTAAAAACAAAACAAAAACACCCGGGTGCAATGAGGAAGTTTTTGCATGGTAGTTAAGTCTATAGTTCTTGCAGACTAAGATGTTTTGCTTCCTTTATTGCTTTCCTATTTTAATTTTTTAAATGTAAACCATTTTTTACATTATAGTGTAACCTACAATGTTGTGTTAGTTTCAGTTGTATAGCAAAATGATTCAGTTATACATGTAAATATACATATATGTATATATATATTCTTTTTCAGCTTCTTTTCCATTAGAGATTATTTAAATGCAAGATATTGAATATAGTTCCTTGTGCTATACATTAGGTCCTTGCTTACCTATTTTATATGTAGTAATGTGTATATATTAATCCCAAATTCCCAGTTTATCTTCCTCCCACAGCTGCTATCCCTTTTGGTAACCATAAGGTCAGGTTCTATGTCTGTGAGTTTATTTCTGCTTTGTAAATAAATTCATTTGTATCTGTAAGTAATATCATATATTTGTCTTTGTCTGATTTACTTCACTCAGTATGATAATCTCTAGATTCATCCATGTTGCTGCAAATGGCATTATTTCATTCTTTATCATGATTGAGTAATAAATATTCTTTATCCATTCATCTGCCTATGGGCATTTAGGTTGCTTCTATGTCTTGTTGCTATTTTTGTTGTCGTTGTTGTTGTTGTCGCTAAGTCATGTCCAACTCATTTGTGACCCCATGGACTATAGCCCACCAGGCTCCTCTGTCCACGGGATTCGTAGGTTTCCTTTTTCCTTCTCAGGGGATTTTCCTGACCCAGAAAGTGAATCTGAATCTTCTGCACTGGCAGGAGGATTTTTTTTTTTTAATCACTGAGCCACCAGGGAAACCGTTCCATGTCTTGACTATTGTAAACAGTGCTGCTATAAATGTTGGAATGCCTGTATCTTTTCAAATTAGAATTTTCTTTGGATATATGCCCAGGGATAGGATAGCAGGATCATATGATTAATTCCTTTCTCTCCACAGTCTCTCTGGAATTTACTATCAGTAGACTTTTTAAGTAATGGCCATTCTGATCTGTGAGAGTGATACTTCATTGTAGTTTTGTATTTTTCTAAAATTACCAATGTATTTATATGTGCATGAACAGTCATGTCCAACTCTGTGCAACCCCATGAATTGTAGTCTGCCAGGCTCCTCTGTCCATGGAATTCTCCAGGCAAAAATACTGGAATGGGTTGCCATTCCCTTCTCCAGGGGATCTTTGCAACCCAGGGATTGAAACCGGGTCTCCTGCTTTGCAGGCAGATTCTTTACTGTCTGAGCCACCAGGGAAGCCCCAAATTAGCAATATTGTGCATCTTTTCATGTGCCTATTGGCCATCTGTATGTCTTTTTCTGAGAAATTTCTCTTTAGGTCTTCTGACCATTTTCTTATTGCATTGTTTGCTTTTTTTTATTAAGCTGTATGAGTTATTTATATATTTTGGAAATTAATCCCTTGACATCTCCCAGTCCATAGGTTGTCTATTCATTTTGTTTATGGGTTTATTTGCTGTGCAAAGGTTTTTAAGTTTAATTTGGCCCTATTTTTTAATTTTTCTATTTGTATTACTCTAGGAGATGAATCAAAAAAAAAAAATTCCTGCAGTTTATTTCAAACAGTGTTCTGCCAATGTTTTCCTCTAGGAGTTTTATAGTATCTGGTCTTACATCTAGGTCTTTAATCCATTTTGAGATTATTTTTTTGTATATGGTATTAGAGAATGTTCTTTTACATATAGCTGTCCTGTTTTCCCAGCATCACTTATTGAAAAGACTATCTTTTCTCCATTGTAAATTCTTGTCTCTTCTCACAGTCTTTATTTTAAAGTCTATTTTGTCTGATAAAGTATGGCTACTCCAGCTTTCTCTTTAAAAATTTTATTTATTTATTGGCTGTGCTGGGTCTTCATCGCTATGCCCAGGCTTTCTCTAGTCGTGGTGAGTGGGTGCCACTCTTCTAGTGTGTGAGTTCATTTAGCATGTGTAGTGAGTGAGTTCTCATTGTGATAGTTTCTCTTGTTTAAGAGCACAGGCTCTGGGTACGTGTGCTTCAGTGGTTGTGGCACACTGGCTCTGGAGCACTGGCTTGGTAGTTGTGCATGGGCTTAGTTTTCCCACTAAGGCATGTGGCGTCTTTCCAGACCAGGGATTGAGCCCGTATCCCCTATGCTGGCAGGAGGATTCTTAACCACTGGACCACCAAGGAATTCCCTCTAGCTTTCTTTTGATTTCGATTTTCATGAAATACCTTTTACTAATCTCCTCGCTTTCAGTCTGTGCATCTCTAGATCTGAAGTGAGTCTTTTGTAGGCAGCACATATGGAAGCTGTTTCTTTACCCATTCAGCCAGTCTATATCTTTTGGTTGGATCATTTAGTCCATTTATATTTAAGACAATTATTGGATTATATGTTCCCATTGGTTTCCCAGGTGGCTCAGTGGTAAAGAATTTACCTGCCAAGCAGGAGATGCGGGTTTGATCTCTGGGTCAGGAAGATTCCCTGGGGAAGGAAATGACAACCCACTCCAGTACTCTTGCCTGGAATATCCCATAGACAGAGAGCCTGGTGGGCTACAGTCCATGGGGTCGCAAAGAGTCAGACAGGACTGAGCCACTAAACAATAGCAGCAGTAGCTTGTTCCTATTGTCATTTTATCAATTGTTTTGGATTTGTTTTTGTAGGTGTTTTTTCCCCTTACTTCTTTTGTTCTCTTCTTTTGTGATTTGATGACTATCTTTAGTATTATGTTTGGATTTCTTTTTCTGTGTGAATATTTATTATAGATTTTTGTTTTGTGGTTACCATGAAGTTTTTGCACAGCAATCTATCTATTATATAAATAGATAGATACTTTGCATTTGTATTCTCCTCCCCTCATGATTACTGTTTTTGATATTATTTTCTAATCTACATATTTTGTGTATTCCTTAACTTCTTATTGTGGATACAAATGAATTTATTACTTTTGTCTTTTAATCTCCCTACTAGCATTTATTACTTTTGTCTTTTACTCTCCCTACTAGATTTCCTACTTTTATTCTATGAAAACTGAAGTGTTTTTCAACTTGAGCTCCACTACTTAATGGGCTTCCCTGGTGGTTCAGATGATAAATCTGACTGCAATGCAGGAGCCCTGGTTTCAGTCCCTGGGTTGCAAAGATCCCCCGCAGAAGGGAATGGCAACCCATTCCAGTATTCTTGCTTGGGAAATCCCATGGACAAAGGAACCTAGCGGGCAGTCCTTGGGGTCACAAAAGTCAGACACAACTTAGTGACTAAACCACGACCACTTAATAACTTTGTGAGTGTTGGCACATTAAATATACTACTTCAGTGTTTTTTAATTTGTAAGATGAGGATAACAATGTCTACCTCAGCAATTATCCGGATAATTAAAGGAAATAAATGTTAATTGAAAGTATTTAGCATAGTCCCTAACATATAAGAAGCACTCCTTGAAAGAAAGCTGTTATTATTATTATTTTGAATGATTATAGAGATCCAGGGAAGGTATTTGTGTATATATGTGTACATTTGGGTAATTCTGACTAAGATTATGGTGAACTGGCTAGAGAAATAGGCCATAGGGAAACATTTGGAGACTTGTTGCAGAGATGAAGTAATGATGTAGGCTGACCTCGGGCAGTAGTGGCAGAGATGGAGGGTCTGGGGAGGGATATTATGTGAGGCATTTTTGAAGTGTGCTTAATAGGTCTGTGTAGTTGCATAGGGATGCAAGGTTAGAGAAAAGGAGGGGTTAAAGTTACCCTAAAGTCAGGAGCCGGGGGGTGTTGACTAAGAATAATATGTGTAATGAGGAAGTTTCCAGAGGAAGCTGGTGCATTTAGAAATAAGGAAAAGATTTGGAGACTGATAGTTGGTGAAGCCATGGGAAGAAGGACTAATCCAGAAAAACATATAAAGTGAGAAGAGGAAAGATGAAAGGGCCGTGGGGAAATTTCCCCAGTTTAAGAGTTAAAAGTTTAAAGACTGAGACAGAAGAATGGTCAGAGAGAGGAGGAAACTTGGAGACAATGGTATTATGGAAGCAAAAGGAAAAGGATGCTTCAAGAAATGAGGGACAGTTATTGGGGTAGCAGAATGCATAACAAGTAAGCTTATATGCAGGGGCTTCCTACACAAAGTTTACTGGTATGTGTAAAAGTCAAGTTCACTGGGTATGTGAGTGTGTTGGGAGGGTGCTCTGCTCCAGGAATTTATTCAGGGACCCAGGTTGATGAAACCAAACATTTTAATCCTTTCCTTCCTGGGTCACCTTGAGAGTGGATCCCATACCAGACAAGTGGAAGCAAAGAGCTTGGAGAAGAAAACGGAGGGGCAAAACCACTCAAGCATAGCACCAGGCCTGAAAGTCGCACAGAGCACATCAAACGAAGACAACCCAATTACACAAGCACACCTGAAGGCTGGGGAATGTAGTCTAGCCAAGGACCCAGGAAGGAGAGAAGCTGCCCATGGTCTCTGCTGCAGGAAGGTTAAAAAGTTTGGCTTGAAAGGAGACTGAAGAGATTGTGCAGTTTGGCAATTAGACATTGGTGACCTCCCTCTGCGAGAATATTTAGCAGAGCCCTGGAGGTAGAAGTGGAGTGGTAGGGCTCAGCTGATCAAAGAAAGAAGACAGGCTTCACACCCTGTTCTTTGCAGGAATTACCAGGAGCTATCATCAGCTTGCATGCTAGTCACCTGGCTGCTGCAGGGTGGGAAAACTTATCAACAGAATCAGGCCCAAAGCTTTTTCTTTCTGCAGAAAACGTCAGGGTGTTGCGATCACTGTGGCGATGTTCCCAGAGCTCCAGCTTGACTGTCTAGAGCCCAGTAAACCCTGCCCTCCCCAACCCATAGCATGTGGGGCTGGCAGGGATCTGAAGGAAGGAGGCATCTGCTGCCTGAGTGTGTGCAGTATGTGTGTGCACACATGCCTGAGTGTACATATCTTCCTGCGTTGTCTATTTGAAGATGGTATTTGTACTCTGTCCCTCTTTGGATTTTTGGTAGCAAAGTTTAATTCTTAATTTGCTTATTTTCCAAGAGCTAAAGCCACAGATATCATGAGGTGATTCAGTGTACAATCATTGTCATAAGAAATGCCCTTACATAGGCTTAACTGAAGAAAATAATTATTATCTGACACACACACACACTCCAGTTCATATGCGAAAGGCTACTGTTTTTTATTATTTAGTTGCTAAGTCATGTCTGAATCTTTTGTGACCCTATAGACTATAGCCTGCCAGGTTTTTCTGTCCATGGGATTTTCCAGGCAAGAATACTGGAATGGTTTGTCATTTCCTTCTCCAGGAATCTTCCCAACCCAGGGATCAAACTCACGTTTTCTGCAATGCAGAATGACAGGTAATGTCAATGTCAGGCAGATTCTTTGTCACTGCACCAGCAGGGAAACCCAAAGGCTATTGCTGCTGCTGCTGCTAAATCGCTTCAGTCGTGTCTATCTCTGTGTGACCCCATGGACTGCAGCCCACCAAGCTCCCCCATCCCTGGGATTCTCCAGGCAAGAACACTGGAGTGGGTTGCCATTTCCTTCTCCAATGCATGAAAGTTACAAACCTCTAAATAAGACTGTCAGTGGGGGGCTGGCTAGAGTGGTGAGAATTCTGCCCTCTCGAACACATATACTTAATCACACATTCAACCTACAACTTTCCCCAGCAGGATATGTAACTGGGTTTCTCCTAGTAGACTGGATTCATTTTTATTGATTGAACAAACATTTAGAGAAAGCCCACTGAATCTGAGGAACCCATTTTAGGCCCTGAGAATTGCTGTAAAACTCCGACCACTTTATCGTTTCCTACTGTACCTTTTAAAGTTACATCATGAAATGTACTTCTAGCTGTTTCAGAGTCTGCTAGTTCCATGGGGGAATCTGGAAGAGAGAGAAATTTTTTTCACCAAAGGGATGAGGGTGGGTGCTATGTTTGTGACTTCCTCAGCTCTGAGAGGAGAGCAACGCTCTACATGTGTGGCTCAGGCTGTGGTGTAGGCATTATATGGAGCCTCAATCTTCCAAACTCTTTCTCTCATGAGTCTCTGTGAACTGCAAGCTTAGCCAAGCCTTGAAGTCACTAGGATGGTTAAGTCACTAATTTAAACTAGTTGAAATAAGCAGAACACCCTGCCAACACACACACACACACACATACACACACACAAACACACACTATTTGAATTATAATACATAATTCTTTAAGCATCAAATTTCTCCCAATCTGACACTAATTATAAAAATGCAACTAAAGCACAACCAAATCAAGGAATGAAATATAAAGAAGATATTTCAAATAAGAAATACTATCTTCTAGTGGTGAAAAAAATCTATTGACATGGGGACTAACAGGGGTAGGAAGGTGGTTTTAAGGAAGTGGGGAGATGAAACTGAAGTCCAGAAGAAGAGATTTAAGAGGTGTCAAGCAGGACAGATGGAAGAGAGGAGAGAGGAAAATAGGAGACTCAAGACAGAGAGGGCCACTGCCAAGAAGTGTGCTTGGGTCATTCTGATGTCAAGACTAAGGCACTCATCAGTTACTTCAAATGAAAATTTCTTGGCAAGCACAATATCTTTTAAAAATCGTCTCGAGGATCACTTTGCTGTACAAAAGCCCAGTTAACGTCCTTCCATGGGGTGACGTCATCTCTCCTCATCCAGAATTGCACACAGAGAGCTTTCACCTTCCTTCCATGAGCTAAATGGACTCTCAGAGGCAAATGATATTTAATTGATCTTCACTTGTTCTAGCACTTTACAGGTTTGAGGTTTTCCACTAGAATTATTTAATATAGTTTTAAAATAGCCCTCTTTTAGCTATTTGTGTCCTTTTTGGAGGTGTTAAATGTGGAAGCAATTATCCTTTTCATGACAGGATTTTTTTTTTTCTTGGTTCAGTAAAGCTTTGTGCTTTGTGACACCTGATGCGTAGGTAAGGAATCAGGCTTATTTTCTATTAATTTGCAGTGAGTTTCTTTCCCTTAGAGACCTGAAGGGGTAGGATGTATGCTTCTCTGAGAGATAAACCACAATCTGTTAAGTGTGTAGGAGGACACTAAACGCTGGAAAAGATTATGTTCTAGCAAAGGAAAATGTGGAAATCTTCCTTTTGTGTTACTCCATAAACATGGCAGAAAGGCAAAAAAGAGCTGATTAAGTGGTTTCATGGGAAGTAACCTAGAAAAGGACAGTCTTTGAGGTTGAATTATTTCTTGTCTTCTAAATTGGAATCTTTTTTTAGAGTGTGTGAAGTATCATATTTTTAGTTGAGGAGCCCATGAATTTGAAAGGCTCAGGTTCCTACTAGTGTTCAGTAAGCTGGGGCACTGCCAGCAGAAAAGATAAAATAAGCTCCCAGATTTCATCGAGGGTGTCTGATGTGTGCCAAGAGAATTTATTTTTCACATTCAAAGAGAATAAGTTTTTGTTGTTGTTGTTCATAGAATGATGAGCGTACCAGCGTAGATGGTTTGCGTTCTGCCTAAACCATGGCAGTAGTGAACTGTCTTGGAGAATGTAAGATGTTTTATACTGCATGAAACTGAAGCCAAAATATATCAGAAAATACAACTGATTTCTCCATTTTCAGATTCTAGCGAGAAAGTAGATCATTTCAAAGTTGCCTAGCAAACTGACGCTCCCCAAAGATGAACAAACATCACCCCAGGGCCAGAGGAGGATAGGAATGGCATGTCAGAAGGAGTTTTCAGAACCTAGTGATCCTTTGTGAAACATGGGCAGTATTTACAGGGGGTTGAAGTCAGTTAGAGCAAAATCATCTCAGTAACTTCTGTAGAGCATTTCCAATGGGGCAGCCATTTTACTGAGTCCTTTATGTGTGCCATCTTAGACATTGATCACCTCTAGGAAATAGTTATCATTATCATCTTCTGCAAGTAGAAAATCAAGATAGAGGTTAAGTAATTCTATCAGGGAAATACTGCTCATAAACAGGGGAGGAGAAGCATGAAGAGCACTGGAATTGAATTCAAAGGAGCAGAGTCCCAAGACTGTGGACTCAGCTGTATGGAACACAGAATCTGGAAATCCTTTTACAACTGGGACAGCTGAGGGGTCCAAGTCTGGTTGGCTCACAGAGATGCTGGTGATCAAGGCCATCTATATAGGAAAAGTAGAAATGGATATAGAGTTTGCCTTTGGTTTCTTTTGCCTTCTCTTTATCCACCTTCAAGGGTTCCCACCACTTGTTCTAACCCCACTCCTGATTGCAAATTGAACTCTCATTTCTAGAGGATTTTTTTTTCCTAGGAGGGATTACTATTAGAAGTAAATTATGATACCAGTTTATAAAATATTAAGGAGTCACTCCTTTAAGGGGTCTTGGTATTTCAATAGGAAATTTTTGAATGATAAAATATTTTCAAAACACATAGGGATCATTTTTTAAAGTGATGCTTCATTTCAAACCAATGGGGATGGTATTTTTCAACTAGGGGCTCTGTCTGAAGCCCTCAAAGCACATTGTGGAGTGGTGGTGGCAACTTTCTTGTCTCTTGCAAAGTCCTCTTTTATTACAGAAATGGAAAGATAGAACTGAAATAAGCAGGAAACATTCTGAGGATGGGAAGTGATGCAAAAGGGGGGAAGAAAAGCACAAAATCTCATAATGGGGTGGTGAGTTCAAACTCCACCTCTGCTAGTGTCTAGCCACATGACTAGGATGCACGTTGGCAGTCACGACCTTCTCAGTCAGTGCTGATGCCCTCCCCTTCTACCCCTGCCATACTGTCTGAGAGCAGAGAGGATGGACCAGATCAGGAAGGGAAATGCTAGAGATTGATAGAGGAGGACTATCTAGAAGAAAAAGACACTAAGTTATGAGGCTAAGTTGCTAAGGCGAATCAATGGCATTCATTCATTCATTCATTTAATGGATATTTATTGATTGCTTCTGCACTTCTCTTGGGTCTGAGACTAGACTCACTTGGATTAGCTCTACACTGCATTTTGAAATGCTGATTTTGCAGAATTGTGTCTTTATACACTTCAGTTCAGTTCAGTTGCTCAGTCATGTCTGACTCTTTTTGACCCCATGAATTGCAGCACGCCAGGCCTCCCTGTCCATCACCAACTCCCGGAGGTCACTCAAACTCACATCCATCGAGTCAGTGATGCCTTCCAGCCATCTCATCCTCTGTCGTCCCCTTCTCCTCCTGCCCCCAATCCCTCCCAGCATCAGAGTCTTTTCCAGCGAGTCAACTCTTCACATGAGGTGGCCAAAGTACTGGAGTTTCAGCTTTAGCATCATTCCTTCCAAAGAAATCCCAGGGCTGATCTCCTTCAGAATGGACTGGTTGAATCTCCTTGCAGTCCAAGGGACTCTCAAGAGTCTTCTCCAACATCACAGTTCAAAAGCATCAATTCTTCGGCGCTCAGCCTTCTTCACAGTCCAGCTCTCACATCCATACATGACCACAGGAAAAACCATAGCCTTGACTAGATGGACCTTTGTTGACAAAGTAATGTCTCTGCTTTTGAATATGCTATCTAGGTTGGTCATAACTTTTCTTCCAAGAAGTAAGCGTCTTTTAATTTCATGGCTGCAGTCACCATCTGCATTGATTTTGGAGCCCAGAAAAAGTCTGACACTGTTTCCCCTGTTTCCCCATCTATTTCCCATGAACTGATGGGACCAGATGCCATGATCTTCATTTTCTGAATGTTGAGCTTTAATTCAACTTTTTCACTCTCCTCTTTCACTTTCATCAAGAGAATCTTATAAAGTCAACCAACTTAAGGTATTAAGTCCAGGTATTCTCTTGATACTTCTTCAAATAAAGCTTCCAGTGAGAACTTCGGAATGTTAAACAAATACCATTTTCTATCTTACCACATTATCCTAGAATACCATGACCAGAATGCTTATTTAAGCAGCACATATTTAATCAGCAGATCTACCACTAACCATGGCCCCTGCTCTCTCTGGTAGGTACACACATGTGGCTGGGAAAATATCAAAAATATAGTCATTGTTTACCTACTTGTGAAACTCCACAGTTCCCAAGTTAACCACAGCAATTGAAATCACATAGGATGATGTGAACCATTGGATTATTAAGAGCTATCTAGGATTTTAATTGACGATCATGGATTACATTCTTGTTCTTCAGCCAGGGCCACGTGCAACATAGTGATGCATGATAATAAACCTCCAGCTTTTAACTTAAGATTATGGTCAAAAGGGATATATTAGTCAGGACTAATTTCAAGATCTAAAGAGGTTAACCTTAGTCATCCTGCTTTGACTATGCTATTGGGAGTTTGCATCCAACTGCTCCCTGAGTATACTGGCCTCACCAGCCTGCACACACAAAATAAGGCCATGATGATGTTAATTCCTGCATTTCCCTGGTCTTGTAGTTCTCTTATTATCAAACTGTTGTACCTCTCCAGCCCAACTCTCCCACCTTCTCCCAGCTGGGAGGGCTGTCTCACAGGGGCTCCGGGGGAAGTCTGCACCCACTGAGGGCAGCTGCTGCCTCACAGCTCTATCCAGCATCTGCTGTGCCAGTTACCACTGCTCCTTGGGAAGAAAGCTGCTCTCCACAGACACTGTGTCCTGGGCTTCCCAGTGTGTCAGCTGGTGCCATGTGCTCTTCAGGCTACCCCAAATTGCTGGAGCTACAGTGCGTTCCACAGGGAAAAAGAAAGACTCTTCCCCTCACCAACTCAGTACCCTGCCTGTCACCTGGGCCCTGAGCTAGAACTACCTGGAACAAGCAAATGATGTTTTCAGATTTTTGCCTCTCCCCTCACCACCTTTCCAATGCACCTCGTGAGGTGATGTCAGGGACTTCCAGAGAGACATATCATCTCCTCCAATATTTTCAACTCTGCCCTCTCTCCCCCAGGTCCCCACAAACCAACTTTGCCCCCTCTCAGTTCAGCCAAAAGCTAAAAACCTTTATAGGTGTCCATGTATGCAATCTATAACTTATGGATCACTGGTCTCATCTTCCCAGTCTCCATTTAGGTTCATTCGGGCTCATGCTGCTACCCATTCATAAAATTGTCTGGTTTTGCTGAGTTCATAACCACAGGGAACTGAAGGGTCTGGTGGGGTCTGAGGGGTCTGGAGCCATTTGGCAGTACAGAGAACCCATATGAGAACCACCCCCAATTGAAGGCATCACAGTGCTGGACAGAATAGCTGCTTTCATGGAGTTTATGAACTCTTTCCAGCATGACTGCCTGCTGAGGGAGATGGAGCTCAAAATGTGGAAGGTAATTTGGCCTAGAAGACGCACTTGCACATAGCTAAGAAAAAGGTTCCTGTGGGCTTCAACACAGCATGGAGTTTCAGTCTCTGCCCTTCAGTTCTCTTAGGGCATGAGAAGGCAGGGAGTTGTGGAATTCAGATGGGGGAAAAGCACACCATCTTCATCACATGGACTTCAGAGAGGACCAAGAGACAGAACACTTGGGGAGTGATGTTGCTCTCTGTACAGACACGGGGTGCCATGTTTTACTGATCCCAGAATCCTCAGGGCTAGGCAGCAAGAAGGCACCATTTCCTTTATGACTTCACCCCCTCTTACCTTTTGACTTAAAACAGGACCTCCAGTCATTCATTCTGGAATCAAAGACCTCAAGGTCTTGAAAACAACGCAGTCTGGATTTGAAGGATTCCTCAAGGATCAGTTCACCACCCTCCCCGAGGTGAAGGACCGGTGCTTTGCCACCCAAGTGTACTGCAAGTGGCGCTACCACCAGGGCAGAGACGTGGACTTTGAGGCCACCTGGTACGAAGAAGGGCTAGGGTTTGGCACTGGCACAGGTATCGGCCGCCCTCTTTGCCAGGGGCCTAGGAGTCTTCAGTCTGAAAGAGAAACTTGGAGGCCATTTAGTTCAGCCTCCCCACTGTAAGAAATCCCTTCTGATGGATAACAGGAAGAACACTGGTCTTTCTCTGAGTTAGTAAACCTGCACTTGAATCTTAGGTGCTCTTAGCTATAATAGCCTTAAGTAGACTGCCTGATTTCTCTGATGCTCTCTTTCCTAACTGACTAAATCAGTAGTACACAAACATGATTGGGTATCAGAACCACTTGGAGGGTTTGTTACACTGTAGCTCACTGAGCCCATCCCCAGAGGTTCTGAAATGGGGCCCGAGAACTTGCATTTTCTAACAAACTCCCAGGTGTTGCCCTTGCTGCTGGACCAGAGGCCACACTGCCAGAATCGCTGGATCAAATGAGGATAGTGGCCTTGTCACTTCAGAGCAGGTGCAGGGAGAGCTAAACCAGGCTGACCAAACTCGTCCCAGTCTGTCAAGGGCTTTCCTGATTTTAACACTGAAGGTCCCATGTCCTAGGAAACCTCTTGGTCCCAGTCAAATTGGCTACCGTAGGCCAAACTCAAAACAAGATGACAGTTACAGAAGCATTTTCTAAATGATAAGTTCTTTAACATTGTAAAGGTATGACTTTTATTTTAACACACTCGACAAGGAGTGATTAGGCCTATGAATTCCCAGTTTGCTTTTGACCAGGTATCTCATTCCTTTGTCGAAGTTCTAATTGTTCGAAAGTTGTACCCTGTGATGAGCTAGAATCTGCCTCCAGTAGCTTCCTCCCACGGGCAGAGTGTTGCTCTGCTCCTTTTATTATATGCTAGGTTGGAAATGCTTGAAGAGAACCTCACCTCAGTCTTTTTTTTTTTTTTTTTTTTCCTTGTTTTTTTCAAGTGTTACCCATGGGCAGCAGTCTGATGTATTTATGTTGAAAGGAGTATGAAATTGAGATAGTCAGGGTACCAGTTGGGCCTCCCACTGAGGAGAAGGACTGAGAGTAGATCATTTAATTTTTAAGCTCATATTCCTTCCAAATTGGGGATAATAATAATAGGAACTGCCTCAGGTACATTGAGAAAATTTAATGAAGTAATCACATAAAACACTTAGCCTACAGCCTGGCATGGTAAAACCCCTGAAAAATGCAGCAATTCAAGCAACCAGCCAAGCAAAGCAGTACAAAGGTTAGACTATGAGGAAGTCTTCTTCATAAATTCTTCAAGCATGGAGGGAAACTTAGCCTGGAATGCCCATTGAGCCCTGGTGCCAGATTATGAAGATAGCCTAGTTATGCTCAATATGTCTGTTGACTGGTGTGTGTGTGTGTGTGTGTGTGTATGTAAGGAAATTAGAAGTTAGGTTTTTTTTTTTTTTTTTTTCTTTTTGGCATTATAATATATTCCCGTGCTGTGCGAAGTCACTCTGTTTTGTCTGACTTTTTGTGTCCCTGTGGACCATAGTCCACCGGGCTCCTCTCTCCGTGGGGTTTTCTAAGTGAGAATACGAGAGTGGGTTGCCATGCCCTCCTCCAGAGGATCTTCCCAACTCAGGGATTGAACCCGCATCTCTTAGGCCTCTTGCATTGGCAGATGCGTTCTTTACCACTAGCACCACCTGGGAAGTCCCTATAATCCTCTCTAAAGCCAGTAATAAAATTGTTTTGGGGGCAGGGGACAGAGAGGTCTCCACATCTTAGTTTCACAGTGAATTCCCAAAGACCATCCTGCGGGAGCTCTCAGTTCTCCTTTCTGTGTTCTAGGGATGCTGTCAGGGGCATTGTCCTGAAGAAGTTTGCTGGACCCTATGACAAAGGCGAGTACTCGCCGTCAGTCCAGAAGACCCTCTATGACATCCAGGTGCTCTCCCTGCGCCAGCTTCCTGAGGTACGTTTTGTCACTTGCCATTCTGAAGACTGAGAGAACTTTCTGTGTCTCCTGTTAGCTCTGAGAAAGAGCTGAGAGTTAAAATAAGAAAGTGGAAGACACATGAAAAATGACATCTGTTGTTGCTCAAAAGCTTGTTATAGCAAGTGAGAAAAGAGAAAAAAAAAGTGGGAAAATCTGTGCAACCTGAAAACATAGGCCACTGCTGTAGTTCTTTAGTTTTCTTGAAGATTCTGAGTCTCTTCAATCTGCTACAATTTGAGTCTCATATTTAGGACACTCGAATGGCCTGAAGGAGGGTTGATTATCCCAATGGTCCATGTTTCAGGAGAGCCAGAGAATGAAGGATAGAAGCAGAGAGATTGCATCCATCCATCCCTTTGATATTATTGAATGTTACTATGTCTCTATCAGCACATTAGAAAATCAGGGATAAATTAGACATAGAGTCCCATAGACTCTACCCTCAATGAGTTCATCATTCAGTGAAAGAAGAAAATAAGTAAGCTAACAATTCAATAAATAATAGAATATTATGGAAATTCAGAAGATGGCACCTAATTCAAGTATATGAAAAGTGCTTGTCAGGCTCTCTGGAAGGAGAGGTATTTGAGTTGACAAGGGGTATTTGAGGTATTTGAGTTGACTTGTCCCTACTTAAGGGACAAGTAGGGGTTTTCTGGGTTCATACTCAAGGGTGAGGGAGGGGTAGGTATGGACAACAGGAGGCAGCATGGAACAGGCATTTATTGTTGAAGGTCTGCCACACGTAAAGCTCCAGGAGTGAAAGCCCTTCCATGTGCCTAGAGGTGAGTTGGGAAGCAGGTCTGGAGGGCTTTGTGGTCTTTGTAGAGTCTATATTTCATCCTGAAAAAATCTTAGGACCCACCGAGGGGTCTAAGCAAGGTGCCACACTACCAGCTTTGCACTCTAGAAAGACCGCTCTGAAAGATGTGTGATAGATCAAAAGGATGATGGGCCATAGACAAGGAGACCTATCGGGAGGCTGTTGCAGGAAGCTGGAAAGGAGGGCATGAACCATGGCCATGATGGGATGGAGAGGACAGTGCTACCCTTAGATCTGGGCAAGAGGGACTCCCACCATGGCCCAGAGGTCCCCTCAGGCCATCTTCTAGCTATGCTTCTCTCTACTGAAAGCGGCACTTCAAGGCAGTGAACACTTCAGGAGCCCATGCTTCCCATTCTAGACCATTCTCTGGGATGTTTGCCGTCAGGCAACTTGACATGCAAGCTGGAATATCCACCCAAATGAGTCCAAGAGAGAGGATAGGGTGGGTCAGGGGTTTAGGGCTGGCTCTTCCCATGCTACCAGGTCCTGGTCCCATGCTGCAAGGAGTCAGAGGATTTAAAATTTGGTCCTGACCTTCCAGATAATTGTGAAGGACGATCTGTTAAGTTACAGAGATAGAACATATTTCTATCTCTGTATTTTAGCTTGATTCATAACTTTATATCTTTTAACATGTGGTATGAGTGTGTGCTAAGTCACTTCAGTTGTGTCCAACTCGTTACAACCTTACGGACCATAGCCCACCAGGCTCTGTCCACGGGATTCTCCAGGCAAGAATAATGGAGTGTGTTGTCATTTCCTCCTCCAAGGGATCTTCCCGACCTAGGGATTGAACCCATGTCCCCTGCATCTCCTGCTTTGGCAGGTGGGTTCTTTACCACTAGCGTCACCTAGGAAGTGCAAAACATCTGGTGTGGGGACCTCCAGATGCTCACTCCAGGGCCTGCAAATGTCGAGGACAGGCCTGGAGAGGAAGGTATGGACTGAGTGGGAACTGAGGAGGTGGACGGGCTGACATCTGGAGGCCAGCTGGATGCTGAATATCTTCCAGGTGTCTGACCCCAGGAGATGTTACTTTTCTGAGAAATGGATTTCATACACGGAGGGAGGAACGAGTCCATCATTTAATAATAGTACTAGCGAGAGAGAACAGCATCGAGCAGTAGAGGAACACCAGAGGGTGTCCTGGAGACAGAGATGGAATCTGAATAATGAGCTAGTTGGAGGTTGGGGGCGAGTAGTGATGGAGATAGATTCCCAGCTTTCCAACGTGATACGTATTATTGTGGATTTCAGATAGAAGATATGGAAATCAGTCTGCCGAACATTCACTACTTTAACATAGACATGTCCAAAATGGGACTGATCAACAAGGAAGAGGTAAGAGAACTTTTAAAATATTTAAAGCACATTTCCCTGCCTTGCCCACTTTTTAACCCTCTTTGTAAACTTGGAGTGGTACAACTGCCACAACTTTTAATAGCTGTTGCTGTTGGGATATTTATAGTTGCAACTGTTTAGAGCCCACTTAGACTCTGGCCTTTCAATATCTGAGGCTGGGATGGCCTAGAGGTGGATGAATGCTTATGGAGGAGGCCTGAAAGTTGCAGAGAGTAAAAGACAAAGAAAGAACAGAGTGTGCTGAAAGAAACAGTTCTGAAATCCACTTCTCCAAAAGGTGCCACAGAAGGTCACTGCTTCATTATTATTCCATCACAAGGTGATGAGAAGAAAGGAAGAAGATTATCTTTTTATTTTCTTCTATCATCCCTAACTTTTAGGCAGCCAGTTTGAATAGCATGCAATAAACACACACAAAATTAAAGATATTTGCGTTTCTAATTGCAATTACAGCAGGCAAGACGAGGAAGTTCAGTTTTCAAAAGGAAACCTGGCCTTAGAAAAAGCACTTAACCATGACTTGCTTTTAGCCATGGCAGAAGTTTCAGCCAAGTTAGTGTGTCTCACTAGCCAGCCTGAAGTCCCAACAGATAGGCTTGCTGTGCTCAGTCCTGGGAGATCAGAACTGTCCCTCCCCACTTGGATCACTCTCAAACTGGCAGGACTTCTCTGATCCATCTTCCCATGGGCTTCCAGTGTGCTAAAAAAAACCCACCATTCTGTTGGCTGCTTCTAGTGTGTTGGGGAAGTGAGATAGGAAGGGACCCTCTTTTACCATGGCTGCGCAGCCAAAGAATCATCTCCTTTGATGGAAAAAGGTCAGTGAAGGGTGTCCAGAAGGTCCTACCTTCTGGGCCTGCTGCCCCAGGAGCCTTATCAGTCACAGCCGTCTGGCCAGGTATCCTGTTTCTATTCTGTACGTTATGCTCCATCACGCTCTGTACTGCAACAGCTGTGAGGGAGGCTGGGGAGCAGCGCTGGGTAAGTAAGGTCATGCTGAGGTGCCTGGTATGGCAGAAATAGGGCCCAGAGTTGCAGAGGAGGACAGTCACTGTTCACTCAGCTGGAAGGAGAGGCGGCACTGTTTACTTCAGAGGATGGAGAGGATGGAGATTCCCAGAATGCCACTGTTAATTTGAATGTAAAGACTTTTTTGACAGCTTACTTTCTAAAGGGAAGAAAAGGGACATGTTCAGCAAAGATGAAACCAATGGGCCCCAAACAGAGAAACAGGCTCACAGTTAGACCAGTGCTTAGCTCAGGAACCCCAACCCAAGGAGGAGGGTCTCCCAAAACCCCAGGCCTGCAGTGATCCTAGCTCGATGGTGTTCTGGTAGGCCACTGTGTCTTTTGCTCTAAGAAGTCAGACTCAAAACTTCCCCTGGAGACCTGCAGGCAGGAAGGCTTGAGATCCTTTGGGTCAGGCTCTGTGTAAAGGCACCCAAGGGGGTGAACAAACTGTCCCTATGTCTGTGTTTGCACCTTGAGGATGGCTGGTCACTCTTGGGCCCTTACTCAGCAAGTGCCTACAAAGTAAGGGCAACATATGAGAAGCAGGGAGTCAGGACACAAAGAAAACAGCAGAGAAGTGACTAATGATAGAGAGGAGGACAGAAGAACTGCAAATGCAGAGCTGTCTGGAGCCAGTTAGTATCGGGCTAAGAGTCCTGAGGACCTCAAATGTTCCTGAGGGCATGACAGTATTATAGCATTGGACAATGATTGATGTTCAAAGACAGCCATCAAGCAAAGGTCAAATTGTGTTCACTATACTCTGTTTAAAAAGCAGGGATATGTAATGCATCTGAGAAACATTTATATCCTGATAATTAAAAATTTTTGAAAAACTTTAATTTTCTGGAAAATTACGTGATCTCTCTTCAGTGTCTCTGAAGTTGCCCTGTGGTTTTTCTACAGGTCTTGTTACCAGTAGACAATCCATATGGCAGAATTACTGGTACAGTCAAGAGGAAGCTGACTTCAAGGCTGTGACATTGTGGCCACCAGTGGGAGTCCATGCTCCATTGAGACATTCCTTAAGCCACTTGTGATGCTGGAAATCGTAGTGCATAGCCATGCAAATTTTCAACCTAGTATGTTGATTTATAGTGTTCATTTCCCTCCTATATGAAAGAATTGTTCTATACCTAGCTCAGCAAAGTGTTTTGGGGTTAGTAATTAAAACATGCTTTGTGGATACAGTTTACTTCACAAATGCTGAGTATTATTAGAATAATTATAAATCAGTATTTCATTTTAGTGGTCTTGGGCCTTCCTATCTTAGAGCTTTAGAATACATTCAATAGGAAGATAATCATGAATCAATGGAGGTGTGATAACAGTTAATCTTGTGAACAAATTTAAGAAGCCAGCATTGCTTTTATCAGCAACACCTACTGATGCTAAAACTTGCTCCTTGGCAATGCAGAAAATGTAATGATAAAGTAATATTTTGAAAAATATCACCATTGTGACTTCAATTAGACTGAATACTTGAGTTCTTAAATATGCTGTAGCATATGTATTATTGGGAGTTTATTTCTACTCTAAAAGTACTTTTGAAATTTTAATGTATTTGTTTTATGACTTTTACAGCCTTTAAAGAATGTTTAGTACACATTGAGGCATTAAAAAAAAGTGTAAATTGTTTTTCTTTGAATAATGCATCACTTTGGCACAGAGAGTCACATTTAATAAATGGTAAGTCATTACCCAGGTGGTTGAATATACATATAGAATATACATATAGAAAGAAGACTATATGTATGAATGTATCAGCAGTGATGATTTCTGGGTGGTGGGATTATGAGTAATTTTCATATTTTGTCTTATGATTTTCTGAATCTTCCAGATATGAACATTTATTACTTTTATAATCAGATAAATAAATATAATTGATGATTGAAAGATATATGCATATTTGAATGGTGGTAATCTTTATATCAGTAAACTAACACTACTGTTGTACATATACCATAAAACTTCATAAACTGGAATTTTAGAAAGCCATGACTAAAAGTTGTTTACATGAACATCCTAGATAACCTTCCTCCATTAAAAAATTGTCATCCTGCTTATTTAACTTATAGGCAGATTATATCATATGAAATGCAGGTATATTATCACCCTGCTTATTTAACTTACATGCAGAGTACATCACACAAAACACCAGGCTGGATGAAGCACAAGCTGGAATCAAGATTGCTGGGATAAATATCAATAAACTCAGATATGCAGATGATACCACCCTAATAGCAAAATGTGAAAAGGAATTAAAGAGCCTTTTGATGAAGGTGAAAGAGGAGAGTGAAAAAGCTGACTTAAAACTCAACATTTAGAAAACTAAGATCATGGCATCTACTTCCATCACTTCATGGCAAACAGATGGGGAAACAATGGAAACAGTGACAGACTTTATTTTCTTGGGCTCTAAAATCACTTCAGATGGTGACTGCAGCCATGAAATTAAAAGACGCTTGCTCCTTAGAAGAAAAGCTATGGCAAAAGTAGACAGCATATTAAAAAGCAGAGACATTACTTTGCCAACAAAGGTCCGTCTGGTCAAAACTATGGTTTTTCCAGTAGTCATGTATGGATGTGAGAGCTGGACCATAAAGAAAGCTGTGCCGAAGAATTGATGCCTTCAAACTGTGGTGCTAGAGAAGACTCTTGAGAGTCCTTTGGACAGAAAGGAGTTCAAACAAGTCAATCCTAAAGGAAATCAACCCTGAATATTCATTGGAAAAACTGATGCTGAAGCTGAAGCTACAATACTTTGATCATCTGATGTGAAGAGCTGACTCATTGGAAAAGACCTGGATGCTGGGAAAGATTGAAGGCAGGAGGAGAAGGGGATGATAGAGAATGAGATGGTTGGATGACATCACTGACTCAATGGACATGAATTTGAGCAATCTCCAAGAAATGGTGAAGGACAGGGAAGCCTGGTGTGCTGCAGTCCATGGGGTCGCAAAGAGGTGGGCATGACTGAGCAACTGAACAACAATGATTAAAGATCTCCATTTATTTAAATTGTTTGTCTCCCTTTTTATAAATACATACCCATGTGTACTTAGTATTATTTGACAATTCTGTATTCACTTTTATAATACTATTACTTAAGGTGCCATGTTTGATTGCACAATCTCGTTTAAATCCTGACTCCGTCTTTTACTAGCTCTGTGACAAGTTTCCTCATCTGTAAAATGGAGGTGAACATATAGAACCTACCTCATAGGTTTTTTTGAGGATTAAATGAATTAATGTCTGTAAATAACTATGGTAGTAAGGGGGCTTCTGAGGTGGCGGAGTGGTGAAGAATTCACCTGCCAAAGCAGGAGACGCAAGAGACAAGGGTTTGATTCCTGAGTTGGGAAGATCCCCTGGAGGAGGAAATGGCAACCAACTCCAGTACTCTTGCCTGGAAAATTTCATGGACAGAGGAACCTGGCGGGCTACAGTCTATGAGACCACAGTCGGACACATCTGAACGACTGAACACGTGGTAGTTTTCACACCTGACACATAAATTCCTGTATGTGTTTGTTAAATGAAAAATTCTGCTTTATTTTCATTTGTTTTTAGACCTACATGGAAAGTTATCATTGGACTTTGTGGGTGAGTTGAGAGATGGGAGGTCTGGGAGCAGCAAACTCTAGAAGGTACTGCAGGTCATTCTCAAGCTGCTGTTGCTTAATGAAGAACATGAGATAAGAAGGATGAAGTATTGTGATATAGAAAGCTTTGTGCTGTATTGATTACTCTTGTTACAAAATGTCCTTCTACATCATGTAACTTGCATGGACAAATGGCTAGTACATTTTATTCTTCTGCTGATTTGATAATTCTGTGCAAAGAGGAATTTAGATTCTAACATGATTTTTCCTAAAAAAAAAAAAAATAATAAGAAAAGAAAAAAAGCTTAATTAGTCCCATTTTACTCAATGGTCATATAAATCTTAGAAATAATATATTTATTTCAGAGAAGAGCAGAATTCTTAGAAATTGTAGTTTACATTATACATATATATATGCATTTATTGTAATGAATTGCAAAAGAACTATTGGAGGTTATATCCCAGGTGTGTGGCAGAAAAGTCTGTAGTCTGTGAGAATTTCAAGGAACAATTTCCTGTTTTGTGTGGTCAAGCCATTCAAGATGGCTATTCTCTTGTTCTCTGTAAAGCTTCTGCTCAACCACGTGACTGCTTCACTCACATGACTATCCAGTCCTCTGAATCAGAGGGCTTAATCAGTAACTGCCTATGTGCTTGTCCCCTGCCCCAGGTGCTGGTTTCCCTGGTAATTGATGAGCCAACTTGATGTCAATCCCCCCTATAGAGGCTAGCCCCCTTCCCTAAATAGTGAAAACTGCAGCCATGTCCTGCCTGTTATTTGCCAGACTTGGTGGAATGTTGCTCCAGGATCCTTTGTTTTGTATGTATAAGACATCAAACCATTGATGTCTCTGGCGCTGTCTCTGAGCTCTATCTTCGGTCTTGAGCCTGGGCAACTACAAGGCTTGCAGGCCTGTGGGTGCAGCCCAACACTTGGCAAGCCAGCCAAGAGGCCAAGGAAACTCACATGAGTGCTGTGATACCAGGAAATAAGGACAGGGAGTGAAAAGTTGTGTGGATAACCCTGAGGTGACTAGCATGTGGGCCTGTGGCAGCTGACCACCATGAGACCTGTCTTCCTCTTCCATTATATTGATGATACTCCAAAAACTTCAGGCTCCTTCCAGTTAAAAAATAGCCCTGTGCTCATGGCTTATCTGACTGCATGGGGTGGCTGGTGAATACAGATCAAATGCCAGGACTTGGATTATCTATCAAACACTTCGGTGTTACCTGGTCAGGTAAAATAAGCATACTCCCAACCTACCATCCTTAAAAAATAAGCCATTGACACAGGTTTTAGGGATATTAACTCAGGGACAGGTTTGAGAATTGGATGTGGCCAGTTACCTTGAAGGGTTTGTTTGGGGCCTGTGGCAATGACAAAATAATAGAGTGCCCCTGGACTCCTGGCCCCAGCTCTGAAGGATGCAGTGTGATGGAACAGCAATGATATGTGGCCTACAGTGTTAGACTTTATTTTTGGGGGCTCAAAAATCACTGCAGATGGTGACTGAGGCCATGAAATTAAAGGACGCTTACTCCTTGGAAGGAAAGTTATGACCAACCTAGATAGCATATTCAAAAGCAGAGACATTACTTTGCCAACAAAGGTCCGTCTAGTCAAGGCTATGGTTTTTCCTGTGGTCATGTATGGATGTGAGAGTTGGACTGTGAAGAAGGCTGAGCACCGAAGAATTGATGCTTTTGAACTGTGGTGTTGGAGAAGACTCTTGAAAGTCCCTTGGACTGCAAGGAGATCCAACCAGTCCATTTTAAAGGAGATCAGCCCTGGGATTTCTTTGGAAGGAATGATGCTAAAGCTGAACCTCCAGTACTTCGGCCACCTCATGCGAAGAGTTGACTCATTGGAAAAGACTACGATGCTGGGAGGGATTGGGGGCAGGAGGAGAAGGGGACGACAGAGGATGAGATGACTGGATGGCATCACTGACTCGATGGACTTGAGTCTCAGTGACCTCCGGGAGTTGGTGATGGACAGGGAGGCCTGGCGTGCTGCGATTCATGGGGTCACAAAGAGTCGGACTCGATTGAGCGACTAAACTGAACAGTGCCTTACAACAGGTGGAAGACATTACAGCAGGCATACCTGAGTCATCAGGCCACAGGAAGAATGACTGTTGAGGGTCTAGACAGCTGTGCACACGTGACACACCAGGCGCCCACTGGTACTGATGGCGAGCAAGGATCCCACTTTGCCAGCTGTGAAGTTCATTCATGGGCTGGGCTGATAAGAAGTCATATACTGGTGTTTCCACTTGCTTCACCACCCCACCGCTGCCAGACCAATAGGAACAATAAAGGGGCTACTTCAACAATAGTTGAGGTTCCCAACACATGGATACAACCAGGAACAATTGTCCCAGTGCCTGCGCCGTGTTAACACAGAGGCAACCAGCCCATATCATTTGAGTTCAACTGCTGTCCACCATAGGACCACTGCCAACTATGGGTCAGGACAACAACTCACTTTTACCCTGGCCACAGGGTCTATGCTGAGGGGAACATACTGTAGAAAGGCTGTGGGACTGGCGGGTGAGTCCCCAGTGCTTTGGTTTTGCTGCATCGTGGGGAATAGGATTAAAAAAGGAAGTACAGGTTTCATTTGTTTTCTACCTGGCCCCACTTAAGACTCCTAAGGACTAATCTTGGCTTCTACTGGACACAAGCACCATTGTTTTGGGTTGGCCAAAGAGTTCATTCGGAGAAGGCAATGGCACCCCACCCCAGTACTCTTGCCTGGAAAATCCATGGATGGAGGAGCCTGGTAGGCTGCAGTCCATGGGGTCGCTAAGAGTCGAGCATGACTGAGTGACTTCACTTTCACTTTTCACTTTCATGCATTGGAGAAGGAAATGGCAACCCACTCCAGTATTCTTGCCTGGAGAATCCCAGGGACAGAGGAGCCTAATGGGCTGCTGTCTATGCGGTCACACAGAGTCGGACATGACTGAAACTACTTAGCAGCAGCAGCAGCAGTAAAGAGTTCATTTGGGTTTTTCTGTAAGATGTAATGGAAAAACCTGAAATATTTTAGGCCAACCTAATATTAACCCTGTGGTCTGTTGTTTTGCCACCTCTCCTGGATTTGGCACTGGCTGTGGGCACTGAGGGTGGACAGGTGGGATGGTGCTCCTGGCCAGGACAAAGCCCACAGGCAGGGGTGGTATGATCTAGAATGCTGTTACTGCTTGTAGTCTGCTTAATGGTCATGATCTTCCCTATATTGTGTCTGTTAAACATCTCACATTTCATCCCTAGTCTGACCAGAGGGAATCTGTGCACAGTGATGGCCACACTGTAAAATGAGTCTGATTGCTGGGTGGACAGTGAGATGCTCTTGTTGCCCTCTGGACTTGTGTGGAAAACCAACATCAATGCCTGGCTTACTCTTGATACTCTTTAGCTGCTGGTGTCTGTACTGCATTTGTGGTATCTGGGTTGGCAGTGTACTCTACACACCTCACTTCAGGGATATCTCAGAAGAGGGGTAAACCAACACAGCAAAGGACATGCAGGGTATAGAGGAGTGGAGTGCACGGTTAGGTCATTCAAGATGGCTGTTTTCTTGTTCTCTGTTCATCCCCTGCTTGACCAGTCCCTGCTTCACTCACGTCATTGTCGAATCCTCTGAATCATAGGGCTTAATCAGTAACTGCCTACATACTTGCCCCCTACCCCAGCTGCTGGTTTCCCTGGTAACTGATGAGATAGCCTCTTTCTCCGCCAAGTAACAAAGATTGCCATGTCCTTCCTACCTGCCATCTGTCAGACATAGTGGGGTGTGGCTCCAGGACCTTTGTTTTGGATGTGTTCCCATCACTACATGGGAAATAGATGGAGAAACAGTGGAAACAGTGTCAGACTTTATTTTTCTGGGCTCCAAAATCACTGCAGATGGTGACTACAGCCATGAAATTAAAAGACGCTTACTCCTTGGAAGGAAAGTTATGACCAACCTAGATAGCATATTCAAAAGCAGAGACATCACTTTGCCAACAAAGGTTCGTCTAGTCAAGGCTATGGTCTTTCCTGTGGTCATGTATGGATGTGAGAGCTGGACTGTGAAGAAGGCTGAGTGCCGAAGAATTGATGCTTTTGAACTGTGGTGTTGGAGAAGACTCTTGAGAGTCCCTTGGACTGCAAGGAGATCCAACCGGTCTATTCTGAAGAGATCAGCCCTGGGATTTCTTTGGAAGGAATGATGCTAAAGCTGAAACTCCAGTATTTTGGCCACCTCATGGGAAGAGTTGACTCATTGGAGAAGACTCTGATGCTGGGAGGGATTGAGGGCAGGAGGAGAAGGGGACGACAGAGGATGAGATGGCTGGATGGCATCACTGACTCGATGAATGTGAGTCTGAGTGACCTCCGAAAGCTGGTGATGGATAGGCAGGCCTGGCATGCTGCAGTTCATGGGGTCGCAAAGAGTCGGACATGACTGAGCGACTGATCTGATCTGATCTGATTCCCAATAAGTGAAGTTGCTCAGTTGTGTCCGACTATTTGCAACCCTATGGACTGTAGCCCACCAGGCTCCTCCATCCATGGGATTTTCCAGGCAAGAGTACTGCAGTGGGTTGCCATTTCCTTCTCCAGGGGATCTTCCTGATGCAGGGACTGAACCCAGGTCTCCTGCCTTGTAGGCAGACGCCTTAATGTCTGAGCCACCAGGCGGCATGGCAAAGGAGCTGCACCCCGTATCAAAAGTAAGGAGCAACCATGACGAGATACCTCACGTCCAAGGTAAGAAAAACCTAAGTAAGACGGTAGGCACTGAGAGAGGGCTTCAGAGGACAGACAGACTGAAACCACAATCACAGAAAACTAGCCAGTCTGATCACATGGACCACAGCCTTGTCTAACTCAGTGAAACTGAGCCATGCTGTGTGGGGCCACCCACGACAGACAGGTCATGGTGGAGAGGTCTGACAGAACGTGGTCCACTGGAGGGCAAACCACTTCAGTATTCTTGCTTTTAGAACCCCTTGAACAGTATGAAAAGGCAAAAAGATAGGACACTGAAAGATGAACTCCCCAGGTCAGTAGGTGCCCAATATGCTACTGAAGATAGGTGGAGAAATAACTCCAGAAACAACGAAGATATGGAGCTACAGCAAAAACAACACCCAGTTGTGGATGGGTGATAGAAGCAAGGTCCAATGCTGTAAAGAACAATATTGCATAGGAACCTGCAGTGTTAGGTTCATGAACCAAGGCAAATTGGAAGTGGTCAAATAGGAGATGGCAAGAGTGAACATTGACATTCTAGCAGTCAGCGAACTAAGATGGAGTGGAATGGGTGAATTTAACTCAGATGACCATTATATCTACTTCTGTGGGCAGGAATCCCTTAGAAGAAATGGAGTGGCCATCATGGTCAACAAAGGAGTCCAAAATGCAGTACTTGGATGTAATCTCAAAAATGACAGAATGATCTCTGTTTCCAAGGCAAGCCATTCAATATCATGGTAATCCAAGTCTATGCCCTGACAAGTAATGCTGAAGAAACTGAAGTTGAATGGTTCTATGAAGACCTACAAGACCTTTTAGAACTAACACCCCAAAAAGATGTCCTTTTCATTATAGGGGACTGGAATGCAAAAGTAGAAAGTCAAGAAACACCTGGGGGTAACAGGCAAATTTGGCCGTGGAGTACAGAATGAAGTAAGGCAAAGGCTAAGAGGGTTTTGCCAAGAGAACACACTAGTCATAGCAAACACCTTCTTCCAACAATACAAGAGAAGTCTCTACACATGGACATCACCAGATGGCCAACACTGAAATCAGACTGATTATATTCTTTGCAGCCAAAGATGGAGAAGCTCTATACAATCAGCAAAAACATGACTGGGAGCTGACTGTGGCTCAGATCATGAACTCTTTTATTGCCAAACTCAGACTGAAATTGAAGAAAGTGGGGAAAACCACTAGACCATTCATGTTTGATCTAAATCAAATACCTTATGAATATACAGTGAAAGTGAGACATAGATTTAAGGGACTAGATCTGATAGACAGAGTGCCTGATGAACTGTGGACTGAGATGCGTGACACTGTAGAGGAAACAGGGATCAAGACCATCCCCAAGAAAAACAAATGCAAAAAGGCAAAATGGTTGTTTGAGGAGATCTTATAAATAGCTGTGAAAACAAAAGTGAAAAGCAAAGGAGAAAAGGAAAGATATAAGCATCTGAATGCAGAGTTCCAAAGAATAGCAAGGAGAAATAAGAAAGGCTTCCTCAGTGATCAGTGCAGAGAAATAGAGGAAAACATTAGAATGTGAAAGACTAGAGAGCTCTTCAAGAAAATTAGAGATACCAACGGAACATTTCACGCAAAGATGGGCTCAATAAAGGACAGAAATGGGATGGACCTAACAGAAGCAGAAGATATTGAGAAGTGATGGCAAGAATACACAGAAGAACTATACAAAAAAGATCTTCACGACCCAGATAATCACAATGGTGTGATCACTCACCTAGCCAGACATTCTGGAATGTGAAGTCAGGTGGGCCTTAGAAAGCATCACTATGAACAAAGCTAGTGGAGGTGATGGAATTCCAGTTGAGCTATTTCAAATCCTGAAAGATGATGTTATGAAAGTGCTGCACTCGATGTGTCAGCAAATTTGGAAAACTCAGCAGTGGCCACAGGACTGGAAAAGATCAGTTTTCGTTCCAATCCCAAAGAAAGGTAATGCCAAAGAAAGCTCAAACTATCGCACAATTGCACTCATCTCACATGCTAGTAAAGTAATGCTCAAAATTCTCCAAGCCAGGCTTCAGCAATACGTGAACCATGAAATTCCAGATGTTCAAGCTGGTTTTTGAAAAGGCAGAGGAACCGGAGATCAAATTGCCAACATCCACTGGATCATGGAAAAAGCAAGAGAGTTCCAGAAAAACATTTATTTCTGCTTTATTGACGATGCCAAAGCCTTTGACTGTGTAGATCACAATAAACTGTGGAAAATTCTGAAAGAGATGGGAATATCAGGCCACCTGACCTGCCTCTTGAGAAACCTCTATGCAGGTCAGGAAGCAACAGTTAGAACTGAACATGGAACAACAGACTGGTTCCAAATCGGGAAAGGAGTACATCAAGGCTGTATATTGTCACCCTGCTTATTTAACTTATATGCAGAGTACATCATGAGAAACGCTGGGCTGGAAGAAACACAAGCTGGAATCAAGATTGCTGGGAGAAATATCAATAACCTCAGATATGCAGATGATACCACCCTTATGGCAGAAAGTGAAGAGGAACTCAAAAGCCTCTTGATGAAAGTGAAAGAAGAAAGTGAAAAAGTTGGCTTAAAGCTCAACATTCAGAAAACTAAGATCATGGCATCTGGTCCCATCACTTCATGGCAAATAGATTGATAAACAGTGGAAACAGTTGTTGATTTTATTTTTCTGGGCTCCAAAATCACTGCAGATGGTGACTGCAGCCATGAAATTAAAAGACGCTTACTCCGTGGAAGGAAAGTTATGATCAACCTAGTCAGCATATTCAAAAGCAGAGACATTACTTTACCAACAAGGGTCCATCTAATCAAAGCTATGGTTTTTCCAGTAGTCATATAGATGTGAAAGTTGGACTATAAAGAAAGCTGAGCACCGAAATATTGATACTTTTGAACTGTGATGTTGGAGAAGACTCTTGAGAATCCCTTGGACTGCAAGGAGATCCAACCAGTCTATCTTAAAGGAGATCAGTCCTGGGTGTTCATTGGAAGGACTGATACTGAAGCTGAAACTCCAGTACTTTGGCCACCTGATGGGAAGAGCTGACTTATTTGAAAAGACTCTGATGCTGGGAAAGATTGAGGGCAGGAAGAGAAGGGGACGACAGAGGTTGAGATGGTTGGATGGCATTGCCGACTCAATGGACATGTGTTTGGGTGAATTCTGGAAGTTGGTGATAATAGGGAGGCCTGGAGTGCTGCGGTTCATGGGGTTGCAAAGAGTTGAACACGACTGAGGAACTGAACTGAATTCCCAATAAGGTGTTAATGTCTCTGTTGCTGTCTCTGGGCTCTTTCAGTCTCCAGGCTGAGCAACTCCAAGGGTTGGGGGTCACAGGGTACAGCCCAAGAGGTGTTTTCTTGTGGTTGGAATTGTGAACCATATGCTGAAAACCAGGCTTCCTATTTCACCTGCTCCTCTTGGCGCTGGCAGAGGAGCAGGCCAGCCTGGACTGTAAACACCTGGGAGGTAATTTGTATCAAAAACACTTTGTGATTTTGTTATAGAAGGTCACATAGACTCTTCCAATTTTCTGGGAAGCAGAGCTTCTCTCACAGCATTTTTCCCTCTTATTTCCCTGTTTTTAGCCCAACCCGTCAAGTTATACGGAAATAAAACAGGTCATTCTAGCCCATTTGCTACCTGGGAGACAGTCTGCATGGTCTTCAGTGGAGTAGCTGTCACCTGGGGCTTGAGGTTTTGGCAACCAAGATTCTGGATATGACTTATTCCAAATCCTCTAAATCTTATCTCCTAGGTTTTCACAGATACAGGCTCAGAAAATATTCCATTACCTCCTTTTATACAGTCAGACTTAAGTTCACTTATGTTCATACCATTCTTTACTCTTAGTAAACTGATTTTCTCCCAGTTTTCCTCCCCCTAATATAATAGAAATAATTCTTGAGAAAACAGTTTGTCATTGAAACGGAATATAACTTTTTCAGTCGCCTTTAAGATTCAACTATAGAAATATGAATTTCCCTCTAACCTTCTAACCCTCTATTCAGAAAGGACTTGGGGCTGTCTGACTTTGTGTTTTGTATCCTCCTTTATAATACTTTTGTAACTCTGGCTTCCTCATCTTCTTGCATGAAGAAACCAAACCTTATTTCTAAAGACATAGATTTCCAGTCTTCTAACCAGAAACACTGGGTTATTCTCACTTTCAAACACTGAAAACTTCATCTCTTTATTATAGTCTTTGTTCTTGCTTCTCCTAGAGTTTAGGTGCCTGTCATTCTTTCATTTGCCCAACTCTTTCTCAGAAATCCTTAGAGTTCTTTGGATCCTATGGAGACTGTATTGTAAATTCAATGACTATGGACCTTCTTCTAGGGAAAGCATTCATTCACATCTCTATGCTATGCTATACTATGCTAAGTCACTTCAGTCATGTCCGACTCTGTGTGACCCCATAGACGGCAGCCCACCCGGCTCCCTTGTCCCTGGGATTCTTCAGGCAAGAACACTGGAGTGGGTTGCCATTGCCTTCTCCAATGCATGAAAGTGAAAAGAGAAAGTGAAGTCGCTCAGTCGTGTCCGACTCCTAGCGACCCCATGGACTGCAGTCTACCAGGCTCCTCCATCCATGGGATTTTCCAGGCAAGTGTACTGGAGTGGGGTGCTATTGCCTTCTCCGTCACATCTCTACAGATGTTCAACTTCTGCTAAGGAAATTGTTTATACTCTATCTTCAAAGTGTAAAGGATTCCATTAGAAATTTCCTACATAATGAATATACTCAACCAAACATAAGAGAAAAGCACACTGATTACCTTTATGTGAGAAAGGAAAAGTGTCTTTAGAATGAAAGAAAGATCACAGATGTATTAGTTTACTGAGACTGCCATAACAAAGTAACACAAACTTGGTGGTGTGTATAACAATAGAAATGTATTCCCTTATTGTTCTGCAGGCCAGAAGTCCAAAATCCAGGTGTTGGCAGGATTGTCTTTGCTCTTGCAGAGAGCCTTGGCTGTCGCTGCGTTCCCTCCAAGCCCAGTCTGCACTGTGTGTCCCTTATGAGGACTCTTGTCTTTGGATTTAGGGCCCACAGAGACAGCCCAAGGGACTCTCATTATCTCAAAACCTGGAGTTAATGCCCACTACAAAAGACCTTTTTTCTACATAAGGTCACACTTACAGGTTCTGGCAACTAGATGTGGACATAAGATTTGGGAGCCACCACTCAGGAAGCAGGGAGCTTCTTAAGAGCAGTTCTTCTGGTACTTATTGAATCTTTAGCTACACAGGCTCCTATTCTTTTCAGATCTGGGGATGCCATGCCTCTTCCCAGTTTGATCACATAGATGTTTCCTAAATGGAAAAGAGGATGGAGTTTGGATTTAGATGGTGTGACATTTTAGACTAAGTTTCATTGATTTCTAAACTGTGTGACCTTGGGGAAGTTACCCTAAACTTTAATTGTATAATTTTGAAATGGGATTAATATCAACTTCAGAATAACTGGGGGTTAGCTGAAATAACACAATGCATGCATGTGTTAGAATGCTTTTGGTTGCAAGAAAATTAATACAGTTTCACCCAAAACTTTCACAACATTGTTTATTAATCCTCTATATATCTATGTGATCAAACTGGAAAGGGGCACATGGCATCCCCGGATCTGAAAAGGTTAGGAGCCTCTGTAGCTAAAGATTAATCCTCTATGCTGCTGCTGCTAAGTCGCTTCAGTCGTATCCGACTCTGTGCGACCCCATAGATGGAAGCCCACCAGGCTCCCCCATCCCCGGGATTCTCCAGGCAAGAACACTGAAGTGGGTTGCCATTTCCGTCTCCAATGCATGAAAGTGAAAAGTGAAAGCGAAGTCGCTCAGTCGTGTCTGACTCTTAGCGACCCCATGGACTGCAGCCTACCAGGCTCCTCCATCCGTGGGATTTTCCAGGCAAGAGTACTGGAGTGGGGTGCCATCGCCTTCTCTGTAATCCTCTATACTTTTAATTTAAAAATTAAAAGTTAAAAACTAAAAAATTACAGTGTCTTAAATGAAAGTGTTAGTTGCTCAGTCATGACCAACTCTTTGCGACCCCATGAACTATAGCCCAGGAGGCTCCTCTGTCCATGGATTTCTCGAGGTAAGAATACTGGAGATGGGTTGCTATTTCCTTCTCCAGGGGATCTTCCTGACCCAGGGATTGAACCTGTGTCTCTGTGTCTCCCGCATTGGTAGGCAGATTCTTTACCACTAGTGCCACCTGGGAAGCCCCTTCGATGGAAAGGTTATTTTATTAAGTTTAGAGAGAAGTTATCCCAGGATTGATTTGGCAACTCAGGTTCAAGCCATCTTTTGCTCTATTGTCTTGTGTGTGGTAATGTTTTCTCCATGGACACCAAGTGGGTGATATTTAATAAAACCCCTATTAAGGATGCTGTGATGTATTACCCAACTAGATCTCCCTTGGGACCAAGGCACTCAGATGCCAGAAGTGTTGGCCTCTGATGCCTTATAACTGGCTCCTGCTGCCAGAATGCCCTTGGCTGAAGGAGGCTGGTTCACCCAAGTTTACACCCACTCCCGGGGAGCAGCTCATATCCAGTGTTGGTCAATGTGAGAGATACAAAATTCTAATCCTCTTGCTGAATAGGGACAGACTATCAGGGGCATTCCAGCTCCATAGCTCCTAATGGGCAGAGGCCTTTGCAACTGCATCATAGTTCAAATTCTCCCTCTGCCCAACCCTGCTTTCTTCACTGGTCACAGGCATTATTCCAGAGAGTACCCCTCACTCAACCTCCTGCATGAAAATCTCAGAGTCTCACTATGTGCTTCATGGGCACGTCTGTCTGTGATACCAGTAGTATAGGAAGGGGGCTTTAAAATGAGGGTTTAGGAACTGGGCCACCTGTTGGCCAGCTGGCAATGAGCCCCTGGAGTGTTATAGTCACATAATTGTTAAAACTTCTACCAGAGTTGAATTAGGTTGAGATACTAGAGGAAGGGAATTTACTAGTAGGGGCAATATCTCAGGTGCTTGAGAGATTTGGGGAAAATAATTATAAGGATAATGGAATCTGGATGGGTGTTGCTGGAGACTGTTAGCATATTAAGAAAGACAATAAGGCAAAGTGTGAAAGCAAGAGGGACTCCTTGGCAGCATATAGAGACACAGCCAGATGGCAGAAAAAATTAGGATTGGGCCCAGGACTTAGAAAAGCAGAGCTCTAAGAAAGAAAGAAAGTTTTCAACACTGATAGAGTTGCCACACCAGCATTAGGGTCCTGATACATCTGAAATCTTGAACCCTTAGATCTCCTGCAATTCTCTGGGCCTGCAACAGTGATATATTCTTCCCCATTAAAAGCTGGGACTGTGCCCGTTGCTTGAAGATAGCATAGAGATTTCTGCCTGGTGAGGAAACACATGCCTGCTTGAGTTCTATCCCACCTCCCCTCCTGGCTACCAGGCCTATAAATAGGATCAAGTCACAGCATAAACCAGCCAGAGACATGCTGGGCCTGCTATGAGAGGAAAGAAATTATAGGCCAAAAGTGTAGCAAAGACTAAATATATAAAGGAGCCAGAGGATTATACACGGGGCTTGATACTGAAGGTGCTTATGGGATAAAGGAGGAAAAGAAGTGGTTTCCATTCACATGAGATAGATCATTGTGTACATTTATGGGTTTGCCCTAGGATTAAATTAACTCTCTTACTATTTGTATTATGACTTGGACCATCTGTACATTCCTCAAAACATCACATTAGTTCATTGTATCCACGATACCATGTTAGTTGGACTGGAAGAGTAAGACGTGACATTTGTTCTCTGGAGAATGCTAGACAGACCCATCACAGGCCTACCATATTGGTGAGGTTTTTAGGAACCCAGTGGTCTAGGGCAAAATCTGTCCCACCACCTATTTTTGTAAATTTTAATTAGGACACAGTCAGGTCCATTTGCTTATATAGGTCATGGTTGTTTTCATGTTACAATGGTTACAATGGCAGAGTTGAGTAGTTATCACAGGTTATCTGGCCCACAAAGTCTTAAAATATTTGCTCCGGCCCAGCAAATGTTTCCGATCTTTAGTCTTGGGCATTCCAGGACATCCCTTCAAAAATAAAGAACATATTACTGCACTTTAAATTTTCTACCACTAAGAAGAAAACAGTGCCTTGTAATTTTAGAGGCATTATATTTCACTGAAAGTGGAAGTGTTAGTCGATCAGTTGTGTCTGACTCTTTGAGACCCCACAGAGTGTAGCCCACTAGGCTCTTCTGTCCATGGGATTCTCCAGGCAAGAATACTGCAGTGGATAGCCATTCCCTTCTTCAGGGAATCTTCCCAACCCAAAGATGTAAGATGCATTGCAGGCGGATGCTTTACCACTGAGCCAACAGGAAAGCCCTATATTATACTGGGCTATCCCATTGGGAATATTCATCCAACCCATTTACTGAGTGATAAGGAAGGCTTCCTGTTTTGCATGAGGCCCAGAGAAGTAAAAGGCTATGTAGCAGGTTCAGGCTGTACAAATATTCCTGCTACTTGGGCCATATGAGTCAGCAGACTCTGTGACATAAGAGGAGTCGTTAATTGTGGAAGATATGGGACTTGTGGTAAGTCCCAGTAGGAAAATGACCGATAGACTCAGAATTCTAGAGAAGGTCTATCCTATCTGTAGCAGAGAATTACTCATCATTTGAAAAATAGCCCCCAGTGTGTTACTAAGTCTTGTTGAAGATGAATGTCTGACTAAGAAACAACAAGAGACTTTGGTGAAGCTAGTTGCTCATTATGAGCTGGTTTATATTAAACTTGTCAAGTATTAGGGTCTGGCATCCTAGCAGCAATTTTTGTAAGACAGAGATTATGGACCCAGGATTAGGCACAAGTTGGCCTAAAGAGCACAAGAAAGGCACATAGCATCAACATCCATGTCATACACCACTGCTTCAGTACCTCTCATGGCCGTAAGAGCCACCCTCTTATGACAGTGGTGAAGGGAAACTCTTGTAATGAATAAAGCTTTAAGAAATGCACCAAAGTTTCATCTACTTTGGGGAGGAGGGGGTGGGAAAAGTGGCATTCAGTTCAGTTCGGTTCAGTTCAGTTCAGTCGCTCAGTTGTGTCCGAATCTTTGTGAACCCATGAACTGCAGCACGACAGGCCTCCCTGTCCATTACCAACTCCTGGTTTCACCCAAACCCATGTCCATTGAGTCGGTGATGCCATCCAACCATCTCACCCTCTATCATCCTCTTCTCCTCCTGCCCTCAATCTTTCCCAGTATCAGGGTCTTTTCAAATAAGTTAACTCTTCGAAGGCATGAGGTGGCCAAAGTACTGGAGTTTCAGCTTCAACATCAGTCCTTCCAATGAACACCCAGGACTGATCTCCTTTAGGATGGACATGTTGGACCTCCTTGCAGTCCAAGAGATTCTCGAGAGTCTTCTCCAACATCACAGTTCAAAAGCATCAATTCTTCAGCACTCAGCTCTCTTCACAGTCCAACTCTCACATCCATACATGAGTACTGGAAAAACCATAGCCTTGACTATATGGACCTTTGTTAGCAAAGTAATGTCTCTGCTTTTTAATATGCTGACTAGGTTGGTCATAACTTTCCTTCCAAGGAGTAAGTGTCTTTTAATTTCATGGCTGCAATCACCATCTACAGTGATTTTGGAGCCCCCAAAATAAAGTCAACCACTGTTTCCACTGTTCCCCAACTACTTGCCATGAAGTGATGGGACCGGATGCCATGATCTTAGTTTTCTGAATGTTGAGTTTTAAGCCAACTTTTTCACTCTCCTCTTTCATTTTCATCAAGAAGCTTTTTAGTTCTCCTTCACGTTCTGCTGTAAGGGTGGTGTCATCTGCATATCTGAGGTTATTGATATTTCTCCCGGCAATCTTGATTCCAGCTTGTGCTTTTTCAAGCCCAGACTTTCTCATGATGTACTCTGAATATAAGTTAAATAGGCAGGGTGACAATATACAGCCTTGACGTACTCCTTTCCTTATTTGGAACCAGTCTGTTGTTCCATGTTCAGTTCTAACTGTTGCTTCCTGACCTGCATAGAGGTTTCTCAAGAGGCAGGTCAGGTGGCCTGATATTCCCATCTCTTTCAGAATTTTCCACAGTTTATTGTGATCCACACAATCAAAGGTTTTGGCATAGTCAATAAAGCAGAAATAGATGTTTTTATGGAACCCTCTTGCTTTTTCCATGATCCAGCGGATGTTGGCAATTTGATCTCTGGTGCCTCTGCCTTTTCTAAAACCAGCTTATGGTAAAAGCAACACAATATTGTAAAGTTAAGCAAAATAAAATTTAATTTAAAAAAAAAATAAAATCAGCTTGAAAGTTTGGAAGTTCACGGTTCATGTATTGCTGAAGCCTGGCTTGGAGAATTTTGAGCATTACTTTACTAGCGTGGGGAGAAGGCAATGGCACCCCACTCCAGTACTCTTTCCTGGAAAATCCCATGGACAGAGGAGCTTGGTAGGCTGCAGTCCATGGGATCACAAAGAGTCGGACACGACTGAGCGACTTCACTTTCACTTTTCACCTTCGTGCACTGGAGAAGACAATGGCAACCCACTCCAGTGTTCTTGCCTGGAGAATCCCAGGGACGGTGAAGCCTGGTGGGCTGCAGTCCATGGGGTCGCGAAGAGTCGGACACGACTGAGCGACTTCACTTACTAGCGTGGGAGATGAGTGCAATTGTGTTGTAGTTTGAGCATTCTTTGGCATTGCCTTTTTTCGGATTGGAATGAAAACTGACCTTTGTAAGTCCTGTGGCCACTGCTGAGTTTTCCAAATTTGCTTACACATTGAGTGCAGCACTTTCACAACATCATATTTTAGGATTTGAAAGAGCTCAACTGGAATTCCATCACCTCCACTAGCTTTGTTCATAGTGATGCTTTCTAAGGCCCACTTGACTTCACATTCCAGGATGTCTGGATGTGAGTGATCAAACCATTGTGATTACCTGGGTCGTGAAGATCTTTTTTGTATAGTTCTTCTGTGTATTCTTGCCGCCTCTTCTTAATATCTTCTGCTTCTGTTAGGTCCATACCATTTCTGTCCTTTATTGAGCCCATCTTTGCATGAAATGTTCCCTTGGTATTTCTAATTTTCTTGAAGAGATCTCTAGTTTTTCCTATTCTGTTGTTTTCCTCTATGTTTTTGCATTGATCGTTGAGGAAGGCTTTCTTATCTCTCCTTGCTATTCTTTGGAACTCTGCATTCAGATGGGAATATCTTTCCTTTTCTCCTTTGCTTTTTGTTTCTCTCCTTTTCACAGCTACTTGTAAGGCTTCCTCAGACAGCCATTTTGCTTTTTTGCATTTCTTTTTCTTGGGGATGATCTTGATCCCTGTCTCCGTACAATGTCACGAACATCCTTCCATAGTTCATCAGGCACTGTGTCTAACAGATCTAGTCCCTTAAATCTATTTCTCACTTCCACTGTATAGTCATAAGGGATTTGATTTAAGTCATACCTAAATGGTCTAGTGGTTTTCCCCACTTTCTTCAATTTCAGTCTATATTTGGCAATAAGGAGTTCATGATCTGAGCCACAGTCAGCTCTCAGTCATGTTTTTGCTGACTGTATAGAGCTTCTCCATCTTTGGCTGCAAAGAATATAATCAGTCTGATTTTGGTGTTGACCATCTGGTGATGTCCATGTGTAGAGTCTTCTCTTGTGTTGTTGGAAGAGGCTGTTTGCTATGACCAGTGTGTTTTCTTGGCAGAACTCTATTAGCCTTTGCCCTGCTTCATTCTGTACCAAATTTGCCTGTTACTCCAGGTGTTTCTTGACTTCCTACTTTTGCATTCCAGTCCCCTATAATGAAAAGGACATCTTTTTTGGGTGTTAGTTCTAAAAGGTTTTGTAGGTCTTCATAGAACCATTCAACTTCAGCTTCTTCAGCATTACTTGTCGGGGCATAAACTTGGATTACCATGATATTGAATGGCTTGCCTTGGAATCGAACAGAGATCATTCTGTCATTTTTGAGATTACATCCAAGTACTGCATTTTGGATTCCTTTGTTGACTATGATCTACTACTGTGGGATTCCTGCCCACAGAAGTAGATATAATGGTCATCTGAGTTAAATTCACCCATTTCAGTCCATCTTAGTTCGCTGATTCCTAGAATGTCGATGTTCACTTTGCCGTCTCCTGCTTGACCACTTCCAATTTGCCTTGACTCATGGCCCTAACATTCCAGGTTCCTATGCAATATTGATCTTTATAGCATTGAGCCTTGCTTGTATCACCAGTCCCATCCACAACTGGGTATTGTTTTTGCTTTGGCTCCATCCCTTCATTCTTTCTGGAGTTATTTTTCCACCAATCTCCAGTAGCATATTGGGCACCTACTGATCTGGGGAGTTTATCTTTCAGTGTCCTATCTTTTGCCTTTTCATACTGTTCACTCTCAAAGAAAGGCAATGCCAAAGAATGCTCAAATACCACACAATTCCACTCATCTCACATGCTAGTAAGGTAATGCTCAAAATTCTCCAAGCCAGGCTTCAGCAATATGTGAACTGTGAAATTCCAGATGTTCAAGCTGGTTTTAGAAAAGGCAGAGGAACCAGAGATTAAATTGCCAACATCTGCTGGATCATCAAAAAAGCAAGAGGGTTCCAGAAAAACATCTATTTCTGCTTTATTGACGATGCCAAAACCTTTGACTGTGTGGATCACAATAAACTGTGGAAAATTCTGGAAGAGATGGGAATACCAGACCACCTGACCTGCCTCTTGAGAAACCTCTATGCAGGTCAGGAAGCAAAAATTAGACCTGAACATGGAACAACAGACTGGTTCCAAATAAGGAAAGGAGTACGTCAAGGTACTCCAGGGTGTATATTGTCACCCTGCTTATTTAACTTATATGCAGAGTACATCATGAGAAAGGCTGGGCTTGAAAAAGCACAAGCTGGAATCAAGATTGCCGGGAGAAATATCAATAACCTCAGATATGCAGATGACACCACCCTTACAGCAGAACGTGAAGGAGAACTAAAAAGCTTCTTGATGAAAATGAAAGAGGAGAGTGAAAAAGTTGGCTTAAAACTCAACATTCAGAAAACTAAGATCATGGCATCCGGTCCCATCACTTCATGGCAAGTAGTTGGGGAAACAGTGGAAACAGTGGTTGACTTTATTTTTGGGGGCTCCAAAATCACTGTAGATGGTGATTGCAGCCATGAAATTAAAAGACGCTTACTCCTTGGAAGGAAAGTTATGACCAACCTAGATCGCATATTAAAAAGCAGAGACATTACTTTGCCAACAAAGGTCCATCTAGTTTAGGCTATGGTTTTTCCAGTGGTCATGTATGGATGTGAGAGTTGGACTGTGAAGAAAGCTGAGCGCCGAAGAATCGACGCTTTTGAACTGTGATGTTGGAGAAGACTCTTGAGAGTCCCTTGGACTGCAAGGAGATCCAATCAGTCCATTCTGAAGGAGATCAGTCCTGGGTATTCTTTGGAAGGAATGATGCTAAAGCTGAAACTCCAGTACTTTAGCCACCTTATGCAAAGAGGTCACTCATTGGAAGAGACTCTGATGCTGGGATGGATTGGGGGCAGGAGGAGAAAGGGATGACAGAGGATGAGATGGCTGGATGGCATCACCGACTCGATGGATGTGAGTTTGAGTGAACTCTGAGAGTTGGTGATGGACAGAGAGCCCTGGTGTGCTGCAATTCATGGGTTTGTAAAGAGTTGGACATGACTGAGCGACTGAACTGAACTGAACTGAACTGTTCACTCCAGTGGTCCACTGGAGAAGGGAATGGCAAACCACTTCAGTAGTCTTTCCTTGAGAGCCCTATGAACAGTATGAAAAGGCAAAAAGATAGGACATAAAAGTGGCTTTAGGTAATATAAACTGCTGTGCTGCGTGCTCATTTGTGTCTGACTCTTTGCAAGTTCATGGACTGTAGCCCACTAGGCTCCTCTATCCATAGAATTTTCCAGGCAAGAATGCTTGAGATGGTTGCTATTTCCTCCTCTAAGGGATCCTCCCAAACCAGGGATTGAACCCAAGTCTCCTGTGTCTCCTTGGAAGCCCCTCAGTGGCAAATGGCTGGATTGGTTGGTAAGGATTCTGGAAAGAGGAAGGTCAGAAGGCTGAGGAGAAAAAAGAGGCTTATGAATGGATCTATGTATATTAATCATGTTTTAAATTTTCTGTATTTTATGTTTTAACATCTTGGTAGCCTTAAAGACCCAGAGAAATATTGCTTCTCCTACAGAAAGCTAGTACCTAAAGATAGAAAAAGGGCCAACTTCTTTTGACTTTCCCTACTGATAGAATAAAAATAATGCATTCAGTATGGGAGGGGTGGAAACCAACCAACTTACTTAACAGCATGCCTCTCATATGCATATCAATCACCTCCTTATTGATCCCTGAAACACCCAGCCCATATTTCCCCTGCTATATATATCATTTCAAGGCCAGGAACCAGAGATCTAGAGACAGCTCCTGTGCCCCAAAGCCTGATGGGATTATTCAAAAAAGTCAACCTTAACTACTTACTCTGCCCTGCCTTTCCAGTGTTTCAGTTCAATTCAGTTGCTCAGTTGTGTCCAACTATTTGTGACCCCATGGACTGCAGCATGCCAGGCTTCCCTGTCCATCACCAACTCTTGAAGCTTGCTCAAACTCATGTCCATAGAGTTGGTGATGCCATCCAACCACCTCATTCTGTATTGTCCCTTTCTCCTCCCGCCTTCAGTCTTTCCTAGCATTAGGAAACACTTTTCAAATGAGTCAGCTCTTCGAATCAGGTGGCCAAACTATTGGAGTTTCAGGTTCAACATCAGTCCTTCCAATGAACACCCAGGACTGATCTCCTTTAGAATGGACTGGTTGGATCTCCTTGCAGTCCAAGGGACTCTCAAGAGTGTTCTCCAACATCACAGTTCAAAAGCATCGATTCTTCCTCACTCAGCTTTCTTCATAGTCCAACTCTCACATCCATACATGACCACTGGAAAGACCATGGCCTTGACTAGACAGATCTTTGTTGACAAAGTAATGTCTCTGCTTTTTAATATGCTGTCTAAGTTGGTCATAGTTTTTCTTCCAAGGAGCAAGCGTCTTTTAATTTCATGGCTGCAATCACCATCTGCAGTGATTTTGGAGCCCAAGAAGATAAAGTCTGTCACTGTTTCCATTGTTTCCCCATTTTTTGCCATGAAGTGATGGGACCGGATGCCATGATCTTAGTTTTCTGAATGTTGAGCTTTAAGCCAACTTTTTCACTTTCCTCTTTCACTTTCATCAAGAGGCTCTTTGGTTCCTCTTTGCTTTCTGCCATAAGGGTGGTGTCATCTGGATATCTGAGTTTATTGATATTTCTCCCGGCAATCTTGATTCCAGCTTGTGCTTCATCCAGCCTGGCATTCCTCATGATGTACTCTGCATAGAAGTTAAATAAGCATGGTGACAATATACATCCTTGACATGCTCCTTTCCCAATCTGGAACCAGTCCATTGTTCCATTGGAGAAGGAAATGGCAACCTACTCCGCTATTCTTACCTGGAGAATCCCATGGACCGAGGAGCCTGGTGGGCTGCCATCTATGGGGTCTCACAGTCAGACAGCAGTAGCAGCAGCCTTTGTTCCATTTTAAGTTCTAACTGTTGTTTCTTGACCTGCATACAGATTTCTCAGGAGGCAGGTTAGGTGGTCTGGTATTCCCATCTCTTTCAGAATTTTCCACAGTTTATTGTGATTCACACACTCAAAGACTTTGGCATAGTCAATAAAGCAGAAGTAGATGTTTCTCTGGAACTCTCTTGCTTTTTCTATGATCCAACAGATGCTGGCAATTTGATCTCTATTTCTCTGCCTTTTCTAAATCTAACTTGCACATCTGGAAGTTCTCAGTTCATGTACCATTGAAGCCTAGCTTGGAGAATTTTGAGCATTACTTCGCTAGTGTGTGAGATGAGTGCAATTGTGCGATAGTTTGAACATTCTTTGGCATTGCCTTTCTTTGGGATTGGAATGAAAACTGACCTTTTCCAGTCCTGTGGCCACTGCCGAGTTTTCCAGATTTCCTGGCATATAGAGTGTAGCACTTTCACAGCATCATCTTTTAAGATTTGAAACAGCTTAGCTGGAATTCCATCACCTCCAGTTCTTACCACAACAAAACCTGGGCTTTTCTCAACCTTCTGCTTCTGCATCCTGACTGAAACTTATGATGTTTCCACTGTGGCCCTGCATGGCATGCCCCCTTTTCTCAGGAAATGTCGGTACTAAAATTCTTCTTTCAATGGCATTGACCTCTTCATGTTGTCACTCAGTCATCTTTATAATTTAAAACCTGGACACAAGTCTCTGTGGGAATGGTCATTAAATATGAATATTTTTGTATTGCATATAATATCTACCAAAGGGTATCAACCATGGAAGAGTCACTGGCCAATCAAGTGGACAGAATGACTTTACCAGTTGATGTCACCCAGCCTCTGTCATTGGCAATCCCAGTGCTGACACAGTGAGCTCATGAATAGCGTAGTCATGGTGGCAGGGGTGGAGGCTATGCATGAGTCCCAAAGCATTGGATCTGCTCTCCATTACTGATCATAACTGTTGCTAGCAAATATCCAACTTTCTAGTAGTAGAGACCAATATCAAGTGAGACATTTATGGGTCAGATGCTTAAGAAGACTAATCAGCTGCTTGGCAGCAAACTGAATACATGGACCCCTTTTACTCTGAAAGGAGCAATGACTTATCTTAACTAGAATTGATATGAGTTTCCTTTCTGTGCCAATGGGGACTCAGCCAGCAGCTCTGTCCAAGAGCTTATACAATCTCGAATAACATTACTCAGATCTCGGGACCAAAATACCTACTTTAAAGGAGATGTGGCAGTTTGTAAGTGACCACATGATCTACTTGTCCTAGCACATAGTGTATCATCCAGAAGCTGCTGGCCTAACAGAGGGATGAAGTGGTTTTTAAAGGCACAACTGCAGCTCCAGGTTGGAGAAAATACTATGTGATAATGGGGTATCTTCCTCTAGGATGTAGTACAGTCCCTAAATATTTGATTCTTCTGTGGTGCTATGTCCTCCAAAGGTAGAACACGTGGATCTGGTAAACAAAGGAAAAGTGGAAATGGCCCCACTTACCATCATTCCTAGAGACTCACTTGGGTAGTTCATGCTTTCCCATCCCCTCAGCCCTAGCCTCTGGTTATGTAGCAGTTCTATTCATAGGAGATGCTTCTACCAGGGGTTTAAAGTGAGAGTAATTTAAAGTGAAAGCTACAGGGTTGTACAATAAGCAAACTCGACAATTCTCAAGGAAAGCAGCTGTTTCCAGCCCACTGCACAGCCGAGAGAGAATCATAATCAGACCGAAACCACAGGACATTCATGAAGGGGAAATGACATTGTGCAACGTGACAATGCTGTGAGTTTAATTGAATGGTGGAGAGAAGCAGTTACACATATAAATCAAATAATTGGATTCTTAGAAAATCAAAGATATTGAGTGCTGAAATAAAGTTCTAGTTAGACATGTTTATTTTATATGGGAGGCAGTTGAAGCAAGAGAGTTTATGAGACTGGTACAAGGTCTTGCAGGTAATTCAATAGCAGATCCTGACCCTCAGTCCAGTGTTCCCTCCATCCTCCACTGTGGATTCATAGCTCCAGTTTTCCTTTTTATAACTGTGTGCAGATTTGGCCAATATGAACTTACTCTGCATTCTACCAGCACACAATACAAAAGGCTGTTGAATAACTTACAGACATTCTAGTGGCTGGGAGAAGTCACCTTAGTATTAAAAATTCATTATAAAATCAGCCCAAATAGACAATTAAACAGACTGATGTCAACCTAATTGGCTCAAATTAATGAATGCAGATCTATTTTTAAACTTTATTTAAAGAATTTTTTTCCTGTTTGTTATTGACCCACACTTGTCTTCATTAAAAATGACAAAAGTATCAGAGGTCTCCCTTTCGTTGGTCTCACAAAACTGTTTCGAATGTCATTGACTGTTCATTTTGGATTAGGAACTGGATGCATTAATATTTAGAATGCACAAAATGCCTCAGACTAACATCTCTAGGTCTTTGGGGACCAATGAAAGCTTATATACATTTTGCTCAGCACATTTCCCTTAACTCAGCATAACAATTTTTTCATGGAGCTTAAATAATGCAAGTTTTCTCCTTTTATGTGCCCTTATGAAGATAAAGCATCTGGAACCACCCAATATCCAAGGACCTAAGAAGTAAATCATTTTATCTTTCAGCAATATTCAGTTCAGTTCAGTTGCTCAGTCGTGTCCAACTCTTTGCAACCCCATGAATCGCAGCACGCCAGGGCTCCCTGTCCATCACCAACTCCCGGAGTTCATTCAAACTTACATCCATCAAGTCGGTGATGCCATCCAGCCATCTCATCCTCTGTCATCCCCTTCTCCTCCTGCCCCCAATCCCTCCCAGCATCAGAGTTTTCCAATGAGTCAACTCTTCGCAGGAGGTGGCCAAAGTACCGGAGTTTCAGCCTCAGCATCAGTCCTTCCAAAGAACACCCAGGACTGATCTCCTTCAGGATGGACAGGTTGGATCTCCTTGCAGTCTAAGGGACTCTCAAGAGTGTTCTCCAACACCACAGTTCAAAAGCATCAATTCTTCGGCGCTTAGCTGTCTTCACAGTCCAACTCTCACATCCATACATGACCACAGGAAAAACCATAGCCTTGACTAGAGGGACCTTTGTTGGCAAAGTAATGTCTCTGCTTTTGAATATGCTATCTAGGTTGGTCTTAACTTTCCTTCCAAGGAGTAAGCGTCTTTTAATTTTGTGGCTGCAATCACCATCTTCAGCGATTTTGGAGCCCCCCAAAATAAAGTTTGACACTGTTTCCACTGTTTCCCCATCTATTTCCCATGAGATGATGGGACCAGATGCCATGATCTTTGTTTTCTGAATGTTGAGCTTTAAGCCAACTTTTTCACTCTCCTCTTTCACTTTCAGCAGTATTAGGGTGCATCAAATGAGCAGTATTTGGGTTTAGCATATGTCTGTTTCCAGGTGGGGCTAGTGGTAAATAATCCATCTGCCAAGGCAGGAAATGCAAGACATGCAGGTTCAATCTTCCTATGTCAGGAAGATCCCCTAGAGTAGGAAATGGCAACCCACTCCAGTATTCTTGCCTGGAACATTCCATGGACAGAGAAGCCTGGCAGGCTACAGTGCACAGGGTCACAAAGAGTCAGACATGACCAAGCATATATGCACTCAAACACCCACACATACACACACATTTTTTAATTCTGGGGCTGGGCTAAGCTTGAAATGGAGTGAGATCATAGTAATAAAACAATATTTTAATGCACTTGTCATGTAATACTAATGATTGTACAACATACTCTCATTCAATCCTCCGTCAATCTTATGAGATTGGTATTATGGAAGGATTGCTAGCTTTCCCCCATTATCCATCCTCTTATCCTTGTTCAGCTGAATACTTGGCTGCTGGAAAGAAGACTAGAGTTCCCAGCTTTCTTTGCATCTTAGTTCAGTTCAGTTGCTCAGTCATGTCTGATTCTTTGTGACCCTATGGACTGCAGCACACCAGACTTCCCTGTCCATCACCAACTTCCAGAGTTTGCTCAAACTCATGTCCATCAAGTCTAGATGCCTAGATTCCTTGCATCTAGGTATGGCCAAATGACTAACTTACAGATAAAGAGATGTAAGTGGAAATGCTATATGTAACTTCTCATAACAGGTACACTTCTTTCCTCTTCTCCTCCTCGGCTAGAATACAAATGTGATACTGAAGCTTAAGCAGCTACCTTGGACTGTACAGGAAGCTGTGTGTTGAGGATGGTGCAGCAAAATGCTAGGAGAAGACTGGGACCCAGTGATTATGCAGTGACCATACCAACTCTAATTTTACTCTGAGATTTCACATATGTGTTAGTCACTCAGTCATGTCTGACTCTTTTCAACCCCATGGACTGTAGCCTACCAGTCTCCTCTGTCCATGGAATTCTCCAGGCAAAAAACTGGAGCAGGTTGTCATGCCCTTCTTCAGGGGATCTTCCCAACCCAGGGATTGAACCTGAATCTCTCGTATTGTAGGGGCTAAGCCACCAGGGAAACCCCCACATATACTGTAGAGAAATTCTGTCTTGTCTAAGTCATTGTTATTTTGATTTTCAACTGAGGCTAATTCTAACTGATACACTTGAACTGTCTGTCCTGAGATGGGTGCTATGGATTTTGAAGACATGAATAAAAGATTGTAAAGTGCATAATTAATCATTTTATACTGATTACATATGGAAAATGGTAATATTTTGAATGCCATGCTGTGCTAAGTCACTTCAGTCATGTCTGACTCTGTGAGAACTTCTGGACTGTGGCCTGCCAGGCTCCTCTGTCCATGGGCTTCTCCAGGCAAGGATACAAGAGTGGGTTGCTATGCCATTCTCCAGGGGATCTTCCTAACTAAGGGACCAAACCTGAGTCTTTTATGTCTCTCATATTAGTAGGTGGGATCTTTACCACTAGTGCCACCTGGGAAGCCCAGTATTTTGGATATACTAAAGCACTGCAGATGGTGATAGCAGCCATGAAATTAAAAGATGCTTACTCCTTGGAAGGAAAGTTATGACCAACCTAGATAGCATATTCAAAAGCAGAGACATTACTTTGCCAACAAAGGTCCGTCTAATCAAGGCTATGGTTTTTCCAGTAGTCATGTATGGATGTGAGAGTTGGACTGTGAAGACAGCTGAGCACCAAAGAATTGATGCTTTTGAACTGCGGTGTTGAAGAAGACTCTTGAGAGTCCTTTGGACTGCAAGAAGATCCAACCAGTCCATTCTGAAGGAGATCAGCCCTGGGTGTTCTTTGGAAGGAATGATGCTAAGGCTGAAACTCCAGTCCTTTGGCCACCTCATGCGAAGAGTTAACTCATTGGAAGAAACTCTGATGCTGGGAGGGATTGGGAGCAGGAGGGGACGACAGAGGATGATATGACTGGATGGCATCACTGACTCAACAGACGTGAGTTTGAGTGTTGGTGATGGACAGGGAGGCCTGGCGTGCTGCAGTCCATGGGGTCGCAAAGAGTCGCACACGAGTGAGCGACTGAACTGAACTGAACTGAAATATATTCTTCTGTTTGCTTCCACTTTCAAAAATGTGACTACTAGAAAACTTTAAACTACAGATGTGGCTCACATTATTGTCCTGCTTTGTCTGTCTCTGTATTTGCATTGAAGAAAAGATGAGACATCTGAGGCGAAGAGGAGTCATTCAACTTGCCTAAGTTCCCAGGTCACGTCAATGGCAGGGCTGGATTCAAGCTCATAAACACCTGGAGCAGCCCCAGGGCTTCCACCACGACCCCACAGTGCTTCTCAACCGGTGTCACTGGGTTCTGGCACAGGAGACAGGGTACTGTCCCAGACATTCACTTTTAAAGGCAGGAACTGCTGGCTGCTTGAAGAGTTTTACTGAGTTTTCCTCAAAGTGTATTTATAATCTAATAAATTTCATAGTCTAATTTCAAATTTTTTTATTTTCCAGTATATAAAAAGAGTAAAATTCACTGAAAAAGTGACTGAAACACAATTTACCAAATCATTCTGCTATCTTTAATTCAGAAAGAAGACAGTTAACTTGAAAACTTGGCCATAAATATGCTCCACGCATGACAGAGCTGCAGACCCCCATGGCAGATCTTTCCTTGACATTTCTGAAAGCTTAAGGTCTCTAAGCTCTGTGACCCAAGGTGCCCTGTGGGTTGGTGCCTAGGTGATAGCATGTGCTGAATATGGCACATGCACCCTGATCTTGGCTGTCTGCAGATCTGGCTGCCCAGGCCATGGCCCAGCAAGTTCAGTATTATTTACATCTTTTCTCACTGACCTCTTGCCCACCTCTACTATGATAAAGTGGTAGGCCTTCCCATGTACTTATTCTATGGAGGAGGGACATATTTTTTATTTGGAGATTGCCAGGCATTCCCAGCTTCTGTGATTTCTCCCTAAAGCAACTGTAAATGAGAACACCCAGCCCAACTACAGTAAAGAGACATCAACCTAGCTACCTACTGTAGGGACCCAAAGTCTGTCCTTGCTTTGCTCAGAGGGCTTCCATTATTCTGCCTCCGTTTTAGAACAGACACAACTATTTTTTTGAGGTTCACAAAGACACGGCAGCCACAGACACCAAATGAGCCTGGATGTGATCATTTTAATCTCTTTCTCTCTTTATAGAACTGCCACTACTGGCCAGGAATGATACACAAAATACTTAATTGCCTACAGAGCTACAGCATGAAGCTAACAAGCTGCTCATTAATGCACCCATTGAGTTCTCTCTCTTTCCTGTAGATTCTGTTCCTGGTTTAGAAACAGAATTAACAAGTTTTTTTTTCTAAGAGGCATATCAGTCCTATAGCAGTCAGCTCTTTAAACACTTAACTTCATCTTCCAAATCATTATAGAAAACACTTAATGGCTCTGCGCCCAGACCTGGCCCCTGCAGATCCCATTTGTAATGACCATCAAAGACAGATGGATCACCATCAGCAAGTACTTTTTTCATTCAGCTTCTAAATATGAGAGTGGTTGGGCAACTCTAGGTCATTAGACTTTTCCAAATTAAATTCCTTCGAAGATACATTTCACTAACGCAGTGGAAGAGCAGTATGCCCCTGACGGTATAAGCTAAGCTCAGAGGGACAAAATTCATGCTCACATGGGATATTTGTCAAGGACAAAATGAAGAGACAGCTGCCAATTGGTTTCTTTTTCATTGTCATCCTGTCCACTAAGCATCAAAAAATGATGCTTAAACCTGCTTCACATTCCAATGTAATATGCTGGCTTGTTTTCTTTTAAACTAAATCTACATGCAGTCTCTAGTTCCTGAGTTAACTTACTCTAAGCAGGCTCTCTCTATGTGTTCTTTGCTTTAGATCAGGTTCTAAACAAACAGTTAATGTAAAACTGTGCAGCTGCTGGTTGCAAGATATTAGGGAATCAAAGAATTTGTAATAAATTGGAGCTTTCAGCGTCACCTATAAGAACATAAATGTGGTTGTAAAAATATACACATACTGCAATGGCTAAAGGAACACACGTGGGCTTAGACTCTACTGAAAAGCAACCAGTCTGTGACCTTGTCTTTAAATTTCATTAAATTTCCTTCATAGCGTCTGAATCCAAGGTTCAAATGTGGGGAGGGGAGGTGGAGTGGCAATTACTTTTTTAAATCTCCCATGATTCTGATATGTCTGTCCCACTGATTGAGAGTAGTCAAATTCAACGTTAAACAGTTCTCACACAAAATGTATTGACATCAAGGCAAACTCATTCCCACTTATACTCGTGAAGTGCTTCCTTACATAGCATGTATATTTGCTGCTAGTTGCAGACCCAGATCACATTAATAGAAATCCAGTGTGATCTGAAAAGAAATCAGACATCTCTGGTTTTACAGCTGTCTGGAGACAAAGGCTGAATTTCTAGTACTTCCAGACTGTGCCTATGACCTATTTTGGTCACACTGTTTTTTCCCTAGATGGGGTCGGGGAAGGAGGAGGGATGAAAGCACCTAACGATATTGCCAAGGCACTCAGGCCTGCCTGTCATAGGCCTTTATTCTGGGTATAAGAAAGGCAGACTAATTTGCTAATTTTGCCTGAAAGCTATCAACAGAGACTGAGAAATAATTTTATTTTTTTCAGTTTGATTTTCAATTAAGATATTTTCCTTATTTATTTATTTATTTTCCTGACAAGTACTCTTGCTTGGAAAATCCCATGGATGGAGGTGCCTGGTAGGCTACAGTCCATGGGGTCGCTAAGAGTCGGACACGACTGAGCGACTTCACTTTCACCTTTCACTTTTATGCAGTGGAGAAGGAAATGGCAACCCACTCCGGTGTTCTTGCCTGGAGAATCCCAGGGATGGTGGAGCCTGGCAGGCTGCTGTCTGTGGGGTCGCACAGAGTCGGACACGACTGAAACGACTTAGCAGCAGCATTTATAGAGTAGTCAGGCAGCAGGTCTAAAGCTTAGTTGAGTTAGGTTGGGGGTAGTGAACAAGGTTTCCAATAGTTGTGAAAGGGGACTGTGATAAAAATATCCAGAGACTGAAGGGTGTGCGTCCAAATTCAAATCTAGAGAAAATACAATATATAGAAAATACATAGAGAAAAACACACACTTTCAGTGTCATTTGTTCCCAGTGTTCAATGGCTTGCTGACAGTGGCAAAAGGAAGTTGTCCCCTAATATCCCTTTCCCCTTGTCTACAGAAAAATGGGACATTTAGTTGGGCCCATTGGCTCTAAGAAAGAGAGATATTTCAAGCCTTGGTTGTAGCTTAGGTATGACTGAATTTTGGACAGAAAAATATGAGGAAGTAACACTACTAAATTTCTTAGAAGTGTTCTTAAAGGAAGGATGTATATTCCTTTTTTATTCTCCCCACTAGTTGGAATTCAAGTAGTGATGGTGACAGCTGAAGCAGCCATCTTGGGCTGTAAAGTGGTTCTGGAAATGAATAGCTGTGTGATAGAGCAAAAAGAGAAACTTATGTCCCTAACAATCATGGAGGACCTTACCACTTAGTCCCTCTATCTGGAAATTCCTATAACTAGAAGCAAGCTTCAGTTTTGTTTACATGAATTAGAAGAAGGGTGGGATTGAGGGAGGCAATATTTTTTATCATTCACAGTCAAATCTTTTCCAAACTAATACAGAAGGAATTAGATAGATGCACAGAAGAGGGCTTGGATATCCTCATGCTATCCTTTTGAAGTAGAGAGTTTAAGCACCATCACTACTTCACTTGTGGAAAGCTCCTTCAGAGAGGTTAAGTTTTTCCTTCCATCTTCCTTCTATTTGATTTCCTGTCACTTTTTTCCAATGCAGGTTTCCAGCAGGTGAAGTCCTCATCTTTGAACACTATTGCACTTCACAGTACCTAACTATATTTTGCCTATTGGCCTTATATATTCTGTAGACTGTGAAAACTTCAAGATGGAGAATGTCTCTTTCTTAAACACTTCTCCCACTTATGCAAAACAAAGCATTACATTTCACGGAATTCCCTAGATGTCCAGTGGTTAGGACTCTGAGCTTTCATTTCCAAGAGCCTAGGTTTAAGCCCTGGTTGGGGAACAAAGATTTTACAAGCCAAGGCACACGGTGCAGCCACACACACAAAAAAACAAAAAACAACACGCCATAAACTCCATAACTGAATTAATTTGGAATACAGTTTTAAATCCTACTCATTTAGACATTCTCTTCTTTAGAGAAAACATCTCCATAGGAGATTGAATTATAACAGTCCTGAAATAAGGACTCTGTAACTTGAGGAGGGGAAAGAGGGAATTTTGCAGAGTCCATCAACTCTGCAATGTTTTGTATGTGGGAATATGAGCTTTCATCTGGAGGGAGGGTCCAAAGTTTTCATCGGAATTTCAAAAAATTTGTGACATCCCTTCCCCCACTGGCTTATAGCGAAAAAAGAAAAAAAAGACAAACATTGACTAAAATGATATCCTAAATGATAATAAAATTAGTTGTAGGATACAAGTAAGGAATAAGGCTGACTTAGACAATTCAGTTTATAAAGAAGATAAATCTACATATAGATCTACACGTTTTATATATATATAATTAATTTCTTAAAGCAGGATTAACTTTCTCTCCATGGTTTCAAGGAGTGACCTTGAAGCCCAACCAAAGAGGCACCAAACTGAAAAGATAAAAAATAAATACACTGAGAATAAACTTAAGCAATGCTTTATTGTGACCACAAAGCACCAGTTCAATATGGCATTGACACACAGAGACTGAACAAATGTCTCTTTGAACAGAGATGTAGCAAGTCCACTTTTTCAAGTTCTTAAAAACAAGTACTCAAATCAGAAATCAAACAAAGCATGGGAGCAATTAAAAAAATATTACACCATCATGAAGGAATATATATATAGAAAAATATTCTGTACTGGTAACAAGGCTTTTTGATCTATAACTCTTGGCAAATTTCTTCAGAAACAAATTATTATAAATACAAACCATAATGTGAAATAAAAAGTCTTCTTCAGAAACCAAGAATAAATTTAGAAGCAGATCTATGCAGAAAATACCATTAATCCCCATGAAAGCTAACTGAAGATAGATGGATATCCCCAGAACACAACAGAGTTTCTCTTTTTAGAGCTACAGTTCTGCTCCTAAAGGGGCCATGATGTACGTCCATCTCCAACATGGCAGCATATCCCAGTGAAACCTTAATAAGGTCAAGTGGAGGACCCTCTATAAAAAAGGGTGTTGGCAATTCCATCCAAATAACACAAGCTCTAAGGAGCAGAGGACTCCAAGGGAGGTGCAATCCCTTTCTCTTTTATCCCCCTCCCCAAGTTTTCTTGCTTTTGATCTTCCCTGTCACAGTCAGTTACACCTGTAACTGGAAGATGTTCATTCCATTCAGTTCTTTTTTTCAAGGAATTTGGGAAAGTAATCTATGAAGAAAACCCGCCTTGTGGGGAAGGGTATCTAATCTCATCAAAGACCACTCTATTTGACTAGGTCAACAAGGTAAACCATCCTGTTCGCATGTCCTCACTCCTCCTGGCTGAGTTCAGGTTAGCCGATGGATTGCCTAGTCTATCCCATAGGATAACGTTTCATTTGATTGAAATTCTTTACATATACACATGTATGTATTCTGTTTACAAAGTTTCATCACATGAAACCAAATTCTTTCATTATGTATTTTTTGAGGTCCAAGACCCCAATTTGACTACTAGGAAGAGTTGTGCTTTAAATGCTTTGTCTGAAGAGGTTTTACATGATACTCGTAGATTTTCAGAGCAGGCCCCAGTTTTAACTGAAGTCCTGTCAACACATCATTTCTTGTCATCAGTAGCAGGGATTTTCCGTCAATTTCCTATAATGGAAGCAGAAGGTAAAGCCAGCATGTAAGTCCAAAAGTTCAAGGATAATGAAGAAAAACGGAAGGTCAAAGGAAGTTTTTGTCTCTACACTAAAAACATTACTATTTTTTTAAAACTAGTGCCCCAAATGTAATCTTCTATTTTTATCTTCCATCTTCACCATTTATTTTGGAGTTAAATATAATCTATAGCTGATCTTGTTTTCAGATCACATCATAAATGTCACATCTTAAAAAACTGACAGCAAGCCTGGAGTATGTACCCTGAAGGATCAAAGACGAAGCTTCTGAAAGGAAGAATGACAGTTTGCATTTATAAAATATTATTGAAGTTTAAGAAGAATTTTTGTCTATTTAATTCCCAAAATCACCCCATAAATTAGGACAGGCAGGAATTATCAACTTAATTTTATAGGCAAACCAAGGATAAAGGCAAAAAGTTAGCTTGCCCAGAAGTTACGAAAGAATGGCACAGAATTTGAATTCCCATCTGCCTACAGCCAAAGCTCATGTTCTTCTCATAACTCACTTCTGTTTCTCTTGACACTTAGAAGCAAATATGTGTTGTCTCAATGGACCAATGGGGGCCAGAGTCAGGTTTTCTGAAATCTTTTCAATCAGAACAATGGGCATTAGAAAAATTACTCACTCTCTGAGAACTTCTTTCCTGCCCTTTAAAAGGAGAACCATCCTGCTTCAATCCGAGTATCAACTCTCACGCTACCTACGTCGTCTTAGTGGAGCCTCAAGAATCCAGATAAGGTAGCGAGGGGCAGGGCTGTGCCCACCGGAAATTCCCTTCCGGATTCTCCTTACAGTCCATGGCCCCCCTCCTCTCAGGTACCCAACCCCGCAGACTTCTACCGTGGAGAGTACAAAACTTTGAAATGACATAAAAACAAGCTTCTTGTGAAAGAGATGAGGACCCGAAATATAGAAAGTAGTTTGAAACCTTTGGAAAAGAAGCACTGAGAAGAGCGCTGAATACAACCTTATCTTTGTTATTGTGAGGCCTCGCTAAGCTGCTGCTGCTGCTGCTGCGTCACTTCAGTCGTGTCCGACTCTGTGTGACCCCATAGATGGCAGCCCACCGGGCTCCCTCGTCCCTGGGATTCTCCAGGCAAGAACACTGGAGTAGGTTGCCATTTCCTTCTCCAATGCATAAAAGTGAAAAGTGAAAGTGAAGCCGCTCAGTTGTGTCCAACTCTTAGCGACCCCATGGACTGCAGCCCACCAGGCTCCTCCATCCATGGGATTTTCCAGGCAAGAGTACTGGAGTGGGGTGCCATTGCCTTCTACTTCCAAGGAAACCTGAGTTCATGAGATGGACCAGCTGTGCATGCTGAGTAAACTCCACCCAGCTGTACATGATTTTACCTGCTCCCACCCACCCCCCACCCTCCACCACTGGGCAGACACGGAGACACCGTGTGCCCCTGCCGCTACGTGAAGCTATGACTCCCTCCCACACTGTCCCCAAGGGGGCCATTCCTCCAAAGCCTCTCATGTATATCGCCAGCTGTGAGGAAGATGTGCTCTGAATGTGTGACCGTGTGGGAGAAACAGCATTGAAGAAACAGCCACTTTGTGACCTTAGGCAAGTCCATTGCTCTGTTTCCTCAGCTGATAATATGGAATATTGAGTTTTGAGAGGATTTCATTTACAATTATTTAAGGACATAGGAACTGACTTTCCAATCTTAATTATTTTCTATTTAGGCAGTTAGCAATCCCAAAGACTGCCCCATCAGCAAAACCTACAAGCCTGAGAGTTGGCAGATGACCCCTGACTCCTGGACACCGCAGTAGCAGCTCTGGGCATTGTGAGATCACAGGAATCTGAATCACAGGTTACAGCAAAGCTCATGCTCGACCTCATGCCCTGAGATGAGTAGGGATTCACTGGGGATGCTTCACACAACAGCAAAGCCTTCCCTGCTCTCCATTTTTCCTTTGCTGCTGCTTGCCTGTACTTAACTTACCACATATTTGAAACAGGCACCAGGAAGAGATGACAGTGCTTTCATTTCTATACCAGAAAACTTCCTTGACTAACTGAAAATGAAATTTTTTATATCTTTGTTGGCAAAAAGTCCTTCTACAACTCAGCATTTCTGTCAAAAGCCAAGTTCGTCTGTGAAAAATGCTGAAATTTGGATTTTATTTAAGACAAAATGGAAAATTATGTTTCACGCTCCAATTTGATTTTCCTTTGTCTGGTAGCCACACTGCAGTTCACCTCGGATGAGGGTTTGTAAAAGAAAACTCCATCTGGAATTCCTCATTTAAAAATTTTTGAAATGAACAGAATTCATATGTATAACAAAACTTAAACCATAACTATTGCAGCTCAACTGAAAGGGAGTGAAGATGGCATAATGGAAATGGGATCTTTCAGGTCAAACAAACTACAGACTGAACTCTGTCTCCACAACTTATTGTGTGGCTCTGGGTAAGGGACTTAAACTTCCCTGAGCCTCAGTTTCCAAGCTTGTAAAATGGAAATAAACCCCTGAAGGATTTGGGAGGTTAAAAAATTATTCATGTAAGGCACCTAGCACAGTGTCTGACATACAGGATGTTCTCAATGATTACTAAGTGGAAAAGTATAAGCTTTGGTAGAAATGGGATGTATTCCCATTCCAAATCCATCTTCTGCTTCCTTTCTGGAAGTGTTCTTCCTGCCTGAAAGCTACCCTTTGCCAATGGGATGCAGGCATATTCTTGTTCAAGTTCAGAAAATCCACTGAGATTTAAAAAGTTCAAAGACTACATAAAAATGTGTCTTATAAAAATCACAAACATAGGAAAGTTCCCTATTTTAGATTAGATTAAGAAAGCTAATCATTTGTTATATAACTTCTATAAAAGCTTGCAAGGCAAATGAAGCCCAAATTTTGCCAGTCAGCACAGTATACTAGAATGGCATGAGACTGGAAATCAGAAGACAGAGGTGTCTAATGCAGACTCCATCAGTAACTTTCCACAAGGAAATGATCCTCTGGAGTGTAGTTGTATTATATAAATGAAGGAGTTGGAGTGTGACCAGATCCAGTTAGACAAACAAAAACATCCCATGATTTTGTCTTAATCCAAAACAAAAATATAATTCACACCTTGGGATTTTGTTTATATTTCTGTGTTAAGTGGTAATCATTTGTTAGTTTCAGTGAAACGTTTTACATTGCTTCTCTTTTCATGTTAGAATAACCAAGTGCCTGCTGGGCAATAAGACACAAAATGCTTGCCTACTTAAGTTCCTGAAATACCCATGCATGGAAGTAAGATTTAGAGATAACAGGTGTAAATTTCCAATGAGGGCAAGAACCTAGATCTAAAAATAAATGAGTAGAATCAATAGATGTTACAGCTCAGTAGTTAAGCCTGTATTTTAGAGTGAGATACTATCTTATTGCTTATTAGGTGGGGCCTGGGGCAAGTTACTTAATCTCTCTAAGCCTCATTTCCTTATTTGTATGATGGGGGAAAGCAGTACTTCACTGCTGAAAAGATTATTGAGATAACACATGTGAAGTGGAATTCCTGACTTCTACTGAGCATTTGATAAAATGCTGACTAGCTTTTAAAGTATATTTAAGCAATCTTCACCCATTTACTTTTCACTCTAACAACATTAATCTATATATAGGTGACTCTTTGAACTAAGCCTAATTGTGATATAAGTGAGTAAGTGAAGTTGCTCAGTTGTGTCCGACTCTCTGCGACCTCGTGGACTGTAGCCAACCAGCCTCCTATGTCCATGGGATTCTCCAGGCAAGAGTACTGGTGTGGGTTGCCATTTCCTTCTCCAATTGTGATATAGTCCATTGGAAATGTATGGAGAGAAAGATGATGAGGTAGGAAGAGAAGAGGGCCATCAAGACAGAGGCAATGGCTAACAGCAAGGTAGGGTAGAAAAAAGAAGTCAGGGGGATTTGTGATGGTAGGACTCTACACCTCTCAGAAGGCCATATTTGTGGTGGTCTCTACTGTCCCAGATAGAGTACAGGGGGAAAGAGGTTCAGTTTAGAATCAGAAGACTTAGGCTGTAAGCTAGACTCTGCGGCTTCCTAGCTCCTCCTTGTTTGGCCCATCAGTCCCTTCTTCTGTGAAATGAGAAATTTGGACTAAGCAGACCCTGCCCTGCAATGCAGGAGACCCTGGTTCGATTCCTGGGTCAGGAAGATCTGCTGGAGAAGGGAAAGGCAGCAGAGAATATTCACTCCAGTATTCTGGCCTGGAGAATTCCATGGAGTATAGTCTATAGGGTCTCAAAAAGTCAGACACAACTGAGTGACTTTCACTCTCTCAGACCCTGTCCATTCCCTGGGATCAGCACCAGACACACCAGCCTCACAGCAGTCTCCCTATGAAAGAACACGGCAGCAACTCCTTACCCATGGTATGGAGGAATCTGATGAAACAGATGTTCTTTTCCCATTTCGGTCTCTTGGCTCACATTTTCTAGAACTTTCTTTATAACCACTTTCTTGCCATTCACTATCTGGCTGTAAGTGGTGACCAGTTTGAAGTTTCCCATTCCACTGCTTATGAAGGGTACAAATGTCCTGGAGGAAGGGGAATTTGGCCCAGAGCCCACGGATACAAAAGTGGAAAATCCTGTATCCGGGATGGGGGTCACATCAAAGAAGGAGGAGTGGAATCTCCTGGCCCCTCCCACACTGTCATTGGGAAAACAGCCTCCTGAGAAGAAGTCTTGATCTTCAAAGATGCTTTGAAAGTCACAGTGTGGCCTTGCAAAGCGCCATTCCTCCTTCAAATAATCCTTGTCCCTGCCATCTCCTCTGTTTTCCCTTTTGATGCAGTGCCTCCTGGTGTTGTCATAGTCGTCTCGTTTCTTGGCATCTGACAAGACTGCATAGGCCTCTGCTATTTGTTTGAACTTCTCCTCAGCTGCCTCCCGGTTTTCTGAGTTCTTGTCTGGGTGGACCTGAAGTGCTAACTGGTGATAGGCTTTCTTAATATCAGAGGAGGAAGCATTTTGAGGCACCCCTAGGACTTTGTAGTAATTCACCATATTTCTTTAAAGGACTCTTCACCAAGACAGAGTGTATTATCTGCAGAATTTCCATAAAACTTCAGAAAGGAAGATGGTGAGCTACAGAAGTCTATACTAAGGCCTTTTGAGTCTTATTACATGGTTCTTGGGACAAAACTTCTTGAGGAGGAATTCCTCTTTGGGGCTGATATCCTCTACACTGTCCCCATGGCCGCCCCACTGTCTGCAGCTCAGCATGGGTGGAGTGATTATGAGCTCAACAATATCAGCCGGTGACTATCAGCTGATGTTGTGCTTGTTTTTCAGTCCTACTGGTGGAAAATTTGGGGCGGACAGTGTACATATTGGAGGGACTTCATCTAGTTAAAAAACACTGAGCAGATTGTTAACAGAGAATGTGTGGCTCAAAAAGAAATCTATCTCATTCATTAAAGTAACAGTCGGAAGCTGTTACTTTAACAAACGAGGTCTTGCATTTATATTATTCATGTGCTGTGCTGTGCTTAGTCACTCGGTCATGTCCAACTATTTGTGACCATGTGGACTGTAGCCTGCCAAGGCTACTTCTCTGTCCAAGGGGATTCTCCAGGCAAGAATATTGGAGTGGTTTGCCATGCCCTTCTCCAGGGAATCTTCCCAACCCAGGGATTGAACCCAGGTCTCCTGCATCACAGGCAGATTCTTTACCAACTGAGCCACCAGGGAAGCCCAAGAATACTGGAGTGGGTAGCCTGTCCCTTCTCTAGGTGATCTTCCTGACCCAGGAATCAAACTGGGGTCTCCTGAATTGAAGGTGGATTCTTTACCAGCTGAGCTACCAGGGAAGCCCTGTATCATTTATATCAAACACAAAATCCATGTTGGCTCATTCTGCAGGCTAACGCCTTCAGTAATGTAATGGATATCTCCTTGTGGATATCTGATTCTGGTACAAAGTGGGTGATAAAGGGGCTCTATTACACAAAAAAATCATGTACACATTTCTGATGAAGGAAAGGAATGGAACTCATGTCATCAAATGAGGAAACTAGGTTACACAGATTTCTTCCCAGATAAGAAAGAACAGATTGAAGGAACAGAATTAGAAGTGAAGCCTTCCACATACAGTCAGATATGGCTTCTTCACTTCAGCTGTTCTCTTAAAGTTAGCCTCTCTGGACTTAAAGATAGAACTGAGTATCAGTGTTGCAATAGCCAATGCTTTAAAGAATGGCTTTAAGGCTCAAGTGTAGCAAGGCTGCTCTTTTTTTCCCAGGGCACACAACTACACATTTTCCAGACTTTCTTGCAGTTGGGTGTGGCCATGTGACCACAGTCTGGCCAGTGACATGTGAAAGGATGACCTCTCTTCAGCATGACCCATAGAACCACCCATGTGTGCTCCTTCTTGCTCTTTATCCTTACACCAACTGGATGTCAGTTCCCAGGTGATCTTGAAAGTGTCCAGCTGAAGATGACAGAGCTCCCATTAGCCTAGGACCCTGAATTACAGTGAAGCAGAACCCCCCCCCCCAACCAATCTCCTTAGACTATTTATAGAGTAAAAACCCTCTACCGTAGTTAAGCTGCTGCTAAGTCACTTCAGTCGTGTCCGACTCTGTGCAACCCCATAGATGGCAGCCCACCAGGCTCCCCCGTCCCTGGGATTCTCCAGGCAAGAATACTGTAGTGGGTTGCCTTTTCCTTCTCCAATGCATGAAAGTGAAAAGTGAAAGGGAAGTCGCTCAGTCGTGTCCAACTCTTAGCGACCCCATGGTTAAGCTATTATACCCATTTTCATGACGTCTGCTCTTAGTACACCAACCATTTCGATCACTTCACCTACTCCTATGTCATCAGCCAGAAGAGCTCCACCTCTGTAACACTGAAAGTCCAATATGCTCATCTCTCTCTCACTCCTCCTTCCCATTAAACCCACTTTTTCATCCGTTTCTCCTTCTCCAGGGTAATGTGTCACCTGCTAACTCTTTTGTATCAAGTCTGCACCCATTGGGTGGCCCTGGGAACCATTCTGTTTACATGCTCTCTCGAATCACCCTCTATGGTTGAGTCCTCCATTGTGCCCATGCCATGAACACTCCATCCAGGAACAATTTAGCAATCAATCCAGGTTCTCTGATTCCTCTACCTGGTGCAGTGGGGATGAGGGTGGGGGTGGGAATCAAGAAACCATGAAGATGAACACTAAACATGTGCAGTATGCCCGTCTTGGCTGGGTCAGGAGACTATATCAACAGTTCTTTTATTTATCCTTGCTTAGCTCCCTTTCCCTTTCCTCTTGGTGGCCATTCTTAACTTTACTACTCTCTCCTCTAGCTCCTTTTTAAACCTCTACCCATCCTATCCACTCTAAGCAGAGGAGCTTGCCTCTTGGTTAGCAAAAAAAAAAAAAAAAAAAAAAAACAAAAACACAAACTGTCAGGAACTCCCTGAATGTCCCCGAGGAAAAGGAACATCTCAGCTGTTTCCTTGCTCCCAGAGCATGGGAAGGACAGAGGAAGATGTACCAGTCTTGATCAGAATTAATCCCTTCATGTTCTTTTTTAAAATATAATAGTTGAATATTTTATCAACCAAGTTGATTCATGTATATTACCTGACATTACATTTTACTGCAGTAAAATATGAAATAAAAGTGAAAGTGTTAGTCACTCAGTTGTGTCCGACTCTTTGTGACCCCCTGGACTATAGCCCACCAGGCTCCTTTGCCCACGGAATTCTCCGGGCAAGAATACTGGAGTGAGTTGCTGTTCCCTTCTTCAGGGGATCTTCCCAACCCAGGGATCAAACCTGAGTTTCCTGCATTGCAGGCAGATTACCTGTCTGAGCCACCAGGGAAGCCCAGTAAAATATATATAACACAAAAGAGACAATTTAAACTATTTTTAGGTGTACAATTCAGTGGTGGCATTAGTTATATTCACAATGTTATGCAATTATTGCCACTAATTTTTAAACTCCTTCATCACCAAAGAGAAACCCTATGAATCAATAACTCCTTCCTCCCCTACTAGCCCTTGATAATCTCTAACCTGCTTGTGTGTCTATGAATTTGCCTATTTAAGATATCTCATATAAACAGAATCATACAATATTTGACTGGCCTATGTCACTGAGCATAATATTTTCAAAGTTCATTAATCTTGCAACTTTTATCAGAACTTCATTCTTTCTTATGCATGAATAACATTCCTTTGTATGCTCCATGAGGGTAGTGGCTTAGTTGCTGAGTCATGTCTGACTCTTTTGCTACCCCATGGACTGTAGCCTGTCAGGTTCCTCTGTTCATGGGATTTCCTAGGCAAGAATACTGGGGAGAGTAGGGGTTGCTGTTTCCTGTTCCAGGGGAACTTCCCAACCCAGGGATCCAACCCATGTCTCCTGCACTGCTTTACTGCTAAAACCACCAGGAAAGCCCTCTACGTTCTAGACCACCTTTTATTTATCCATTCATCTGTGCATGAACACTTGGGTTGTTTCTACCTTTTGGTTATTGTGAGTAATGCTGCAATGAACATTTCTGTACAATTATCTATTTGAGTCCCTCTTTTCAGTTCTTTTGTGTGGAATTGCTGGGTCATATGGTGATTTCTTTTCTTTTTTTTTTTTTTTTTAAGGCTTTCTTGATAGCTCAGTGGTAAAGAATCCACCTACAATGCAGGAGACATGGGTTCAATCCCTGGGTCAGAAGGGTCCCATGGAAGAGGAAATGGCAATCCACTGCAGTATTCTTGCCTGGAAATAATCACATGGACAGAGGAGCCAGGTGGGCTACAGTTCATGAGATCGCAAAGAGTTGGACAGGATTAGGTACATGGTGATTATATGCCTAACCTTTTGAAAAACTGCCAGATCTGTTTTCTGTAGCAGCTGCACTATTTTATCAGTGATGCATGAGGGTTCAAATTTCTCCATATCCTTGTCCCTCCACCCTCTTTGATCTCATCCCTTTCCTATCCTCAGGGATTTTACTTCGTTGAACTGTTCTAAATTTCATTCTATTTTTAACTATCCAATTCTTTTGGCTACTTCCCTGCATCAAAATAAGTATCCTCTCTTAGAAAAGAGCCCTCATATCTATACAACCCTCCCACTGATGGTTCTCCCTCCACTTGCCTCCCATTCACTCCTCTACTTGAAGGAAAGTGTTCTCCACCTCCCAGGTCTCCCCTCAGCTCCAGTGAAACCCTATTGTCATCAGCTGACCTGCTGGGTCAATCTCTAGATCCATCCATTTATCCCTCTTAAAACTCTTAAAACTGACCTCTCGAATGGATAAGGAAGATGTGGTATATATACACAATGGAATATTACTCAGCCATAAAAAAGAATGAAATAATGCCATTTGCAGCAACATGAATGGATCTAGAGATTGTCCTACTGAGTGAAGTAAGTCAGACAGAGAAGGAGAAATATCATATGACATCCTTTATATGTGGGATCTAAAAAGAAATAATATAAATAAACCATACAAAACAGAAAGAAACTCACAGACTTAGAGATGAACTTATGATTGCCCAGAGGGAAGGCTAGGAGGAAGGGATAGTTAGGGTGTTTGGGATGGATGTATACAGTGCTATACCAACAAGGACCTGCTGTGTAGCATATAGAACTCTGCTCAATGTTATGTAGCAGCTTGGATGGGAGGGGAGTTTGGGGAGAATGAGTACACGTATATGTATGGCTGAGCCCCTTTGCTATTCACTTGAAACTATCACAACATTCATCGTTAATTGGCTCTACCCCAACACAAAATAAAAAGTTAAAAAAAAGAAAAATAACTGACCTCTCATAGATGTCCTGGTTAATGGGATGATTTTGCAACTAACCAATCTAGAAATCTAGCAGTCATCAACCAAGCCTCTTCCCTCTCCCATTTTGAGCAGTGAGCTCAATCCTCGTGCTAAGGCAGAGAACTGAAACAGGACAAATCTTCACCCTCCATTGCCAATGATCCACTAAATTCTTTGACCATCTTCCCTAGACTTTCTAATCTGTTTCTTTCTTTCCATCCCCAATGGAACAATTATAGCTTTCCTGTGTTTTGTCTCCTTGCTTTCCATCATTGACAATAGACTGATCTTTGAAAAACACAAATTTCATCATGGTACTCCTCACTCAATATCCTCCAGTAGTTCCTAGTCCCTCTCAGGCAAACAGACTGTCTGTTGTCTGGACCCCTATTTATCTTTCAGTTTTATCCTCAGGGATTCCCTGCTACACATCTCTTACTTCGGGGTACTAGGAGTTTTAAAGATAAATTATATTTTTTCATGTCCTCATACCTTTGTATCTAATCCCCCTTCTGCCCAGAATCTTCTGTGCTTCCTTCAAATGATTCTTATACCTACAAGGCTTTCAGGTGGCCTTATTAAAGTAAAATGAAATACTTGTAATAGCGACCATTATTTTACTTTAATAGTTTTATATTTATTTTCATAAGTGTTAGAAAAAGCTATAACTACTATAGAAACAACTGAACAAGTGAATAAGCCAAAGAAGCACCATGTACCTGGCTATCTTATAACTTCTCATTTCAAGCAAATGATTTAAAAATCATTTGGGGTTTTGGTTTATACAAATCTATTCTATTTCATTCAATCAAAAAATTCAGAAGTTTCTTATCAGTTTTGCTTTCCATTCTCTTGGATGTTTTCTTATTGCTAACATTACCCATTTGTTTTTTTAACTCTTTCTTTTCAAAATTTTTGTGGGCTTAAAGGACATATCAGCAGAGTTTGAGTTGCCACTTCCCCTGTTCATTATGCTACAAAATAGTCTAAGCATTTCAGAAGCCTTCAACTGTTAAGAAATATCATGTGTCAAAGCACCTTGAATACATCTAGTACTTGGTATTATATGCTGACAAGGTAATAAAAGTTATTTCCAATTTGCGGGATTTTAACTGGTCTAATTCAGAGCTGGATTTACCATGAAGCTAAGGAAGCTTAAATTTTGTCTTAGCAAATTTGTATCATAATTTTGTACTTTTATTACAAAAGAAGGCTTTTATAATTGTATAATCTTAACCCCTTTCTCCCCCCACCTCCACAAACCTGGATGTGTCTTGAGTCTGATTAGAAGTGTCTGTCTAGAATGACTACAGTTGAAGTCCATCTGACCACAACTTAGGACACAGAGTAGGGCTCAGAGTTGCTCTGACTGGCCTGCCCACTTTACTGCTCCATCTGAGGAGCTTAGTGTTACTTGGCAATTTGTAGCAATAAATTATTTTATTTATAGTTTATAAGTCAGTGGCCTCATAAACATTATCAAAAGTTAGTAATAAGCCATCTTAAAAGAATGATCAGTCTTGGCATTTCAGATGAACAGCTTTAACAATCAGTTGGATATTTCATAGTAAAATACTGTTCCAGTCACATGGTTTGGGGAATGTGAGGAGATAATGGAGTAAAATTAGTTACCATGAGTTGCATATTATTTTGTCATGATACTCTGAAAAAAAAATGATCTTAGAGATACATATTATTCTAGAAACAGAGTCAGTGATGTCGCTCACTTGTGAGTCTGAGGATCTGAACCATATGAGTTATGTGACAGTGACTGGCAGCTCTCCATTTCCATCTTCTCCACATACATCCTGAGTGTGTGAGTCAGACAAAGAAGACACGAAGGGACCACCCTAGAGCAGGCAGGTAGGGTCCAGTTGGAGTGATGAACTTGCTGTGATGGACTTATTGGCAACTGAAAGCACTGTCAGAAGCTTCTCAGCCTTCAGAGTTTAACAAAACAAACTTTATCCTAAATGTTCTATGTAAGGAAGGTGGAGGTACCTCTGAATGAGTTAATCAAGAAGTTCTTTCTTAAAAACTAAACTCTTAGGAAAGTAAAATTCCTAAGTTACCTTTGACTCTTGAAAAGCAGGTGACTCATATCCCTGGGCCACTGCCTATTTTTTATCATCTAGTTCTGCCCTGTGTTGTGCATTGAAAGCTTACTTCGTGAGGGCCAGTTGCAAGGTAACACTTGGCTCTTAAAGCAGGAACTTGAGCAATATTCGGCCTGTTTAACTCAACATTCATCATAGAAATCTGAGTCCCAGAAAGGCCAACCCTGCAGGGTCTTCTAATGACCATGAGTTGATCAGAAGGAAAGAAACCAGGAGTCATGACTCTCACTCATATCCTTCACAACACAGCCTAAGAGGTCTGAATGCTGGAAGACACATGGGAAAAGAGCCGCCACACCACCGTGTTGACGGGAATGAGAGACAGTGTTGGCAATAGCCGTAATGACTGCCTTGTCTAGGAAGGGATCCCATTGCCTCCTTCTCTTATGGGCCAGTGAGTCGTCTGGGGAGCAATGTTAATGAGGCCAGTGGGCCAACAGAGAGCCATGTCAATGGTCATGACAGAATGGCCAGAGCAGGAAAGGACCCCAAACATGCACTCCGTTGACAGTGGATCCTTGGTGCAGGGGTGTGGAGGGGACTGGGCAGGTTCTTAGGCCTTCTCTCTTGATAATTCTTTTGGTCTGTACTTGTGGCTCACACAGAAGCTCAAAAGAAGTTGATCAGAGGAAAACCTGATGGTGATAACTACACCAGTGGGAAACTTAGGGAGATAATTATTAGGTGTCAGTGTGCTTGCATAGAGAAAAGGAGGTTACACAAAGATTCCCTCAGCTAATCCAGCTGCCCCTCCATACCACAGGAACATGGGACATTCCTGCACTTTGGACAAATCAGTGACCTGACCTCTTCCAAAGGAACACGCTGCTAGAAATCCACCACTTAGTCTGGTTGGTACAACAACAGGATATCCAGTAATATATTGTGAGACCGTACCAAGAAGATAGACACTCTCCTGAAAGTTAGCACATGTCATGGTGGACATGTCTAGTGTCAGTGTCCGTGTCTTAGTCAGCTTAAGCTGCTGTAACAAGACACCAAGGATCAGGTGGCCAAAACAACAGAGATTTATTACTCACAGTCTGGAGGGGGAAGTCCAAGATCACAGTGCCAACACGTGACTCTTGGTGAGGGCCCTCTTTCCACATTGCAGATGGCTGCCCTCGTGCTATATCCTCACATATCACACAGAAAGAGCAAGCTCCCTTTCCAGGGCATTTACCCCACCATGAGGGTTCCAGCCTCAAAACCTCATCTAAATCTTTCTCCTGAAGGCCCTACTTCCAAACACCATCACATTGCGAGTTAGGGTTTTAAAATGAATTTGAGGAGGACAAACATTCCATCCATAACAGCCAAGAAACTAAGCTCTCACACCAACTAAGACGTGCTGCGTTTGGCAACAGTACTACCCTTTCTGAACCTGCCGTTTTCTAAGGTGGTTTAGAGGATGCTTACTTTCCTGGCTGGCTTTTATCACATGGAAGGGCAGGGCCTACCCTATGGAGATTTAAGGATATGGCCATTCTTTTTCTCTCTCAGCTGCTGTGACCTAGAAGTGCCTAAAATGGTCCTGTGTTTGGGCTGAGGGTAGCCTGTAGTCTTCCCATTGGGGATGAATGTGGTGAGTGACTGCTGACTGCTTGGGGTTCGTTTCCAGGAAGATCACTGGAGGTGAAACACTGAAGGCCTCTGAAGCATGGTGATGGAAGAGGATAACATAGCAGAGGATCCTGATCCTCAGTCCTCATGAAAAGCACAGCAGCTGCTTGTCTTGTCAGCCTGAGTCTGGCCAGTGGCTGCTTCCTTGCAAAGTTTACCTCCTTTAATGAGAAGAGGAAAGATATGAGATTCAAAGTAGGAGGAAGATTCAAATCACTTCCAGAGAATAATTCAAGGCAGATTCTTTTCCTTTCCAATTACCTTTCCATAAGAATGAAGTAACTTGAGCATCTAGACCATGCTTGCAAAATTCCACTCCCTCAGGAATTCATTCTCAGGCTCCGGAGTTGAAGAAACAAGATGGTATTCCTTTCCTCCCTTGAAAGACTTCTGAATGAAATGCTTTGGGGAACTGTGTCCCCTTTTGATTCCCATGTCACTGGTGCTAGACTGATGTCATTCCTGGGAGAAAGGGCCTGCTCCTGGGCCGAACTCAGAGCTGGCCAGTTCCGTTTCAGAGTCTGAAAGGCCCAAAGAATACCCTCCACCCCGAGTCTGGGCCATCTGCATCAGAGGAGTCTGAGCAAAAGCTCCTTCTGAAAAATGCATTTGGGCAGCTGGGAATCTGGCCAAGAGACCTTTTAGCTCAGTTCTTTTTTTTGTTAACCTTTCATAATATTATTTAAATTTAATTTTAGAAGTGAGTTATTCAACTGCAATGACACAAATGGACATTATAACATTAGACCAAAATAAAATAGGTTTCAGCTGATCAGCCTTCCACTCTCCAACCGCAGTTATTTCCCCCCACAATTTTATTATAAAAATTTTCAAATATAAATTTGTAAGAATATTATAGGGAGCACCTGTATTCCCACCACCTAGATTCTACAATGAATATATATTCCATGCTTACTGTATCATATGTCTATCCATCTACTCATCCCTCTATGCAACTGTGAGTCTGTATTCTGATGCATTTCAAAGTAAGTTGCATAATCAGTATACTTCTCCCCTAAATACTTCAGTTTGTATACCATTAATTATTTTTTATAGGTCTTTTACTTTTGAGGAAACATTTACTGGCTGTGTAATACACAAATTTGAATCATCTGCATATGTTTGTGCATAAGCAGTGACCAATGCATATACCCATAACCCAAAGCTTTATCAAGATGCAAAATGCTACCATCCCTCAGAAAGTTCCCTCACGCTCCTTCCTAGTCAGTCCCCTTTCCTACCTACCCAGAGGCAAGCACTGTCTGATTTTTTTCTATCATTAGTGCATTTTCCTGTTTTCATCCTTTATCTAAGCAGAACAGCTATGGTCTGAATGTGTTCTCCCCCAAATTTGTATGTTGAAACCAACCTCCCAATGGATCTTGAGGGTATTAGTAATGATATTAAGAGGTGGGCCCTTTAGGAGGCAATTATTAATAGATGATGAGAACAGAGCCCCCATGTGTATCTGTGCCTTTATAAAAGCAGACCCAGAGAGCTTACTCATCCCTTCCTCTGTGTGAGGACACAGCAAAATGATGGCTGCCTAGGAAGTGGGCCCTCACCAGACACCCAGTCTGCTAATGCCTTCATCTTAGACTTCCTACCTGTAAAATATGAGAAATAAGTATTGTTTATAAGTTACACAGTTCATGGTATTTTTGTTATAGCAACCCACATGGAATAAGACAAAAACCATTCAGAACAAGCTCTTTTATGCAGAGCTTCTCTCATTCAGCATAATGTTTTAAGACTCATCCAAACTGTTGTGTGTATCAGTATAGTTCATTTTTCTTTATTCCACTGTATGGCTAGACCACAGTTTGTAAATTCACTCTATTGATAGACACTTGGGCTTCCAGTTTGGGACTATTAGGAATAAAGCTACTTGAACAGTGTTGTGCAAATCTTTGTGGACATATGCTTTCATTTCCCTTGGGTAAACACTCTGGAATGAAGCTGCAAGATCATGGGGTAGATATATGAGTGTTCTTTTACACTTCCACTAACAATGTAGGAGAGTGTGGTTGCTCTATATCCTCATGAACATTTGCTATCAGTTTTTCTAATTTTAGCTGTCCTGGTGGGTGTGAAGTGATTTAAGCTGTTATTCTGGCAAATTTTCCAAATTAACAGAAAACACATATGCAGGGATAAAGTTGAAGAAAAAAACTGGCTGAAGGAAATCTAGAGATTAGATTTATTTATATTAGAAAAGTGCACTTTTCTATATACAATATTAGATATTTATTAAAATATAAGATATATATCGGAGAAGGCAATGGCAACCCACTCCAGTACTCTTGCCTGGAAAATCCCATGGATGGAGGAGCCTGGTGGGCTGCAGTCCATGGGGTTGCGAAGAGTCAGATATGACTGAGCGACTTCACTTTCACTTTTCATTTTCATGCATTGGAGAAGGAAATGGCAACCCACTCCAGTGTTCTTGCCTGGAGAATCCCAGGGACGGGGGAGCCTGGTGGGCTGCCGTCTATGGGGCTGCACAGAGTCAGACACGACTGAAGCGACTCAGCAGCAGCAAGATATATATCTCATTAGAAAACATGATATTAGAAAACTGCACTTATCCAAACCTAGCTTGAGAGAGAAAGAAATGGCTAAGAGGATGTGCAAGAAGCAGCAAAATGCATTGCTCAGTTTATAATTCTCTCAATTACATTATAAAATTAGAAAAGTGAACTGAATGCTTAGAAGACTGCAGACTTCATTGACAGGGAAATGGGAACTCTGTTTTCCTACAGAGCTGGTCTGGTGTTGATCACATGTACCCTGATTTGCTTCATCATGGTCAAAGCCCTTTGAGAACCATCCCTGCAGTGCTGGCCCAGCCTGGAAAATGGAATCTGGAGTCACCCAGACAATTGGGAGGGATCCCCTGCTCTTCTCTCCATCTCTCCAGTACCAACACTGGATCTGAGTGAAGAATTCACACTTGGGGGGCATCAAAGTTGGGCCAGCACCTACCCTAGGCACTGTGCCTTCACCCTTTAATTCTCACAATACCACCCTACCAAGCTAGGAACTGAGAGCCTGGTATTACAGAGTATTACAGATGTGAAAACATGACTCAGAGAGTCATAGCAACTTGCCTGGGATCACACAGAACTATAAGAAGCAGGATTGAAGTCCAAACCCTGTGCTCTTTCCATTCAACTTTGCTCAGCACCCAGCAAGCAAATTGGAGGAGGCTTAATTAACAGCTCAGGTGGCACAGAGGCCAGCAGCAGACAGGAGCGTGTCTCTCTGCCAGATTCGCCCCCGCTTTTCCTCTTTTTTCTGTGTTCTGCTTTCTAGTGTGCTTGTGTTGAAGGTAGGGCTGGGCGGTCTTTCAGAAGATGCAGATGGAGATGAGGCTTGGCCCTCCTCTCTGTAGCTGCACCCATGTCTCTGTCTCAGCGCTTGGGTTTTCCTCTTGCAGGAAGGAATCATTAGCTTGTGACTTCCGTACTTCCCTTCCCCACCCTCTCAGTTTCCCGGGGGCTGGGGTGACCTGGAGCATCACTGATCCCTCACTGCTCTCTATGCCTTTCCTTCTCAGTCCCTTCTGCTTGTTGTGGGGAAGGGAGGCAATCATGTTCATTGTGTATTTCTCTAGACTGAGTTACCTGTTCCTGAAATGCACTAGCTTGCTCCTCAAATCCTGCCATTCGGAAGTAATTGACAACATCCATCACCGCCCAGTCTGCAGGATCCGGTGGCCTCCCGTTCTCCATAGAACTGCAAAATAAAATACCAATCAGGACAGCTATCAGGGCAGAGCGGCTATTAGACGGCTATCAGCTCGTGACCATGTGTGGCCAGGTTCCCACTCAAGTCTCCCGGGGGCAGGCTTGGGTCAGCTCACTGCTACCGAGGGCTCAGACCCCACGGTACATGTTTCAGGACCAGAATCATTCTTGTGTTTCTTGGGTTCAGAAGATCATTGCTCTCACTGGCCCAGTCACTGCTTTCTCTATAAACCTTTAATATAAAGTATTCCCTCATGTATTATTTTTTAATTTAGAAATATTCGGAGTGGTCCAGTGACTTCTGGCAGCCCACAATATGAATTCACATCCCTGAACTAAGAATACCAGACCTTTTACAATAAGGCCCCAACACATCACCACTTTCCTCACCCCCATCCCCATCCAGGGCTAAAGCCATTCCCCAACAGCCATGCCCTTCACGTGCTGTTCCAGCCACTGAAGGCCCCCTCAGCTGTCTCTGAAAAAAATTCTATCCTTCTTACTGGATCAAATGCCACAGTCCCTGTAAGGCATTTTCTGCTCCATCTGAAAGTGTATTATAACCGCCTCTGAGTTCCAGACCTCCATTCTAGCTTCAATCAGACCACTTTTCACATTGTATTATACTCTGCTTATTAGACAGTCTCTAAATTTTCTATTAAAGTGGGAGATGTGGGCTGAAGATGTACATTTGGGTCTGGACCAAGTTCTCACTTTATTATTCCTTGCATCAACCAAGTTGTTAGGAATTCACTCAATGTTCAGGCAAATAGATATTGATGAAGCATTTGTTTGAGAGGGTATCTGGGTAACCTCACTGGATTTAGAGAGGAGAGGAGGAAAGGTGGAATAGAAAAAGAGTGGAGCTGCAGTTACTGTGTCTCTGCTTATTTCCGTGTTTCAAGAGTACTTGTTTGGATTTCTCTACGCCTTGTCCACAGTGATTCTTCTAGAGTATACATCCTATCACACTGTCCTCTGCTTCCAAACATTCAAAGGCTTCCCATTGCCCTTTGGATAAATTCCAAACAGCTTCAGCTGGCTCAGGAGGTCCTTCAGGACCAAGCCCTCTCCTAGTCCTCCAACTGGGAATACATTTGGTGAGTAAAACAGAATAGTCCTTACTTTGTGAGCATACAGCACAGGGGGAGTAGACACTGACTCACAATCATACAACTAAATGCATAGCCATGCAATGTAGCTAAGGATGGGTACTCTGTACTATGGCAGTGGCAGGGCCTATGAGAAACTTTCTTGTGGAAGTTTCATTTCAGGTAAGGTCTAGAGAGCAGCCAGAAAGTTAACCATATAAAGAAGTCAGTCAGGTAAAGATGATTTCAGGCTCTCTGACAGGAATACATACAGAGAGCCATGCTGGTCTTGGATGCCACATTGAGGATTCTAAATTTTTGTCTAGGAGCAATGGGATTTTTTAAATGGTCTGAGGTAATGGGCACGACCTGATCTGACTCACATTTCTGGAAAAAAGAGTATTGGAGAGGAGCCAGAGAAGACAGGACCAAGGAAGAGCTCATGATGACTGAGACTATGGTAGAAAAGGAGAGAAACATGTGGATTTAAAAAGTATTTAACAGAATCAGCAACAGTTACTGGCGGACTAGTGCATGCATAGATTCAAGGGATTAAATCTGATAGAGTGCCTCAAGAACTATGGACAGAGGTTCACAACACTGTACAGGAAGCAGTAATCAAAACCATCCCCAAGAAAAAGAAATTCAAAGAGGCAAAATGGTTGTCTGAGGAGGCCTTACAAATATCTGAGAAAAGAAGAGAAGCAAAAAGCAAGGGAGAAAGGGAAAGATATACACAAGGAATGCAGAGTTCCAGAGAAAGGCAAGGAGAGATAAGAAGGCCTTCTTCAATTAACAATGCAAAGAAATAGAGGAAAACAATTGAATGGGAAAGACTAGAGATTTCTTCAAGAAAATTAGAAATAGCAAGGGGATATTTCATGCAAAGATGAGCACAATAAAGGACAGAAATGGTATGGACCTAACAGAAGCAGAAGATATTAAGAAGAGGTGGCAAGAATACACAGAAGAACTATACAAAAAAGAATTTTTAATGACCCAGATAGCCACAATGGTGTGATTACTCACCTAGGGCCAGACATCCTATAGTGCAAAGTCAAGTGGGCCTTAGGAAGCATCACTATGAACAAGTTAGAAGAGGTGATGGAATTCCAGCTGTGCTATTTCAAATCCTAAAAGGTGATGCTGTTAAGGTACTACACTCAAAATCCCAGCAAATTTGGAAAACTCAGCAGTGGCCACAGGACTGGAAAAGATCAGTTTACATTCTAATACCAAAGAAAGGCAAGGCAAAGAATGTTCAAACTACCGCACAATTGCACTCATTTCACATGCTAGGAAGGATATGCTCAAAATCCTCCAAGGTAGGCTTCAACAGTGTACGAACCGAGAACTTCCAGATGTCCAAGCTGGATTTAGAAAAGGCAGAGGAACCAGAGATCAAATTGCCAACATCCACTGGATTATAGAAAAAGCAAGAGAATTCCAGAAAACATCTACTTCTGCTTCATAGAACTTCCAGATGTTCAAGGTGGATTTAGAAAAGGCAGAGGAACCAGAGATCAAATTGCCAACATCCATTGGATCATAGAAAAAGCAAGAGAGTTCTAGAAAACATCTACTTTTCCTTCACTGACTATGTTAAAGCCTTTGACTGTGTGTATTACAACAAACTGGAAAACCCTTAAAGAGATGGGAATACCAGACTACCTTACCTGTCTCCTGTGAAACCTGTATGCAGGTCAAGAAGCAATAGCTAGAACTGGGTATGGAACAACTGATTGGTTCCAAATTGGGAAAGGAGTACATCAAGGCTGTATATTGTCACCCTGCTTATTTAACTTCTATGCAGAGTACATCATGAGAAACGCTGGGCTGGATGAAGCACAAGCTGGAAGCAAGATTGCTGGGAGAAATATCAATAACCTCAGATATGCAGATGACACCACCCTTATGGCAGAAAGTGAAGAACTAAAGAGCCTCTTGATGAAAGTGAAAGAGGAGAGTGAAAAAGTTGACTTAAAGCTCAACATTCAAAAAACTAAGATCATGGCATCTGGTCCTGTTACTTCATGGCAAAAGATGGGCAAATGATGGAAACAGTGACAAACTTTATTTTCTTGGGCTCCAAAATTACTGCAGATGGTGACTACAGCCATGAAATTAAAAGACACTTGCTCCTTGGAAGAAAACTATGACAAACCTAGACAACATGTTAAAAAGCAGACATATTACTTTGCCTACAAAGGTCTGTCTAGTCAAAGCCATGGTTTTTCTAGTAGTCAAATATGGATGTGAGTGTTGGACCATAAAGAAGGCTGAGAGCTGAAGAATTGATGCCTTCAAACTGTGGTGTTGGAGAAGCCTCTCGAGAGTCTCTTGGACAGCAAGGAGATCCAACCAGTCCATCCTATAGGAGATCAGTCCTGGGTGTTCACTGGAAGAACTGATGTTGAAGCTGAAGTTCCAATACTTTGACCACCTGATCTGAAAAGCTGACTCACTGGAGAAGACCCCATTGCTGGGAAAGAGAGAAGGCACGAGGAGAAGGGGATGACAGAGGACAAGATGGTTGGATGCATCATTGACTCAATAGACATTAGTTGGGCAGACTCCGGGAGATGGTGAAGCACAGAGAAGCCTGGCATGCTGCAGTCCATGAGATCGCAAAGAGTCAGACAGGACTGAGCAAGTGAACAACAACAAAGTACCTGCATGCTCAGTTGCTTCAGTTGTATCCAACTCTTTGCAACCGTATGAATAGTAGCCTGCCAGGCTCCTGAGTTCATGGGATTCTCCAGGCAAGAATACTGGAGTGAGTTGCCATGCCCTCCTCCAGGGGATATTCCCAACCTAAGGACTGAACCCATGTCTGCTATGTCTACCTGCATTGGCAGGTGGGTTCTTTACCACGAGCACCACCTGAGAAGCCCAGTGGTGGACTAACATGAGAACTAAGGAGATGAAAGTGTCCTGTAACTGGATGGATGGTGGTAACTTCACTTAGACCACACCCCCAGGTTTAGCTGGACACACTGAGTGTGGGGTACCATCTACATCCAAGTTGAGATTTAATGTGGAATATGGGTCTGGAGCTCAAAGCAGACGAGTGGGCTAGAGGTACATAGTGGGGAGCCAGAAGTGTTCAGATGGCATTTGAAACCTTGGGAGGGGACAAGGAGAGAACTGGGTCCAAGAACTAAGCTTGGAAACATCCAACATTCAGTGCAAGTTGAAAAGATTCATGTTACTTTCAATGGAAATAAAATTGCCCAGAGTTTGTGCATTTCTGAAAGTCTTCGAATATCTAGAAGTCAAGGGTTGAGCTGTATCTCTGCCTCACCCTCAGAATAATGTCTTGCTCATAGTAGGAACTTAAAATATTTGATTAAAAAAATCTAGATACATGGCGTAGGTGATCTTATTTGCAAAGCAGAAATAGAGACACATGTATAAAACAAAGGTATGGACACCAAGGCTGTAAGTGGGGTGTGGGATGATTTGGGAGATAAAGACTGACATGTATACACTACTGATACTATGTATAAAGTAGATAACTAATGGGAACCTACTGTGCAGTGCATCAAATGCTACTTAGTGCTCTGTGGTGATCTAAATGGGAAGGAAATCCAAAAAAGGGGATACATGTATATGTATGGCTGATTCACTTGGCTGTATAGTAGAAATAAATACATTGTAAAGCAACTATACTCCAGTAAAAAGTAATTAAAACAACAACAACAACAACAAAATTCTCTCCTAAAGGAAAACGAGTCACTAATCAACGGCTCCTGCTACTGCTGCTAAGTCGTTTCAGTCGTGTCCGACTCTGTGTGACCCCATAAGATGGCAGCCCACCAGGCTCCCCCGTCCCTGGGACTCTCCAGGCAAGAGCACTGGAGTGGGTTGCCATTTCCTTCTCCAATGCATGAAAGTGAAAAGTGAAAGTGAAGTCACTCAATTGTGTCTGACTCTTAGCGACCCCATGGACTGCCGCCCACCAGGCTCCTCCGTCCATGGGATTTGCCCGGCAAGAGTATTGGAGTGGGGTGCCATTGCCTTCTCCATAATCAATGGCACGTGTGATCAATTACTTATTAACACAACACTTAATTTAAAAACAGAGTCAATGCTTACTAATTAATTGTAAATCTGTCAGTACTGCCCTTGTGCGCACACACTCATGTACTTGCTCACTCACACATGCCACATGTCCCTCACCTCACCCTGATTCCCCACCCATACCCCCACAACGCTTTCCTACCATTTAGGCAAAACACATGGGGAAAACCTATTTTTCATCCTAACATTCTTAACATGTTAGGGTGTTAACATGTATTTTCAAATTAAAGCTAAATGGGTTTTAAAAAAATACCATGCTGGGATTTTCCATCATCCTATCAGCATAAGCAGTCATGAGCTGACATTGAGGACTCTTTTCTAGGTACCATTTACCTTCCCTCTCTTGCTTCAGATCAGATCAGATCAGATCAGTCGCTCAGTCGTGTCCGACTCTTTGCGACCCCATGAATCTGCAGCATGCCAGGCCTCCCTGTCCATCACCAGCCCCCGGAGGTCACTCAGACTCACATCCATCGAGTCAGTGATGCCATCCAGCCATCTCATCCTCTGTCGTCCCCTTCTCCTCTTGCCCTCAATCCCTCACAGCATCAGAGTCTTCTCCAATGAGTCAACTCTCTTGCTTCAGATAGGCTTGAAAAAATGTTTGGAAAGGAGTTCATTGTTCTAAAACATTTTTTAGGTTTTTCAATCAGCTCACTTCTAGCAGTAAGCACAGTGACCCATCCAATATACTCTTAAGTGCCCCAGAAAACATCTGAATTCACTATCCCTGTGGCTGACTTCAATTAGCTGCCTTTATTCATTAAGAAGAGCTATCAAATTGTGATAACAAAATAGTTCAGTTCTGTCACTGAGTCGTGTCCCATTCTTTGCGACCCCATGGACTACAGCACGAGAGACTTCCTTGTCCATCACCAACTCCCGGAGCCTACTCAAACTTATGTCCATCGCTTTGGTGATGCCATCCAACCATCTCATCCTCTGGGGTCCCCTTCTCCTCCTGCCCTCAATCTTTCCCAGCATCAGGGTCTTTTCCAATGAGTCAGTTCTTCGCATCAGGTGGCCAAAGTACTAGAGTTTCAGCTTCAGCATCAGTCCTTCAAAAGAATATTCAGGGTTGATTTCCTTTAAGACTGACTGGTGGATCTCCTTGCAGTCCAAGGGATTCTCAAGAATCTTCTCCAACACCACAGTTCAAAAGCATCAATCCTTTGGAGCTCAGCTTTCTTTATAGTCCAATTCTCATATCCGTACATGACTACTGGAAAAACCACAGCTTTGACTAGATGGACCTTTGTTGGTAAAGTAATGTCTCTGCTTTTTAATATGCTGTCTAGGTAGGTCATAGTTTTACTTACAAGAAGTAAATGTCTTTTAATTTCATGGCTGTAGTCACCATCTGCAGTGATTTTGGAGCCCAAGAAAATAGTCTGTTACTGTTTCCATTGTTTCCCCATCTATTTGGCATGAAGTGTTGGGGCCAGATGTCATGATCTTAGTTTTCTGAATGTTGAGTTTTAAGCCAACTTTTTCACTCTCCTCTTTCACTTTCATCAAGAGGCCCTTTAGTTCTTCTTCGCTTTCTGCCATAAGGGTGGTGTCATCTGCATATCTGAGGTTATTGATATTTCTCCCAGCAATCTTGATTCCAGCTTGTGCTTCATCCAGCCCAGCATTTCACATGATGTACTCTGCATGTAAGTTAAATAAGCAGGGTGACAATATACAACCTTGATGTACTCCTTTCCCAATTTGGAACCAGTCTGTTGTTCTATGTCCCATTCTAACTGTTGCTTCTTGACCTGCATATAGATTTCTCAAGAGGCAGGTCAGGTGCCATTTCTTAAAGAACTATCCACAGTTTTTTGTGATCCACACAATCAAAGGCTTTGGCATAGTCAATAAAAGCAGAAGTAGATGGTTTTCTGGAACTCTCTTGCTTTGGCAATGATCCAATAGATGTTGCCAATTTGATCTCTGGTTCCTTGCCTTTTCAAAGTCTAGCTTGAATATCTGCAAGTTCACAGTTCACTGACTGTTGAAGCCTGGCTTGGAGATTTTTGAGCATTACTTTCCTAGTGTGTGAGATGAGTTCAATTGTGAGGTAATTTGAGCATTCCTTGGCGTTGACTTTCTTTGGGATTGGAATGCAAACTGACCTTTTCCAGTCCTGTGGCTACTGCTGAGTTTTCCAGATTTGCTGGCATATTGAGTGTAGCACTTTCACAGAATCATCTTTTAGGATTTGAAAGAGCTCAACTGGAATTCCAGCACCTCCACTAGTTTTGTTTGTAGTGATGCTTCCTAAGGCCCACTTGACTTCACATTCCAGGATGTTGGCTCTAGGTGAGTGATCACACCATCGTAGTTATCTGGGTCATGAAGACTTTGTTTTGCATAGTTCTTCTGTGTATTCTTGCCACCTTTTCTTAATATCTTCTGCTTCTGTTAGGTCCATACCGTTTTTGTCATTTGGTGTGCTCACCTTTGCATGAAATGTTCCCTTGGTGTCTCTAATTTTCTTGAAGAGATCTCTAGTCTTTCCCATTCTATTGTTTTCCTCTATTTCTTTGCACTGATCACCGAGGAAGGCTTTCTTCTCTCTCCTTGCTATTCTTTGGAACTCTGCATTCAAATGGGTATATCTTTCCTTTTCTCCTTTGCCTTTACCTTCTCTTCTTTTCTCAGCTATTTGTAAGGCCTCCTCAGACAACCATTTTGCCTTTTTGCATTTCTTTTTCTTAGGGATGGTCTTGATCACTGCCTCCTGTACAATGTCATGAACCTCCATCCACAGTTCTTCAGATCTAATGCCTTGAATCTATTTGTCACTTCCTCTGTATCATCATAAGGGATTTGATTTAGGTCATATCTGAATGGTCTAGTGGTTTTCCCTACTTTCTTCAATTTAAGTCTGAATTTGTCAATAAGGAGTTCATGATCAGAGCCACAGTCAGCTCCTGGTCTTGTTTTTGCTGACTGTATAGAGCTTCTACATCTACACATACAAATATTATATATATATATATAAATATATACACATACAAAGTATGCTACATTGTAATTTTAGGATGGGAGCCTTTCCTGATTCTTATTCTGCTGGGATATGACATCATCACTTCCTCAGCTCTGAAATATTCTTGAGTACTAAGAAGAGGTGGCAAGAATACACAGAAGAACTGTACAAAAAAGAGCTTCAAGACCCAGATAATCATGATGATGTGATCACTGACCTAGAGCCAGACATCTTGGAATGTGAAGTCAAATGGGCCTTAGAAAGCATCACTACGAACAAAGCTAGTGGAGGTGATGGAATTCCAGTGGAGCTATTCCAAATCCTGAATGATGATGCTGTGAAAGTGCTGCACTCAATATGCCAGCAAATTTGGAAAACTCAGCAGTGGCCACAAGATTGGAAAAGGTCAGTTTTCATCCCAATCCCAAAGAAAGGCAATGCCAAGGAGTGCTCAAACTACCGAACAATTGCACTCATCTCACACGCTAGTAAAGTAATGCTCAAAATTCTCCAAGCCAGGCTTCAGCAATATGTGAACCGTGAACTTCCTGATGTTCAAGCTGGTTTTAGAAAAGGCAGAGGAACCAGAGATCAAATTGCCAACATCCGCTGGATCATGGAAAAAGCAAGAGAGTTCCAGAAAAACATCTATTTCTGCTTTATTGACTATGCCAAAGCCTTTGACTGTGTGGATCACAATAAACTATGGAAAATTCTGAAAGAGATGGGAATACCAGACCACCTGATCTGCCTCTTGAGAAATCTGTATGCAGGTCAGGAAGCATCAGTTAGAACTGGTCATGGAACAACAGACTGGTTCCAAATAGGAAAAGGAGTACGTCAAGGCTGCATATTGTCACCATGTTTATTTAACTTATATGCAGAGTACATCATGAGAAATGCTGGACTGGAAGAAACACAAGTTGGAATCAAGATTGCTGGGAGAAATATCAATAACCTCAGATATGCAGATGATACCACCCTTATGGCAGAAAGTGAAGAGGGGCTAAAAAGCCTCTTGATGAAAGTGAAAGTGGAGAGTGAAAAGGTTGGCTTAAAGCTCAACATTCAGAAAACGAAGATCATGGCATCTGGTCCCATCACTGCATGGGAAATAGATGGGGAAACAGTGGAAACAGTGTCAGACTTTGTTTTTCTGGGCTCCAAAATCACTGCAGATGGTGACTGCAGCCATGAAATTAAAAGACGCTTGCTCCTTGGAAGGAAAGTTATGACCAACCTAGATAGCATATTCAAAAGCAGAGACATTACTTTACCAACAAAGGTTCGCCTAGTCAAGGCTATGGTCTTTCCTGTGGTCATGTATGGATGTGAGAGCTGGACTGTGAAGAAGGCTGAGCGCCGAAGAATTGATGCTTTTGAACTGTGGTGTTGGAGAAGACTCTTGAGAGTCCCTTGGACTGCAAGAAGATCCAACCAGTCCATTCTGAAGGAGATCAATCCTGGGATTTCTTTGGAAGGAATGATGCTAAAGCTGAAACTCCAGTATTTTGGCCACCTCATGCGAAGAGTTGACTCATTGGAGAAGACTCTGATGCTGGGAGGGATTGAGGGCAGGAGGAGAAGGGGACGACAGAGGATGAGATGGCTGGATGGCATCACTGACTCGATGGATGCGAGTCTGAGTGACCTCCGGGAGCTGGTGATGGACAGGGAGGCCTGGTGTGCTGCGGTTCATGGGGTCGCAAAGAGTCGGACACGACTGAGCGACTGATCTGATCTGATCTAAGCATCATAGCAGAGAACAAAGGCTTTGCAAAAGTGCTGGCAGCCTACCATGAAGAGCAAGAGTAATGAGGAAAGTCTCCTAGTTGGGGCGAGGGGATTCTTACAGAAAAATCTGGGGGAACGTCTGATCCACCTAAGTTACAGCTGATTTGCTCAAAAGACAAAGTAACATAAAAATCACAATGTTAGACCACACACATCCTGAAACTAGAAACTGTCTCCATCTCTGCATCTCTCCAGCACCCAGCACTGGTTGGACTGGAATGTACAGTTGATACACAGCAAAGATCTTACATTAATGGACTAACAACCAGAGGGTACTTACAGTCTGCAATAGGCTTTTCACTTATTACCTATTGTCAGTCTTCTAGCTCCTTGTAAACTGGCTACTGTGACCTGATTTTCAGGAAACTAAGGCTCAGAAAGGTTAAGAACTCACTGCAAATCACATAGTATATAAAACCAGGATTGAATTCCATACATGTTTGTCTCCATATCAATTCTTTTTCCAGCCCATACTTACTGATACAATAAATGTTTACTAAAAGCCTACTGTCCTCTCAGTGCTGTGCTTAGAGACAGGTTACAAGGATAGGCACGCATATCCTTCACGGAGCCGGCACTCTGGTGAGGGGAAGCAGACATGTAAACAGTGTACTCTAAGTGTTAGAATTGGGGGATGTGCTTCTGAGGATGCATGCACCGGAGGGCCTGGAGAATGCTGCTTGACTAGGATACTTGAAAATTTTTAATGCAATTCTGAAAGGCATCACTTGCTTCAAAGACACACTCAGCTCCTCCCTGAGAGAACTGTCTGCAGAAGCAGAAATATGCAGGCACGCATTCATTTCTAGGTTGTTTATGTTGAATAATGATAAATGATTTTGTTGGACCTGTCCAGTGGTTTCAGCAACAGCATTAAGAAGAAACCTGGAGGTGGTCCAAGGCCCATGATGGTGGAGGTTCAGGAGGCCAGAGTGCCAAGGCCAGATAAAATGATGAGAGCATTTCAGAGGATGGATTTAAGCGTCACCTTTCCCCACTGGGAAAGCCATATGTTTCCTCAAGGACTGCTATTTGTGGCCAAACTGAGATGCTTTGTTCCCTTTTAAATGGGCCATTCTCTCAAATCTTTTCTTATAACAAACATGTCCATGTCAAACTCCAGGAGGAATTTAAATGGTGCTGTTTGAAACACCTCCCAGACGGCGGTTCCCTTTGTGGCTGCTAATTTTGCACTAATGAAATGAAATGGCAGATATAAAAGTTCCATTATCATTTGGTATTTATTATTATTGTCACAGCAAAATATTTCCTAGAATATAAATATAAAGATGATAAATTCATGAATATTTTTCCAGGCATGGAGACTTTGAAAAAATATATATGCATTTTTGCTTATTATAAAAAAGACTAGCAAGAAATGAACAGCAGCAGAATTTGTCCCCATTCCCATCACTTATTCAAATCAATGTTCCCATTTAACACTGTCACCTTTCCGTCCCTGTGCATATGATTGGGAACATCAGATCAGATCAGTCGCTCAGTCGTGTCCGACTCTTTGTAACCCCATGAACCGCAGCACGCCAGGCCTCCCTGTCCATCACCAGCTCCCGGAGGTCACTCAGACTCGCATCCATCGAGTCAGTGATGCCATCCAGCCATCTCATCCTCTGTCGTCCCCTTCTCCTCCTGCCCTCAATCCCTCCCAGCATCAGAGTCTTCTCCAATGAGTCAACTCTTCGCATGAGGTGGCCAAAATACTGGAGTTTCAGCTTTAGCATCATTCCTTCCAAAGAAATTCCAGGATTGACCTCCTTCAGAATGGACTGGTTGGATCTTCTTGCAGTCCAAGGGACTCTCAAGAGTCCTCTCCAACACCACAGTTCAAAAGCATCAATTCTTCGGTGCTCAGCCTTCTTCACAGTCCAGCTCTCACATCCATACATGACCACAGGAAAGACCATAGCCTTGACTAGGCGAACCTTTGTTGGCAAAGTGATGTCTCTGCTTTTGAATATGCTATCTAGGTTGGTCATAACTTTCCTTCCAAGAGTAAGCGTCTTTTAATTTCATGGCTGCAGTCACCATCTGCAGTGATTTTGGAGCCCAGAAAAACAAAGTCTGACACTGTTTCCACTGTTTCCCCATCTATTTGCCATGCAGTGATGGGACCAGATGCCATGATCTTCGTTTTCTGAATGTTGAGCTTTAAGCCAACCTTTTCACTCTCCACTTTCACTTTCATCAAGAGGCTTTTTAGCCCCTCTTCACTTTCTGCCATAAGGCTGGTGTCATCTGCATATCTGAGGTTATCGATATTTCTCCCGGCAATCTTAATTCCAGCTTGTGTTTCTTCCAGTCCAGCATTTCTCATGATGTACTCTGCATATAAGTTAAATAAACATGGTGACAATATGCAGCCTTGACATACTCCTTTTCCTATTTGGAACCAGTCTGTTGTTCCATGACCAGTTCTAACTGTTGCTTCCTGACCTGCATACAGATTTCTCAAGAGGCAGATCAGGTGGTCTGGTATTCCCATCTCTTTCAGAATTTTCCATAGTTTATTGTGATCCACACAGTCAAAGGCTTTGGCATAGTCAATAAAGCAGAAATAGATGTTTTTCTGGAACTCTCTTGCTTTTTCCATGATCCAGCGGATGTTGGCAATTTGATCTCTGGGAACATCATGTATGGATAAAAATTATATCATGCATGAATACTTCACACTGGAAACTGATTATCCCTTAATTAAACAATCACCTCGCTTTTAGAGAGAACTAAAGAGACATAACCATGAGGACAGAAATGCAATAAATAACAAATTTAGCAGATACATGCAGATTATGACCTTATGGTGAAGGTTTTCATGTTGGCACATGATAATTTGAAGTGCTAGCAACAAAAGTGCCCATTTCCCTTTAATTTTATTAGTGGAAACAGTTGAAAAATATTCGAAACTCTTTCTTGGAATTTAGTTTGTATATATTTTACAGTAGTTATGCGTTTATAGATTCTGAAGATTGATAAGACCAGAAGGAAACTCTGGATAAATACAGCCCATATGGGATTTCAAAACCCTGTTATACTTATTAATTGCATTTCAACTTTAAAGTTCAGAGCAAAAGTTACTTTCTACTAGTTAATATATTATGGTGACATTTATTTATCATGCTACTCCTTTTATAAAGCTAATTCTCAATGTTACTTGTGTTTCCACTCAGAAATACACTTGAACTTTGTACTATTTTGATCTTTATAACTTACTTTTCAAATTATATTAACCTACTCTTTGGTCATATCTTAAAACAGCCTTTGGCTAAAAGCAATATAATTTTGATCATAATAAATCAACATTGATCTCTTGGCCTATGGACATAGCTAAGGATGAAGCAACCAAATGAGCTTTCATTTTATCTCCATTTTTTTTTTCTTCCTCTCCCTTCATCCTAACAATTAGGGATCTGGCTTAAAGACAGCCAGACAAAGAGAAAGGATGATTCAAAGTTTCCTGACAGGACATTTTTCATTTTTTAACATCCAGCTACATAAGAGTTGACTGCATTTCATTGCCACATACCCAAGCAACAAAAGTACTGAAAGAGCAAATAGCTCTTCTGTATATTCCAAATTCTTTAGCTTGGCATTCAGGGATTTAATTCAAACATAACTTTCCAGGCTTCTTTCTCATTTAAGCTTGTACTGAAATCTAACCAGTCAACATCCTGGACCTTCCCATATCCACAGCTTTGGTTATGCTACTCAAAGCCCTGTTTGTTCAGCTTTTAAGGGTTAGAACTCTACTTATTTAAAATAGATACTGGTTAAACGTCTCCTTCCTAATAAACCCAATGAATCTTTCATTCCCATCATCAATTAATTTTCACCTGCTCACAATGAGTCTGGCACTTAATAAGGCTTGGGAACTTGCAGTCTAGTGGAAAGGAAAATCTCAAGTCAGCTGCATGATGAAGAACGGTTTTAATATGTTCCCTGCCTTATTACAAAGAGCAGTTAAGGAAGAAGAGGAACGGCTCGATGGAGGGAGAAGGGCAGTGTGAGTCAGGCTGTGCTAGGTGTGTGGAGCCCTGAATCCAGAGCAACACCAGGATCAGGTCCCAGGAACAGGGAGGTCAGTCTTCCTGCATCATTTCTTTCCTAAGAGACATCTTCCCTCAGGCTCATGCGTTTCCTCTGAAATCACATGGCACTCTGTCCTTGGCATTCCTCTGCTAGGAATGTCTCCCAAACACCCCACTCCATTTCTCTGAAAACAAATCTGCCTTTTTCCCCCACCTGTTCTCAACTTCCTAGTACAAATAAAGACCTCTGACCTGGTGGAAATAAAGACATTCCTCTCAAGAGGATTCCATGCAGTTTTGTATTTTATTTGCTATCAGATACAATTCACACTCACATTCACACTACACATAAACATAGGAATGTTTCATACCCCAGTAAATAATATTAAAGACAACTGCATACAGACGGCCTGCAGAGCTCCCCCTCCCTGCTCTGAGCCAGGCACAGTGGTCACTATTCCAAAGGATTGAATGTGGCTTTAATACTTTAACAAACTCGGTTTCCTTCACAGGAATATCAGTAGCACACCAGAATCTATGTAGAAAACAGCAACCCTTCGAGCTGCTGATATACAGAAGATATACAATGCATGTTTGTGAATTCCGCTGACTTTGACAGGAACTCCATGTTGTTATCACATTTAAAATATGATGATATGAATAGCTGACTCTAAGTTTTGCTCATCTTACTCTTTTGAAATGTATACTTCCTTAAGGTAGCTATTTACAATGGACAAATGGTAAATTGAACAGACTCAATCCTTAACCCAAGTTGTCATTTATTTAAAGGAATAACCAAACATAACCAAACTTTTATCATAAGAAAATATGTTAAGACTGAATTGTGTCCGCCTGACCCCCAAAATTCCTATACTGAAGTCCTAACCCTCAGTGTGGGCTAGGGCTTTTCGGAGATAGGGCAATTAAGGTTAAATGTGGTCATGAGGGTGGGCTAACAGAAGCTGAAGAAATTAAGAAGAGGTGGCAAGAATACACAGAAAAACTGTACAAAAAAGATCTTCACGACCCACATAATCACAATGGTGTGATCACTCACCTAGAGCCAGACATCCTGGAATGTGAAGTCAAGTGGGCCTTAGAAAGCATCACTATGAACAAAGCTAGTGGAGGTGATGGAATTCCAGTTGAGCTATTTCAAATCCTGAAAGATGATGCTGTGAAAATGCTGCACTCAATATGCCAGTAAATTTGGAAAACTCAGCAGTAGCCACATGATTGGAAAAGGTCAGTTTTCATTCCAATCCCAAAGAAAGGCAATGCCAAAGAATGCTCAAACTACCACACAATTGCACTCATCTCACACGCTAGTAAAAGAATGCTCAAAATTCTCCAAGCCAGGCTTCAGCAATACGTGAACCGTGAACTTTCTGAAGTTCAAGTTGGTTTTAGAAAAGGCAGAGGAAGCAAAGCTCAAATTGCCAACATACACTGGATCATGGAAAAAGCAAGAGAGTTCCAGAAAAACATCTATTTCTGCTTTATTGACTATGCCAAAGCCTTTGACTGTGTGGATCACAATAAACTGTGGAAAATTCTGAAAGAGATGGGAATACCAGATCACTTGACCTGCCTCTTGAAAAACCTATATGCAGGTAAGGAAGCAACAGTTAGAACTGGACATGGAACAACAGACTGGTTCCAAGTAGGAAAAGGAGTATGTCAAGGCTGTATATTGTCACCCTGCTTAGTTAACTTATATGCAGAGTACATCATGAGAAATGCTGGACTGGAAGAAGCACAAGCTGGAATCAAGATTGCCGGGAGAAATATCAATAACCTCAGATATGCAGATGACACCACCCTTATGGCAGAAAGTGAAGAGGAACTAAAAAGACTCTTGATGAAGGTGAAAGTGGAGAGTGAAAAAGTTGGCTTAAAGCTCAACATTCAGAAAACGAAGATCATGGCATCTGGTCCCATTACTTCATGGGAAATAGATGGGGAAACAGTGGAAACAGTGTCAGACTTTATTTTTTTGGGCTCCAAAATCACTGCAGATGGTGACTGCAAACATGAAATTAAAAGACGCTTACTCCTTGGAAGAAAAGTTATGATCAACCTAGAGAGCATATTCAAAAGCAGAGACATTACTTTGTCAACAAAGGTCTGTCTGGTCAAGGCTATGGTTTTTCCAGTGGTCATGTATGGATGTAAGAGTTGGACTGTGAAGAAAGCTGAGCACCAAAGAATTGATGCTTTTGAACTGTGGTGTTGGAGAAGACTCTTGAGAGTCCCTTGGACTGCAAGGAGATCCAACCAGTCCATTCTGAAGGAGATCAGTCCTGAGTGTTCTTTGGAAGGAATGATGCTAAAGCTGAAACTGCAGTACTTTGGCCACCTCATGCGAAGAGTTGACTCATTGGAAGAGACTGTGATGCTGGGAGGGATTGGGGAAGAAGGAAAAGGGGACAGCAGAGGATGAGATGGCTGGATGGCATCACCAACTTGATGGACATGACTTTGAGTGAACTCCCCTCTCCTTTCTCTTTTCTTCTTCCTTCTTTCTTCTTCCTTCCCTCTCTCCCTCCCTCCCTTTCTTCCTTTCTTTCTAACAAACTATCTGTTAAGAAGTATTTGGTATTTAGCCACTTAAATGTCTTGGGAGCTTTATTTTATTTTCCCATGTGTTTAGTAGAGTGGAACCTTACATTGTGATCACTGCCTGTTCCAGACTGCTGTTCCCTGGAAAGAACAGCGTGCCAGGAACCCTCACTCAGTGTGTGCAGGTAGACTCAAGCAGTATGGTTGTGGGGTCTGGGAAAGGTGGATGAAACCGAACATCCAGGAACTACCTAGCAAGCTGGTTGCAATCTCCTCCTTGCTTTCAAAGAACACACATCTAAGGACTGCTGATTATTTACTTGACAACACAAAAGGACAGGAATATGAGTCAATGAACAAAAGCTGAAGCCAGTGATCAGATGCACAATTACTTCTAACAGCTGCCTCTTCCTCCTTCCCCAAGGAACCTCGCAGGACTTCCAGGCAAATAAATAAATATCCTGTGAAGTTATTTATTTAACCCTAGATGTGACTGATTCCCTTAGAATTAGATGCCTGACTGATGTGCAGGTTGCTATACACACAAACATTGCTAAATTTTTTTTAATGAGGTAAGTAATGGTAGCTATGGAGAAGGCAATGGCACCCCACTCCAGTGCTCTTGCCTGGAAAATCCCACAGATGGAGGAGCCTGGTAGGCTGCAGTCCATGGGGTCGCTAAGAGTCGGACATGACTGAGTGACTTCACTTTCTCTTTTCACTTTCATGCATTGGAGAAGGAAATGGCAACCCACTCCGGTGTTCTTGCCTGGAGAATCCCAGGGACGGGGAGGCCTGGTGGGCTGCCGTCTATGGGGTCGCACAGAGTCGGACACGACTGAAGTGACTTAGCATAGCATAGCAATGGTAGCTATTGTTATTTTTGTTATATGAAATGTCTCTTTAATAATTCTACAATGAAGTCAGAGTTTTGAAATTTGGCATGTTAGTCACTCAGTTGTGTCCAGCTCTTTACAATCACATGGACTGTAGCCCACCTGAATTCCTCTGTCCATGGAATTCTTCAGGCAAGAATACTGGAGTGGGTTGCCATGCTCTTCTCCATGGGATCTTCCCAACCCAGAGATCGAACCCAGGTCTCATGTATTGCAGACAGATTCTTTACCATCTGAGCCACCAGGGAAGCCCTACCTAAAAATTCTAGCAATACCAATAGAAATTCTAGTAATACCAATAATAATTTCTAACTTTATCCTAGTATCTTACTTCTATCATTTACTTCCTAATCTTGTAATTCACATTAAGAATGACAACTTCTTTAAATTTAATCATTAGCTTAATATTTAATAGTTAACAGTCCTCAGAGAGGGCTATTTCAAAAGTTAGTATTAATGCACATATGGCCAATTAATTAATGACAAATGAGCCAAGAATATACAAAGGGGAAAAGATAGTCTCTTCAATAAATGGTGCTGGAAAAACAAGAGAACGATGTACAAAAGAATGAAACTGGAACACTACCTTATACCACTTAGAAAAATTAATTCAAAGTGGATCAAAGATTTGGATGTAAGGCCTGAAACCATAAAGCCTGTAGAAGAAAACATAAGTGGTAAGCTCTTTGACATCAGTCTTAGCGATGATTTTTTTTTTTTTTTGGATCTGACTCCAAAAACAGGCAACAAAAGCAAAAATAAACAAGTGGGACTATGTTAGACTAAAAATCTTCTGCAGAGCAAACAGAACCAACAAAATGAGAAGGCAACCTACTTAACAGGAGAAAATATTTGCAAATCCAAAATACATAAAGAATACATATAACTCCACAGTAAAAGATAAATATTAATAATCAAATTTAAAAATGGGCAGAGGATTTGAATAGACATTTTTTCCAAAGAAGATATGCAGATGGCCAACAGGTATATGAAAAGACGTTCTACACCATTATCATCAGGGAAATGCAAACCCAAACAATAAGGAAGTATCTTATGCCCTTTAGAAAGGCTATTATTGAAAAAAAACAAGAGATAACAAATGTTGGCAAAGATGTGGAAAAGGGAACCCTTATGCATTATTGGTAGAATTGTAGTATGGAAAATAGTAGGGAGGTTCCTGAAAAAAATTAAAAACAGAACTACCATACAATTTAGCAATTTTGCTTCTGAATATCTAACTAAACTGTTGAAAGTTCTGAAAGAGATGGGAATACCAGACCACCTGATCTGCCTCTTGAGAAATCTGTATGCAGGTCAGGAAGCAACAGTTAGAACTGGACATGGAACAACAGACTGGTTCCAAGTAGGAAAAGGAGTATGTCAAGGCTGTATATTGTCACCATGTTTATTTAACTTATATGCAGAGTACATCATGAGAAACTCTGGACTGGAAGAAACACAAGATGGAATCAAGATTGCCGGGAGAAATATCAATAACCTCAGACATGCAGATGACACCACCCTTATGGCAGAAAGTGAAGAGGAACTAAAAAGCCTCTTGATGAAAGTGAAAGTGAAGAGTGAAAAAGTTGGCTTAAAGCTCAACATTCAGAAAACAAAGATCATGGCATCCGGTCCCATCACTTCATGGGAAATAGATGGGGAAACAGTGTCAGACTTTATTTTTCTGGGCTCCAAAATCTCTGCAGATGGTAATTGCAGCCATGAAATTAAAAGACACTTACTCCTTGGAAGGAAAGTTATGACCAACCTAGATAGCATATTCAAAAGCAGAGACATTACTTTGCCAACAAAGGTCCGTCTAGTCAAGGCTATGGTTTTTCCAGTGGTCATGTATGGATGTGAGAGCTGGACTGTGAAGAAGGCTGAGCGCCGAAGAATTGATGCTTTTGAACTGTGGTGTTGGAGAAGACTCTTGAGAGTCCCTTGGACTCCAAGGAGATCCAACCAGTCCATTCTAAAGGAGATCAGTCCTGGGATTTCTTTGGATGGAATGATGCTAAAGCTGAAACTCCAGTATTTTGGCCACCTCATGTGAAGAGTTGAATCATTGGAAAAGACTCTGATGCTGGGAGGGATTGGGGGCAAGAGGAGAAGAGGACGACAGAGGATGGCATCACTGACTTGATAGATGTGAGTCTGAGTGAACTCCGGGAGTTTGTGATGGACAGGGAGGCCTGGTGTGCTGTGATTCATGGGGTGGTGGAGTCGGACACAACTGAGCAACTGATCTGATCTGATCTAACTAAAAGAAAGAAAAACACTAAATCAAAAAGATATATCTCCCTCACATTCATTACATCACTATTTACAATAGCCTAGACATGAAAGCAATCTTGAGTGTCCATCACTGGAAAATAAAGAAAATGTGGTGTATATATATGTGTGTGTGTGTATATATATATATATATATATATATATACTAGTATTCAGCCATAAAAAGGAAGTCTTGTCATTTTTGACAATATAAATTGAGTGTGATGGCATTTTAAATGCCCTCTGCAAGTAAAATAAGTCAGACAAAGACAAATACATAATCTCACTTATATGTGGAATCTAAAAATAAAATATTAAAAAAATGTAAACGCAAAACCATAGATACAGAGAACAGACTGGTGGTTGCCAGAGGTGGGGGGAGGGGTTGCAGAGCACTAAACGGGTGAAAGTGGTCAAAATGTACAGACTTCCAGTTATAAAATAAGTAATTCATGCAGATGTAACATTCAGCATGGTGACTATAACTAGTAATACTGCACTGTATATTCGAAAGTTGTTAAAGACAGTAGATCTTAAAAATTCTTATCAGAAGAAAAAAAATTAACTCTGTATGTGATTCATGTTAACTACAGTTATCGTGGTGAACATTTGAATTATCGTGGTGAATAATGAATTATTATGTGGTATATCTGAAACTAATACATTATATGAAAATTATATCTCAATGTTTAAAAGTTAGTATTTCAATATTAAAGTGAGTTTAAAACTTTCCAACATTCATTACTAAGAAAAGTATCACTTTACTAATTATAAAAGAAATGTTAGTTCCAAAATTTAGTCTTTGCTTCATAATAAAACAACCAACTGAACACAAAGGCAGAAGAAGATGGTGAGATACTTAAGCAAGAAAAGGCATGATTTTAATAAGAAATAGCTTCTTTTGAAGGTTGCTAAATTTTGTTGCTGTGGGCATTCTATTGCAGTAGAGCTTCTCCACTGTGGGGTGAGGGGTTGGTGGTGGTGGGGAGATAAACCACTTGAAAAGCTGCTAACTTACTAAAAGCATCTTTTGTCTGTGGGAATATTAGTTCCTCCTCCCTCCTAGGAGAAAAGGAAAAAAGGGATAAAAGACCAACTGATGAAAAATGGAGTAATACGGCTAAATGAATAGGGAAAAATATTCACAGGTATACTTGTAAGTTGTATGCTGCTGCTGCTGCTAAGTCGCTTCAGTCGTGTCCGACTCTGTGCAGTCCCATAGATGGCAGCCCACTAGGCTCCTCGGTCCCTGGGATTCTCCAGGCAAGAATACTGGAGTGGGTTGCCATTTCCTTCTCCAATGCATGAAAGTGAAAAGTGAAAGTGAAGTCGCTCAGTCGTGTCTGACTCTT